>JARQOD010000006.1:177893855-178145897 GCA_033576555.1 Oophaga sylvatica
CAACTCCACCCACGGCCTGATACGGGTGGGGTTTAACCAATTTGGATAAAGGAGTCTTTTGTTGCATAATTCCCCTAGCATGGAGTCTCGGTCCATAGGGACCGCCTGCGTCATGGCGTCCTCCAGGGTATTGGGGAGGATGTAATGCCAGAGCGTCCTGCGACGGTCAACAGGCCCACGCGGAACAACCCCTCAGGGCGGCGTCATTCCGATACTTCACGGTCCCAACGTCTAAACTCTGAGCAAACCATTCAGCAGAGTTCCTCCCCTTTTGTCCACTCATCACCATATCCTCAGCCAGAGCACTCTATCAGGCTCATTATAATTGCCCCAGACCTCAAAGAACGGTTCACGACAAATTTCAGGAACAGAGAAAGAGAGAGAGAAAGCCCATGCTTGCGGAGCCCCCCTTTAATAAGACTTTACAATCCCCACCCTCTGCCTTTTTTTCCAGAGGTCTGGGGACGCATTCAAAGAACAACTTGCCCCCCTCCTTAAGACCCTAAACAATTTTTTATCTCCGGAAAAATTGTCCGTTAACTTTACCGGTTTTTTTTCGAGGTCCGCAAGAGATACATCAGTGGCCCCCTCCTGGAACCCCAATGGAATAGCCCCCAGTAGAGCATCTGCCACATCTCTCTGCACCTTTGGTGCGAATAAATCGGGTTTTGCTGCTCCATAAACAGCTTCGATAAGCTGGGAGAGTCATTAACCTGCTCAGTGAGAGCCCGAACGGATCCAAATGTGCTAAAAAACCCCACCACCAGGGGAAGACTGTATGGTGGTCAGCTATAATGTCAAGAAACCCCCACTGCACTTGCTCACTGACCAGTGTGTGTTTTCCTGAGTAAAACAAACTGTGCTCGCAGATACCTTGGAGCGAGGCAGCAGCAATGAAGATGCGTGCCTCAGACCAATAAGACCTGAACATGTGACTGCTGGGGGCATCGCCTAAGCTCCAGAGATCAGGAGCTGAGGGAAAACTCCTAGAAGAGTAACTGCGGAATTTAAAAAACCCAGGCATAGACAGAGACAAAACCAGACAGCCGAGAACAGAGAACGAGATAGCATGACAGTACCAAGGATTAGACAGAACGGATAGTCAGGACGTAGCAATAGCTCAGTAAACCAAACGGCAATAGACGGTAAAAGTAGAGACAAAACTGTAACGGAGTTATCAATAGCCAAGCCAGGAGGTCAGAACGGAAAAGACTAATAGTACCAAAAAGTGAGGCAGAGAGCAGAGTGAGCGGAACAGACCTGGCATACAAGGGAAACAAAAAACCCGAGCAGTAGACAACAAACCAGGGGGGTCAGAACACAAAAGTCAAAACAACAGTATACTGAAAGAACTTCTCTGGGGTGGGTTTTAAAATTACCCCCTCCCAGATCCAAAGGGAGGCCAGCAAAAGTTAACCCTGAGAGAGCAGGACATTAACCATGTCCTATACCCTGACAGGAGGCCAGCAAAAGTTAACCCTGAGTGGAGAGGACATTAACCATGTCCTAAACCATGACAGTACACCCCTCAACGGGGGGCCACTCGACCCCCAGGCCTTCCAGGGTATCTGGTATGAAAAGCCCGTACCAGTCGATTGGCGTGTACCGAACTGGCCCGAAACCATGATCGATCCCCAATGGAGTATCCCTTCCAATGAATAAGGTATTGAAGTCTCCGGCGCGCCCACCGTGAATCAATGATGTGCCCTACCTCGTACTCCAGTTGACCCTCCACCAACACTGGTGGAACCACAGATGAAGGATCTTCTCTAACTGTCCCCACAGGTTTTAATAGGGACCTGTGGAAGACGTTAGATATTTTGAAGGAGGTGGGCAACTGAAGCCTGTAGGCCACCGGGTTGATCACCTCTACAATTTTGTATGGACCAATAAATTTGGGGCCCAACTTCATAGAGGGTATCTTGAGTTTGATGTGACGGATGGACAACCAGACCTTTCCCCCACTGTCAACGCAGGGCCCGACCCCCTCCTCCTGTCCGCAAAATGCTTGTACTTCTTCTGGGCTTTGGAGATGTTCTGCTGCACCTCCCTCCAAAGGGTTTTTAACTGTTGAACAATCCCCTCGGCACCAGGGCAACCAGAATCCATACGGAAAAATTCCCCAAACTGCGGAACAAACCCATAATTGACCTGAAAGGGAGACTTTCCAGTAGACTGATTAATACGACAGTTGAACGCAAATTCTGCCATGGGTAAAACCTCACACCAGTCTTCCTGTCTGGAGGAGGCCAGGCATCTCAGAATCTGCTCCAACGACTGGTTGGTGCGTTCAGTCTGTCCATTGGATTCCAGGTGATAGGCAGAGGAGAATGATAACGTGACCCCCAACTTCTTACAGATCGCTCTCCAAAACCTGGCCACAAATTGCACACCCCATCCGACACCACGTTCACAGGCACTCCATGCAATCGAACTATGTGCTGTATAAACAAGCGTGCCAAGGTTTCAGCAGATGGTAACGGCACAAAGTGAGCTTGCTTAGAAAATCTGTCAACCACTACCCATACCACTGAGTTGCTCTTGGAAGGGGGAAGATTAGTGATAAAGTCCATGGACAGGTGTGTCCATGGTTTATCCGGAATAGGCAAAGGCACCAATTCCCCGGTCGGCCGGACCTGAGAGCTTTTAGAGCGAGTGCACGCCCCACAAGTATTAATAAACCTTTTGATATCAGTACCCATAGAGGGCCACCAAAAACCCCTAGCCACTGCCCCCCGGGTAGCTGCAATACCAGGGTGTGCACTTAATACAGAATCATGAAATTCTTGCAGGAGTGTGAGACGGAAATGTTCGGGTACAAACAATTTACCTGGGGGTTTACTCCTGGGAGCTTGTGCTTGTGCTTCCAGAATCTCTCTCTAACTCAGAGGAGACTTCGGCTACTACCACTCCCGGTTGAAGAATGGAGGAAGGAGGTTCTGGAGGGGACACAGAATTAAAACTTCTGGATAAGGCATCCGCCTTTACATTTTTAGACCCTGGTCGGAACGTGATGGTAAAATGAAAGCGAGAAAAAAAACTGCCCACAGAGCCTGTCTGGGGGTCAATCTCTTAGCGGACTCGATATAGGCCAGGTTTTTATGATCAGTGATGACTGTAATGGGATCAGCAGCCCCCTCCAAAAAAAATGCCTCCATTCTTCGAAGGCCAATTTAACCGCCAACAATTCCCTGTTGCCGACATCATAGTTTCTCTCTGCCGAAGATAACTTTTTAGAGAAAAAGGCACAGGGTTTAAAGTTAGTCAAGGTAGAGGGGCCCTGGGACAACACTACCCTCACTTCCGAAGCGTCGACCTACAAGATAAAAGGTCTTGACGAATCGGGTTTTACCAACACAGGGGCTGAAGTAAAGCATTTCTTTAATGTAAGGAAGGAATTTTTTGCGGCCACGGACCGATTTTTTACATCTGCCCCTTTAATAGTGAGGTCCGTCAAAGGTTTCACCACCTGTGAGAACCCTTTAATGAACTTCCTATAATAATTAGCGAAGCCCAGAAATCGCTGCAACCCCTTCAGATCATGAGGCTGCACCCAATCAGTAATGGCCTGAACATTCCCTGGATCCATGCGGAATCCCTCCCGGATACAATTACACCCAGAAAAGACAGTTCTTGCATAAAAAATGAGCACTTCTCCAGTTTAGCATACAAATGGTTCTCCCGGAGTCTCATAAGAACCGCACATAAATGGTGTAAGTGTGATTGACTGTCCTCAGAGTATATCAGAATGTCATCCAGGTAAATGACTACATAATGCCCAATTAAATCAGAAAAAACAACATTGATAAAGTTCTGAAAAACAGCAGGGGCGTTAGTGAGGCCGAAGGGCTTAACCAGGTTCTCGAATAGCCCCTCAGTTGTCAGGAATGCTGTTTTCCATTCATCCCCTCCCGGATCCCTATAAGGTTATAAACCCCTCACAGATCGAGCTTAGAAAACCATTTGGCCCCCGTGAGTTGGTTGCATAGATCGGGAATCAATAGGAGAGGGTACGTGTTCTTAACAGTAATTTTGTTCAGTTCCCGAAAGTCGAGGCACGGTCGCAACCCACCATCTTTTTTCTTTACAAAGAAAAACCCCGCTGCCACGGGTGAGACCGAGGGCCGAATATGCCCTTTGCGAAGACTCTCTTTGATGTACTCCTTCATAGCTTGGCGCTCAGGCCCGGACAAATTAAACAAACGAGCCTTGGGTAATTTGGCTCCACGTAATAAATCAATTTCACAATCATAAGGTCTATGTGATGGGAGCGCCTCAGCCTCACTTTCGGAAAATACATCTTCAAAGTCTTTCAGGTACTCCGGAATACCTTCCAGACTGACAGACGACACAAATACAGATTTTATTGGATTGACAAAAGGAACTGAGTTACAACACAGACCATTATCATTACATCCCCATCGGGTGATCTCCCCTTTCGCCCAATCAATGAGAGGATTGTGGCGTTGCAGCCAGGCAGGGCCGGCTCCAGGTTTTTATGGGCCTCGGGCGAAAAAGTCTCAGTGGGCCCCCTTAACACAGACCGCGATTCATGATGCACAGATACTGCAGAGAAATATGGGTATAGCACAACGCCAAAAACTTCTCTTCTTCCATTACATGACTGATACCTATTGTAAATTGTACAATAGCTCAAAAACTGCCAAATCCTCACAGCGCACAGTACAGACTGGACAGTCCTCCATACAATATTATGGGCACCACATAGTCTCCCCCTCATCACCCATATAATACCCCATGCAGGATGTCACCCCACCATCCCCCATATAATGCTCCATACAGAATACTGGACCCATATAATGCTCCATACAGAATACTGGACCACATATAATGCTCCATACAAAATATGGAGCTCTCCTCTACACTGTGCTGCGTTCTGCACTGTTACAGCTCAGGAAAGGGCGCTGTGGAAAGACTCCCCATTATCATCATCATTGCCTGCCCATTATCATCATCATTGCCTCCCCTCATCATCATTGCCTGCCCATCATCATCATCATTGCCTCCCTATTATCATCATTGCCTCCCCATTAATATCATCATCATCATTGCCTTCCCATTATCATTACCTCCCCATCATCATCATTATCATTGCCTCTCCATTAATATCATCATCATTGCCTTCCCATTATCATTGCCTCCCCATCATCATCATTGCCTCCCCATTAATATCATCATCAACATTGCCTTCCCATTATCATTGCCTCCCCATCATCATCATCATTGCCTCCCCATTAATATCATCATCATCATTGCCTTCCCATTATCATTGCCTCCCCATCATCATCATCATTGCCTCCCCTTTAATATCATCACATCATTGCCTTCCCATTATCATTGCCTCCCCATCATCATCATCATCATTGCCTTCCCATCATCATTGCCTCCTCACCACCATCACTGCCTCCCCCCACCACCATCACACATACAGCACCTCAGGCAGCACTCTCTCACATACACACACGCAGGCACACACACACACGCCTCACCTGTCTGGCGTCCGCGCGCTCTCTCCACAGCCGGCAGCTGAATGTTGACGTCATTCAGCGGCGCTGCTGTGAGGAAGGAAGCGCCGGCGCAGGCGCCCCCTGGAGCTCGGAGCTGCGGCAGCGGAGGCACGGGGAGAGGTAAGTATTGCGCTGACTGCTGCCGGGGCCCTGAGAAAGCGGGGGAGGGGCCCAGTGGCGGCGCTGACATCGCTAACGGGTGCTGGGGTGCCCGACGGCGAGTAGGCCCCCCCACCTGCTCAGGGCCCCGGAACTTGCCCAGGTGTGCCGGGTGCTGACGCCGGCCCTGCAGCCAGGGCATCCCCAATACCAGTTTCAGGCAGATTATTCAGAATAAAACAACTTAATTTTTCCACGTGAGTGGAACCCACTTTCATAGAAAAAGCTTCAGACATAAAACAAATTCCATCCTGGGTAAGAGGGGATGAATCCACAGCCACAATTTTAACAGGATCTTTCAGCCTGACTGTCCCTATCTTATTAAGAGTCACAAATTGGGCATCAATCAGATTCATGGAGGAACCACAGTCAACAAAGGCGGTGGTCATAACAGAACCGCCAGCAAGTTCCAATTCAACCTGGAGCACCATTTTAGCAAGCGAAAAAAAATTTACCTGGGAGTCTGGGCAACCTCCACGATTGTTGCCCTGACTCAGTCGTTTTCATAATGATTTTACAGAAGAAGGGCAGGAAGGACAGTCCCTTTTCCAATGTCCAGAGGCTCCACAGTAAAAGCATAAACGGTTGTCTTTACGATGTCTTCTCTCTCATTCCTTTCCTCAGACAGCCTCAAATCTCCACGGGCTCTGATACGGGTGTGGTGTAACACAATTTGGAGTACAAGGGAGTCTCTGTTGTATCATTCCCCTAGCACGGAGTCTCCAGTCCATACGGACCGCCTGCGTCATGGCATCCTCCAGGGTATTGGGAGGAGAATGTAATGCCAGAGCGTCCTGCAGACGGTCAGACAGGCCCCTGCGGAACAAACCCCTCAGGGCGGCGTCATTCCGGGATACTTCAGCGGTCCAACGTCTAAACTCTGAGCAGAACCATTCAGCAGAGTTCCTCCCCTGTGTCACACTCATCACCATATCCTCTGCCAGACGCACTCTATCAGGCTCATTACAAATGTGCCCCAGAGCCTCAAAGAACAGGTTCACAGACAAACATTCAGGAACAGAGGAAGAGAGAGAGAAAGCCCATGCTTGCGGAGCCCCCCTTAATAAGGACATTACAATCCCCACCCTCTGCTTTCATTTCTAGAGGTCCAGGGACGCAATTCAAAGAACAACTTGCACCCCTCCTTAAAGACCCTAAACAATTTTTTATCTCCGGAAAAATTGTCCGATAACTTTACAGTGGGTCGAGGTTCACAAGAGATACATCAGTGGGGCCCCCTCCTGGAATCCCAATGGAATAGACCCCAGTAGAGCGTCTGCCACATCTCTCTGCACCTGTTGATGCTAATGAACCAGGTTTTGCTGCTCCATAAACAGCTTCTGCATAATCTGGGAGAGCTCATTAACCTGCTCAGTGAGAGCCCGTACCGGATCCATAATGTGCTAACACCCCACCACCAGGGGAAGATTGTAATGGTGGTCAGCTATAATGTCAAGAACACCGCACTGCACTTGCTCACTGAGCCAGTGTGTGTGTCCTGAGTAAAACAAACTGTGCTCGCAGATACCTGTGGAGCGAGGCAGCAGCAATGAACGATGCGTGCCTCAGACCAATAAGACCTGAAGCATGTGACTGCTGGGGGCGTCGCCTAAGCTCCAGAGATCTAGGAGCTGAAGGAAAACTCCAAGAAGGGTAACTGCAGGATAAAATTACCGAGGGGCATAGACAGAGACGAAAACCAGGACAGGCCGAGATCAGAGCACGAGATAGCATGACAGTACCAAAGGATTAGACAGAACAGATAGTCAGGACGTAGCAATAGCTCAGTAAACCAGAACGGGCAATAGACGGTACAATAGGGACAAAACTGTAACGGAGTATCAATAGCCAAGCCAGGAGGTCAGAACTGGAAAAGACTAAATAGTACCAAAATGTGAGGCAGAGAGCAGAGTGAGCGGACAGACCAGGGCATACACGGGAATCAAATAAACAGAGCAGTAGACAAGCAAACCAGGGGGCAACAGAAAAATAGGAACAGCATCCAGTCCAGGTTGAAGTATGAAAAAACTTTATTCAGCCACCATAAAACACATGTTTTATGGTGGCTGAATAAAGTTTTTTCATACTTCTACCTGGACTGGATGCTGTTCCTATTTTTCTGTTGGACTTTGTTCGTTTGGATCCCCGAACGTCTGAACGTGCATCCTTGATAACTCCCGAGTGCTGTCAGCTGCTTGCATATTTAAGCAAACCAGGGGGGTCAGACACACAGTCAAAACAACAGTATAGCTGACAGAGAAACTTCCTCTGGAGTGGGTATAAATACCCCTCCCAGATCCAAAGGGAGGCCAGCAAAAGTTAACCCTGAGAGAGCAGGACATTCACCATGTCCTATACCCTGACAGGAGGCCAGCAAAAGTTAACCCTGAGTGGACAGGACATTAACCATGTCCTAAACCATGACAGTGGTTTTAACTCACACGGATCACATAGTTTTCTCCAAATTCAGCCATTTGTAATGAACGTGGAAAATATTGTAGTCCATTTAAAATTGGCAAGGCGCGTGGCAAGGGACGGGGAAGTGGATGTGATGGTGATGGTGCATGCAGAGGCCGAGGCCATGAGCAAGCTGAAATTGGGCCACAAGAATCACCCACATCATCTTGCTCGATCTTCCTGTCCCAATTACTAGGGGACTGAAGCAGAACACCACTATTGAACCCAGAGCAGTATTAAAAGGTTGTTGGTTGGATAGCGGATAATGCTTCCAGTCACTTTGCTACCACCACCCTGTCTTCCACACGGTCAGGTCTGAGTAGCCGTGAGTCTGGACTGCATATTCCTCACCCTGATCCTCCTTCCTCCCACCATGCTGAGTGGCTGGATACAACTTATCCCACACTTGGACTCTCCGAAGAGCTGTTTCACTTTTCCATTTATAGATTCGGGCCTCTCGCCCGGTTCACTTGAAGCAGGGTAAGATGAGATCGCATGTAGCGATGCCCAAATATTTGAGCAGACACAGTCACACGAAGGCGATGGTGGGAACAGGTCACAAGAGGGGGACGATGATGAGATACAATTGCCATAAAGTCAGGAGGAGGACCAGGGTGCAGAAGTGGAAGACAAGGTGGTGGATGATATAGTAACTGACCCAACCTAGCAAAAGGACATGCAGAGCGAGGACAGCAGCACACAGGGAGAGAGAGGCGTAGCACCACAACAGGCAGGAAGAAGCAGTGTGGTGGCCGCAGAGAGAAGACGGGCAACCTTTCCTCGTAACACCAACAATACGGAAGTTGGCAGTACAACTGTTAGGTCTTCCTGAGTCTAATTGTTTTTTAAAGACTCTGCCTGCATCAGCAGGGGTAGCAAAACTACCAGCCTGACCATCACCAGGATGATCAGGCACATGCAACAAAGCACCCTACTTTGTGGGCTGAACCCCAGGCTCCAGGAACAGTGTCTGCAGGTGACACCACAGCTTCTTCGACTGTTGTGCGTGCAAACCAATCCCCTGTCCATGGTGCATGCGAAGATGCCTCCTGCCCTGCACCTGTTGTTGTCGACACTCATATAGCACCATCATCAAGCACATCCATGTCCTTGTCCCAGCACAGCCTTCAACTGTCCATACCCCAGTTATTGGAACGTAAGCAGAAATAACGCAGCCAAGCACCACAGGCCACAGTACTAAATTTACACATTTTTATTCTGCTTGTGCTCAAAATGTTGCCTTTTAGGCTCGTGGAGACGGAAGCTTTCTGTAACCTGATGGCGGTGGCCGTCCCAAGGTACTCGGTCCCCAGCTGCCACTATTTCTCCAGGTGTGTCGTCCCGGAACTGCACAAGCACGTGTCCCACAACATTACCCGTGCCATCAACAATGCTGTTACAGGGAAAGTCCACCTAACCAAGGACACGTGGAAAAGTGCTTGTGGGCAGGGACAGTACATCTTGCTGACGGCACACTGGGATAACATAGTGGAACCCAGGACCCAGTAGGACCTTGGGATGGAACAAGTCCTCCCGACACCGAGAATTGAGGGCCCTAGGTCACTCAGGGTAGCCCCCACAGTGTACAGCTCTTGCACCTCCTCCTCCTCTTCAACCTCCATCTCCAAAATGACAATATCAATCACAAGCTGGAAGCAGTGCAACACTGCCTCAGCCACGCGGCAACAGGCTGTGTTGAAGCTAAGATGCTTAGGTGACAAACCACATAATGCTGAAGAGTTGTGGACAGCTCTGAAATAGTAGGCAGATCTGTGGCTGACGCTCCTGAACCTACAGGCAGGATTGGTCGTGTGTGACAATGGTCGGAACCTGGTGGCGGCTCTGAGGCGAGGCGAGCTCACAACTTACCATGCCTGGCCCATGTGCTTAATCTCGTTGTTCAGTGGTTTCTCAAAAGTTACCTGGAGCTGCCAGATCTGCTTGTGTAAGTACGCCACCTGTATGCCCATTTTAGAAAGTCAGCTACAGCTTACACTGCCCTTGCCGTGATTCAGCAGCTTCCGGCTCATCGATTGGTGTGTGATGTCCCCACACATTGGAACTCTACACTGCATATGTTGGAAAGGATTTGTGAGCAGAAGAGGGCAGTTGTTGAATACCAGCATCAACAAGGCCAGCGTTATTCAGGTTTGACTCCACACATAAGATCTCAGGAGTGGACATGGATGTCAAACATGTGTACCATCCTACAAACTTTGAGGAGTCCTCCAAGATGGTGAGTGGTGATGACGCCATAATTAGCATCACCATCCCGCTTCTCTGTATTCTGAAAAGCTCTCTGCTCACAATGAAAGAGGATGCATTGCAGGCCGAGCATAATGAGATGGAGCAAGGAACCATACAGGGTGATTACACACAGCCCAGCCTCATGTCATCCCAACATGGATTGGTTGACAATGAGGAAGAGGAGGAGGAGGAAGAACAGAAGCTAGTTTCATGCGCTATAGACGGTACTACAAGCACAACTGTCATACCGTCTGTTCAGCATGGATGGCCTGAAGACAGGGAGAAGGAGGAGGACAGCATGGTCAGTCGCCCTCTTGGTGAGGAGATGGAAGTCTTGCCCTTTAGCAGTCTGGCACGCATGGCTGACTTTATGTTGCGCTGCCTTTCCCCGTGACCCTCGCATTCTCATAATTTTGGGTGACACTCATTACTGGTTGGTGACATTTCGAGACCCACGCTACAAGGAGAACTTTCAGTCTCTTCTTCCAGAGGCAGACAGGTCTACTAAAATGGTGCACTACCAGAGGGCCCTTGTTGCAGAATTATTAAAAAATTCCCATCTGAAAACGCTGGCGGCAGACATCACAGTTCATTGGACAGCCAAGGAGTACAGGCGAGAGAGACACAACTTCAATCCATCAGAGGCAGGGGAACACTGGCAAAGTTCTGGGAGAGAATTTCTCAGACCCGCCCATCTCACTGGCCCTGAGGCGCAGGGTACTCTCACAAAGAGTGCAAAGTTTTGGAAGATGCTGAGGGAGTACCTTGCTGACCGTACCAACGTCCTCCATGATTCCTCTGTGCCTTTTAATTATTGGGTATCCAAGCTCGACACGTGGCATGAATTGGCTCTCTACGCCTTGGAGGTCCTGGCCTGCCCTGCCGCTAGCGTTTTGTCAGACCAGGTTTTTAGTGCCGCTGGTGGAATTATAACTGATAAACGCATCCACCTGTCAACTGAAAATGCTGACAGGCTGACTCTTATTAAAATGAACAAGGGCTGGATTGTGAACGACTGCTGTACACCACCGAATGATAACAGCAAAATATAACCTCAAATACAGTGTCTTTTTTTGGGAGGTGTATTCCCATGCACCTCAACGCAATCATACATGGGTATACGCTTCCTGATTTTGGCTATTTAGTGTAATCCTCCTCCTTCTCCTCATCCACCATCACTAGATCACCATGGTGACCGTGGTACGTGTTGCAACAGCCACGCTATTGTGTTAAAGGGTGTTTATGATGCCAATAAAAAAAATGTTTACACAGTATGTTGATAGTACCCCCCAGGGGGAAATGTTTGTCAGTCCATACACTTAGTGTATGGGCATTACCAGTACAGTTTGTCCGTAAAGTCATGGTGCACTTTTGACCAGTCACTGGAAAGCAACAAAAGACAATAGAAACGTGAAATCTGCTCCAAATAAAAGAAAAACTCTCCCAGTTTCATACCTATTCAGTGCAGTTCGATGTGGGCTCCATTTGTTGCCCTACACACATCCAAACGATAGTGAAGTTCTTGCCACACATGGATAAGGACGTCTGGTGTATAATGTTTATGATTCTCTGTTTTAAGTGATTAAAGTAATTGATACGTTCAATGTACACATGTTGCTTCACAAAACCCAAAAGTAAAAGTCTAAGGGCGTCAGATCCGGGGATCGTGGTGGCCATGGCTTGACAGAACCCCTGCCTATCCACCACCGGGGAAATGTTCTATCCAGAAACTCACAAACAATGGTGGCGTAGTGTGGAGGAGTGCCGTCCTGTTGAAAGATGACACCTTCTGGAAATTGTGCATACAATTCCAACATGTCAAGATACGTGTTTGTCGTCACAGACTGCTCCACTAAAATAAATGGGCCTATCACCTTATCATGCATCAGGCCACACCACACATTCACTTTAGGGGTGTTAAGTTCGTACTCAATGTACTGTAGGCATGAGGATGTTCAGCAGCCCATATTCGGATGTTATGGCGATGAACATGTCCACAGATATGGAAGGTCACCTCATCGCTAAACACAATCTTCTGCAAAAATCTTGCATCATTGTCAATCTCATGAAGCATATCTGTAGCAAATGCGCATCGTTTGGGTCTATCCGCCGGTTTGATATTGTGCAACAGCTGCAATGTGTACTCCGTAAAACGGAGACGTTTCATTAACACCTTATGAACTGTAGTCTTGCTTAGGTGTAATTGTCGAGCACACGCACGCACAGATTTTTTTAGGGCTCCTTAGGTAGCTATCCCCAGAATGGGGTTTCTAGACCAAACTGCAGGTTTCCTTCAACTGCTTATCCTACTGAGTAATGAATTCCTATGTGGTGGTGCTTTGTTATAAACGCGCTGATATTCATGTAGCACTTTGGTCACGGATTCGAATTTAGTGAGCCACAGAACACACTGAACTTTCCTCTATACCGTCCACATCTCGACTGGCATGGAAAACCACACTGCTGGCATAAGTGTTACACTCGGTCCCAGCGCTGGCTCTGCACTCCGTTCTGCTCACTCACCTGTTCCTCTAGCTGTCCCTCTGCAGCAGTCTGCGCGCAGGCTGGGGTCTCCTGTCCCATCTGCTTCTCGGCGTCCTGTGTCCTCCTCCACTTCCTGGCACGCTGCTGGCAGGCCTCCAGATAGACTGCTTAGGACGCGAGGCCGCGCCCACCGTCTCTCTTAAAGGGGCAGCGTGCATTTTTTGAAATAGCTAATTAACCAATGGCTGCGCACTCAGTACTATATCTGGTCACTCCACCATTAGGGGAGTGCCGGAGCAACGTGTTCTATCATTGCTACATCCGGTTCTGTTCCTGATCTGTCTGCGCTGCGTCTGCAGTCTCTGTGCTTTGCTGATACTGTTTGTCTCCTCAGATCATTGCTAACCTGTATCTGGCTAACCTGGACAATCTCGGCTATTACTGGCGCAAGTGTCACCCCGTTCCGCCATCAGCCATCCGTACCCGTGGACCGTGACAAGGTCACTGGAGCCAGCCTACTACCATCCGTTCTGGACCAGGACCTTACCCTTCTCCGTCAAGAACCCTCCACGGACTCTGTAAATACCTGTTTCCCTTTTGGTCCCTCTGGGACAGCTGCCACGTGTCCGGGGTCTAACTGGAGGTAGCACCTGTGTCCTCCGGGTATTCCATTCTGGTCCTGTTCGAGGGGCCTTACTACGGGTACCCGGGGCTCACTAGTTACGCCCCCTTCGGAGTCCCCGGACCGCGGTCTCGAGGTTCCACATTAAAAAATAAAAACGAATGTGAACTTCACCACCTCTGCCTCCGCTTCCATTCGTTACAGATTGTTCCGGCCATGGAACCCGCTGGATCCCAGAGATCTCCGACCACGGATCTGTGCCAGGAGGTGACCCGTTTGGGAGTTCAACAGGACAAGATCACGACTTATCTACGCAGCTTGTCTACCCGCATGGATTCCTTAGGGTCCTCGTCTGCACCTGACTCTTCTATCAATAATCAGGTACCAGTTCCCATGGCAAGTCAAGGTCCCCGTCTGGCGGCTCCTACCCGTTTCCAGGGTGACCCTACTCTGTGTCGGGGTTTCCTCAATCAGTGCACTCTACACTTCGAAATCTTGGGGCATATGTTTGCTTCTGACCGAGCCAAGGTGGGCTTCATCATGTCACACCGGGGAGGAGAGGCCCTCGCCTGGCTAAACCCGCTATGGGAGAGAGGGGATCCGCTGGTTAACGATCTTCAATCTTTCCTAGAGGCTTTTCGCAGGACTTTCGATGAACCTGGTCGCACCACTTCGACTGCCTCAGCTCTGCTCCGCCTGCGCCAAGGTACTCTCACGGTAGCTCAGTATGCTGTTAAATTCCGTACCCTCTCGTCTGAATTATCGTGGAACAATGAGGCCCTGGTTGCTAACTTCTGGGAAGGCCTATCCGGAAGAATCAAGGATGAGCTGGCGGGACGGGACAGACCTACCCTCTTGGAAGAGCTAATATCCTTGGCAACCCGAATTGACCTGCGTTTTCAGGAGCGCTCCATGGAGATCAAGCGGGACAAAAGGTCCTATCACCTGGACTCTAGTTTGTACAAAACAGGTACTTCGCCCTCCGCCTCCGAGGCCATGAAGGTGGACCATGTAAGTTTGGCCACCCGCCGCCGGGAAGCACGTCGCAAGGAGGGAAGTTGTTACTACTGCAGTAGTTCTGAACATTTGATCCATTTCTGTCCTAAAAAGTCGGGAAACTCCAGTGCCTAGGTCCGGTAGGAGGGGCCAACCTAGGTAGAGAACAGTCCTCTCCCTCTTTACACATCTCAGTCTCCGTGTCCTATGGAGCAATAAAATTCTCCGAACATTGTCTACTGGATTCTGGAGCTGCAGGGAACTTCATCCAGCAGGCGGTTGTGGATCATTACCGCTTACCAGTCCAGCGTCTTCCTGATCCGTTACAGGTGTCCGCCGTGGATGGCAAACCGCTGACCGAGCCCGTCCAGTTTCAAACCGAGTTGGTGGAACTCCGGGTAGGTCTAATGCATACTGAACGAATGCGATTTTATGTATATCCCAGTTTATCCCATCCCATGCTTTTAGGTTTACCTTGGCTCCAGATGCATGAACCAGTCCTTAATTGGAAAACTGGAGAAGTTCTGCGTTGGGGAGATACCTGCATGAATCGTTGCTTAACCCGGATTCAACCTGTTTCGCCTCCAGTCCAGCCTGATACCCTGCCAGGGTTGCCTTCCGTCTATTGGTCCTTCTCTGACGTCTTTGGGAAAAAGGAGGCTGAGAGACTACCTCCACACAGGTCGTATGACTGTCAGATAGAGCTTCTTCCTGGAGCATCTCCTCCTCGCGGGAGAGTTTATCCCCTTTCACAGGCAGAGACTCAGGCCATGTCGGACTACATCCAAGAGAATCTGGCTAGAGGATTTACCCAAAAGTCATCGTCACCGGCAGGAGCTGGATTCTTCTTTGTGAAGAAAAAGGATGGATCCTTGCGGCCCTGCATTGACTATCGGGGTCTAAATCAAATCACGGTAAAAAACAGGTATCCATTACCTCTTATTTCAGAGCTGTTTGATCGTCTCCGAGGGGCCAAGATCTTCACCAAATTGGACCTCAGAGGGGCCTACAACCTGATCCGAGTCAGAGGAGGGGACGAATGGAAAACAGCCTTCAACACCCGTGACGGCCACTATGAATACCTGGTAATGCCATTCGGCCTAAGCAATGCACCTGCGGTTTTTCAGGAATTTGTTAATGACATTTTCAGCGACTTGCTCTATACTTGTGTCATGGTTTACCTGGACGATATTTTGATTTTTTCTGCTGACTTGACGTCACACCGGAGGCAAGTACGCCTGGTCTTACAAAGACTGAGAGAGAACAGGCTATATGCCAAATATGAGAAATGCCTCTTTGAGCAGTCTTCTTTGCCTTTCCTTGGGTACATTGTATCTTCCACAGGATTAAAGATGGATCCGGAGAAATTGTCTGCAGTTCTCAACTGGCCTCGTCCGTCTGGGCTAAAAGCCATACAAATGTTCCTCGGGTTCGCCAATTACTATCGGCAATTTATTCCACACTTTTCCACCCGAGTGGCTCCAATCACAGCCTTAACCCGGAAAGGTGTAAACTCTAAGGAATGGTCCTCCGAGGCAGAAGAGGCCTTTGTTTCTCTCAAAAAAGCCTTCGCTTCCGCACCCGTTCTCCATTGTCCTAATTCAAGTGAGCAATTTTTTCTTGAAGTTGACGCTTCTTCCATAGGTGCAGGAGCAGTTCTGACCCAGAAGTCGTCTACCGGGCGGATGATCTCGTGTGGTTTTTTTTCCAAGGTTTTTTCTCCTGCAGAAAGGAACTACTCTGTCAGTGATCGCGAACTGTTGGCCATCAAATTGGCTCTGCAAGAATGGAGACATCTTCTTGAAGGAGCTCATCACCAGGTAATCATATTCACCGACCATAATAACCTTGCCTATCTCCAATCTGCTTTAAGACTGAATCCCCGTCAGGCCCGTTGGGCATTATTTTTTGCCCGTTTCAATTTTGTACTTCATTTCCATCCAGCTGACAAGAACATCAAGGCAGACGCACTCTCTAGAGCCTTCTTGCCTCCTGAACTAGAGGAGGAACCTCAGCACATTATTGAACCTTCTAAGTTAGTCTCTGTTGCCTCCACTGATCTGGCCTGGCTTCCTCCTGGGAAGACTTTCGTGTCCGCTTCTGATCGTAGTCGTGTTCTGCGCTGGGGTCATTCTTCTAAATTGGCTGGCCATGCTGGTCAGAGAAAGACGCAGCAACTCATCTCCCGTTATTACTGGTGGCCTACCATGGGCAAGGATATCCAGTAGTTCGTTGCAGCCTGTCCTTCATGTGCCCGTAACAAAACTGTTAAACATCTACCAGCCGGCAGGCTTCTGCCTCTTCCGATTCCGTCCGCTCCCTGGCAGCACATCGCGATGGATTTCGTCACGGATCTTCCCATTTCTTCTGGCTGCTCAGTGGTATGGGTTGTGGTGGACCGCTTCTCTAAAATGGCCCACTTCGTTCCGCTATCTGGCCTCCCGTCTGCTCCAGAACTGGCCACTCACTTCATTCAGCACATCTTCCATCTACATGGATTTCCTCTCCACATCGTGTCCGACAGGGGCGTCCAGTTCACCTCTAAGTTCTGGAGAGGACTCTGTAAAATGGTAAAAATTGAACTAGATTTTTCTTCTGCATATCATCCCCATTCTAATAGGCAAGTGGAGAGGATCAATCAAATCCTGGCTGGATACCTGCGTCACTTCGTCAACGCTCATCATAATGACTGGGTAGAATTACTGCCCTGGGCGGAATTCTCCTACAACAACCAAGTAAGTGAATCTTCTGGAAAGTCTCCCTTTCAGATTGTGTTTGGACTGCAACCCGGAATTCCTCTTCCTGTCTCGGGATTGTCTGATGTTCTGGCAGTCGATACCTTGTCTAAGAATTTCTCGGACATTTGGAGAGAGACCAGGTCGGCTTTGGAGAAAGCTTCTCAACGTATGAAAACGCATGCAGACAAAAGACATTTGGAGGCTCCCATCTTTCGTCCAGGAGACAAGGTATGGCTCTCCTCCAAGTACATCCGTCTGAAGTTACCATCGTACAAATTGGGTCCCCGTTTCATTGGTCCCTTTGAAGTCTTGAGACAAATCAACCCGGTCTCTTATAAACTGAAATTGCCTAATTCTCTACGAGTACCTAACTCCTTTCATGTTTCCCTCCTCAAACCAGTAGTGTTGAGCTCCTTCTTCAAGGACCCGGGTACCACTCCTGATCCGGTCTCTGAGGATGATGTTTTTGAGGTAAAACATATCTTGGCCTCTAAGAGAGTAAGAGGTAGGATCTATTACCTGGTGGACTGGAAGGGTTTTGGTCCTGAGGAGAGGTCTTGGGAGCCTAAAGAGAACATCCAGGCCCCTCTTCTTCTTAAAAGATTTCACGCAGGCTTGAAAAAGAGGGGGAGTAAAGAGGGGGATACTGTTACACTCGGTCCCAGCGCTGGCTCTGCACTCCGTTCTGCTCACTCACCTGTTCCTCTAGCTGTCCCTCTGCAGCAGTCTGCGCGCAGGATGGGGTCTCCTGTCCCATCTGCTTCTCGGCGTCCTGTGTCCTCCTCCACTTCCTGGCACGCTGCTGGCAGGCCTCCAGATAGACTGCTTAGGACGCGAGGCCGCGCCCACCGTCTCTCTTAAAGGGGCAGCGTGCATTTTTTGAAATAGCTAATTAACCAATGGCTGCGCACTCAGTACTATATCTGGTCACTCCACCATTAGGGGAGTGCCGGAGCAACGTGTTCTATCATTGCTACATCCGGTTCTGTTCCTGATCTTTCTGCGCTGCGTCTGCAGTCTCTGTGCTTCGCTGATACTGTTTGTCTCCTCAGATTATTGCTAACCTGTATCTGGCTAACCTGGACAATCTCGGCTATTACTGGCGCAAGTGTCACCCCGTTCCGCCATCAGCCATCCGTACCCGTGGACCGTGACAAGGTCACTGGAGCCAGCCTACTACCATCCGTTCTGGACCAGGGCCTTACCCTTCTCCGTCAAGAACCCTCCACGGACTCTGTAAATACCTGTTTCCCTTTTGGTCCCTCTGGGACAGCTGCCACGTGTCCGGGGTCTAACTGGAGGTAGCACCTGTGTCCTCCGGGTATTCCATTCTGGTCCTGTTCGAGGGGCCTTACTACGGGTACCCGGGGCTCACTAGTTACGCCCCCTTCAGAGCCCCCGGACCGCGGTCTCGAGGTTCCACATTAAAAAATAAAAACGAATGTGAACTTCACCACCTCTGCCTCCGCTTCCATTCGTTACAATAAGCTTGTGGTTGCATGATGTCACAGACCTCACTTTTTTGTTAAGTATATAATTCCACATGTGTTAATTCATAGTTTTGATGCCTTCAATGTGAATGTACAATTTTCATAGTCATGAAAATACAGAAACATCTTTAAATGAGAAGGTGTGTCCAAACTTTTGGTCTGTACTGTATACACAGTACAGACCAAAAGTTTGGACACACCTCATTCAAAGATGTTTCTGTATTTTCATGGCTATGAAAATTGTAGAATCACACTGAAGGCATCAAAACTATGAATTAACACATGTGAAATTATACATTACACTTTACAAAAAAGTGTGAAACAACTGAAAATATGTCTTATATTCTAGGTTCTTCAAAGTAGCCACCTTTTGCTTTGATTACTGCTTTGCACGCAGAAAAGGTGAATGGATGGATTCTACATGCCTGGTTCCCACTGTGAAGCATGGAGGAGGAGGTGTGATGGTGTGGGGGTGCTTTGCTGGTGACACTGTTGGGGATTTATTCAAAATTGAAGACATAGTGACATGGGCGTACCCAGGATCAAAACTAGGGGGGGGCAAGCCATGGTCGTTCAGGTTGTAAAATATAAGAACAAAAAATGTGAATAAAACGAAAATGAACGCCATACACAACATAATTCCTTATACCAAGACCAATAATATCACATACAAGGAGAAATACCACCATGATCAATCCTATTATGTAAACAATTTATTGATTTTAGGCTTACCTTTGCAGTCTTCTCTTCTGTTCAGCAGGGGGACTTCAAGCTCATGCGTGTTTATCACACACTGACACTGAGCCATTCACACTGCCCTTTCTAAACACAGCAATTGGATTGATCTTTGGGGAAAAAAAATGAATGATAGATAGATAGATAGATAGATAGATAGATAGATAGATAGATAGATAGATAGATAGAAAACCAGACAAATTGGAGGCAGCACATAGTTTGTAGTGAAAAAAAAAGCTATTTAATAAGGTCAAAAGGCGACATTTCGGTCCAAACAACACAAACCTTTCTCAAGCCTTGAGAAAGGTTCTGTTGTTTGGACCAAAACGTCGCCTTTTGGTCTTATTAAACAGCTTTTTATTCACTACAAACGGTGTGCTGCCTCCAATTTGTCTGGATTTCTATATTTGATGTTTGGTATTTGCCTGGGGGGCTCTGCACCAGGACTCTTTCTTTGTGCTGCTCTAATTTTCTTCTTTTTAGATAGATAGATAGATAGATAGATAGATTTAAGCATGGAATGCAAGTAGATTCCACCCTGAAATATGCCCCATCATTGTCCCCTTCTTGTAGTAATATGCCCCATCATTGTCTCCTTCTTTTAATAATGTGCCCCAGACCAGCACCTGTATATACATCAGCCCCAGCCCAGCCTCTGTATGTCAGATATACAGTATATTACTGAAGATATAGACTGTACGGGCTCCTGTCAGGTATATATTACAGTAGATATAGACTGTACGGGCTCCTGTCAGGTATATATTACTGTAGATATAGACTGTATGGGTCCTGTCAGGTATATATTACTGTAGATATAGACTGTACAGGCTCCTGTCAGGTATATATTACTGTAGATATAGACTGTACAGGCTCCTGTCAGGTATATATTACTGTAGATATAACTGTACAGGTTCCTGTCAGGTATATATTACTGTAGATATAGACTGTACAGGCTCCTGTCAGGTATATATTACTGTAGATATAGACTGTACAGGCTCCTGTCAGGTATATATTACTGTAGATATAGACTGTACGGGCTCCTGTCAGGTATATATTACTGTAGATATAGACTGTACGGGCTCCTGTCAGGTATATATTACTGTAGATATAGACTGTACAGGCTCCTGTCAGGTATATATTACTGTAGATATAGACTGTACGGGCTCCTGTCAGGTATATATTACTGTAGATATAGACTGTATGGGCTCCTGTCAGGTATATATTATTGTAGATATAGACTGTATGGGCTCCTGTCAGGTATATATTACTGTAGATATAGACTGTACAGGCTCCTGTCAGGTATATATTACTGTAGATATAGACTGTATGGGCTCCTGTCAGGTATATATTATTGTAGATGTAATATATACCTGACAGGAGGCCGTACAGTCTATATCTACAGTAATATATACCTGACAGGAGCCCATACAGTCTATATCTACAGTAATATATACCTGACAGGAGCCCATACAGTCTGTATCTACAGTAATATATACCTGACAGGAGCTCATACAGTCTATATCTACAGTAATATATACCTGACAGGAGCCCATACAGTCTATATCTACAGTAATATATACCTGACAGGAGCCCATACAGTCTGTATCTACAGTAATATATACCTGACAGGAGCCCGTACAGTCTATATCTACAGACTGTAGATATAGACTGTACAGGCTCCTGTCAGGTATATATTACTGTAGATAAGGAGACATCAACCCATTAATTAATAAATCCTCCTATGTCACTGAGGACTCTGACTGACCTCAGATTTCCCTCCTGCAGCAAGCACACGGCTTCTCTTCCTGGCTTCCTGGCTTTGCAGAACACGCCCCCGGGAACGATGTCACACCGCTGGAAAGAGCCCATACAGTCTAGTATGTGAGTCGCAGCCAGCCCAGAAGCACCTTTTAAAGGGCCGGCTGATGCGATGGCCTCATCTTGGCACGGCGCGCCCCTGCTCCTAGGGGGGGGCAACGGCCCCCCCTGCCCCACGGTGGGTACGCCCATGCATAGTGAACCAGAATGGCTACTACAGCATCTTGCAGCAGCATGCTATTCCATCCGGTTTGCGTTTAGTTGGACCATCATTTTTTTTTCAACAGGACAATGACCCCAAACACACCTCCAGACTGTGTAAGGGCTATTTTACCAAGAAGGAGAGTGTTGGGGTGCTACGCCAGATAACCTGGCCTCCACAGTCACCAGACCTGAACCCAATCGAGATGGTTTGGGGTGAGCTGGACCGCTCACCACTTCAATTTTGAATAAATCCCCAACAGTGTCACCAGCAAAGCACCCCCACACCATCACACCACCTCCTCCATGCTTCACGGTGGGAACTAGGCATGTAGAGCCCATCCGTTCACCTTTCTCTGGTGGGTCTAGGCACTGACACCTGCTGGCATATAGGGCCAGCAGCTGCCTAGGGTCCCTGCTGCTCCAGGGGCCCCCAGCCAGTGGTGTGTTGCTATTAGCGGCACACCACGCAGCTGCTATTGGGGACCCCGGTGCCAGCGAAGCAGCAGTGGTTGACAGGAAGCCGAAGCCTGTTCCCGCTGCTAAAGAGAATTGAATATACACGCTTCCTCATGCCCCTATGGGCGTGGAGAGGAGTCAATGTTCATTTTGCTTTAATAGTGGGCAGTGTTTGCCGCAGGCTGCGGCTAACAATGCCCACTATCAGGGCCCACAGACCAGGGCCCCCACCCCCCCAGGGCCCCCAGCCCACATGACTACTATGGGGCACAAAGTCAGGGGGACCCGGCATCAGCGCCGCTCTTAGTGCACGCCGCATTCAACTGTATTGGCATCAGATGCCGATACAGTTGAAAGCAATAATGGAAGAGAGAGCATCAGATGACTACCCCTCCCATCACCCCCTCTGCCTCTGACACACAGCGGGTGCTTAATGATGTCACTTCATCGCGTACCCGCTGTGTGCCAGGCAGAGCGCAGCGCAGCTTCTGACATCTGAGCATAACCGCCACCGAAATCAGCGTGGGAACTTGTGTGAATATTGTGTTGGTTTTTATATATATATATATATATATATATAGTGAGTTGCTTGATAACCTGTATGAGGGGGCAGCATGATACCCCGTATGAGGGGGGCAGCATGATACCCCATATGAGGGGGGCAGCATGATACTCCATATGAGGGGGCAGCATAATACCCCGTATGAGGGGGGCAGCATAATACCCCGTATGAGGAGGCAGCATGATATCCTATGAGGGGGCAGGATGATACCCGCATAAGGGGGGCTGCATTATACTCTGAGGGGCTACATTATTTTCTGTGAGGGGGCTGTACTATACTATATGAAAGGGGCTGCATTATACCCTATGAGGGGGCTACATTATATTCTATGGGGGGCTACATTATACCTTATTTCTTATTAGGGGGTTGCATTATACTCTATGGGGTTACATTATACCCTATGGGGGGCTGCATTATACTCTATGATGCTGGCTGCATTATAATCTATGGGGAGCTACATTATATTCTATGAGGAGGGTTACTTTATATTCTATAAGGGTGCTGGATTATACTATATGAGGTCTGCATTATATTCTGTGAGGGGGCTACATTATACTATATGAGGTGGCTACTTTATAAACTATGACGGGGCTGCATTGTACCCTATGAGGGGGCTACTTTATATTGTATGAGTTGGCTACTTTATATTCTATGAAGGGGCTACTTTATATTCTATGAGGGGGCTACCCCAACCCCTGCTAAATAGTTAAGACCTGTACTACCTTATATTATACCATGATATTAGCGTGTTTTACCACACAATTGGTGGTTTTGTATTTATTTCTATGTAGCTACATAGTGGGCTCCAAGAATGATTTTCTCTGGTGGGCCCAAGGTGCTCCAGTCTGACACTGATCATGAAATTATCACATAGAATGTCATCTTATCACCTTATGCCTTCTTTACTTGTAATAATAGTTTAATAAAATCTTATTTTTCTTAGTTTTCAAGAAATCTAGATGAGCAAAGCTGGAAGAGACATACCCCGAAAAACTTGCAGCAGTAATTGTAGCAAAAAGTGATCCTATAAATAGTCAGGGGGGCTAAATACAAATGCATATCACAATTTTCATATAAATATTTTTTAAATATTTAGAAAACCATGCATTAATTTCTTTACACTTCACAACTACTTGCTACTTAGTGTTGGAATATCAAATAAAATACATTTATATTTGTGGGTGTAATGTGAATACATGTGTAAAATTTTACAGGGCATGAATACTTTATCACTAGAAACAAAAGATGGCAATAGCCATGCTGTTTGCTGTACATTCCCTGACAGAAGTTATGTCGCTTATCCATGTTATGTAAATCAAAGCTTATAACCTGATGTTAAATTCATCCATTGGTTTTATAAATTACTCTTTTGATAGCTGAAACCCTCCCAAATTTGGTTTAGGTTAAGAAAATAAATTGGCATCAATGCTAAAATATTGATCATTTAATGAACATAGAATGGTCAGATTTTGGCAAGACAAAAGTTTTGTCGCCCACAGAAAGTAATGTGATATTGAAACAAATATTTAACTTAAAATACAATTATATGTAGCATAACATTGGTGAATGAAGTTGTGGTGCTATTAGAGTCATATTTAATATTTTGTGTGACTTCCATGAGCTTGAAGGACTGCATTCATGCGGTTCAACAATGATTCATACAATTTATTAATGAAGTCATCAGGAATAGCGAAGAATGCAGTCTTACATGCCTCCCAGAGCTCATCTAGATTCTTTGGTTTTGTCTTCCAAGCTTCTTCTTTCATCCTACCCCAAACATGCTCAATGATGTTCATGTCTGGTGACTGGGCTGGCCAGTCCTTGAGCACCTTGATCTTTTTTGCCTGGAGGAACTTTGTTGTAGAGATGGATGTATGTGATGGAGCACCATCCTGCTGCAGAATTTGACCCCTTTTATGATTTGGAATGTAAGAGGTAGCTAATACTTCTTGATATTTTAGGCTACTGATATTGCCTTCCACCTTACAAATGTTTCGCACACTCCCATACTGAATGTAACCCCAGACCATGATCTTTCCACCACCAAATTTAACTGTTTTCTGGGTGTATTTTGGATCCATATGGGCTCCAGTAGGTCTCCTGCAGTATTTGTGGCGGTTGTGGTGTAATTCCACTGAAGATTCATCAGAGAAATCTACCTTCTGCCACTTTTCGAGCGTCCATCTGTTTAGCAGGCTGTGGGACTTTGCAAATGACACACGGTTTTTTATTTGCCTTTTGTTTAGTGCTGGCTTCTGGGCACTGAATCGACCATGGAGGCCATTTCGAGACAGAATCGTACATACTGTTCTAGTTGACACAGGGACTTGAGGTGACCAGACCTGTTGGAGCTCTGCTGCAGTGGAAGAGGGGCTTGCTTTGGATTTCTAACCAACAAACGTTCCTCCTGAGCAGTTGTCTTGCGGGGTCTGCCGGACCTGGGCTTGTCAAACACATCTCCAGTCTCTTCAAATCTTTTTTTAATTCTTTGTACTTGACACTGAGACACATTAAAGGTGCCAGCCACCTCTGCAGTGGATCTGGTCTTCAGCCTCTTGATAATCAAGGATTTGGTCGCAGGGTGGATTTTTGGCATGTTGTCAGAGCTCAAGTTGCAGTTCAAGTGAAGGTCTGGGGTGCTGGGTTTCTTTTTATACAGACCCACTAATTAATCGATCATTTACTGAGCACTGGTGAGGATGTAAACTAGGATTGGGTGCATTATATGACCAGGCAACAAAACTTTTGTCTTGCCAAAATCTGACCATTCTGTGTTCATTAAATGATCAATATTTCAGCATTGATGCCAATTTATTTTCTTAACCTAAACCAAATTTGGGAGGGTTTCAGCTTTCAAAAGAGTAAATTATAAAACCAATGGATGAATTTAATGTTAGGTTATAAGCTTTGATTTACATAACATGGATAAGCGACATAACTTCAGTCAGGGAGTGTAGGATGCTTTATCTTTTTTTTTTATTGCTTGGAATTGTTTCTTAGTGGACAAGTAGGAGGAGAAGTGCCTCATAAGTGGACAAAAAATTATTTTAGTCTAATAAGATTAATTATAAAGTATTCATTCTTACTATTAATTTCTGGAAAGGTTCTTGATAAAGGGCTCTAGTAGTGTTCTAACACTGTTGTAAAACAGGCACAAGCTCTGTACCCAGTCTATTCTGTCATACGTATCTTCCACTTTTGTAACATAATACCCTGTCATTAGATGCTTTTAGTAATACCAGTTATGAATAACACATTTAAGTTTAGATTGGTGTTCCTGGTTCTCCAAGTTGTGCACTCTATGTTTTAGCAATATTTATAAACTAACGTCTATAGTTAGATTCTCATTACTTACAGGTGGCCCGGGCAATCCAGGTTCTCCATCTTTGCCATCCTTTCCTGGAGGACCGTCAATTCCTGAGCCAGAACCTGGCCTTCCAGGCAATCCCGGTGGTCCTTGTGGCCCAACTGGCCCTGGTAATCCAGGTAAGCACTTTTAAAGAAGAAAACATTCTTGTTGCAACAAGCATTATATTTATATTGAAGTGAAATAAATTAAAATCAGATATATTTTGTACATCTAATACCCATACCCACAGGGCTTTGTAATGTTTGTTGCACTGCACTTATACTGTACTTGTTGTTATGTAATTGGAAACAATTCCTTCTGTTGGTGAATGGTTGTTCATTGGAATAGACTCACAGGCCATGCTGTTCAGAAAATGTATGTGAGACTTTGCTTCTAGGGAGTAAGCTGGAGTAAGTTGATTATTCATTTCAACTCAAGGTTGTTGTAAGGCCACGTTCACGTGTTCAGTAGTTGGTCAGTATTCCATCAGTATCTATAAGCCAAAACCAGAAGTGGGTGATAAATACAGAGGTGGTGATGTGTTTCTATGATACTTTTCCTCTGATTGTTGCACTCCTGTTTTTTTTTTTTGAGGCCGGGATCACACATGCGACGAAAACGTCCGATGATCGCATGTGAAATCCCAGCTGTGGCGCCAGCACTCGGGAGTGGAGTGCGCGGCTGCATGTATTTATATGCAGCCGCTCGCTCCACTCCCGAGTGCCGGCGCCAGAGCTGGGATTTCACATGCGAGCATCGGACGTTTTCGTCGCATGTGTGATCCCGGCCTTACAAATACTGATGTAAAATACTGACCAAATACTCAACGTGTGGACGTGGCCTTACAGTCAAACTTCTTCCATGTAATCAGATTAAGGTCACAGAATTAAGGAATTAAATAAGAGTTGACAGATGTGATTTTACTCGACAGTCTGCATGTCCATAGAAGGTATCAGACAATTTCCCAACTAATCTTGATGGAAGCAGCAATCATGTACACTGGGTGTTTAGGCTGGTAACACTTGATTTGAACTTTTATTTTTTTTATATTTTTAAAAACTTTTTTTTTTACTTTTGCCATGCTTCACTAGTCTCCATGGGAGACTAGAAGCTGCCATAACCCGATCGGCTCAGCTACATATGGGCAATGATCAGTTCGCCTATATGTAGCTGAATTACTCACTTGCTATGAGCGCCGACCACCGGGTGTCGCTCACAGCATCCGGCAGTGACAACCATAGAGGTCTCCAGGAGACCACTGGTTGTCATGCCAACGAACCGGTGACCCACGATCATGGGACGGGGGTCACCGGTGAGCAGATTTGAGTGAAATGCCGCTGTCAGCGTTTGACAGCGGCATTTATCGGGTTAATAGCCTCGGGTGGATTGTGATTCCACCCTCGGCTATTCCAGGCACATGTCAGCTGTTCAAAACAGCATGTCCCGGGTAAGATGTGGGCTCACCGCTGGAGTCCACATCAAATGGAGGGAGTCCGATGTCGGCGTATTATTACGCCTGATGTCGGAAGGGGTTAATGTAAGCTAAAGGATTATCTTTTTTTTTTGTTTTAACATAAAAAAACTATACAAAAAATAGTTATATTGTTTCTTACAGTTTGACCTGATCCAGGAATATCTCCGCTTGCAGAACCTTCAGTGTCATCAGTTCGCTAAAACAAAGAAAATATACCAATTTAGGCAGAAAAAAATCAAATGGAACCAACATTGTGTCAATACTGTGGATAGGATAAATAATTTAAATGTATTGTTTCACCTAAAAGCATATATCCCAGTTTTAATCTGTCAGCTGATACTTCCTGCCTTTTGGCTACAATAACAGCAACCCTGAAGGGTCACCATAACACCTGACACATAGTTTCCTCTAGATTGCTAGATAAAATTCCTATTAGTATTAGCCACAATTTCTTTCAAAATGTCAAACTTGCCAAAATGCATTTAATAAATGTCAGCAATATTGCTTGTCTTTTATGATTTGCAGATGTAATGTTGTCATAAAACAAAGCTATAGTATGTTCATTAGTACTATGTGGCATTGACATAAATGTACTGAAAATCTACTAATAAATATGTTCACAATTAGAGCTATCCATAATTAATAGAAGTCATAATACCACTAGCATCCCTATGTTTAGTTAGTGCCCTAGTGGCCCAGTGAAAGCTTAGTCAAAGCATACTCTTCTGCCCATTCAGAATCAATGAAACACCACAGGGCTGGAATATTCTGATGCTGCACTGATGGGTGTAGAAAAGAGTGAACTGGGCTGTTATAGAGAATTCTCTGCAAAGATTCACGCTCAATCACAGATCCCATATTACAGGGGTGCCTTCCATAACGTCCTCTGATGACATCACGAAGGAGTAATAATTTGAGAGACATGCTGGTAAGGAGTCATTTTGTTAAACAAACTCCTAGCCTGTTTGGGACTGGGGCACCCAGGGTTGGTTTTTATCCCTGTGGTGATTGCCTTGCTTGTAAAAATCTGAAACGTGCTGTGTCCTTCACTTCGTTGGATGGCCACAATGTATGTAAGATTAGGGACCACATTAGTTGCAGAACCACATTTGTGGTATATTATGCAGTGTGCCCCTGTGGATTAATATACATTGGATTAACATCTCGTGAATTACGTATACGGATACGTGAACAAGTAAGGGACATCGAGGCCGCCCGCGATGCGTTGGACATTAGCACTCTTAAAGATATTCCAAAACATTTTCGACTTAAACACGAATGTAACCCCGCAGGGTTTCAAGCTTGGGGAATTGATAGGTTTCGTGCTGGCATCAGAGGGGGTGACCTTAAGCGTGTGCTGGCTCAGAGGGAATGCAGGACTTGATACCGTGGCACCGACAGGTCTCAATGAGCAGTTGAGTTTCAGCTCGTATCTATAAACATGGTATTAGTTTTTTATTCTGGATTTCTTTTGTGTGTTATTTTATGTCTTTGTGTATGGTATTATATTGACTTTTGTTGTATTTTAGTTGTTTATAGTGATCAAGTATTTTTCCATTCCGATGGTTGAAGGGATAAAGATCTGTTGTGGGCCACATTCGATGTGAAATGAATACCAGGAAAGATAAGGCACGTGGAATATTATTTGATTTATATTCTATGTCTTTTATGTCCTTGTTATATGTAATATAATAATATATATATTTTATATTTTTTGTTTTGTAATATTATTTTTATTATTATTATTAATATTTTTATATATATAAATATTTTTTTCATTATTATTCTCTATGTATATTTTTATGGATAAGCATTGTGTAGAGCTAGCGGTTTTAATAACACACATATAATGATTTATTGCACTTGTTATATTCCTCATTAGATTTGGATATAAATTATTTGGGCCTGGCTATCTGTATACTATATGAGGGGTATGGATATTTATGTGCACTGATTCATCATATGGGTTATTGTAGCACGGTGTGTAAGTAATGTGGGCCTGGCTACTTGTATATTATTTATGGGGGGTACATATATGTGTGTGTACTGATTCATCATATGGGGGTATTGTAGCACGTTGTATGTAGATCCGCCTTTTTCTTACTTGATTGTTCACAGTGCGCATGTCTCCGGATACCTGTATTACGGAGCATTGCTTGTGGTGCCCGCTGATGACTTTTGCGTGTTAGTGACATCATTTTGGCTGCGCTGACACGTGGCGTTGTTTTACCATGCCGGAAGTGCAGTTTCCGGGGTGTTTTTCCGGATACATGCGCCGTTATTGTGAACAGCTGGAGCTGAGGGTATTTAATGGTGACCCTGCTTAACACACATCACCGCACCTTGAAAAAGTGCAGCGAAACGCGCGTCGGTGGGCTCGGGTCCAACTTGGCATATTATGGGTAAGCAATATTTATGGATATATCCCAGCTTATACTTCATGCACATGCAATTGACTTTGCTTGTTTAGGATAGTGTATATAATTCCCTTTAATATGCGTACTCTGGCACTTTAGCTTTTCATGTGTTTGTGATAGGTGACCTTTGTAGCCATCATTACCTGATCCTTATATGTATGTATTGTCATTTATTATATGTTTAATAAATTTATATTTTTATAATAATAAATATGGACTTTATACTCCTTTGTGTTCCTTTTGTTACCAAGATTATAGTCAGGAGTGTCCTTTAGGGAGCAATTGTATGACCTTACTATGGCTGTTGGTCGATTTGGCAACTTTCTACTTGTTTTGCCTTTTTTGGTCTGTATTGATAGGATTTACACCAGAGTGCAGCAGGACTGGTATGCAACCTTGCACAACTTAGACTACAAAACAGGAAGGCTGCTCAGGCACCTCCCCAGTGGGGAGGAAGCAGTATATACATAATGTCCCACAGCTATTGGCTGGGACGGAAATAGCAAGTGTACTCGCTGACCCTTTAAGAGGGTATGGCTAGAGGACTGGCTGGAGGCAAGAAGAACATGGGGAAGGAAGAACTGATCACAGCATGGGTGAGTGAAGTGACACACCGGAGACCCTGCCCGTCAGAGCAGGACTCCTGCATGGGGCTAACAGGTGTCAGATCGGGAAACCCAGTTTGCATGTAAATTCTGGAGGGCATTTTGTTCTCACCTAGGGATGCACCTATCCTTTTTCCTGGATTTCATCCTCAAACTAATGGTCAGACTGAATGTCTAATCCAAATTCTGGATACATATGTACCTCAGGTGTTTTGTGTCAGATAACCAGTGAGTTGGTCATCTTTTCTACCATTAGCTGAGTTTGCCTTATACAATTGTCACAGTGAGTCCATTTTTTGGTGCATGAGTCTTCCATCCTCAGTTCTGTACCTTCTGTAAGGAGGTGTCTTCAGGGATTCCTTGTGAGGAACAATTCTCTTCATCACTCTCATCTGTATGGCAGTGAGTTCAGAACAACTTAACAATCATGGGGGACAAATATAAATGCAAGGCTGAAACTATCAGGTCTGGACCTGGGTATGAATAATTTAGAACGGCTGTCTACCAGAAATATTACGCTGAAAATTCCTTCCTGGAAATTAGGTTCTAAGTTCATTGGTCCTTACAAGGTAGTCGCCATAATTAACCCTGTGATCTTTTGTCTTGAGCTTCCTCTAACTCTTAAAATCCACAACATTTTCCACAGGTCATTGCTCTAAAAATATGTAGCGCCTGTGGAGCCTGACTCTTGCCTCCACCACCGATTTTTGTTGATGGTAATTTGGAGTTTCAGCTGGCAAGAATTTTAGATTCTCATATGGTTTGCCACTCTTTACAATACTTGGTGCACTGGAAGGGCTATGGTCTTGAGGAGATGATGTAGGTATCGGCATCTGAGGTTAATACCAGTAAACTAATTAGGTCTTTCCATGCTCCCCATCTGGATAAATCCTGTCCCAAAGGCCCAGTGGCCCCTCTTAGTAGGGAGAAGCTTGTCATTAGAGTGTCTTGCTCCCCTGTAAGACTTGGAGTTAGACAGTTATGTCAGGTAATGAATTGTAGGTCTTCTTTAGAGATGGTGTGATGTGTGATATTAAATGGATTCAGTTTCCTAGTGTTGAAGAGGTTATCGACTCTTTCTATGTTGGTCAGAAACATACAGTTTCATTACAGCTGCTTCTGATCTGGTCATTACCTCTTCCTATAAAAACTGGCCAGACCTTCTTGACCCTGCTGGTGAAAGACTCGTCTTCCTGTGCTATGTGTTAAAGCTAAGTGGTTGGAGTAGTGACCTGTGGTTTGCTGAAGTACGTGTGTATTTATCTCCTGGTCCTTGTTCCCATTTAGTTTATTCCTCCCTGTCCCTATCCTCCTCCCTATTGTTGGTTAATGCTATCGTATGATAAAGATTTTCTGACATCCCTGTTTTGTCTTTGTGTCTTGTTTACCTTGCATTTCTGTCCCATGCCTCATGGGGCGGGGGAGGAGAAAGATCAGGGTTTAACAGGAGCATAGTAAGGTTGGAGACTCGGGCCTCTCTGCCTTCAAGAGTAACCCCAGGACAGGTATAGTTAGGGTCCCAGTTACAGGGACAGTTTGAGAACCCCTTTTCTTTCTGAAGATCATCACAGCATGACAGAGGAGCTGCTCTGCTCCAGATGTTTTCAAAAGCTCAGCCTGCACATTTTACAGAACCACTAATGAAGCCTGACCTCACCCCCAGCTCTGCTCTGACTGCTATCAAAGTCAGCAACCACTTGATTCCAATTGTTCATTCAGCAAGTGAGGTGCTGTTTCTTTTGTGCTGCTTTCTGGGTGGCTTTGATACATAAAAACAAAAATCACAGTCCTTTTCCAATGAAGACAAATCAATAAGGGGGTTTCGCCAAATGGTATATTAGGTTCTGCTTGAGGCTCAATGGGCTCTCATTCATTTGTGACATAAACAAGCCTTACGGCCTTCCATATGCATCACAGTCGACGTGATCGTCATCACGCCGCCTGCGCGCCCTAATGACGTCACGCCGCCTGTGCCAGGAGAAGACGGAGTCCAGCGCGCTTCTTCAGAGCAGCGGGGGAGATAGGTGAGTACTGTCTTTTTTTTTTTTTTATGCCGGGCCCGGCCTTTGGGGATTATGCTGGCTATGGGGGATTATGCTGCTTATGGGGGACTATGCTGGCTATGGGGATTATGCTGGCTATGGGGATTATGCTGGCTATGGGGGGATTATGCTGCCTATGGGGATTATGCTGGCTATGGGGGGATTATGCTGGCTATGGGGGGATTATGCTGGCTATGGGGGGGGATCATGCTGCCTATGGGGATTATGCTGGCTATGGGGATTATGCTGGCTATGGGGGACTATTTATTCCCATAATCCTAAATAACGTAGGCAAGACACTTCAAAATACATTTGTAACCATTATCTATGGTGATAGGTGTCCCATAGAAAAAGAAGTGATACAAAGAAAGTAGTGGTTTAAAATAAATAATTTTTATTAAGCTTATTAAAACCAACAATAGTGAGAATGATTAAAAGGAAATTTCAAAAAATATATTAAACAAACAGAAACCCGGTGACTACCATATATTGTTTATGTATAAGCTTGTAGAAACCGCTCTATCCTAATCAAAAATTAAAATAACCAGGTGCTGAAATTAACTTTATAACGGGGAATGTTCCCCAAATAGCAAAAATTTGCTGGGCACCGTTTCACCTAGTGGCTTCTTCCGGGGCAGGAGGAAGAAGCCACTAGGTGAAACGGTGCCTGTTGGGCGTTCAGACAACCAGTACTCCGTGACTACCTTACCCTGCCTAGCTCTGTGCTACATCTACATGTAAGTGGGATTACATAGTTCTTATGATTCCCTACATAGTTAGTGTGAATTTACTAATTCTTTTTGCATGATAACGGTGTGCACGGTAGCTTGGCACAAACATTACCACTCTGGGCTTGATACTAGCTCTCATATATCCTTCTACCTTGTCTCATATCACAGGTATAGTTACTCCAGCAAATTTTTGCTATTTGGGGAACATTCCCCGTTATAAAGTTAATTTCAGCACCTGGTTATTTTAATTTTTGATTAGGATAGAGCGGTTTCTACAAGCTTATACATAAACAATATATGGTAGTCACCGGGTTTCTGTTTGTTTAATATATTTTTTGAAATTTCCTTTTAATCATTCTCACTATTGTTGGTTTTAATAAGCTTAATAAAAATTATTTATTTTAAACCACTACTTTCTTTGTATCACTTCTTTTTCTATGGGACACCTATCACCATAGATAATGGTTACATATGGGGGACTATGCTGGCTTAGGGGGATTATGCTGGCTATGGAGGATTTGATTGCTGGCTATGGGGGGATTATGCTGCCTATGGGGGATTATGCTGGCTATGGGGGACTATGCTGCCTATGGGGATTATGCTGCCTATGGGGGATTATGCTGCCTATGGGGGATTATGCTGGCTATGGGGGGATTATGCTGGCTATTGGGGGATTATGCTGGCTATTGGGGGATTATGCTGGCTATTGGGGGATTATGCTGGCTATTGGGGAATAATGCTGGCTATTGGGTGATTATGCTGGCTATTGGGGATTATGCTGCTTATGGGGGTTATGCTGCCTACTGGGGACTACTATGCTGCCTATGGGGACTATGCTGCCTATGGGGGATTATGCTGCCTATTGAGGACATATGCTGCTATTGGGGACTATGTTGCCTATTGGGGATCTATGCTGCCTATTGGGACATTTACCTGCCTATTGGGGACCTATGCTGCCTATTGGGGACCTATGCTGTCTATTGGGGACCTATGTTGTCTATTAGGGACCTATGCTGTCTATTGGGGGACTATGCTGTCTATTGAGGACATATGATGCCTATTGGGGACCTATGCTGTCTATTGAGGACATATGCTGCCTATTGGGGACCTATGCTGCCTAATGGGGACCTATGCTGCCTATTGGGGACCTATGCTGCCTATTGGGACATTTACCTGCTTATTGGGGACCTATGCTGCCTATTGGGGACCTATGCTGCCTAATGGGGACCTATGCTGCCTATTGGGGACCTAGCTGCCTATTGGGGACCTATGCTGTCTATTGGGGACCTATGCTGTCTATTGGGGGACTATGCTGCCTATTGGGGACCTATGCTGCCTATTGGGGACCTATGCTGCCTATTGGGGATCAATGCTGCCTATAGGGGACATTTACCTGCCTATTAGGGACTTTCGCACCACACCAGTCTGAGCCTGAGCTAAAAGCGGAGTTGCGCCACTATGTGCACTGATGAGGATGAAATGATATGGATTGGCAAGGCTGCAGTGATGGGCAGTGCAGGCTGTATGTCTCTGTGTGGGCAGTTTTATTGCTGGTATATTGTTTTTGTAGCGCTGTATATATAATGGTATTTTACTAATGCTGGCTATTGGGTGATTATGCTGGCTATTGGGGATTATGCTGCTTATGGGGGGTTATGCTGCCTACTGGGGACTACTATGCTGCCTATGGGGGACTATGCTGCCTATGGGGGATTATGCTGCCTATTGAGGACATATGCTGCGTATTGGGGACCTATGTTGCCTATTGGGGATCTATGCTGCCTATTGGGACATTTACCTGCCTATTGGGGACCTATGCTGCCTATTGGGGACCTATGCTGTCTATTGGGGACCTATGTTGTCTATTAGGGACCTATGCTGTCTATTGGTGGACTATGCTGTCTATTGAGGACATATGATGCCTATTGGGGACCTATGCTGTCTATTGAGGACATATGCTGCCTATTGGGGACCTATGCTTCCTAATAGGGACCTATGCTGCCTATTGGGGACCTATGCTGCCTATTGGGACATTTACCTGCTTATTGGGGACCTATGCTGCCTATTGGGGACCTATGCTGCCTAATGGGGACCTATGCTGCCTATTGGGGACCTATGCTGCCTATTGGGGACCTATGCTGTCTATTGGGGACCTATGCTGTCTATTGGGGGACTATGCTGCCTATTGGGGACCTATGCTGCCTATTGGGGACCTATGCTGCCTATTGGGGATCAATGCTGCCTATAGGGGACATTTACCTGCCTATTAGGGACTTTCGCACCACACCAGTCTGAGCCTGAGCTAAAAGCGGAGTTGCGCCACTATGTGCACTGATGAGGATGAAATGATATGGATTGGCAAGGCTGCAGTGATGGGCAGTGCAGGCTGTATGTCTCTGTGTGGGCAGTTTTATTGCTGGTATATTGTTTTTGTAGCGCTGTATATATATTGGTATTTTACTAATAGCAATTTGGAATCCCTATGAAATAATGATATCAAGAAAGAGAAAAATTGCTTCACCAAATATGGACCACATTCCTCATTAGCCAAAAGCAGGCCCATAGTTTCCACTGAAATACCAGTAAGTTTGTTGATTTTTAACTTTACTTGTACTTTATTTTAAGTATTGTGTTTGTGCCTGTTTATTTTTATTTTTTTTTACTTCAAAATAAGAGTGTAGTATATGGTGTATACAGGGTCATACACATCGTGTGATGTATATAGAGTGTATATACACTTCTGTATTATACTTTTCATATACAGGTTATAATGCCTCTTATTCTTTGTATAGAGGTTAGTGTGTCATGTATAATATATGGTATATACAGCGTAGTGTCGCATACACTGCTGTATTATACAATATACAACAGTTCTAACGCTCCATACCTAATATGCAGGATAATGTACAGTGTATATGATGTAACCTGTATAAGATGCGACATTGGCTTGCCCCCCCTAGTTTTGATCCTGGGTACGCCCATGGTGGTCACAAAATTGGCTAATGTTGATAGGAACAATTGATACTTGCAGTTTGGTGCACACGACCTGTGCAGTCTCCTCTCAGAGAGATTCTGGCTTGTTTCTCTGCAGCTCCTATACAGCCTACTCTGCTGAGCTTCTCCAGCTGACTGACCAATGAGCACATGTCCTGGTTCTAGTTCTAGCTAACCATGTGCTCTTAATTAGTACCTCTATTGCTAGGATTTAACCTTGTCCTAGCTATCTTTCCTACAGTGTGTAATGTGAATTTATTAGGGTATTTGAAATTTATAAATGTAATGCTTGGTTATATACGTAAACTGGCAATGTGTGTGGGCTTTAGGAATCATACCCTAACCAGTATAATCGAAGGGCGCCAATGCCAATTATGTAGTGAATACTACATAAGCCGACCTTAAGTTTGCCCAGTGCACCCAGTAATTGGACATGAGCTGCACCTGCATTCTTCTAGATGGCAAGACATACTTCTACATACTTCTAAGAAAGCAGGACTGCATCTGGTGAGTGACTTTAGAACTTAAGTACTTCTATACTAGCCCAGGCACACTTTTGTAGTGTTCTTTAGAATATCAGTATAAATGTGCTTTACGGATAAGAACCACCAGTCTGGTTCAAACCCAGGCTGAGATCCTGAGAATGTATCTTCATATTCCTACTGTAATGTGTATGGAAATAATAACTATATGTTACTTTATGTTAAATGTTTGGATGTTTCTCTTGGCTCTTTATGTTTTGCTTGGCAAAAGCTATAAAAATATTATAGTCATTGGTGCATGCTTATATAAAAAGCTGGGGTATGACAAGCATGTGTATCACTGAGAATTTATATATTTATGGATAGTCATTATCACATATCAATATTGTTACACATAGCTGTGTGATAGTTCACAAGATTGATAGGCACACTAATGATATGTAAGTGATGAAAAAATGACAACATTTTTAAAACATCTCAATATTTATGGTCGCTCAGAAATACACACACTTACATAGCATGGCATGCTATCAATGGTTACTAATGGTTGTCTGAGGAATGTTCTGCCATAGAGAATACTCTTGGGCATGCAAAACATCAAAATCTGCTGCTGGCAGTTCTATTTACAATTGATGACCAATGGTACACTAGATGTGCTGGATGAAAGTAAACTTTGGAAATTCTGCTGATTATAGTAGCACATGTTGGCCATGCAGGATGCAGATAATAGCACGAGCAATATGTAGCCTGGCATCATTTTGAAAAATGACTCCTGGGACATTTGGCAATAAGGCTGTGCCCAAGGATGTGTCCCAGTGTTCCACAAACAAATCAATGTAACGCCGTGCTATTACTGTACTAAGAATGAAGAATTGATGGATTTTGCTACCGTACATTATTCCACCCCACACCATAATTCTGGGAGTAAGACTGGTGTGCAGTAGATAAAAATGATGAAGGGGCAATAACAATGACAAGGCACTTTTTGCGGATGTGGACTGGTTACTAGAAAGATGATCACGAGGAGAAGGAGTCTCCTCCACCAACTGCAGTCATGATATCACCTGCTTCCAAGATTACCACTGAAGAAGCAGATCTTTCCTGAGAAACACTTTAGGCTAAAAATTAGTTTTGCTCTCTAATATTGACTGCAACACCCTTCTCCTCTAATATCACCGCCTCGGCAACCTCAATTTGGTTCCCAATCATCATTAGCATTATTTTTTAGTTAGCTCACAGTTGTTTCAGAGTGTGAAATGTCTTGAGCTCACTACTCGATACTTGATTCCTATCTCAATTTGCTCTGACTCAGATTGCCACTGCCAGTGCCCCAACCATCACAGCTGGCAGAGCAAGCAATATAACTTCCATGTTAGAATCATTTCCCTCATGTCCTTTCGTCCTATGTCATCAGAGTACAAAGGCTGACTGTTCATCTCTGGAGGAAGTTTTTTTTTTCAAATATTTTTCTTAGCCCCACACTGTGTTCTGTGGGTTAAGGGACTGAGGGGAAAAACTGAAAAACGTGTTTTTGATATTGCTGAAATTCTGCTATGTCCATTAAGTGTTATGACCGCAGAGATGGAATGAGCAAATCACTAACTGATGGTGTCACTGTCAGAGGCTACATCATCCTTCTGTGACTGAGACAAGGGATGTGACACACATTTCACTGAACCCTTTGTTTCCTCCTCACTAATATGCTTGCCAGACGCAAAGTAGGTTGAGTGTGACCTGCTTATGGTTTCTATTACTGTTGATGTCAGTAGTGTACGCGGTACTGCTGCTAGCGGCTCCCACATTTTTTAATGCAGTATGTGTTTTTTTCTCTCTCATTCAACCACATTCATCAATAGTCTCAAAATCCAGTAGCATTGTTGCAGTCCACATGCTTGTTAAAGACTTTTGTATATTTGGCATTAGCTTTCCTTTTCTTGTTTGTTCAATTGACTTGTGGAAGTGCCGCAAATATCTAGGCCAGTCGGTGGGTTGTACAGTATAATGAGTTGTCTGCTGTGATCTCTTATCTTTAGGCTATAAAATCCTATTATGACCGCTGTGTTCCCTGCCTTCATCCTTTATAGTCCCTATTATAGCCCCTCTGATTGGCTGCACTAGACCATGTAATGTGATAGCTGCAAAGCATTGTAAGGACGCCTGCGCTGTAGCATCTTACGCCATCAGCAGGCTTTCTGTCTATTGCAATCAATCTTCAGCAGTAGTTTTGTGTGAAATGGTGCCAGGCTTCTATTTTGCTGTCCTATTGAAATTCATTTAGAATTTCCTGGGAAATTGCAGTCGAATTGTAGTGGATCGATCCATTCATTTTTAATAGACCCACATGATACATAACAATCATATTAATGCTTGCACTGTCTTGAAGATACTCGTTAACTTACTAATTGTTTCAGTGTGTTTACTGGTCCTGGGGGACCTGGTGGTCCTGGAACACCAGGAGGTCCTTGACGTCCTATACCAGAATCGCCCTGCAAAAATCCGATTTCAATACATGGAAAATCCATTACATTTTCAAAGCATCTTTATAAGGATGTTGTAGTTTTAATACCGTAATGTATATACATCTCCTGAACATAGCAAAACCAGTTACAAAGTAACAAATGATGTACTAGTCCATAATAAAAATACTTATTTTATTGAATAAAGGAAACAGGTGAACAAAAAATGGTGAAATACATAAAATTGCACGACAAATGTGCATGTCTGCTATGACAAGGAAAGGGGCACACACATCCTGAATTGGAACCGCAGCTGATTAACAATATCCAAATATCCATTGACACAAGTGCCCCCTGACGAATGCGAGTCTGAAACGTACATTGGGGTGGGCACACACACTCCTTGGACCCGCACCCTGTGCTGCGCACTCTGCTCGAATTCTTAAAGGTATAGTGACTGGATAATGTTTATTATTAAGTATTGACATTACAATTGTAACTATGAGCAGATTTAGTGCACATATTTTATATTGACACCAATAATGACAACATATATACCTGCATATGGTTTAAATAGTGATTTTCACTTGTGTCAACGGATATTGTTAAAATGAGTATTTTTTATTATGGACTAGTACATCATTTGTTACTTTGTAACTGGTTTTTACATAAAATCGCACAACAAATGTGCATGCCTGTTATGACAAGGAAAGGGGCACACACATTCTCAATTGGAACCGCAGCTGATTAACAATATCCATTGACACAAGTAAAAATTAAGTATTGACATTACAATTGTAATTATGAGTAGATTTAGTGCACATATTTTATATTGACACCAATAATGACAACATATATACCTGCATATGGTTTAAATAGTGATTTTTACTTGTGTCAATGGATATTGTTAATCAGCTGCGGTTCCAATTGACACAAGTGAAAATCACTATTTAAACCATATGCAGGTATATATGTTGTCATTATTGGTGTCAATATAAAATATGTGCACTAAATCTGCTCATAATTACAATTCTAATGTCAATACTTAATAATAAACATTATCCAGGTCACTATACCTTTAAGAATTCGAGCAGAGTGCGCCGCACAGGGTGCGGGTCCAGAGGAGTGTGTGTGCCCACCCCAATGTACGTTTCAGACTCGCCTTCGTCAGGGGGCACTTGTGTCAATGGATATTGTTAATCAGCTGCGGTTCCAATTCGGGATGTGTGTGCCCCTTTCCTTGTCATAGCAGACATGCACATTTGTCGTGCGATTTTATGTATTTCCCCATTTTTTGTTCACCTGTTTCATTTATTCAATAAAATAAGTATTTTTTATTATGGACTAGTACATCATTTGTTACTTTGTAACGGGTTTTGCTATGTATTTTGATGTGTCCAATTTTTGATAGATCGCTACACATATGGTAAAAAATTATATTTAAGATAAAACATCCTCTTCAATACCATCTGTGTTGGTTGGTCGAGTGTACATTTGTTCATTCTATACATATAATGTACTGATGTAAGAAGGATGGATGCCTAATACATGAAATGGTAGATCAATTGAACAAATTATAGAAATGTACAGTATATCTTACTTTTTTATATTAAGAGAAACATGTGACAGAGAGATTGGAAAGAACTAAACAACTTTTTACATTTACAGAAACTTCAACTCCCATTACTAATCATTAATGTACTTCAGCAAAAAAAATGGAAATGTAATATTTATGCCACATTCATTCATCCATGTGTCATGGTTGAGTGCGGAATATAATTTATGGACTCTTCACAGGACTTCTGAACTGAACTTCACAGCCTGGGTCAGGGTCCTGTGGATAATCCGTGTATCACAATCCATACTTGGATCAAGACACATAGATGTGTAAACGCGGCGTAATGCATGTGTAACATTAAAGAGGACCTGCCACCAGTTCAATAATGGCCTTTACCAAGGGTGATACCAACACCTTGGCATGTCTTATATTAAGGTTGGTACCAACACCTTGGCATTGATTTTTGTCATCAATCTTTTGTGACTTGTATACACCATTACCAGAAAACATACCTTTTCTCCTTTAGCACCTGGTTTTCCCAGTAACCCAGGGATACCTCTCTCGCCCTAACATAAAATACAAAATCATTACATTTCTTGGTAAGAATAAGCCTTTAATTATAGTGCATCTTAACTTTACCATGTTAACTTTACAGCTCAACTTGTTAGATGCTTATTTTACAACATGGGCTGTCTGTACGTCAAGTTTGTAATAGAAGAAATTGAAAGCTCATATTTTCCCACAAGGAGTGGAGTAGTGAGAAAATGAATGTAAGCAACAGTGCAAAATTTCAGTGGAAAATAAGGTCAATATGAGAATAAGTTAAAAGATTTTTTTTACGGTATTGTAAAGCGCAACAATTGTTATTCAACTCCTGTTTTTACAAATGTCTTTAACCCCTTAGTGACAGAGCCATTTTGCAGCTTAATGACAGTGCCAATTTTTACAATTCTGACCACTGTCACTTTATGAGGTTATAACTCTGGAACGCTTTAATGAATCCAGCTGATTTGAGATTGTTTTTTCGTGACATATTGTACTTCACGTTAGTGGTAAAAAAAATTTTATATGAAAAAAATGGAAATATGGAGAAAATTTTGAAAATGTAGCAATTTTCAAGCTTTTAATTTTTATGCCCTTAAATCAGAGAGATATGTCACACAAATTTCTTAATAAATAATATTTCCCACATGGCTTCTTTACATCAGCACAATTTTGGGAACAAATTTTTTTTTTGTTACGAAGTTATAAGGGTTAAAAGTTGAACAGCGATTTCTCATTTTCACAACATCATTTTATTTTTAGGGACCATATCACATTTGAAGTCACTTTGAGGGGTCTATACGATAGAAAATACCCAAAAGTGACACCATTCTAAAAGCTGCACCCCTCAAGGTGCTCAAAACCACATTCAAGAAGTTTATTAACCCTTTACGTGCTTCACAGGAACTGAAGTAATGTGGAAGGAAAAAATTAACATTTAACTTTTTTTGCAAAAAACTTTACTTCAGAACCAATTTTTTTTTCCACAAGTGTTAAAAGAAAAAATAAACCACAAAATTTGTTGTGCAATTTCTCCTGAATACACCGATACCCCATATGTGGGGGTAAATCACTTTTTGGGCACATGGCAGAGGTCACCAGGGAAGGAGCGCCGTTTGACTTTTTCAATGCAGAATTGGCTCGACGTCATGTCGCATTTAGAGAGCCCCTGATGTGCCTAAACAGTGGAAACCTCCAACAAGTGACCCCATTTAGGAAACTAGACCCCTTAAGGAACTTATCTAGATGTGTGTTGAGCACTTTGAACCTCCAAGTGCTTCACAGAAGTTTATAACGTAGAGTAGTGAAAATAAAAAATCATTTTTTTTTCCTCAAAAATGATTTTTTAGCTATTTTTTTATTTTCCCAGGAGCAACAGGAGAAATTGGACCACAAAAGTTGTGCAATTTTTCCTGAGTATGCTGATACCCCATATGTGGGGTGAAACCACTGTTTGGACGCATGGGAGAGCTTGGAAGGGAAGGAGCGCCATTTTGTAATGCAGACTTTGATGGAATGTTCTGCGGGCATCGTTGTGTTTCCCAACCCTAACCCTAATCCTAACCCTAATTGTATCCCTAACCCTAATTGTATCCCTAACCCTCATTGTATCCCTAACCCTCATTGTAACCCTAACCCTAATTGTAACCCTAACCCTAACTCTAGCCCTAACCCTAAACAGAAAAATAAAAATAAATACAATTTCTTCATTTTATTATATGTCCCTAACTAAGGTGGTGATAAAGGGGGGGTTTATGTACTATTTTTTTATTTTGATCACTGTGATACTTTATCACAGTGATCAAAATGTACTTGTACAGAATTAATGAATCTGCTGGCAGGCAGATTCGGCGGGCGCACTGCGCATGCGCCCGCCATTTTCTTTTACAGGATGAAGACGCCGGGAGGCTGGGAGCTGTGGGAGGACAGAGGGGACACCGGGAGGTACCGGGGGGATCGGAGGTACCGGGGGGATCGGGGGTCTCGGGGACCCTATTTCTCTCCCCTCTGATGTGCGATCATATCAGATGAACGGATCACAATGGATGAAGAGATGAAGAGACCTGAGTAGTCTCGAAAGCTTGCAATTTGTTACCATCTTTTCAGTTATCCATTAAAAGGTATCAACCACTGAGGACTCTCAATTCTAAATATTTTTCTATCTACTGGCTAACACGGTACAAAGATATACATCTTTACTGTATCGAGAAGAGATTAGCGACCCTTTGTATGCTGGTCACAAACATGTAGCTACAATTCAGCTAATTATGATTGTTAACTCATCCTATGACACCTGGCCAGAACCTCTTTCTTGCCAGTGAAAGCTCTGCTTGCTTTCTCTTTAGAGATGATGTGCTGAATAGGAGTCCGTTGCTGCTATTGGAGATTTGCCTTCCAGTGCTTAAGCTAAGTGTTTTGGAGATAAGTTGTTGCAGAGGTGTTCTGTTGTAAATGTGTGTCTATATCCTGGTCCCTGTTTCTTGTTTAGTTAATTCCTCCCTGTTCATATCCTCCTTCCTATAGTTGGCTGGTGCTTTTGTATGATGGAAGGTTTCTGTTATCCCTGTTTTCTCTTGTGTGTCTTGTTTGCATTACATTTCTGTCCCAGGCTCCATGGGGTGCAGGAGGGGGCAGACCAGGGATTAACTGGGAATAGTGAGGTCGGAGACTCTGGCTTCTCTCACTTCATCAAGAGTACCCATTCCCCTACCTAAGACCGTCACAGCGTGACAAAATCATGGTAAAAACTATGAGAAGATTTAGGTGTTAAGTGGTTTGTGATGGCAAAAATGTGTGCTGTAATTGTTAGTGTAGAAGGACTAGAATAAATCTGATCACTTGACTCTACTATCTACTTAAAGGGGTTGTCTCAAGTGCTTGAACAGCATGTGATGTGCACTGTGAAGTGCATGTAAAAACAAACAACTTTGCAATTTATTAAACATGATCTCCTTTCTCAAGAACGAAGGGATTTTTAATTTTATAATCTACGGTTCATTGCCAAGGTTACCTGCTAGTCTTAATGGTCAGTTACTTTTGAAAGGCGCTCACCCCAATTGCAGCTTGTATGCTTTTAGAGCAAACCCGGTTCCACTATGAAATTAGATGCTTATTGGATTTGGCTAGCTTCAGTCCCTCTGTACTTATCCCATGCTGTTGAGGTAGCCTGGGCAATGACATAGTTCATATCGGGGGTATGACTATGCCACTTGGCTGAAACTTTAATCTTCAGGAGTGCACCACCCATGGGCAACTTGGAAGCTTGGAGGCATAATCCTGAGACAACATCTTTAATTCTCCTCTGTCATGTTTATATAAGCAGCATAATGATAGCTGTTCATAGTTTTCAATGAATTCATATTTTCAGTGAATGCAAGTAATTGCATTTTTTAATCCTATATAAATATAAATTATGCAGTTTACTCTATAAATCTTTTATAGCACATAGATATTTCAAAGATATTCTCTGCATTTTAAATGAGTGGCGAAATACTATTTTAAAAATGCAACAAATACAATTATTTTGATGTATTTAAAATAGAATGCATGTGTGCAAGACAAACTTACCGAAATTCCATTTTTCCCAGGGTCACCCTGAAATATAATAATATAATTAATATGTTAATGTCATGATTGGACTGGCGATTAAACTGGGACCAGGGGCACCTTTCCTGGCCCTAACACTAGGGGGCACCCTAACTCGCCCTGTTCCCTGGGATACCTCAGATGGCGAGGAAAGCCGGGGCCTCCGCCCTTGCCCTGTCTCCTAGCTTTAGCCCTGCATCTGTCCCCCTCCCCACCTGGGAAGAGAGGCTCTACGTGTACTGTAGTACACAACCCGACAGACAGGGGAACGAGACAAGGGTAAAAGAAAATTCCACTCACACAAATAATACTCTCACAAACAACAGAGGTATACACCAGGGTGTGAAGGAATGGGGGAGAAAATAAAGCAGGTAAGGATGAGGACTCTCCAAGCCTACAAACCAAGCAACAATTGCACAATAAACTGCTTCAGCTCTCCAAACACCAGCTTCTCCTTCTCCAGATCTTTGTAGTAAGTGCTAACTCAGACAAGGACCCTAGCTTTTATAGGAGAGAGGAGTGGTTAACCAAGCACAGCTAAAAGCAGGGATTTCCACATGGCCGATTAACCCCTGTCCTGCTGAAAGAAAACAAACACCTCTAATACACCGGAGAAGTGCTTCTTCTCAGCGGCGAAGCAGTAGCCATCAGATTCTGCGGTCTTCTGGCTCTGTTCTGTCACAGTAACCCCACGACAGTTAATTTCTTTTTACTACAATAATCTAAAATAATGAGTGTCAGAAGGAAGCAGTCAGTGAAGCATGTTAGATGTTCCTTGCAAGTTTAGGGCTCCACTTCAGAAAATGGAGAAGGGTATTTGGTCAGGATTAATGTTGTTCTCAATGCTGAGAAATACGGTCAGATACTTATCCATCATGCTGTTCCATCACCAAATGTTTGGGATTACATGAAGAGACAGCAGGATTTGCACAAGCCAACATCTACAAAAGATCTGTGGTTACTTTTCTAAGATGCTTGGAACAACGTCATTATAAGCTCATTCGAAAACTATGTGCAAGTGTACTTAGAATTGATGCTGCTTTGAAGGCAAAGGGCGGTAACAACAAACATTGACTTGATTTAAATTTCTCTTTTGTCCATGCACTTTACTTTGTTGATTGATAAAAATAAACTATTAACACTAGATATGAGCAGATCAATCCGCGGAGTATCGGGTTCGTGTTCAATTTCCTGAGATTTGTGGTTTCATGTAAATTTAAACACTTTGGAATTCTGTTCTTGGTTCACCAAGCATCATTTGCTACACCACTAAATCATCGGAGAGTGGGCTGTCTTTTTATGAGGCCGCATGGGCTTCTCCATAATGCTATGCATCTTTGATTATCACACTTTTATAGTGGTTGTCACTAGCTGGGCAATCAGAGATCAGAGGTTCTCAGGGGAGCCCAGATTTTTATGAGGCCACATGGACTTCTCCATAATGCTATGCATCTATGATTATCACATTTTTATAGTGGTTGTCACTAGCTAGGCCATCGGAAATCAGAGGTTCTCAGGGGAGCTCAGTTTGTTTTGCAGAGTAACTTTCCATCTCCAGTCACTGGGTAAGTCTCTCTGTTCTGTAGAGTGTAACCTCTTATGGTCAGCAGGGACCTCTCTTTCCTGTAGAGTGTAAGATCTTATAATCAGTGGATTTCTCTCTCCCTCTCCCATAGATTGTAATCTCTTATGTTCAGCAGGGCCATATCTCTGTCTAGTAGAGTGTAAGCACTAATGATCAGTGGCGTCTTCTCTTTCTTTCTTATAAAGTGTGAGTTGTTATGTTCAGCAGGGTCCTCTCTGACCTGTACAGTGTAAACTCTTATGATCAGCAGGTTCCTCTTTCTCTATCTGTATTCTGTAGAATGTAAGCTCTTATGACCAACAGGGTCCAAGTTCTTCTGCAGAGCATAAGCTTTTAGATTCAGTGGGGTCCACTTTCCCTCCTGTAGAGTGTAAGCTCTTATGACCAGCAGGATCCACTTTTTCCTGTAGAGTGTAAGCTCTTATTTTCAGTGGGGTCCACTCTCTCTCCTGTAGAGTGAAAGCTATCCATGTCTGAGGATAAACGGTTTTCAACCTGGATGGTGCCAAGATGTGGCTGTCCAGGTTGAGAACTACTGGGAGAATGAGCTGCTGCAAGCGCAGCATCTGTGACTAGCGGTAACATCATCAAGGTTACCACCGGTCACTGAGGCTGCGATCCCAGCCAGGCCTTTGAACGGCGGTGACCTCGGTGAGATCCACGCTAGCACAGTGAGAAAGTATCATGGTGCAGTGCAGAGCTCAGAGAGTTCACTCTGAGAAATTTCTCCTGGTGAACTCACCGGTGCACCGTAAGGTTCTTTCTCGCTCTGCTAGCGGGGATCTCACAGCAGTTCATTCATCAGAGGTTCTCAGTCTGGATGGTCGCATCTTAGCACCGTCCAATTTGAAAACTTTTTATCCCCAGACATGGATTACAGCGTGGGACAGAATGTCGGACAGGTGAGGGATATGGCTGCTTTTTATTTTTGCTTTTATTACAGGTGACAATGGGTTCAATGGAATGGGTGATGACATGAGTATGGTTTAATTTAGAATCATTAAAGGAGTCTGCATCATTTTTTCAATTAAAGGAGTTTATTCTGGCTGTGTATTTATTTATTATACAACTCTAGGATTAGTAATGGATAGGTGTCTTATATCTTATTTTTTTAATTATTTATTTAGAGTGCCGGCTAATGAATACTCCCATCTGCAGCTCCTGCTCTCGCTGGTATTAGCGGCAGCAGGCGTAGGCTGATGGAAGCAGTAGTCCAGTCAGACGACTCCAGTGAGCAGAGGTAAATTTTATATCTCCAATCAAAGCTGTGGGCTCAGGCTGTCATTTGACAGCGTGTGAACTGCGGCTATCTGACTGGCGGTAATGATTCAGAAGCAGTGTTTGCCATACTATCATGCACATGACAGCGCGACAAACACCCGGTGTTCAGAGAGCCGAACCCTAAGGCTAAGTTCACACGTTGCGGAATTGCCGCGGAAATTTCCGCGGCAATCCCGCACTTCTCCCGCAGGAAATACGCACGTTTTTTTATGCTGATTCCCGCCAGAATAATAGCGTTTTGCAAGCGTAATTAGCTTGCAGAATGCTAGCGTTTTCCTAGCGATCTGTAGCATCGCTTGGAAAACTGATTGACAGGTTGGTCACACGAGTCAAACATAGTGTTTGACAAGTGTGACCAACTTTTTACTATTGATGCCGCCTATGTCGCATCAATAGTAAAAAGATCTAATGTAAAAATAATAAAAAAAATAATAAATAATGATATTCTCACCTTCCGGCGGCCCCCGCAGCCTTCCCGCCTTCAGCGACGCTCCCGGCAACTCCGGTCCCAAGGATGCTTTGCGACAAATCACACCGATGACGTAGCATCTCGCGAGACCGCTATGCCATCTGGGTGATTCTCGCAAAGGACTCTTGGGACCGGAAGTTGCCGGGAGCGTCGCTGAAGGCGGGAAGGCTGCGGGGGCCGCGGGAAGGCTGCGGGGGCCGCCGGAAGGTGAGAATATCATTATTTTTTATTTTAATTATTGTTTTACCAGGGATATGGTACCCAGGGCCTGGAGGAGAGTCTCCTCTCCTCCAGACCCTGGGTACCACCGCACATGAACCGCTTACATTCCGCAAAATTAATGAACATGTTGCTATTTTTTCCGCAAAGCGTTTTTTTCGCGGAAAAAAACGCAACATGTGGCCAAAACATGCGGAATCAATTAACATGTATAGGATGCTTAATGCTTGCGTTTTTATCGCGTTTTTACCGCGGAAACACGCGGAAAAACCGCGAAAAAAACGCAATTATTCCTGATCGTGTGCACTTAGCCTCACAGTAACACAGACTTCCTGGTGTCCCATCTCTATTCATGAACATTGCTATTCCTTGTTAATCATGCATATTAGAATCATTCTTTGACCAGCGAACTAGCAATGCTTCTCTTTTTTATGCATATACAGTGGGGAAAAAAAGTATTTAGTCAGCCACCAATTGTGCAAGTTCTCCCACTTACAAAGATGAGAGAGGCCTGTAATTGACATCATAGGTAGACCACAACTATGAGAGTCAAAATAAGAAAACAAATCCAGAAAATCACCTTGTCTGATTTGACAAGATATATTTTGCAAATTATGGTGGAAAATAAGTATTTGGACATTAACAAAAGTTCATCTCAATATTTTGTTATATATTCTTTGTTGGCAATGAAAGAGGCCAAACGTTTTCTGTAAGTCTTCACAAGATTGGCACATACTGTTGGTGGTATGTTGGCCCATTCCTCCATGCATACCTCCTCTAGAGCAGTGATGTTTTGGGCCTGTCACTGGGCAACACGGACTTTCAAATCCCTCCAAAGGTTTTCTATGGGGTTGAGATTTGGAGACTTGGTAGGCCACTCCAGGACCTTCATATGTTTCTTACGAAGCCACTCCTTCACTGCCCTGGCAGTGTGCTTGAGATCATTATCATGCTGAAAGACCCATCCACATTTCATCTTCAATGCCCTTGCTGATGGAAGGAGGTTTGCACTCAAAATCTCACGATACATGGCCCTTTCATTCTTTCATGTATGGATCATGACGGATCAGTTGTCATGGTACCTTTGCAGAGAAACAGCCCCAAAGCATGATGTTGCCACCCTATGCTTAACAGTAGATATGGTGTTCTTTGGATGCAACTCAGCATTCTGTCTCCTCCAAACACTACAAGTGTTGGTTTCTACCAAACAGTTTTACTTGGGTTTCATCAGACCATATGACATTCTCCCAATACTCTTCTGGATAATCCAAATGCTCTCTAGCAAACTTCTGATGGGCCCTGACATGTACTGGCTTAAGCAGGAGGACACGTCTGTAACTGCAGAATCTGAGTCCCTGGTGGCGTTGTGTGTTACTGATGGTAGCCTTTGTTACGGTGGTCCCAGCTCTATGCAGATCATTCACTAGGTCTCACCATGTGGTTCTGGTATTTTTGCTCGCCGTTCTTGTGATCATTTTAACCCCACGGGGGAGATATTGCATGGAGCCCCAGATCGAGGGAGATTATCAGTGGTCTTGTATGTCTTCCATTTTCCTATTATTGCTCCCACAGTTGATTTCATCACACCAAACTGCTTGCCTATTGCAGATTCAGTCTTCCCAGCCTGATGCAGGGCTACAATTTTGTTTCTGGTATCCTTCGACAGTTCTTTGGTCTACTCTTCACCATAGTTGAGTTTGCAGTGTGACTGTTGAGGTTGTGGACAGGTGTCTTTTATACTGATAACAAGTTCAAACAGGTGCCATTACTACAGGTAATGAGTGGAGGACTGAGGAGACTCTTAAAGAAGAAATTTCAGGTCTGTGACAGCCAGAAATCTTGCATGTTTTTAGCTGACCAAATACTTATTTTCCACCATAATTTGCAAAATAAATCTTGCCAAATAAGACAAGGTGATTTTCTGGATTTGTTTTTCTATTTTGACTCATAGTTGTGGTCTACCTATGATGTCAATTATAGGCCTCTCTCATCTTTTTAAGTGGGAGAACTTGCACAATTAGTGGCTGACTAAATACTTTTTTCACCAATGTAATTATGGGAATAAAGAATGCACTTTGTGGATGAACAGTTAAAAAAACATGTTAATGAAATAAAATGCAATGTGTATGTAAGCACAGTGGCATGTAAAAGTTTGGGCACCCCTGGTCAAATTTACTGTTATTGTACTCAGTTAAGCGAGTTGAAGATGAAATTATCTCTAAGGCTGTGTTTCCACCGTCAGGAAACACAGCGCTTTGGACGGAGCGGAAAGTTCGCTCCGCCCAAAGCCCCGCCCCCTAGTGAACGAACGGTGAATCCGGATGTGCTCATTGAACACATCCGGAATCACCGCAGCACTACATAGGCCTGTGTTATTTCCCTTGCGGCGACGGAGCGTCGCCGCAAGGGAATAGGTCATGCTGCGATCTGAAAAGACGCGCAGCATGTCCGTTAACGCAGGTCTGCCGCCTGTGTGTTTTTATGCATAGTGGAGACGGGATTTCTTGAAATCACCTCCACTATGCTGTAACATCTGGACGCTGCGTATTTGACGCTGCGCCAGCGCACAGTGTCAAACACGCAGCAATTACTGACGGAATCCGGATGGTGGAAATACACCCTCAAAGGCCTAAAGCTAAAGATAACATATTTCCTTTCTATTTTAGGGAAACAAAATATTTGCATCTTTTACATTTTTAAATTATAAAAATGAAAATGGGCTGATGCAAAAGGTTTGGCACCCTTGGAGATTTGTATGCTGGATAACTTTGAACAAGGTTTAAGACCTTAATTAGCATGTTAGGGTTATGGCTTTTTCACTATCATCGTTAGGAAAGGCCAAGTGATGCAAATTTCCGAACTTTATAAAAACCCAGCCTTCTCTAACCTTGTGCCAAAAGTAGCAGCCATGGTTTCTTCTAGCAGCGTCTGAAGATCCTGATGCTGGAATCCTTGCTCTTCGTACATTCCCTAATAGTTAACATATATACAGTGGGTTCGGAAAGTATTCAGACCCCTTAAAAATTTTCACTCTTTGTTTCATTGCAGCCATTTGGTAAATTCAAAAAAGTTCAATTTTTATCATTAATGTACACTCTGCACCCCACTTTTACCTGGATTTGGGATCCTCTGCCATTCTTCCTTGCAGATTCTCTCCAGTTCCGTCAGGTTGGATGGTAAACATTGGTGAACAGCCATTTTCAGGCTCTCCAGAGATGCTCAATTGGGTTTAGGTCAGGGCTTTCGCTGGGCCAGTCAAGAATGGTCACAGAGTTGTTCTGAAGCTACTCCTTTGTTATTTTAGCTGTGTGCTTGGGGTCATTGTCTTGTTGGAAGGTGAACTTTCAGCCAAGTATGAGGTCTAGAGCACTTTGGAAGAGGTTTTCATCCAAGATATCTCTGTACTTGGCCGAATTCATGTTTCCTTCAATTGCAACCAGTCGTCTTGTCCCTTGCAGCTGAAAAACACCCCCATAGCATGATGCTGCCACCACCATGTTTTACTGTTGGAATTGTATTGGGCAGGTGATGAGCAGTGCCTGGTTTTCTCCACACATACTGCTTAGAATTATCACCAAAAAGTTCTATCTTCATCTCATCAGACCAGAAAATCGTATTTCTCATAGTCTGGGAGTCCTTCATGTGTTTTTTAGCGAACTATGCACTAAGGAGAGGCTTCCATCGGGCCACTCTGCAATAAAGGCCCGACTGGTGGAGGGCTGCGGTGATAGTTGACTTTGTGAAACTTTCTCCCATTTCACTACTGCATCTGTGGAGCTCAGCCAAAGTGATCTTGGGGTTCTGCTTTACCTCTCTCACCATGGCTCATCTCCCATGATTGCTCAGATTGGATGGACGACTAGGTCTATGAAGACTTCTGGTGGTCCCAAACTTCTACCATTTAAGGATTATGGAGGCAACTGTGCTCTTAGGATCCTTGAGTACTGCAGAAATTATTTTGTAACCTTGGCCAGATGTGTGCCTTGCCACAATTCTGTCTCCGAGCTCCTTGGCCAGTTCCTTTGACCTCATGATTCTCATTTGGTCTGACATGCACTGTGAGCTGTGAGGTCTTATATAGACAGGTGTTTGCATTTATAAATCAAGTCCTATCAGTTTAATTAAACACAGCTGGACTCCAATGAAGGAGTAGAACCATTTCAAGGAGGATCACAAGGAAATGGACAGCATGGGACATAAATATGAATGTCTGAGCAAATGGTCTGAATACTTATGATCATGTGATATTTCAGTTTTTCTTTATTAACAAATTTTCAAAAATTTCTACATTTCTGTTTTTTATCAGTCAAGATGGGGTGCAGAGTGTACATTAATGAGAAAAAAGTGAACTTTTCTGCATTTACCAAATGGCTGCAATGAAACAAAGAGTGAATAATTTAAAGGGGTTTGAATACTTTCCAAACCAACTGTATCAGTTAGAAGGGTATAGGAGGCAAACTTACATAGCAATAATGTAGATCCCAGGGCACAGGGCTACACGCCTTACAGGCCTCCAGCTTATTACTATGTCAATTTTCCTCCTATATTCTATTTGATGTATATATTAACCATTAGGAAAGGTTCTGCGATAGGTATGTGGGCATATTTATATACTGTTGGTCTTAAATTCACACTAAGTATGTGAATAACGTAAATCTAATCTACCATTCATGAAAATGGCTTGTGGCAACAATCTAAAAACAAAAACAATTTAGTTATAATGAAAGCCATGTTGTCACTTTATGAAGACTTACACTTTTATATCATTTTATTTGGAAAAGCACAAAATGCTCCAAAACAATTCTAACACTCTTGGGTTTATGTCTTGCAATTTTACTAGTGTTACTGCATGGTCTTAATCATATTGTGCAGTTTTATTACTCTGTGTGGAAGGTCAGAAAAAATGCACATGATTAATTTACTTACACGTTCACCTTTCTTGCCATCTAGACCTGGAGGTCCAGGAAGACCTGCTTGAGCAAGATCGTCAGTTATTCCTGGTGGTCCAACTGCACCTGGTTCCCCCTTTTCACCTTTTTGCCCCTAAATTAAAGATTATGAAGTCAGCAAATAGTAATACAAATTACAAGTGACATCTAATATTTTATAATTACTAACAATATAGTATTTCTGAAAAAGTAAAGCTGAAAGAAATACGTGCAGCCTAAATCTCAATAACAAAGTTGTAATTTATACCAATTAAAATAATGCACTTATTCTGTCTTATTTTGCAGTCAGTTTGTATCAGAGAAAGCTGCTCTTATGGCTTCCATACACCTTAAATAACTTTTAGATGAATGGTCATTCAGCTAACAGTTATCTCTACCAAGTCCCCTATAAAAATCAAAGTTCGATTTAGCCAGGTGTTTTTGAATTCTCTATTGGAAGAACAGGGTAAGTATCTGCCAGATTCATCTAGCAGTGGTTTATATGTCTGCAGAACACAAAGATCAGGCAATTAAAAGACTTTTCTCTATAGATTAATCTTGCAACTGCATCCTCTCTCAAATGGCACAATGCTAGCTTCGTGACAGAGAAGAGGAATCTCAGCAGAAGGGAAAAAGGGGGAACTGAGGAGACATTATAGACAATAAAGGTGAATCACTGGATAACAGGGTGCGATGGTAAAAAAGACTGTTCATATTGCTGTACACCATGCCCTTCTGATCTAATACAGGATATACCAGGTGCTTACGAAAGAGGAGGCTGTTCAAACTGCTATCCATCCTGTCTGATCTAGCACTGAAAATACCCTTGGTGCTAAGACAAGGCTGCTCACACTGCTGTTCATCCTGTCTCTCTGATCTAATATTGGAGATACTGGAGGTGCTGAAGTAAGAAGAGACTGCTCAAAACTGCTGTTTATCCTCTCTATCTGATCTAATATTGGAGATACTGGAGCTGCTGAAGTAAGAAGAGGCTGCTCACATTGCTGTGCATCATGTCTCTCTGATCTAACACTGGAGATACCGGAGGTGCTGAAGTAAGAAGAGGCTGCTCACATTGCTGTTCATCATGTCTCTCTGATCTAACACTGGAGATACAAGAGGTACTGAGGTAACAAGAGGTCACTCACACTGCTGTTCATGCTTTATCTCTGAGGCAATATTGGCGATACCAGGGTGCTGAGGTAAAAAGAGGTCACTCACACTGCTGTCCATCCTGACTCTCTCATCTAACACTGGAAATATCAGAGGTGCTGAGGTAAGAAAAGGCTGCTCACACTGCTGTTTATCCTCTCTATCTGATCTAATATTGGAGATACCGGAGGTGCTGAGGTAAGAAAAGGCTGCTCACACTGCTGTTTATCCTCTCTATCTGATCTAATATTGGAGATACTGGAGCTGCTGAAGTAAGAAGAGGCTGCTCACATTGCTGTGCATCATGTCTCTCTGATCTAACACTGGAGATACCGGAGGTGCTGAAGTAAGAAGAGGCTGCTCACATTGCTGTTCATCATGTCTCTCTGATCTAACACTGGAGATACAAGAGGTACTGAGGTAACAAGAGGTCACTCACACTGCTGTTCATGCTTTATCTCTGAGGCAATATTGGCGATACCAGGGTGCTGAGGTAAAAAGAGGTCACTCACACTGCTGTCCATCCTGACTCTCTCATCTAACACTGGAAATATCAGAGGTGCTGAGGTAAGAAAAGGCTGCTCACACTGCTGTTTATCCTCTCTATCTGATCTAATATTGGAGATACCGGAGGTGCTGAGGTAAGAAAAGGCTGCTCACACTGCTGTTTATCCTCTCTATCTGATCTAATATTGGAGATACTGGAGCTGCTGAAGTAAGAAGAGGCTGCTCACATTGCTGTGCATCATGTCTCTCTGATCTAACACTGGAGATACCGGAGGTGCTGAAGTAAGAAGAGGCTGCTCACATTGCTGTTCATCATGTCTCTCTGATCTAACACTGGAGATACAAGAGGTACTGAGGTAACAAGAGGTCACTCACACTGCTGTTCATGCTTTATCTCTGAGGCAATATTGGCGATACCAGGGTGCTGAGGTAAAAAGAGGTCACTCACACTGCTGTCCATCCTGACTCTCTCATCTAACACTGGAAATATCAGAGGTGCTGAGGTAAGAAAAGGCTGCTCACACTGCTGTTTATCCTCTCTATCTGATCTAATATTGGAGATACCGGAGGTGCTGAGGTAAGAAAAGGCTGCTCACACTGCTGTTTATCCTCTCTATCTGATCTAATATTGGAGATACTGGAGCTGCTGAAGTAAGAAGAGGCTGCTCACATTGCTGTGCATCATGTCTCTCTGATCTAACACTGGAGATACCGGAGGTGCTGAAGTAAGAAGAGGCTGCTCACATTGCTGTTCATCATGTCTCTCTGATCTAACACTGGAGATACAAGAGGTACTGAGGTAACAAGAGGTCACTCACACTGCTGTTCATGCTTTATCTCTGAGGCAATATTGGCGATACCAGGGTGCTGAGGTAAAAAGAGGTCACTCACACTGCTGTCCATCCTGACTCTCTCATCTAACACTGGAAATATCAGAGGTGCTGAGGTAAGAAAAGGCTGCTCACACTGCTGTTTATCCTCTCTATCTGATCTAATATTGGAGATACTGGAGGTGCTGAGGTAAGAAAAGGCTGCTCACACTGCTGTTTATCCTCTCTATCTGATCTAATATTGGAGATAACGGAGGTGCTGAAGCAAAGGCCCCTTCACACATATCGACGCACCAGCGATCAAGATAACGATCCAACCAGGCAAAGATCGCTGGTGTGTTGTTACATGATCACTATTTAGCTTTCAAACAGTCCAATCTCCTCAACGACTCAGGACAGATCAGCGATTTGCATAACGACCTCGTAGGTCGTTGAGTCCTTGTCACACTACTTTATTGTCACCGATTCCGACCTCAGTGGGCGTGCTACAGCAGACAGAGCAGTACTTTGATGAATAAAATGAATCCACGAATAATTACAGCGCAATAGCGATTCAGACAAGGACGCTGAAGCAACCACGGTGCAATTTCAGTTAAAATATCAACGCTATAGCGACTCACACGGGAACGCAGAAGGCAAACCGGTTAATACCATCAACTGCACAGGAACAAAAAATGGAAGGAGGCGCTACAGCGTTGTGTCGCCCAATTCTCACACATTGGGAGCGCTGTACTCACCAATAGGGGCAGAGGGGCGTGACCTGTAACATAGCTTTGTCACGCCTGCGTCGCTGAGCTATGTGTCGCTAACGAGGTCGCTCGTCGTTTTTAAGCTTCAAACACAGCGATTAGTGCTGGCCAGCGGGATGCAAACGATGGAAAAATGGACCAGCGCATCCGAGCACGATCAGCGATAGCCAGCGGGAGGGACGGTCGCCGCTACATTTCACACGTAGCGAGATAGCTAGCGATGACGCTGTTGCGTCACAATATCGGTGACGCTTGAGCGATATCGCTAGCGATCTTGCTGTGTGTAAAGGCCCTTAAGAAGAGGCCAATCACACTGCTGTTCATCCTATCTCCCTGAGCTAACACTGGAGATGCCCAAGGTGCTAAGTAGAGATGAGCGAATTTGTTCGGATTCGGAATCGAATATTGTTTTTGCAATATTCGTCGAACACAACCAAATGTCATTAGAGTCAATGGGAATAGAAATTACCGAATATGTTCGGAACCAAACATAACACATATATTCGGCACAAACAGTGTTCGAATATGGCATGAATATGTCAAAATCAGATTTGGCGACAAAATTTAAACAAATTCGCTCATCTCTAATGCTGAGGTAAGCATTCTGTCTCTCTGATCTAACACTGGAGATACTAGGGTGCTGATGTAGAAAGAGTCTGCTTACACTTTACATCCTGTCATTCTGAATGAACTGACATGGAATTGATATCTCCAGGTCACTACAGGGATTCACAGACATCTGTCCTAACATTCTAGGACAGTTTTATATCAGTGCAGCAGGCCATTTTAATACTATAGTGATTGCCTACCTAGACAAACCGTTTTGTAATTTCTAAGGGTGCCAAAGGGTTGCTATGGCAAATGGAGGTCTGCCAATAGCTTTAGGGTCTGCCTTTTAGGATTGCAAGTTGAAGTCTCCTTGATGGAGTAATAAATATTATAAAAAAATAAAATGTTTTAAGTTTTTAATAAAAGGGAAAAGACACTCATCTCAAAAACAGATATTTTCCAAATAAAAAAAAATCTTTAGAAGAAATAAATGTCCTTTAGGGTTCAATCACATCTCCGATGTTCATCCTGAAAAGCTGGATGAGTGTCATGTGTGATGTCCCCATGCATTGGAACTCTACACTGAATATGTTGGAAAGGATTTGTGAGCAGAAGAGGGCAGTTGTTGACTACCAGCATCAACAAGGCCGTCGATAATATTCAGTTCAGACTCCACACATAAGACCTCAGGAGTGGATATGGATGTCAGACATATGTACCATCCTACAAAACTTTGAGGAGTCCACCAAGATGGTGAGTGGCGATAACGCCATAATTAGTGTCATCATCCTACTTCTCTGTATTCTGAAAAGCTCTCTGCTCACAATGAAAGAGGATGCACTGCAGGCGGAGCATGAAGAGATGGAGCAAGGAATCATACAGGGTGATTACACACAGCCCAGCCTCATCTAATCCCAATGTGGATTGGTTGACTATAAAGAAGAGGAGGAGGAAGAACAGGAGCTAGTTTCATGCGCTGTAGACGGTACTACAAGCACAACTGTCATACCGTCTGTTCAGCGTGGATAGCCTGAGGACAGGGAGGAGGAGGAGGAGGACAGCATGGTCAGTCGTCCTCTTGGTGAGGAGAGGGAAGTCTTGCCTGTTAGCAGTCTGGCACGCATGGCTGACTTTATGTTGCACTGCCTTTCCCGTGACCATCGTATTCTGAAAATTTTGGCTGACATTCATTACTGGTTGGTGTCATTTCTAGACCCACACTACAAGGAGAACTTTCAATCTCTTCTTCCAGAGGCAGACAGGTGTACTAAAATGGTGCAGTAGCAGAGTGCCCTTGTTGAGGACATATTAAAAAAAATCCTATCTGAAAACACTAGCGGCAGAAATCACAGTTCGTTGGACAACCAAGGAGTACACAACTCCAATCCAGCAGAGACAGGGGAACACTGTTAAAGTTCTGGGAGAGTTTTCTCAGACCCTCCTATCGCACAGGCCCTGAGGCGCGGAGTATTTTCACAAGGAGTGAGAAGTTTTGGAAGATCCTGAGGGAGTACCTTGCTGATCATACCAACATCCTCCATGATTCCTCTGTGCCTTTTAATTATAGGGCATCCAAGCTGGACATGTGACATGAACTGTGTATCTACGCCTTGGAGGTCCTGGCCTGCCCTGCCGCTAGCGTTTTGTCAGAGCGGGTTTTTAGTGCCGCTGGTGAAATTATAACTGATAAGTGCATCCGCCTGTTAACTGAAAATGCTGACAGGCTGACTCTTATAAAAATGAACAAGGGTTGGATTGGGCCAGACTTCTCTACACCACCGAATGATAACAGCGAAACATAACCTCAAATACAGTGTCTTTTTTTGGGAGGTGTATTCCCATGCACCTCTTCACACTCACACATTGATATACGCTTCCTGATTTTGGCTATTTGTTGTTATCCTCCTCCTTCTCCTCATCCTCATCATTCACCACCACTAGATCACCATGGTGATCATGCTATGTGATGCAACAGCCACGTTATTGTTTTGAAGGGTGTTTATGATACCCGTAAAAAAAATGTATACAAAGTATGTTGATGTGTACCCCCCAGGGGGAAATGTTTGTCAGTATACAAGTAAAGGAGACCCACTCCTTTAAACTGGGAAGACATTTTGCGAGGCTATCCTCCAGGTCTCTTCCGACACCATCACTGTGTTCCGTGATGCAACAGCCACGTTAATGTTTTGAAGGGTGTTTATGATGCCCGTAAAAAAAATGTTTACACAGTATGTTGATGTGTACCCCCCATAGGCAAACTGTATTGCAGTACCAATTAAAGAATAAAGGGAACTTTGCTTTCATGTGGCCATCCAGTACGTTGGTTCAAAGAGTTATTGAAGTGCGTGTAAAGTTGGGGCAGGGCAGGCTTTGCATTCAATGCATAGGCAAGCAGTATGGCAGTACCAAATAAAGAATAATGGGAACTTTGCTTTCATGTGACCAGCCAGTACATTGGTTTAAAGGGTTATTGGAATGGGTGTAACATTGGTGCAGGACAGGTCTTGTATTCAATGCATAGTCAAACAGTATGGCAGTACCAAATAATAATGGGAACTTTGATTTCATGTAGAATTCCAGTACGTTGGTTCAAAGAGTTTTTGGAGTGCATGTAATGTTGGGGTAGGGCAGGCCTTGCGTCCAATGCATAGGCAACCAGTATGGCAGAACCTAATAAAGAATAATGGGAACTTTGGTTTCATGTGGCCATCCAGTACGTTGGTTCAAAGAGTTATTGGACTGCGTGTAACGTTGGGGCAGGGTAGGCCTTGCTTTCAATGCATAGGTGTCAAGCTGTTCTGTCTGTACTTGGTTGTCGGCGTGACAATGCATGTCTTTGCTTTAACCCTTTGCTCCTTTCCCCTAATTGAGCTGGGATACTGTTGGCTGTTACCTGAATGGAGCCTGCTCAGTTCCCTGCTCTGCTACGTAGCTGTTCATGTGGTGTTAGGTCTTTGCTTTGCTGCATGACCATCCACATGTGCGGTCCCTGGTTGCCGCTGAGGAAGCTGTCCGCGGGTTGCGAGGTCATTTGCAGCTGGTGCATGACTTTCCACGTGTGTCTGGGCGTGCAGCCGCTGCCAGGTGCCCTGAGCCTCAGTTCCTTCACTGATTGTGTGTAATGGTTTCTGATTCTGTTAAGGGCATGCGTAGCCACACCTCCCCTGCTTTTATCAGAGTTAGTGTGTGTACTTGAAATGCTGTCCCCAGCCAATTGCTGAGGGGCAGCTCGTATATAAAGGTTTCCTGCCCTATGGGCGGGCCTTAGCTACTCACACAGCTTCTGAATCTTGCCATGTGTGTTGTGTGTTCCTGCACCTCTCCAGTCTATGTTTTGGTACCAAAGTCCTTGCCTTGATTCCTGTTTGGTCCTGTTCCTGTACCTGTCCTGGAGATGGTATATCCAGGCCTCAATCCTTGATCCTGTACCTGACCCTGTCTGAACTGTATCCTGCACCTCTCCTGTTTATGTTTTGGTACCAAAGTCTGTTATGTTTTGGTAGCTGAGGAGAAACTGCAAAAAATAGCCAAAGTAGCAATACACCAGAGAGGCTGGAAACTATTGGATTGCAGTAACCTAAACTAACCGCCACACTAGAAGTAGCCGTGGAGCGTACCTACGGTGATCCTAGATGCCTCGTCACAGCAGAAGAGATAGCTACACCTAAAGGCAGAAATATGAATGCTATCTGCCCCGGAGCAGAATCCCCAAAGAAATAGGAAGCCCCCGAACATGTAATGGCGGTTAGACAAGAAGAAAACACGGACACAGACAGAAAATAGAATGAGCAAACGCTGGGGCCCAATCTGTCTAGAAAGAAAAATATAGGAAAGAATTCTGACTGCAACCCAAAAAAACCCTGACAAAAATACCAACACTTCTGATTAACAAAAAACCTGAGATCACACGATCTCTACCACCTAAATCAGATCTCTGGTGTAACACACAGCAACACAGCAAATAAAAAGTGACAAAGGAACAAAGCAAAAATGCAAACACACAATGAGCACAATTGCAGCGCAAGACCCCAAAAGGGGACCAGGCTGCAGTCCACTGCAAGCAGCAAACCAGCAGTGAAAATCCAACAGAGGAAAAAAAAAAGCAAAACACTTATCTGAATGAGAGCAGAAAAGCAAGATGTGCTCCAAGCAAGAGCAGGAGGAACAATTGATTACCGGCAAGGCTGCTGGGAACTCAGGTCACTTATATCATACCATTCAGAGCCAGCTGAAGGCCATTCAGTAATTAGTTCATTACCCTCAGCATCCACCGGAGGGAGCCCCAGCTCAGAAGTCGCCTCCAAGGTATTCACAACAAAAGTCCTTGCTTTGATTCCTGTTTGGTCCTGTTACTGCGCCTGTCCTGGAGGCGGTATATCCAGGCTTGAATCCTTGATCCTGTACCTGTCCTGTACCTGACTCTGTCTGAACTGTGTCTGCTGAGTTATGTTCCTGGAAGTCCTTCTGGGTCCTGAACCCTGTTCCCAGTGACTGTGACTCTTTGCTAACTGACTTTCTGTGATATAACCTGGGTTCATCTTGGAAGTAGGAGTGCGGTGTGTCTGCTGAGTTTCTGCTACTCTGTGCTCAGCTTGTTATTCGGTGCTATCCCCAGCCGACTCCTATTCAACCCGGTGGGACTTGCACCAGCCCGCTTGGGTTCCTTTTTAGGTCGCTGCCAGATGTCCGGAGTCCGATGACCGTGGCCTCTTGCCCGGTGCCTGATGACCACGGCCTGATGCCCGGAGCCTGCCGATCGTTGCCAGATGTCCTGAGCCTGATACTGCGGCCTCAAGTCCGGAGCCTGATGTCCGCAGGCCGATGTCCGGAACCTGTCGATCGTTGCCAGATGTCTGGAGTCCGATGCCAGTGTTCTGATGTTCCTGAGATCCAGTCCGTGTTCCTGATTCCATGTTCCGGTGTCCGTGTTCCTGATGTCCAGTCCATGTTCCTGATGTTCGGTCCGTGTTCCTGATGTCCAGTCCGTGTTCCTGATTCCATGTTCCTGAGTTAGTGTTCCTGAGAACCAGTCCGTGTTCCTGTGTCCATGTTCCTGATGTCCAGTCCGTGTTCCTGATTCCATGTTTCTGATGTCCGGTCCGTGTTCCTGATTCCATGTTCCTGAGTCCGTGTTCCTGATGTCCGGTCCATGTTCCTGAAATCCAGTCCGTGTTCCTGATGTCCAGTCCGTTTTTCTGATGTCTGGTCCTTGTTCCTGATGTCCGGTCCTTGTTCCTGATTTCATGTTCCTGTGTCAAAGTTCCTGAGGTCCAGTCCGTGTTCCTGATGTCCTCGTGTGTCCTGTCTGCGTCCTGATGACCTCATGTACCCTGATGTTTTGCCTGTGTACTGATGACCTCATGTACCCTGATGTCATGCCTGTGTCCTGATGTCCCACCTATGTGTGCCTCGGTGATCCGTTGGTGCCTTGGGGTCCTCTGGGTGGCACCCTTCTGGGAGCTGTGGAATCGGGAGCCTGGCATAGTCATGTTTGATTTATGTACTGTGTGTCTTTACTTTATTACTTTAGTAAACTTTATTTCCTCTATACCTGAAGTTGTGCGGTGTAATCAAGTTCTACGTGTCTCTTCCTTGTCCACATGCTCAGCTGCCACAGAACCCTGGTCTCTGCCCTTCCCTAGTTCGGGTAGGCCCGGGTCCCACTCTGCGGTATGGAGGGTCCATATTGCGTCCCCGGGGGACGCCTGCCCTGTGCCGTGGTGGTTGGTCAGCGTGGGGGCGATTATGGGCTGGGCCGCTTCTCGGCGGCTGCAGCCAATCATGACAATAGGCAAACAGTATGCCAGTATCAAATAAAGAGTAATGAGAACTTTGCTTTCATGTGGCCAGCCAGTACGCTGGTTCAAAGGGTTACTAGAGTGCATGTAACTTTGGGGCATGGCAGGCCTTGCATTCAATGCATAGGCAAACAGTATAGCAGTACCAATTAAAGAATAATGGGAACCTTGCTTTCATGTGGCTAGCCAGTACCTTGGTTAGAAGGGTTATTGGAGTCCGTGTAATGTTGGGGCAGGACAGGCCTTGCATTCAATGCATAGGCAAACAGTATGGAAGTACCAAATAAAGAATAATGGGAACTTTGCTTTCATGTGGTTAGCCAGTACGTTGGTTCAAAGGCTTATTAGAGTGCGTGTAATGTTGGGGCAGGGCAGGCCTTTGCATTCAATGCACAGGCAAACAGTATGGCAGATGGCCAATGAAAGCAAAGTTCCCATTATTCTTTATTTGGTACTGGCATACGGTTTGCCTGTGCATTGAAAGCAAGGCCTGCCCTGCCCCAACGTTACATGCAGTCCAATAACTCTTTGCATTAACGTACTGTATGGCCACATGAAAGCAAAGCTCCCATTATGCTATACTGTTTGCCTATGCATTGAATGCAAGGCCTGCCCCAATGCTACACGCACTCCAATAACTCTTTGAACCAACGTACTGGATGGCCACATGAAAGCAAAACTTCCCATTATTCTTTATTTGGTTATTACTTGGTTATTACCAAATAAAGAATAATGGGAAGTTTTGCTTTCATGTGGCCATCCAGTACGTTGGTTCAAAGAGTTATTGGAGTGCGTGTAGCATTGGGGCAGGCCTTGCATTCAATGCATAGGCAAACAGTATAGCATAATGGGAGCTTTGCTTTCATGTGGCCATACAGTACGTTGATGCAAAGAGTTATTGGACTGCATGTAACGTTGGGGCAGGGCAGGCCTTGCTTTCAATGCACAGGCAAACCGTATGCCAGTACCAAATAAAGAATAATGGGAACTTTGCTTTCATGTGGCCATCCAGTACGTTGCTTCAAAGGGGTATTGGGGTGCGTGTAACTTTGGGGCAGGTCAGGCCTTGCATTCAATGCATAGTCAAACACTGTGGGAGACCCACTTTCTGATAATGGGAACATTTTTTCATGAGTCCCTCCTATATGTGTCATCAAAGGGGTATTGGGGGGTGTCCTAATTTTTGGCAGCCCAGTCACTTACTGCGTAGGCAATAACAGTATAGGAGACCCAACCCACTGTTTAATAATGGGAACAACAAAGCATAGCTGGCTGATGGCCCTTCAAGAATATTAATGCCGCCTTATGTCTCTATAAAAATAGGCTTTGTGACTTTCAGAGTCCCTCCTTCATAAATGAAACAGGATATTTCTGATGATGTGTCACACACCACATGGCCAGCTAAGGTTGTTAAATGTTAAAATAACATTTCCCACTGAATGCATTTGTCTTGGTTGAAAGCAAAGCTAAAGTTGAAAAACGCATCAAAAGTTCTACGTGTGAACATAGCCAAAGTGGTGGAGGAACATTTTTGTTTTTGGTTATTTGTTTTGCCTTATATACAAGTCATTACCCTGGAAAGGATGTTCCTTGACATATTTCCCAGGAAAATCCATTTTGGTTTTGTTTTTGTATATTTTAGTGTGCGCCTGTAAAAGTGGCATAACACTCTGACAACATTGTTCACAGCAGTGACCTAGGAGTCAGAAATGCTTCCAAGGGTCTTCACCATGATTTTCCCATGTCATTTGTGCACTGTTCCCATAGATTTCCAACGTTTTCATATCCTAAAAAGACCCCCAGGTGGGTTGCGGCAAAAAAGCTCGGGTTTCCCATAGACTTACATTGAGCTCATTGCTCGGGTCGAGCACCCCAGCATTCCAATTTGCTCCACCCGAGCAACGAGCATCTGAGCATTTTAGTGCTCTCTCATCACTATTTGGGATGACTCCATGTCATTTTTTTCATTTACTTATTTATTCGGTCAAGCAAAGTTTAGCTATTCCATCTAATCCATCTATTTATCGATCTATCCTTCTATCTAGGTATTCTCAGAGTTCTGGCTGTGAACTTTCTGAGCTTGGCTGATGCATTTTCCTGGTTCCTTTGAAATGTGTGCGTGAAAATTGGATGACATACTCTTGGTTCGTGTGCTGTCCCGTTTTATTTTCTCTCATCCATTGACTTGCGTTGGCAAGTCTCAACGGATATACATGGCCAAAAAGCCAAGTGTTACTCCAAAGACTGGAGTAACACTTCTGACATAAGGAATGCCGCAACTTTTGATGAGTTTTACAGATGTGCATAACTACATCCTATCCCTTTCCTCGCCATTTCTTCCCTATTTGATGGTGCTGCGAGAAACTGGTGTAAAAACAGTAAACGTCATACAATTTTCACACAACACCTTGTTACGCAAAAAGTTTGCAACTTTTTAAAGTGTTTTACATCAGTTTTCTGTAACCAGCACTTTTATGAATTGGGGCCATAGTTCTCAGAATATAGTGACAGTAAAACATGTTGTACAAAAGTCATAAAGCATAAATAAACCTATATAAATTTGGTTTCATCATATATAGGTTGACTCATGTTAACAGCATAAAGTTTAAATTGTAAAAAAATAGCAGCTTTTTTTTCTATCTGTAATAAAAATTAGGTAATAAATTATATGCATTGCAAAATGCAAAATGGTGCCACTAACAAATACAACTCAGTCAGCAAAAAACAATTCATCATGTTACTACATTGCTGAAAAAAATACAAAATTATAAGGCTCCTGAAATTCAAAAATGAAAAAAATATTCCAGACCTTTAAGGGTTAAGCATTTAATTGATATTCTTGTCATTACTTTTAGTTACTTTTACTTTTTCATATTTATTAATAAACAAAGGTGGAAGAATTAGATTTCTTGCCCTAAACAGAATGTAAAACAATATAATATTAATATCACAATCTGGCAGACTTCAAAAACACCAACTTTGGCAGTGCTCACATTTTTTCATCATTACATCTGAATCTTTCTTTGGTCTAGTTTTTAGTGTTTTTTTGCCTCTTTTTCATTTGCGCTTTATTTTTCTTTTAATTTGTGATTTTTTAAAGTCTATTTCATGTATTCAATTTTTTTTATTTATGTCCATCATTGCAGTTTTTCCACATGTTTTTGGTTTTTGGATGATTCATCGTTTGCAGCTTTTTTTTGCTACATTTTGATGCAAACATACAATCCCACCCTGCAGTAATTTTATGTATGACAGCTATTTGGAGCAAATTTTGATGCATTTGTTTTTTTAGAACATGAGACTTTTTCTGCTAAAAAATCACAAAACAAAAATAAAGGCCCCAATTTACTTGCCTTTTCAGTTACTTTTTTTGTCTTTTGGTCTAAGTTAAGTTTTCATTTTTTGTGCCAAATTCTTCAAAATTGTGCATGCGATTCATGAATTTTGCACAAAGTAAAACCAAAACTTTAATCATGTGTTTAACTTTTTTTTACATTAAAAGTCGAAAGGTTCACAAAATGCTGCAAAAGTAGCAAATAAAAAGGTTGGCGTACATAAAATCACTCCAGGGGCACTGAGGTACATTTGGGCAAAAATGTTGCCACTCTTTGAAAAGTCACAAATGATAAATCAGGCGAAAACATCCGGATGCCTAAATCTCTCATAATCGAGAAATGAAAAAAAACAAACGCATAGAAAAAAGGCACCAATAAAAATAAGGATATGGTGCAAACAAAAAACAGGTGCAAAACACAGACAACTAGAAACAAAGGCAAAAAAGCAATGATGAATCGGCCCCACAGACCATTTTTAATTTTGCACAAAATTCATGAAACACATGCACCATTATGAAAAATTTGACGAAAAAATGTCAACAAATACTTCAAGATGAAAAAAGAAAAGTGACTTAAAAAACCCCTCAAATGATGAATTGGGCCTTACTTGTATAATATGAAAATCAATGGTCTGCTACTTTTGAGAACCCCTTTCTTTAGATATGATTATGATGCATGACTTTAATAACATCAGGAAAATGTAGATTTTTAACACTAGATTGGGTTCAGAACGTTACACATAAGAGATTTGTTGCTTAAGTTTATGGGACTGTCTCTTACAACTAAAATGGGGATTGAAATAAACTTTGCACATGCTACCTAAACAAACCTCATTCCGATGTTCTGGATGGATTTTCAGGCTCCAAGATCTTAGTCATGTGTGAAAACAATATTACAGTTAGTTACTGCATAATTTACCTGGCCTTTTCCACTTCCAATGCCAGTGTCAGGTGTTATGGACATAAGCTCTGAAGGTTCTGCTGTTGCAGTTTCAATCCCATTTTCTTTGTTGTTTAATTCTAAAAAAAATATAAGCAATGTAATGTCATGTCCCACAACTTGGAAATCATACAGCACTGTATTGTATTGTTGCGTTGCTATAAGGTTTGTCTTCTCTTCTTATCTGCATCCTTAGCTCTGATGTCAGTTACCCTCTCTTTTTTCTTCCTTATTGTTAGCTACTGCAGTTGTTTCAGCTACTTCTACTGTAATTGTGCATAACTGCAAGAATTCAACTTGAAAATAAACCTTCTTCTGGAATCTTCATGTGTGTCTCCTGCAGTTGAGTCAAGCTATCTGATGAAAAATCTTTGTGTGAGTAATGGTTCATACAGACAGCCATAGAAATGGTGTCTTAAGCGCTCGGCACTCACAGCCTAGCTATGGAGTCAGAATATGTATTTTCTTAAATAAATTAGTCCCCATTAGTTTGTGTAGTGAGAGATGAAGCAATCATTGCACATTATTTGAGGTGACACTAATTACGAAGAATACACATTAAGATAAAACTTTATACACTTAAGGAATAAATAAGGAGTAATATATTATCTTGTTTCCATCTATAATAGATGTACTTAATGATATTTTACTTAAAAAAGGAAAAATATAGCACTTAACAAACATTGTTTGCGCCCCATTAATGAATTTGGCAAAATCCAACAGCTCAAAAACTGAAAAGATTAGAATGACTTAAGAAAGTGTTGAGTTTGCCTTAGGATGTTATATAAATTTAAAAAATAGGAGATAGGTGATCAGTCGGTGTTTGTACCTTGCTTCTTTTCTATATTACTTGCATGACTCGGCTGTTCTAACAGCTGAGCAGCTCCAGAGTATTCCATTTCTTCAACGTGGCTTGAGACTGTAGGAGGTGCCTTCACTGCTCCATTTATTGCTTTTGGCTGAAAGAGAATAATTAGTTATGGATCTTTTCCTCACAAACAATGTTCTAAAACAATGGGAAACAGTTCACATATATTTCATATCACTTGGCAACATTAATCAGGCTTAATAATTAAAAGATGAATTGTTTTATTATTAAAATATGCTGTATTGTACAGTATTGCAGCTTGAAGGGCTAGCTAGCATTTCTAATAGTTTTGTGACTATAAGGCCGGGGTCAGACTTGCGAGAAACTCGTACGAGTCTCGTGAGAGTCTCTCGCATCAACACCCGGCGCTGCCACCGGCACTCAGACCAGAGCGTGCGGCTGCATAGATATACATGCAGCAGCACGTTCCGCTCCGAGTGCCAGCGGCAGCGCCAGGTGTTGATGCGAGAGAATCGTGCGAGTTTCTCGCAAGTCTGACCCCGGCCTAAAGCCATCTTCTGCAGGTGAATGCATCAAATTACTCAATAGTGATCATTTTTATGTGTTTGGTCAGGCACTCCATAAAGCCCATTTGGGGAAAAAAAACAACCAACCCCACACAGTTCAACAATGTATTTAGACATACAGAATTGGCTTCTTTTATGAAATCATTCCCCCTTTGCTTTAACTATTAGGGTCTGTGCACTCTGCGTCTTTTAAACTCATGCGAACCTGCAGAGATTTTCAAGCAGCTTTTCAGGAATCTCATTTTAATTCCTAAAGTGTCTTTTGTGTTGTTTTTCTAGTTGTTTCCTGAGTGTTTTTCCAATGGTATGGTCGCTGGTATTTTGTGGGAGATTTTCTTTGGTTTTTGTGACATCTTTTAGTACTTGTTGTCATTTTTTTTAGCAAAAAACAACTGCAGAACGTTCCATGAAATGTCTGGGCATCTTCAAGGCATCATTTGGGCTTTCCCATTGACTTGTATTGTAAAGTATAGAGGGTCTTCCAAGCAGAAAACACCTGAAAAATGATCAGGTCACCTTTTTTTTTAACTGCTCGGTGCTTTTAGAAATGTAAAGCAGCTAAAAGATGTTAAGAAGCCTGAGCATGTGCACAGCAAGTCACTGTTATTTAGAGATGCACATGTTCATTCTTTTAAGCATTTTCAGTTTTTGTTTTTTTTTCTAAAGCAGAACCTGCCTGAATAAGACATTGTGTGCACTTACCCTTAGGCCTCGTGCACATGTTGAGTATTTGGTGACTTTTTTTTACCTCAGTATCTATAAGCCCAAGCCAGGAGTGGGTGATAAATACAGAAGTGGTGCATGTGTTTCTATTAGGGTATGTTTCCACGTGGCGTATTACATTTGGATTAGCTACGGATTGAACGCTGCATAGAGCCGCAGTATTTAATTTGCAGCGTCCAGATGTTACAGCATAGTGAAGGGGATTTGAAGAAATCCCCTCTCCACTATGCGTAGTAAAACGTGGGTGACACACCCACGAATCCGGACATGTGGTGCGTCTCCGCAAGGTGAATAACCCGGTCTATGTATGCGATGCGGTGATACCGCATGTGTTCAATGAATACATGCGGTATCACTGCGCATACAGAAGGGGGCCGGGCTTTGGGCAATGAGAGCGTTCTGTGGAAACATACCCTTATACTTTTCCTCTGACTTCCATTCCTGGTTCTGACTTACTTACGTTCTGACTGAGGTCAAAAATCTCACCAAATACTTAACGTGTGAACAGCAGAGGCAGAGGTAGCAGATTTTTTTTTACCAAAAAGCAGCTGAAAAAAGAGAACATGGTCTAAAAAACTTAAACTAAGAAAAATTGTACTGATGGCTTGTTTTTGCTTTTTTATATACTCTTGAACCTTTTGAAAGTTAAAATGTCCACAAAAATATATATATATACGGTATATATATAAAACGACATCCCAGATGGTATTACTCTATTATTATTATTTACTATTTTAGTACTATGCTAAATAGTTTTTTTTTTATTAGATTTCCAGATTTTGTACTTTATAGTTACTGAGTGCACCTCTGTGTCTTTGCTTTAGGCCGGGGTCACACTTGCGAGAAACTCGCATGTGTCTCACACCTCAATACCCGGCACTGCCGCCGGCACTCGGACTGGTTTGTTAATCTGCATAGAAATACATGTAGCCACACACTCAGGTCCCGAGTGTCGGCAGCAGTGCTGGGTATTGAGGAGCAAGACTCATGAGAGTTTCTCACAAGTGTGACCCTGGCCTTATACAAAAGGTCCTTCTCTGCATTTGGCCAGCCAGTGACTTTCTGTCTAATATTAGTAAGATCATGCTTTCATCCCCCTTAGTTGAATGTGTTTAAATGATCAGACCATGTTCCTGCACGGTCAGCCACAGTACACAGCAGGGACACATTTATAAGATTATCTCAGTACAGGAAGATTTTATTCAACCCCTTTCTGACATTAGACGTACTATCCCATCCATGGTACCTGAGCTCGTATGACCATGGACTGGATAGTACTTCATATGTGATCAGCCGCGCTCACGTGGGGAGCGCGGTCATTCGCGGCCGTGTGTCAGCTGATTCTCACAGCTAACACATGGCACTAAGTGCCATGAGCGGTCACGGACCGCTCCCGGCATTTTAACCCCCGACACACTGCGATCAAACATGATCGCAGTGTTCCGGTGGCATAGGGAAGCATCGCGCAGGGAGGGGCTCCCTGTATGCTTCCCTGAGACCCTCAGAGCAACATGATGTGATCGCGTTGTTCCGAGGGCCTTCTCCCTGCAGGCCCCCAGATCCAAGATGGCAGCAGGATCCTTCCAGGTCCTGCATGGAGGTGGCATGTCAGTGCCTGCTGTGAGCAGGCACTGGCAAGCCTCCGGCACTGCCTATCAGATCGATGATCTGATACAGTGCTGTGCAAAGTGTCAAATCAGCGATCTGACATTATATAGTAATGTCCCACCCTGAGACAATGTAAAAAAAAATAAACATGTGTAAAAATATTTTTTTAAAAATCCCTAAATAAATAAAAAAAAATGTTCCCAATAACATTATTATTATGTAAATAAAAAACAATAAAAGTACACATATTTAATATTGCCGCTTTTGTAACGACCTGCCCCATAAAACTTTCCCACTAGTTAACCCTTTTAGTGAGTCCGTGAAAAAAAACAAGGCAAAAAAACAATGCTTTATCATCATACCTCCAAACAAAAAGTGGAATAACACGCAATCAAAAAGACAGATATAAATAAACATGGTATCGCTGAAAACATCATCTTGTCCCGCAAAAAACGAGCCATCATACAGCATTATCAGCAAAAAAAAATAAAAAGTTATAGCTCTCAGAATAAAGCGATACAAAAATAATTATTTTTTATATAGAATAGTTTTTATTGTATAAAAGCGTCAAAACATAAAAAAAAAATATATAAATGAGGTATCGCTGTAATTGTACTAACCCAACGAATAAAATTGCCTTATCAATTTTAACACACACGGAACGGTATAAACGACCCCCTAAAAGAAATGTATGAATTGCTGGTTTTTGTTCACTCTGCCTCCCAAAAATCGGAATAAAAAGCGATCAAAAAAGTGTCATGTGCCCGAAAATGGTACCAATAAAATTGTCAACTCGTCCTGCAAAAAACAAGACCTCACATGACTCTGTGGGCCAAAATATGTAACATTATAGCTCTCAAAATGTGGTGATGCAAAAACTATTTTTTGCAGTAAAAAAAGAGTCTTTTAGTGTGTGACAGCAGCCAAACATAAAAACCCGCTATAAATAGTAAATCAAACCCCCCTCTATCACTCCGTTAGTTAGGGAAAAATAATAAAATAAAAAAAAATGTATTTATTTTCATTTTCCCATTAGTGTTAGGGTTGGGATTAGGGCTAGGGTTGGGATTAGTGTTAGGATTAGGTTTGTGGTTAGGATTGGGATTAGGGGTAGGGGTGTGTTAGGGTTAGGGTTGGAGTTAGAATTGGGGGATTTCCACTGTTTAGGCACATCAGGGGCTCTACAAACGTGACAAGGCGTTCAATCTCAATTCCAGCCAATTTTGGTTTGAAAAAGTCAAACGGCGCTCCTTCCCTTCTGAGCCCTTCCGTGCACCCAAACACTGGTTTTCCCCCACATATGGGGTATCGGAGTACTCAGGAGAAATTGCACAACAACTCTGTCAGTCAATTTTCTACTTGTACTCTTGTAAAAATAAAAAAAATGTTTGTAAAAGATAATTTTTGTGACTAAAAAGTTAAATGTTCATTTTTTCCTTCCACATTCTAAAAATTCCTGTGAAGCACCTGAAGGGTTAATAAACTTCTTGACTGTGGTTTTGAGTACTTTGAAGGGTGCAGCTTTTAAATGGTGTCACTTTTGGGTATTTTCTGTCATATAGACCCCTCAAAGTGACTTCAAATGTGAGGTGGTCCCTAAAAAAAATGGTTTTGTAAATTTTGTTGTAAAAATGAGAAATCGCTGGTCAACTTTTAACCCTTATAACTTCCTAACACAAAAAAATTTGGTTCCAAAATTATGCTGATGTAAAACAGACATGTGGTATTTCCGTTTTTTCATAAATAAACGCAAGTTATATCGAAGAAATTTTACCACTATCATGAAGTACAATATGTCACGAGAAAACCTCCTCAGAATTGCCTAGATCCGTTGAAGCGTTCCAGAGTTATAACCTCATAAAGGGATAGTGGTCAGAATTGCAAAAATTGGCCCAGTCATTAACGTGCAAACCACCCCTGAGGGTAAAGGGGTTAAACACATACAATTGTGGAAGTTATTATTATTCCAAGATCAATTGATGTTCTGACCTCTTTCTTTAAATTTGCTTGTCCAATTCAAAATTCATTGTTTTTCAATGATAGACAGCCTTCCTGTCCCAAATACAGCAACGCAGACCCAAATATGAAACCACCATCACATGTTTCCCAGATGGTAAGAGGTTTTTATGCGGCAATGTAGTATTTTTCTTTCTAAAAATCTGAATTCTTAATCTTAAACTTCGCTTACTACAGGATGGAGGCAGCGATAAAAACAATAATGGTACAATGTTTATGAAGAATGGTTAGAGAAGAATAAAGATTTGGAATGGTCAAATCAAAGTTCTGACCTTAAAGGGTACTTGTCAGCGCCCAAAATGCAATCATGTCTTAATTTAACCCTTTATGTACTTCATACCAATACCCTTTTCATGGATTTTTTAATCTCTCTAAAATACATTTTTAACTGGACTTGTGATATGCTAATTAGTGGTTGACTAGTCTTGGAGGCATTGCTTCCCATGGACTAATCTTTCCACTAGTCATGTTATCACGCCACTGTGGGCTTGAGAGACATTATTTTCAATTGCAATGTAACCACCTGTTCTTTACAGAACACTTCAATTCTTTATTGGCACAGTGCGCATGTCCAGTGTTATGAATGTGCTAGAGATGGTTTCTGAGCAGAGGCTCCCTCTGGTGGTTACAGACAGTACTGAACCTTTCAGCGAGGAGTGGCAATCTGGAATCACGGACTGGTCTGATATAAGGGAGGTTCCCTCCCATGATGGTTGTCCGTGATCAATTTTTCTTGTCTCAATTGTGGTTCCTGGTTCATTTGGAAGTTTGCTGGAGTCCTGCCTGCATCTCCTGCTTTCAGATAAGATATTTTTTGCTTTTCTTTTTGTGCTTGCTTTTTGCATTGTTTTCTGCACTTTTGTGGAGGTCAGCCAGGTCCCCTCCTGGGGCCTGAGCTCCTCACAGTTTTTCTGCAGCCACTGTTATTAGCTCATTTGCTTTTTCCTGTTTTTTCAGCGGCAGCGGCTTGGTTTTTGTTCACACTGAGATCTGGGTGGCGAGATCGTGTGATCTCAGTATTGTTGTAATCAGAATTGTTGGATTTTTGTAGGGTTTTCTGGGTTGCAGAAAGTAATCTCTCCTGTCCTATCCTATTTAGTCAGCTTGTGGCCCCAGCGTTTGCTCAGTCTATTTTCTGCATATGTTTGTATTTTCATCTTGTCTAACCGCCATTATATGTTTGGGGGCTTCCTATTTTCTTTGGGGATCTGCTCCGGGGCAGATAGCTTTCATCTTTCTGCCTTTCGGTGTAGTTATCTCTCAGGCTGTGATGAGGCGTCTAGGAACAACGTAGGAACGCTCCACGGCTACCTCTAGTTGTGTCGTTAGTTTAGGAATCTGCAACCCATCAGTTACCAACATCTCAGGTGTTCGGCTGCCCTGCTGTTTTTCCTGTCCTCCTCAGCTACCGAAACATAACAGTCCAGCATGACAGCAGTGACCCAGGACTCAGCCAGATATGAGATGTGCAAAGAGACCTCAGTAATAGCTGGCTTAATACAGTGTTACTATTGCCTCCCTGGGCATGCACAGGGCACTGATGAAGCTACGGGGCATAAATTTGACTGTGCAGCCCACTGCCAGGGGAGCAAAGATTTGCAAAGAGCTGGGTGATGCCATTCCTGCAAATCATGGCACTCTCACAGGGGTGTGATAACATGCTTTGTGGGAAAATTAGCCCGAGAAAAGTAATGCCTCCATGACTAGTCCCACTAGTTAGCATATTGTAACCTCAGTTATAATATTGATTTTAAGAATCGCAGGGAGTGGCAAGCGTGTGACCACAAGTATACGATTTTCAAACATGTGGTCAAACATGTGGTCAAACTCCAACTAGATGGACACGGCTTAGCTATATACAAGTGTATTGAATGAAGCCGATAATAAACCAAAGTGCGAATAACCCTTCAGGTATGACAAATTCATACTGCCCAAAGGGTAAACAGACCCAAATAAGGGATGATTTAAAAACTAATTTTTAATCATTTTCATTTTAAAGTGGTCTATAAATAAATAAAAATATTTATAGACCACTTTTAAATGAAAATGAATATAAGTTAATTTTTAAAGCATCCTTTATATTGGGTTTACTTACCCTGGTAAGTTAAGCTGGACACAGTCTAGTCCGAATGTGACCGGGAGTATGCCTATGACATACTTATGTCACATGACCGCCTTCTCCCGATGCTGATACCGGAGAATTCTCACCACTCACAGTGCTCAAGATATGAGTATTCACAAGTCTGTAGTCACTTAGAGTGACTGCAGTCCTGTAGGCTAAGGCAGGGCAACCCCTTTCAGGAACTTTAGTTTAATTGAAGACTGCGTTCCTGTTCAATTCTTAACATGGTATATGTTCTTGAAGAATGGAATCGGCACACAGGACTAATAATTTGTATGATGCCAAAGTGTTGAAGTGGTGCTCAAGGGTGGGCAGATTATGTCTTCAAGGCTGGCACAAAGCCAGGGATTATGTTTGATCCTGGCACTGAATCGGTTCATTACAGATATCTTGACAGCTGCAGTGGGAGTATGGCTATTTACTACTGTATTACACAGGTCTTGACATTAAGGTGCCCAATCTACCTCAAGTCCTAGAAATACTATTAGATCAGGTTTTGTCAAAGATTTAAAGGGCCAGTATACACAGAATCAAAGTGCAATTTATAGAACAGAAGGGAAATTTCACAATTATATTGGTTAATATTCAGTAGATTTTAGGTAGAGAAATCTTTCTGGAGTTTCTATCAGCAGACCCATTGAAGAAAACAGTAGGCTGCTAAGCCTGATTTCTTAGTTCAACTGGATCTAGTCATGAACAGAAAAAAACAAACATGAAATAACATTTCTGAGCACAATGAGTTAAAAAACCACAAAGTTTACTGGAACTGAATGTTCTGGATAACCACCAATGCAAAGCAAAACGTTACCAAATCAAAGATGTGAACTTAATTTGATTTCGAGTACACTTAGCAGATGTGTCTCATCTGCACTTATCAAAGCTTGGGAAGAAGCATTACGCTAAAAATTAGATCTAGCAATAAGCCATATGCATGCCACCATTCCAACAGGACAAGCATGTGTAATATGTTTTAACAATAACTTTCTTCTGTAATTTTTTTTTCATAATTTTATTTCTATAAATATGAACGTGTTTGTATTATATTAAAAAACAAAAACCCAAAAGTTACATGGGCCGCTATGTTCACTTCTACTTTTGGATATATGCTATATATATATGGATATATGCATTACACAAATTTACCCGTTGTCTCCAGTGATGAGCGAGCACTAAAATGCTCGGGTGCTCATTGCTCGGGTCAAGCAAATTGGAATACTCAGGTGCTCGACCCGGGCAATGAGCCCAATGTAAGTCTATAGGAAACCCGAGCATTTTTACCGCGGCTCCCCCCAGCGGTCTGCAGATGGACTAAAAATTGCGGAAATCGATGGGAACAGTTCTCAAATGACATGGGAACAGCATGGGGAAAACTCCTGGAAGCATTTCTGACTCCCAGGTCACTGCTGTGAACAATGTTGTCAGAGTCGTACACCACTTTTACAGACTCACAATAAACATACAAAAATGAAACCAAAATGGATTTTCCTGGGAAATATGTTAAGGAACATCCTTTCCAGGGTAATAATTTGTATATAAGGCAAAATAAACAACCAAAAACAAAAATTCTCCTCCACACCTTGGGCTATGTTCACACGTAGCGTTTTTGATGCGTTTTTCAAATTTAGCATTGCTTTCAACCAAGACAAATGCATTCACTGGAAAATGTCATTTTAACATTTTACAACCTTACCAGGCCATGTGGTGTGTGACACATCATCAGACACATCCTGTTCCATTTATGAAGGAGGGACTCTGAAAGTCACAAAGCCTATTTTTATAGTGCCATCAGGCGGCCTTTACTATTCTTAAAGGGCCAGCAGTCAGCCCTCACTATTCAGCCTGCTATGCTTTGTTGTTCCCATTATTAAACAGTGGGTCTCCTCTACTGTTGTTGCATATGCAGTGTGTCAGGGCTGCTCCAAATTTGGACGCACCCCAAAAACCCTATGAACAGACATATAGGAGGGCCACCTGAAAGCAATGTTCCCATTATAAGGAATTTGGTACTCCCATACTGTCTGTCTATGCAGTGAATGCAAGAGCTGCCAAAATTTTGAAGGCACTACAATGCCCTTGGTAGAGACATGGAGAAGGGCCTCATTAAAAAATGTTCCCATTAGAAAGGAGCGGGTCTCCCATAGTGTTTGCCTATGCAGTGAATGCAAGGGCTGCCAAAAAATTGGAGGCACTACAATTCCCCTTGGTAGAGACGTGGAGGAGGGGCTCATTAAAAAATGTTCCCATTAGAAAGGAGCGGATCTCCTATACTAGTAATGCCCATACACTAAGTGTATGGCCTGACAAACATTTACCCCTTGGGGGTAAACATGAACATACTGTATAAAAAATTTTGTTACGGGCATCATAAACACCCTTTAAAAAAATTTGTGGGTGTTGCATCATGGACCATGGTCATCCTGGTGATATAGTGGTGGTGGATGATGAGGATGAGAAGGAGGAGGACAACAGCAAATAGCCCAAATCAGGAAGTGTATGCCCATGTGTGGGTGTGAAGGGAATAGACCTCCCAAAAGAAGACAATGGATTTGAGTTTATGTGATGGACAGTGGATTTGAGTTTATGTGATGCTGCTATAATTCGGTGGTGTAAAGAAGTCTGGCCCAATCCAGCCCTTGTTCATTTTTATAAGAGTCAGCCTGTCAGCATTTTCAGTTGACAGGCGGATGCGCTTATCAGTTATAAATCCACCAGCTGTACTTAAAAACCCGCTCTGACAAACCGCTAGCGGCAGGGCAGGCCAGGACATCCAAGGCGTAGAGAGGCAGTTCATGCCATGTGTCCAGCTTGGATAACCAATAATTACAAGCCATAGAGCAATCACGGAGGACATTGGTACGGTGAGCAAGGTACTCATTCAGCATCTTCCTAAACTTTGCACTCCTTGTGAGAGCACCCCGTGCCTCAGGGCCTGTGCGATGGGAGGGTCTGACAAAACTCTCCCAGAAGTTTGACAGTGTTCCCCAAACTCTTAATTGGAGTTGTGTCTCTCTCGCCTGTACTCCTTGGTTGTCCAAAGAACTGTGATCTCTGTTGCCAACGTTTTCAAATGGGAATTTTTTTAATAATTGCGCAACAAGGGCCTTCTGGAAATGACCCATTTTAGTAGACCTGTCTGTCTCAGGAATAAGCGATAGAAAGTTCTCCTAGTAGCGTGGGTCTAGAAGTGTCACTAACCAGTAATGACTGGATAAAAGAAGAAAAAAAGTGCGGTCAGGCGAAGTGCTGGGCATGCCGAAGAGGGCAAAAGGTTAATATAAATATACAGACCTTTATTTAAAAAGCTAAACACACAACGCGTTTCGGCAGCTGAATGCCGCCTTCATCAGTTGATGAGGGAACATTACAAGCAATTGGCTTATATATAGCAAATGAACAGGAAGTAATCAACAACCCATTAACCCTATTTAACCAAACAATTAGAAACCTAGTTACAGGTCAAATAACAACAATAAAATTTAAAATAAAAATAAATTTATATAAAAGGGAAACTACATAAAAACTAAATAGAAACTGAATAAAAACTGAAAAAAAGATCAAAATGCACATTTATTACATCACCTTCTCCAAAGATAAATTAAGCCCCTCAAGGGACAATGTACTAAGTTTGAAGATCCAATAATTTTCCTTATTAATGAGTCTCCTGTATCTATTTGGACAGGACTTGAATATATGGTCAATGATAGTCAGCCTCATTTCACTAGGGTTTTTTAAATATTCCAATAAAAAATGTTTAGAAACACTATGAAGAAGGTAACCCGTCCTAATGTTGTGTCTATGTTTATTAATTCTAGCCTGCATGGTCTGTATCGTGCAGCCAACATATTGCAGGCCGCACGTACATTCCATCAAGTACACAACATAGGACGAATGACAAGAAACATTACATTTGATGGGAAAAGTCTCTCCTGTGGTGCGAGATAAAAAAAGATTTATCCCCATTAACAATAATAGAGCAGCATAGACATTTGGGAGCGTTACACCGAAAACAACCCATCTTAAAATCAAGTTTACCCCCTTTATTCTCTAAGGCTTGAGATATGCTGCTAGGAGCTTTTCAACAGGACTGGATCGTTCATCAGGATAAACCAATATTTATTCATCAATCTTTGGAGCATCTGCCGAGACTGGCTGAAGGTTGAAACAAGACTCAAATTTATAACATCATCCCGTTCTTTTGAGTTTGGTGTGGAATGGATCTTTTAGATACAATCTGCTTGTGTCAAGAACTTAGTTTTATTAAAAGCATCATTCAGCAGCCTTTTTGGATATCCTTTAGCCAAAAATCTTTTTTTCAGAATTATTGACTCAAGGAGAAAATCATGGCCACTGCTACAATTCTTATGTATTCTCCAATATTGTCCAAATGGAATATTTTTAATCCAGCTGGGAAGGTATCCACTATCAAACCCAAGGTAGCTGTTCACATCAACCTGTTTGAAATGCGTGGCTGTGAACAACTTCACAGAGGCATCCAGCAGGATAGACAAATCCAGGATTTGAATGGCCTCATCAGCAATGTTAGATGTAAATTGCAGCCCCCAAGAGTTTGAATTCAAGTGAGCAACAAACCCAATAACCTCCTCACTAGTGCCCCGCCATATAAAAAAACAAATCATCAATGAAGTGACGATATAAAGCGATGTGGGTTGGAGCCAGGGTGGATTGCACAATGTAGGTGGATTCGAAGAGCCCCATAAAGAGATTTTCATAATTCGGGGCAAATCTTGTCCCCATTGCGCAGCCCCTCTACTGGCGATAGTAGGTACGCTCAAAGGAAAAAACATTATTCTGAAGAATGAAGGAAATGCTGTCCAGAATGAATTTTTTCTCTTTGTCCGGCATTGAATCATCCTTTATTAGATAGTGATTAACCACTTAACCCCCAAGGGTGGTTTCCATGTTTATGACCGGCCAATTTTTACAATTCTGACCACTGTCTCTTTATGAAGCTATAACTCTGGAACGCTTTAACGGATCTTCGCGATTCTGAGAATATTTTCTCGTGAAATATTGTACTTCATGATAGTGGTAAAATTTCTGCGATATAACTTGCATTTATTTATGAAAAAAATTGAAATATGGAGAAAATTTGGAAAATTTGCAATTTTCAAACTTTGAATTTTTATTCCCTTAAAACTGAGAAATATTTCACAAAAAATAGTTACTAACTAACATTTCCCACATGTCTACTTTACATCAGCACAATTTTGGAACCAAAATTTCTTTTTGTTATGAAGTTATAAGGGTTAAAAGTTGACCAGCGATTTTTCATTTTTACAAAAAATTGTACAAAATAATTTTTTACCCAAAAGTGACACCATTCAAAAAATTGTACCCCTCAAGGTACTGAAAACCACATTCAAGAAGTTTATTAACCATTCAGGTGCTTCACAGGAGCTGAAGCAACTTGGAAGGAAAAAATGAACATTTAACTTTTTAGTAACAAAAATGATCTTTTACAAACATTTTTTTTTATTTTAACAAGGGTAAAAGGAGAAAATGGACAGAAAAAGTTGTTGTGAAATTTCTCCTGAGTGCGCCAATACCCCATATGTGGGGGGAAACCACTGTCTGGGCGCACAGCAGGGCTCGAAAGAGAAGGAGCGCTGTTTGACTTTTTCAAACCAAAATTGGCTGGAATTGAGATTGGACACCATGTTGAGTTTGGAGAGCACCTTATGTGCCTAAACAGTGGAAACCCCCCACAAGTGACACCATTTTGGAAACTAGACACCATAAGGAACTTATCTAGATCTGTTCTGAGCACTTTGAACCCCCAAGTGTTTCACTAAAGTTTATAATGCCTGAGTGATTAAAAAAAAAAATTTCCACAAAAATTATTTTTTAGTCCCCAATTTTTGATTTTTCCCAAGGAAATTGGACCCCAAAAGTTGTTGTACAATTTGTCCTCAGTACGCTGATACCCCATATATGGGGGGGAAACTGGGCGCACGGCAGGGCTCGGAAAAGAAGTAATGATGTTTTGGAATGCAGACTTTGATGGCTCTCATGTTCAGTTTGCAGAGCCCCTGATGTGTCTAAACAGTGGAAACCCCCCACAAGTGACCCCATTTTGGAAACTAGACCCCCTAAGGAACTTATCTAGATCTGTTCTGAGCACTTTAAACCCCCAAGTGTTCATTAAAGTTTATAATGCCTGAGTGTTTAAAAAGAAAAAATTCCACAAAGATTATTTTTTAGTCCCCAATTTTTGATTTTTCCCAAGGAAATTGGACCCCAAAAGTTGTTGTACAATTTGTCCTGAGTACGCTGGTACCCCATATGTGGGGGGGGAGCTGGGTGCACGGCAGGGCTCGGAAAGGAAGTAATGACGTTTTGGAATGCAGACTTTGATGGGTCTCATGTTCAGTCTGCAGAGCCCTTGATGTGTCTAAACAGTGGAAACCCACCACAAGTGACCCCATTTTGGAAACTAGACCCCTAAGGAACTTATCTAGATCTGTGGTGAGCACTTTGAACCCCCAAGTGCTTCACACAAGTTTATAATGCCTGGGCATGAAAATAAAAAATTCTATTTTTTTCCACAAAAAATGATATTTAAGTCACCAATTTTTTATTTTCCCAAGGGTAACAGGAGAAATTGGACCATAAAAGTTGTTGTACAATTTGTCCTGAGTACGTTGATATCCCATATGTGGGGGGGAACCACTGTTTGGGCGCACGGCAGAGCTCGGAATGGAAGGAGCACCATTTGACTTTTTCCAACCAAAATTGGCTGGAATTGAGATTGGACGCAATGTTGCATTTTGAGAGCCTCTGATGTGCCTAAACAGTGGAAACCCCCCACAAGTGACCCCATTTTGGAAACTAGACCCCCTAAGGAACTTATCTAGATCTGTGGTGAGCAATTTGAACCCCCAAGTGCTTCACACAAGTTTATAACGTAGAGCTGTAAAATTAAAAAAATCATATTTTTTCCACAAAAATGATCTTTTCACCCCAATTTTTATTTTCCCAAGGGTAACAAGACCCCAAAAGTTGTTGTGCAATTTGTTCTGAGTATGCTGATACCCCATATGTGGGGGTAAACCACTGTTTGGGTGCATGGCAGGGAAGGAGCGCCGTTTGACTTTTTCAACGCAGAATTGGCTGGACGCCATGTTGTGTTTGGAGAGCTCCTGATGTGCCAAAACAGTGGAAACCCCCACAAATGACACCATTTTGGAAACTAGACCCCTCAAGGAACTTATCTAGATGTGTGGTGAGAACTTTGAACCCCCAGGTGTTTCACTAAAGTTTATAACGCCCGAGCATGAAAATAAAAAAATCATATTTTTTCCACAAACATGATCTTTTAGTTCCCAACTTTTTATTTTCCCAAGGGTAACAGGAGAAATTGTACCCCAAAAGTTGTTGTCCATTTTGTCCTGAGTACGGTGATACCCCATTTGTGGGAGAAGACTACTGTATGGACACACAGGGCTCGGAAAGGAAGTAGTGACTAGTGTTGAGCATTCCGATACCGCAAGTATCGGGTATCGGCCGATATTCGCGTTATCGGAATTCCGATACTTAATTCCGATACTTTTTCAATATCGTATACCGGAATCGGAAGTTCCCATAATTCTTTGAGAGGCAATGTGATGTTAGTCAGCCAATGATGAATCTTATGAAGTGTGGGCACATCCTGTAATGCTGCGGTCATCTTAACTAATGGCATGGCTGTGATTGGCTGCTGAAATGATGTCAGAATGCACTATAAAAGGCGCCGCAGCCATTTTAGCGTCACTGTGCTGTGAACTCAGTTAGGGACAGAACGCTACTCTGCTCACTCTGAGGGACAGTTAGATATTGCGATTTTGTGTACTACTGTGCTTGAGGCAGGCTAGTTTACCAACCACTGTGTAAAGCTTCATTTTGCCAGTGTTGTTTTAACAGCTCTGTGCAAGGTGTGTGTGTGACAGTGCAGGTGACGCTGCAGTTTGCTCTGCATCCACCGCTGTTTGTAGGCATCTGCACGTGTCACTGACTCTTTTTTTTTTTTATTTTATTTTGTGGAATTGGTGCAGCTCCATTATATTAGAAAAAAAATCAAATCTATTAGTGTGACGTGCTTCCATCCGTATACAATACATTGGTTGCAAACACTATAGAAGTACAGAAAGGAGCCTTTCACAGCTACTGAACAGTTGTCTGCAGGGTTTACTGTAGTCTGTGAGCTTTTAATTTTGTGAGTGCAGATTACGCTCCAGTTAGTTCTTCAAGCACTGCCGGTTGTAGTCTGCTGAGCGTGTGTCACTGCCTCATCCTTCACATTTTTCTCTAATTGGTGCTGCTCCATTTTAGTGGAAAAAAATCTAATCTATTAGTGTGACGCGCTTCCATCCGTATACAATACATTGGTTGCAAACACTATAGAAGTACACAAAGGGGCCTTTCACAGATACTGAACAGTTGTCTGCAGGGTTCACTGTAGTCTGTGAGGAATAACCACACTTAGGCCTTATAACTTTTCTGACTTTCTTTATCAATCTACCAAGATGAAGAAGTCAGTGAGTAAGGCACGTGGTCGTGGTCGTGGCCGTGGATTTGCAGCAGGGAGAGGACGTGGGGATTCTGTGGCTGCTGCCGCACCCAGTGACACAGCATCCACCAGTTTTCCCCGTGAGCGTTCCTTTATGCGCACTTTTGTAGGAGCTCAGCGTACCCCCCTGCTGCGTGAAGAACAAATTGAAGCCGTTGTTGGTTGGATGGCAGCCAATGCATCGACTTCAATAGCTTCCACCTCCTCTCAGGACCACAGCACTGTTGAACAACCATCAGTCTCTTCACCGCCTGCCAAATTGCCCAGGCAGTCAGAGAGCTCTGTACAGGAGCCAGCTGAGTCTCTGCTTCTGTTCTCAGAATCTGTTGGCTTGCAAACAGGGGCCCAGCCAAGCAGCATTCTGGAATGTGAAGAAGAGGCAGTATGCAGTGATGCGCAACAGCTGTGTCTCTCTGAATCTGAAGAGGCGGGTGAGCCAGTGCCGATGGTCAGCACACCGCAGAACGCATCTGATGATGATGAGACTCAGTTGCCAGTTTCTGTTGAGCATGGTGATGGCCAGACCACCCAACAACAGCAGGTGTTGGAAGAGGGTAGTGGTGGAGATGATGAGGTCCAAGACCCAACATGGCGTGAGGAACAGGAAGGTGGTGGGAGCAGCTCTGAGGAAGAGATTGCCCCAACGGTCCAAACAGTAGGGAGAGGTAGGCTGCAGACTCGCTTGCCTGTAGCCTCCAGTTTGGCACCCGTTCGGAGCAGTTCTCTTCCAACAGCCAAACCGGGCGCTCCCAGGACTTGCTCTGCGTGGTCCTTTTTTGATACAGTTGCAGATGATATTTGCTATGTCAAATGCAAGCTGTGTAATCAAAAAATTAAAAGAGGTAAAAGTGTCAGTAACCTTAATACAACAAATATGTGGAAACATGTGCGGTCAAAGCACTTTGTTGAGTTACAAAGACACACTGGAGATGTAGGCCAACCTACAGCAGCACCTACATCTTCAGCTCGTGTTGGAGCCTCTTCCTCCAGTTCACACACAGCTGGTTCGGCTTCCTCACAGGATCGCCATGGAAGAACCTCTGTCACTGTTGTCCAGAGACACAGTGTTATTCCACCCACAGCTGCAAGTTCCCTGTCATCCTCACACACCCAGGCCACAAAACAGCCATCGGTAGCACAGGCATGGGATAAAAGACGGCCATACTCGGCAAACCATCCACGAGCACAGGCTCTGAATGCTGGCATTGCAAAACTCCTGTCCCTTGAAATGCTGTCATTCAGGCTGGTGGAGACTGACAGTTTCCGTGAATTAATGGCATTGGCAGTCCCACAATACAATGTGCCCAGCCGATTTTATTTCAGCAGGCAAGCCGTCCCTGGTCTGCAAAAGCATGTTGAGGCAAAAATTAAACATGCGCTACTAAACGCCGTCAGTAGCAAGGTCCACCTGACCACCGATGCGTGGACCAGTACCCATGGCCAGGGACGATACCTTTCACTCACTGCCCATTGGGTGAATGTTGTGGAGCCGGGTACAGATCTTGCGAGTGGCGCAGTACGTGTTCTGCCAACTCCAAGGATTGCCGGAATCAAGTCTGTCCACATTGACTCCTCCTCCTACTCCAGTTCCTCAGAATCATCGCTGCAGGAGCCGTCACGGTCTACCTCCACATGGACCCGTGGACGCTTACCTGATGCGACCGATATGAGCACAGCCGTGGCCAAACGGCAACAGGCCATTCTGAAATTAATTCCCATGGGGAATCGAAGCCACACAGCGCAGGAGGTCTGGAATGCCATCAAGCAGGAGAGCGACGTGTGGTTTTTGCCAGCTAATCTCCAGCCAGGCTTGGTAGTGTGTGACAATGGCCGAAATCTGGTGGCAGCTCTGGGCCTTGGCAAACTCACTCACATACCATGTCTGGCACATGTGCTCAACTTGGTCGTGCAGAGTTTTTTGAGGGACTATCCGGATCTTGATGCACTGCTGCACAAGGTCCGCCTAGAGTGCGCTCACTTGCGACGTTCCAGCATGGCCAGATCGCGCATTGCAGCTCTGCAACGCAGATTGCGCCTTCCTGAACATCGCATCATATGTGACGTATCCACCAGGTGGAATTCAACGTTACATATGTTGGAGCGGTTGTGTGAGCAGCAGCCAGCAGTAATGGAGTATCAGCTGCATCAGGCGCAATCAACACGCAATTTGCGCCGTCCACACTTCACCATTAATGAGTGGGCCATTATGAAGGACATGTGCCACGTTTTGCGTGCGTTTGATGAGTCAACGCGGATGGCGAGTGCAGATGATGCACTAGTCAGCCTGACTGTCCCCCTTATCTGCCTGCTTCAAAAAACACTGCAAGCAATAAGGGATGAGGTTTTGGAAGAGGTGGAGGATGAGGAGTCACAAATTCCATCACCTTCTGGAAAGTCAGCGCAACGTGGTTCCTCACAAAGGGCTGGGCAGGGCTCACTTTGTGAGGAGGATGAGGAGGAGGAGTCAATGGAGGAGGAAGACATCGCTCCAGAGGGAGGTACACAACGCTCTAGTCAGTATGTAGAGCGAGGGTGGGGTGATGCAGAGCAGGCAGAGATGACGCCTCTTGCAGAGGACAGCGTTTCTTTTCCATTGGGAGTCTGCAGCACATGGTTGATTTCATGCTGCAGTGCCTAAGAAACGACCGCCGCATCGCCCACATTCTCACGACGTCTGATTATTGGGTGTACACCCTCCTAGACCCTCGCTACCGGGACAACGTCAAAAGCCTCATCACACCGTTGAACCGGGAGCGTAAAATGCGGGAGTACCAAGACACACTGGTGCAATCCCTAATGTTCTACCTTACTGCCGAGAGCACTGCTGCTGCTACTGCTTTACAAAGCAGCTCTGTGCGTCGAGGCAGTGTAGAGAGCTCTGCAACAAGAGGGAGCACACGCAGTGCCTCTGCACAGGGAAAGACCAGTATGTTAAAAATGTGGCAAAGTTTTGTGGCAGCGCCACAAATGTCTACACCATCGAGAGGGCTCCAGTCAGCGGGAGGCAACGTATCCATCAGATGGTGACAGACTACTTGGCTTTGCCTCTCAGTGTACTCCCAGATGGCTCTTCCCCATTCAAGTTTTGGGTCTCTAAGCTGGATACATGGCCAGAGCTTAGCCAGTATGCATTGGAGGTGCTGGCTTGCCCTGCTGCCAGTGTATTATCGGAGCGCGTCTTTAGTGCTGCAGGTGGTGTACTAACAGACCGTCGCATGCGACTATCCTCCGATAATGTAGACCGGCTTACTTTTCTGAAAATGAACAAGGCATGGATCTCGCCAGAATTTGTCTGTCCGTTTTCAGATTAAATAACTGGTTCGCAACGTTATCCATGTCTCCTGTTATGTTCATCTTTCTACCACCTGAACTCTACTCCCTGGGCTCCAACACTGCCAGTTGCTGCTCAGAAGTGTCGTGTCCACAGAACAAAACACAAGCTCTACTGTTAGTGGGGTTCAGTAACGCCAGCTGTTCCCCTGCTGTGTGAACGGCAAGAAGTCTCCTGTTCCCGACACATGGACAGAAAAACACATGACCAACATGCTCCAAATAGGGAAGAGCCGTCACCCTGCTTGTTATGCTGAAAACATGAAATTGTGAAGTTTTGCAGGCCTAGAATGATAAATTTTTATGACAAATATGGACAAATAATAATTTGTCATCACAGCGCATATCTGCACATGTCTATTAGAAATGGTAACAAAAAATAAAACATAGTCTACTCTTCACATTTTGAAATTAATGCATAAAAGTACATTTCATACTTATGAATTAATGCTTTTTAAGGAACTTTATCTGTACCTGTAAGATAATGCAGTCAATGGATGTACGAATCATTAAATCCTCATCATCATCATCACGAGTTTTATTTATGACAGACATTATAAAATACACATACTGATGCCAACTGTAACTTCAAACACCATATATGAAATGGCCAGCATGTAAACATGGTAATAATGTCCAATAATAAATTATTACATCTAGAAAGTGCATCATGCATACTGACAATAGGTAGTTATACCTGCAAGTGCTGTTGAAACAACCACAAGAGATATAAATTAATACTGGTATATAGGTATCACAGTGCATAGTTACTCATGGACAATGTTGATGTAATACTGTATCTCAATTAAGTCAGCGTCAACCATTAGGCTTGTTAGTCTTGTACATTGTTAAAGAGGGAACGTAATTTTTTTGTTTGTCATAGGTGGAGTATTACACATTAAATTATTACTGCTGTATTTTTTTTTGCGTCCCTAGTGCGCAATAACGCAGCCTAACCTCACATTTTATAGTCAGCTAATTGCCACACGCTACCCTACCCTACGCGTGACAGTAGGAAGGTAGTGTTGACGGATAAAGCTTTGCGCAACCAGACATTCTTTTACCCTCTTCAACACTCTACAAGCAAAAAATGCATGATTTCAGCCGCAGACTTTATTGACGTACAGTATAACATCGCATTACCCATCAGAGGCTGTCCACTGTCTGATACAGACATAGAATATACCTTTGCTATCCGTAGCCTTTGTTTCACCTACACTTGCAGGCACACACTTAAATTGTGACAAACAATGCCTAATGTTTTTTTAAATGGTTATTTTTTATCGTACATTATTGTGTCATCAATCATCACATTGATGAGTCCATGCTGGACATGTCATACATGCTATAGAAAGTTACGATTTTATGAACTTAAATAATTGAAATGTCTGTGACTGTCACATAAAATTTGCGATGATGATGATGAGTGACTATTACAAAATCCATTGTCTTCACTATGTTATGGTTTAACATTGCGTTCCTTAAGCATTATTCATAAAAAAAAAATGGACTTTTATTCTTAAATTTACAACACTATATTTTGTTACCAATTTTTTGGGTGTTGTGTTGTTCCATTTATTTTTGGCATGTGCATATATGCGTTTATATTTGTATTTTCTTTATTTTTCCTTCTTGAAATTAGAAAACATGTGTATCTTTGTACCGTGTTAGCCAGTAGATAGAAAAATATTTAGACTTCAGAGTCAGCAGTGGTTGATACCTTTTAATGGATAACTGAAAAGATGGAAACAAATTGCAAGCTTTCAAGGCTACTCACGTCTCTTCATCAGGCAAAGACTAAATAAAAAAATTAAGCATCACATATTTCTATACACAACAGGACACAGGAATAGTGCAATAGGTAAGACAAGTAAGTGACGTGTATCAGAACTGTCATTATCTCACAGGGATTAACATAAATATTGGAACAGTTCCTAGATAAGGATAGAAAGTTTGATTGCCCTCTCATTGGCGTCTTTTTTTGGGTTTTCATGACCCTGGAAGGGCATAGACGCAGATTCCTTAATTGATATAGAATGACATAAATCCATGTGATCTATTCATTCCATCACTAACAGTGTCAAAGGTCATGATGAGCTTATATTCTGAAACCTTTGTACGTTTCTCATATTTGAAGTTATATTTTAATACCAGTAATTCCATATCCATCATGCTATGACCGGGCATACAAAAGTCTTTTGCCACAGGTAAATTCATTAATTTATCTGTGATTGTGTGGCGCTGATAATTCATCCTTGTTCTCCTTTTTGTTGCCGGTCTCCCCTCACTTGTCCCCCCTCACTTGTCTTAGCTATTCCTGTGTCCTGTTGTGTGTAGAAATATGTGATTCTTCATTTTTGGCTTTACTCTTAGCCTGATGAAGACACCTGAGTAGTCTCGAAAGCTTTGAATTTGTTACCATATTTTCAGTTAGCCATTAAACGTTATCAACCACAGAGGACTGTCAAGTATAAATATTTTTCTATTCTTGTAATTGAAATTCATCATTTTATTGTCGTAGTAAAACTTCATTTATTCTTGTTTGAAGTACATACATTTGCAATGGCCACGTAACAAGGCAATAACTCAATATTTTATGCCTACACCCTCCTTGACCCTGGGCTTCAACAGCGCCAGTTGCTGCTCAGAAGTGTTAGATGCACAGATGAAAACAATCGCTGATGTGTTTCTGGGGTTCAGTAACGCCTGCTGTTCCCCTGCTGTGTGTCTGGCAAAAATTACTGCTGCTAACTACAACTTCTACTTCAAACGTCTCATACTAGGCCTCTGCCTACACCCTCCTTGACCCTGGGCTTCAACAGCGCCAGTTGTTTCTCGGAAGTGCTGTTAGCACAGTCTACACTTGCTCCTGTGTTACTGGGGTTCAGTAATGTCAGCTGTTCCCCTGCTGTGATAACGGCAAAAAGTCCTGCTGCCTCCACCATGTTCTCTTCTCATCCCTGGGCTACAACACCGCCAGTTGTAGCTCGGAAGTGCTGTTAGCACAGTCTACACTTGCTCCTGTGTTACTGGGGTTCAGTAATGTCAGCTGTTCCCCTGCTGTGTGAACGGCAAACAGTCCTGCTGCCTCCACCATGTTCTCTTCTCATCCCTGGGTTACAACACCGCCAGTTGTTTCTCGGAAGTGCTGTTAGCACAGTTAACACTTGCTCCCGTGTTACTGGGGTTCAGTAATGTCAGCTGTTCCCCTGCTGTGTGAACGGCAAAAAGTCCTGCTGCCTCCACCATGTTCTCTTCTCATCCCTGGGCTACAACACCGCCAGTTGTTTCTCGGAAGTGCTGTTAGCACAGTTAACACTTGCTCCTGTGTTACTGGGGTTCAGTAATGTCAGCTGTTCCCCTGCTGTGATAACGGCAAAAAGTCCTGCTGCCTCCACCATGTTCTCTTCTCATCTCTGGGCTACAACACCGCCAGTTGTTTCTCGGAAGTGCTGTTAGCACAGTTAACACTTGCTCCTGTGTTACTGGGGTTCAGTAATGTCAGCTGTTCCCCTGCTGTGATAACGGCAAAAAGTCCTGCTGCCTCCACCATGTTCTCTTCTCATCCCTGGGCTACAACACCGCCAGTTGTTGCTCGGAAGTGCTGTTAGCACAGTCTACACTTGCTCCTGTGTTACTGGGGTTCAGTAATGTCAGCTGTTCCCCTGCTGTGTGAACGGCAAAAAGTCCTGCTGCCTCCACCCTGTTCTCTTCTCATCCCTGGGTTACAACACCGCCAGTTGTTTCTCGGAAGTGCTGTTAGCACAGTTAACACTTGCTCCCGTGTTACTGGGGTTCAGTAATGTCAGCTGTTCCCCTGCTGTGATAACGGCAAAAAGTCCTGCTGCCTCCACCATGTTCTCTTCTCATCCCTGGGCTACAACACCGCCAGTTGTTTCACGGAAGTGCTGTTAGCACAGTTACACTTGCTCCTGTGTTACTGGGGTTCAGTAATGTCAGCTGTTCCCCTGCTGTGATAACGGCAAAAAGTCCTGCTGCCTCCACCATGTTCTCTTCTCATCCCTGGGCTACAACACCGCCAGTTGTTGCTCGGAAGTGCTGTTAGCACAGTCTACACTTGCTCCTGTGTTACTGGGGTTCAGTAATGTCAGCTGTTCCCCTGCTGTGTGAACGGCAAAAAGTCCTGCTGCCTCAACTTTAATTTCCATGGGTACCTTCTGCTACCCATCCGGGTTCCAGTACCGTCAGCTGGTTCTCCGCAGTGCCTTTGGCCTAGGTGCCTCCATGTCGGTATCCGAGTTCCAGCAACGTCTGCTGGTCCTTGGTAGTGCTTTGGAGCACAGGTACCTCCTGCTTAGTAACCGTGTCCCAGTAACGTCAGCTGGTCCTCGGTTGTGCCATTGGCTCTTTTCCTTCTGCTGACCCTCCGGGTTCCAGCACAGTCAGCTGGTCCTCGTTACTTTCATTGGCTCTTGTACCTTCTGCTACCCATCCGGGTTCCAGTACGTCAGCTGGTTCTCCGCAGTGCCTTTGGCCTAGGTGCCTCCATGTCGGTATCCGAGTTCCAGCAACGTCTGCTGGTCCTTGGTAGTGCTTTGGAGCACAGGTACCTCCTGCTTAGTAACCGTGTCCCAGTAACGTCAGCTGGTCCTCGGTTGTGCCATTGGCTCTTTTCCTTCTGCTGACCCTCCGGGTTCCAGCACAGTCAGCTGGTCCTCGTTACTTTCATTGGCTCTTGTACCTTCTGCTACCCATCCGGGTTCCAGTACCATCAGCTGGTTCTCCGCAGTGCCTTTGGCCTAGGTGCCTCCATGTCAGTATCCGAGTTCCAGCAACGTCTGCTGGTCCTTGGTAGTGCTTTGGAGCACAGGTACCTCCTGCTTAGTAACCGTGTCCCAGTAACGTCAGCTGGTCCTCGGTTGTGCCATTGGCTCTTTTCCTTCTGCTGACCCTCCGGGTTCCAGCACAGTCAGCTGGTCCTCGTTACTTCCATTGGCTTTTGTACCATCACCAACAGGACAAAGAAGGTTAAGACAAACTACAAGATACAGAACAAGAGACAGAAGAACAATAAGCAGAAGATCAAAAAGCAGAAGAACATTAAGTATAAGACCAAAATGAAGAGCAAAATATATGCTCTAAATTCTAAGCAGAAGAAGACTAAGCAGTGTATGGGGGTGAGTCCGTTCCTCCTCGTGGTGCCCCTGGAAAATGCCTGATGCTGCTGCTGCAGGCTAAACTGAACGCGGACAAATACTGTTGTAATTAAAATCTTTCGTGACAGCAAGAACGGAAAGATGAAAATTCAGAGTTTTACAGATTACAAGTACAGGAATGTCTGTCACAAATAAGAATATGATGAAAAGGATGAATAGGAAGAAGATGAAGAAGTAGAATATGAAGAATAATAACTGTTTAATAAGAACAATATAAGTAATGTTAACAAAAAGATGAATAGCAAGAAGTTTTAGAAGATTAAGAAGGTGAAGATGAAGAATAATTTGATGAGAAAGATGATGCTGCTGAAGATTATGAAGGAGAAAGTGTGTGAAAAGTTAAAAAGGTGAAGAGCATGGAAGTTGTGAAACAGACATATTTGACAAAATAGAAAAAAGGTTAACAACATTGTCAATTTCTTCGTCAATCCAAACGTATTTCAAAAAAAGAAATATTAATGCTATTCCATTGCATTGTGTTAAACATCTATGCCTTTAATGTCTCCTCAACCTCCCCCAATAAATTCTACATTACTCTTTGTTGTTTTCCTTCATGTACAATTAACCAACAAGGCAAGAATGGTTTTTTTTTAATTCCGATATTTTGTTCCCATAGACTTACATTGTATTTCCGGTATCGGTATCGGGTATCGCCGATATTTTTTGGGTATCGGCGATACCATTCCGATTCCAATACTTTTGGATATCGGAAAGTATCGCTCAACTCTAGTAGTGACGTTTTGGATTGCAGACTTTGATGGAATGGTCTGCGGGCGTTATGTCGCGCTTGGAGAGCCCCTGATGTGCCTAAACAGTGGAAACCCCCACAAGTGACCCCATTTTGGAAAATAGACCCCACAAGGAACTTATCTAGATGTGTAGTGAGCACTTGGAACCCCGAAGTGCTTCACAGAAGTTTATAACGTACAGCCATAAAGATAAAAAATCTTTTTTTTTTCAAAAATGATTTTTTCGCCCCCAATATTTTATTTTCACAAAGGTAACAGGAGAAATTGGACCCCAAAACTTGTTGTCCAATTTGCCTGAGTACGCTGATACCCCATATGTGGGAGAAAACTACTGTATGGGCACACGTCAGGGCTTTGGAAGGAATTGCAGACTTTGATGGAATGGTTTGCGGGCGTCATGTTACATTTGAAGAGCCCCTGATGTGCCTAAACAGTGGAAACCCCCCACAAGTGACCCCATTTTGGAAAATAGACCCCACAAGGAACTTATCTAGATGTGTGGTGAGCGCTATGAAGCCCCAAGTGCTTCACAGAATTTTATAACGTACAGCCGTAAAAACAAAAAATATTTTTTTTTTTTACAAAAATGATATTTTCGCCCCTAATGTTTTATTTTCCCAAGGGTAACAGAAGAAATTGGACCCCAAGAGCTATTGTGCAATTTGTCCTGGGTACGCTGAAACCCCATATGTGGGGGTAAACTACTGTTTGGGCGCATGGCAGAGCTCAGAAGGGAAGGAGCATCGTTTGACTTTTTCAAAGCAGAATTGGCTGGAATTGAGATCAGACGCCATGTCACATTTGGAGAGCCCCTGATGTGCCTAAACAGTGGAAACCCCCCAATTCTAACTCCAACCCTAACCCCAACACACCCCTAACTCTAGTCCCAACCCTAACCATAACACTAACCACAGACCTAACACTAACACACTCCTAACCCTAATCCCAACCCTAACCCTAATCCTAACTTTAGCCCCAACCCTAACCCTAACTTTAGCCACAACCCTAACCCTAAGGCCCCGTGCACATATTGTGGATTTACTTGTGGATTTTTCCATGCGAATTTTGCTAAAACCGCAGGTAAAACGACCTGCGTTTTACCTGCAGTTTTAGTGCGGATTTACTACGGTTTTGCAGCGGTTTTTGTGCAGATTTGCCTGCGGTTTTACACCTATAATGGAATAGGTGTAAAACTGCTGCGGAATCCGCACAAATAATTGACATGCTGCGGTTTTAAAACAGCACCAAATCCGCATGGAAAATTCCGCATCATGTGCACAGCTTTTTTTTTCCTCTTCACTAACATTTTACTGTACATGGCATCCGGTTCTGCTGCGGATCCGCAGCGCAATCCACAACGTGTGCACAGGGCCTAACCCTAATGGGAAAATGGAAATAAATACATTTTTTTAATTTTATTATTTTTCCCTAACTAAGGGTGTGATAAAGGGGGATTTGATTTACTATTTATAGCATGTTTTTATGATTGGCAGCTGTCACGCTAAAAGACGCTTTTTATTGCAAAAAGTAGATTTTGCATCACCACATTTTGAGAGCTATAATTTTTGCATATTTTGGCCCACAGAGTCATATGAGGTCTTATTTTTTGTGGTACGAGTTGACATTTTTATTGGTACCATTTTTGAGCACGTGACATTTTTTGATCACTTTTTATTTCGATTTTTGGAGGTTAGAGTGAACAAAAATCAGCAATTCATGAATTTCTTTTGGGGGGAGTTTATACCGTTCCGCGTGTGGTAAAATTGATAAAGCTGTTTTATTCTTCGGGTTAGTACGATTACGGCTGTACCTCATTTATATTTTTTTTATGTTTAGGCGCTTTTATACAATACAAACAATTTTATATAAAAAATAATTATTTTTGCATCGCTTTATTCTGCGAGCTATAACTTTTTTATTGTTTTGCTGATGATGCTGTATGGCGGCTTGTCTTTTGCGGGACAAGATGATGTTTTCAGCGGTACCATGTTTATTTATATCCGTCTTTTTGATCGCGTGTTATTCCACTTTTTGTTCGGCGTTATGATGATAAAGCATTGATTTTTGCTTTGCTTTTTTTTTTTTTTAAGGGGTTCACTAAAGGGGTTAACTAGTGGGACAGTTCTATAGGGCGGGTCTTTACGGATGCGGCGATACCAAATATGTGTACTTTTATCGTTTTGTTTTTTTATTTACATGAAGAAATGAATTTATCGGGGAATATTTTTTTTTTCCTTTTATTTTGGAATTTTTTTTCGCATGTTTTTTTTAATTTTTTTTACTTTTTTACTTTGTCCCAGGGTGGGACATTACTGTATAATACCAGATCGCTGGTCTCACAGAGTGCACAGCACTCTGTGAGACCAGCGATCTCACAGGCACTGCTGCAGGCTTTCTCAGCGCCTGCTCTCAGCAGGCACTGAGGAAGACGCCTCCCTGCAGGACCTGGCGGCCATCTTGGATCCAGGGTCTTGCAGGGAGGAAGGCCTCAGAACAGCGCGATCACATCGTGCTGTTCTGAGGGTCTCAGAGGAGCACGCAGGGAGCCCCCTCCCTGCGCGATGCTTCCCTGTGCCCCCGGTACACCGTGATCATGTTTGATCGCGGTATGCCAGGGGTTAATGTGCCGGGAGCAGTCCGTGACCGCTCCTGACACATAGTGCCGGGTGTCAGCTGTGATAATCAGCTGACACCCGGCTGCGATCAGCTGCGCTCCCCGTGGGAGCGCAGCTGATCGCATGGGACGTACTATTCAGTCCATTGGAATGAGGTCCAGGGTCACATGGACGGAATAGTACGTCGGATGGAATAAAGGGGTTAACAAAGATATATACTAACTTTTACTGTTGTCGTTATGTTTCATTATTTTTTTAGTGATCATTGCAGTCACAGTAGAACATAGAACAACACCTTGACCATTGCCCATTCACTCAAAGGCTGACAGGGTACTAAAGAAGCGAAATTTGAGTTTTGTAATTAGGTAGGTACCAATGTACTGTAATACACATAGTTGCTATCTGACTGGTCCTCTAATGAGAGCACCAAATTTATCAGTGTTGTACGGTGTTTTATAACACTGCTTTCTACACCTGTTTTTCCTCTTTTACACCACCCCTTATGGGAGTGAGAATTGTGACTGTTCATTTATAAAGCTAACCTTGCCCATTTGCGAACCCACTTTTCAAAAGGGGCGGAATGTATTGGTATGATTATATGTTCTGCTCTGCTGTTGTTGATGTTTATGCCTCTGTGGTGTATATCGCACAGACAGAGGTCTGTTGCAATCTGAATCCAGGACAGGTTGCTGGGGTTTGTAGTCCCACAAACCTGTATTTCTAGCAAAGGGCTGGATTTAGGGTTAACCAGAAGTGATGGGTGGGAGTGGTTAACCACACACCTCCCAAGGGGTGTGCTCCTGGAAAGACAGGATGGTATTTTGTTTCAGGAGTGCAGCACATGGATGACACCCATGTGTAAGACTGGAGCAGTTGAGTGCTTCTGTGGAGTTCAGGCATACCTCCCAACTTTTGAAGATGGGAAAGAGAGCCGGAGGTTGCGGTGCATATAGCGCGCCGCGGCAAATTTTAGGCTGCGCCCCTGACCACACCGATTTCACAACTAATCACACCCATGTCCACGCCCCAACTACACCCATTTAGCCCTGCTGATCACACTGACTGGTACTGAGGGCACAGTGGCTGGCATTATGGGATCAGTGGCTGGTACTGTGGGCACACTGACTGGTACTGAGGAAAAGAAAGAAAAAGCAGAGTTTTAAAGTGCTCCTCGGGGCTCCGCCGTGTACTCCTGTGTCCACTGGGAAAGTAAGCTGCCAGCCGGGACAGCGGGGCAGACCCTCTCTCAAAATCGGGACTGTTGGGAAGTATGAATGCTCCCCACCATACACCTTGTACACGCACGGCTCCGTACATCTCGCGCACACATGGCTACGCTCTATACACCTCGCGCACACACGGTTCCACTCCGTACACCTCGCACACACGGCTCTGCTACATCCACACTGTAAATCCCTCCTGCTCCTTCAAAATTGGGACTTTCCCGCTAGTTCTGTGGCAGTTGGGAGGTATGAATGCTCCCCACCATACACCTTGTACACGCACGGCTCCGCACACCTCATACACACACGGTTCCCCTCTGTACACCTCGCGCACACACGGCTCCGCTCCGTACACGGCTCCACTCCGTACACTTCGCGCACACACGGCTCCACTCCGTACACCTCGCGCACACATGGCTCCACTCAGTACACACACGGCTTCACTCCGTAAACCTCGTACATACGCAGCCACGCTCCGTAAACCTTGTACACATGTGGCTTTGCACCATACACCTCGTACACATGCAGTTCTGCTCTGTACACCTCGTACACACGCGGTTACGCTCCATACACACGTGGCTCCACTTCTCTACACCCCGTACACACACGGATCTGCTCCGCTCCATACACACACGGCTCCGCTCCGTACACACACGGCTCAAGCACGGAGCCCTGTGTGTACGGAGATGAGCGGCTCAGCTCCGTACACTTCGTACACACAAGGCTCCGTTTTGTACGCCCCATACACACACAGCACTGCTACAACCACCTCGTACACACACAGCTCCGCTCCATACACCTCGTAGACATGCGGTTCCGCTCCGTACACCTCGTACACACGCGGTTCCGCTCCATACACACACGGCTCCACTTCTCTACACCCCGTACACACACGGTTCTGCTCCGTACACACACGGCTCTGCTCCGCTCCTTACACACACGGCTCAAGCACGGAGCCCTGTGTGTACGGAGATGAGCGGCTCAGCTCCGTACACACACTGCACTGCTACAGCCACCTCGTACACACACAGCTCTGCTCCATACACCTCGTACACACACGGCTCCGCTCCGTACACCTCGTACACACACGGCTACGCTCCATACACTTTTCACACACGGCTCCGCTCTATACACCTCATACACACACGGCTCTGCTCCATACACCTCGTACACACACAGCTCTGCTCCATACACCTCGTACACACACTGCTCTGCTCCGTACACCTCGTACACACACGGCTACGCTCCATACACTTTTCACACACGGCTCCGCTCCGTACACCTCATACACACACGGCTCTGCTACATCCACACTGTAAATCCCTCCTGACCCCTCACATAAACTTACCCCCAGCCAGCACCATAACAACCAGCACAGCAGACTTGCACATGAGCCTGACCATGTGACACCCAACTCCTCCCCTCCTGTGACCTCATCACAGGTCCTGTGTGCACAGAGGAGGAAAGCTCAGCAGGTCATTGCTCTGCTGTGAGAAGCTAAAGTGCAGCGCTGGAAGGCAACTATAGGGTGTATGGGGGGGCGTGGCGGCTCAGCTCACTGTGGGACACATAGTGTCCCGCCGGGACTGCGGGGGAGGGGGTCATAATCGGGACTGTCCCGGTCAATCCGGGACGGTTGGGAGGTATGGAACTTCAGGAGGCACTGAGGGTCTGGGTTGACAGGACCTATATGAAGCCAGGCTGGGAAACCTGAGGACCTCATAAGCAGGTAACCCTGAGCCTGGGGAGCTGTGTGTGTTAGGCTCCAGTCCGAGCCTGAATCCTGGACAAATAACCAGGCCTGTGTGACCACAGGTCTAACGGAGCAAAGCCCTGTTTATGGACATTATTTTATTTTGCCGGATCAAAAGGCTGTTTTGCTGTTTGTTTGTGCTGATGGGATTATGAAGCAATAAACCCAGGTGAACTTTTAAAAAAAATATAGTCCTCCTGCATGTTATATCACTACCAAGCGAGTACACCCCAACATGCTAGTGATCCCTCTTCTACAGCCTCGCTTTGTTAGTTACTTTATCTTGTTCCAGTATGCTGGCTATGGACACTATGAACAACTTGTGCATGTGTTTTAATTAGCTGAAACATGGGACATCAATGAAAAAGATACTTTTATATGGATGGTGCAGTCCTTTGACTTCTATGAAAAACTGCCAATTTGGTCTTCCTGAAAATGCTAAAAAAAACTCTTATAGTGCTAGGCTAAATGTGGTCATACACTTAAGAAGATACCTGTGTGTTAAACACTATGGGTGATGGTTTGAGATGATCGAATTTGCCAAGATCTGAATTCACCAAATCATGTTGATTTCACGAGAAAATTCGATGTGCATCAAAGTTATTATTTTTTCTTTTTAGACCTCCATTGATTCCATGATGCTGTACATAATAAGGGGTTACATACAAAATACAGATATAAAATACAGTGAACAAACTAATAGTGAAAAACTGGTACAGAGGGGAGAGGGCCCGGCCCTTGCAGGCTTACATTCTGCAGCTAATTTAATGTTCTCTATTATGCTCTGTATACATATACGGTATATAAAAAATAATACCTCATGGCTCACCTGTTGCACTGTTCCCACAGCCCACCATCCGGTCTTCTGTGCCTTTTTAATTTTCATTATTATTATTATTATTATATAAGCTGTATAAAAGTTGCATTTTGTGCTAAATCCACATAGAGCCTTGACAGACAGGGACTTACTCACCGGTGCTGGGGTTTGAGGGAGAGATTCATGAGTTTCTGAAGCTCCAATTTGTTCCTTAATGCTCTCATCCCCACTGCTTTCTCCAGACGCCTGTTAAAATTAAAACCATTGGTCTATTTTATGTTCATTCACCTGTAGATTTCTGCAGTTTTAGTTTTGTGGTTTCTCTTGCAGAGGATTAAGATTAATAATTTTGGTATTTTCATACATACTGTGGATCTTTTAACTCCATCTGAACAGTCTCATGTATAATTGAATCTGTCATGGAGCTTTTGCTACCTGATATGAGAGCAGCATGATGCAGGGGCAGAAACATTGATGCCAGCGATGCATCAGCTACTTGGCTGCTTGCTGCAGTTTTGATATAATCACCATTTTATCTGCTGCAGATCTACTGTATGGGTGTGACAGAGAATGTCGTGTTCCTGCCCGAGCAGACAACAACTATAAAGTGTGTACTGACACATGTGGTTTCACTGCGGTTTATGGTGTAATCTAAAATATAAAGTGCATAGAACCTTTTAGGCGCTAATTTATCTGGTTCCTCTTATGTATGGTGATTAAAGTACAATTTAATTAATGTATAGTGAACAGAAAAAACAGAGATAGGTTTAGAACATAAGGTATAATATAGGGCTTAAAGTTTAGGTTAGGAAAGGGAAAATAAGCAGTGGTGGGCATATTAGTTATAAAGCGTACAGCACAGGTTTAGATATGGGTAATGTATTTGAGACCAGCCGAGAATGAGAGGGGGTAAAGTCACATAAAAAGGGGCGCACTTCCTGTTTGGATTAGTTTGAAAGATAGATAAAATTTTAGTGGAGGGCACAAGAAGTACGCATTGTTCAGGCGGTATGAGAACACGAGCAATGGTCTTCAGCAGACATCCCTGTAACGTCCGGGGCCTACAGCCCAAACAAGCACTGGAAAGCATGCCTTATTCCCTTCCAATAAGTGGAGGCTGGACACGTGAAGAGACAGGACGCGTCTGGTTAATGCTGCGAAGCCGGATGGAGTATCCCGGGGCTGAAGGAGCCAGTAAGCGAAGGGATAGCCCAGGCTGAATCGACGCAGAATATGGAAACGTACTGTACTATATCATCTATTGCACTCAGACTGTTAAATAAAGTTGAACTGGTTATTAAGAACCCAGTGTCCCCTGATTTGTGTGCGGCTGATCCGGCACCAATGGACATGGATGCAGCAGAGGACTCCAGCCTGAAAGTGAGTACACAGTTCATGACTACCAACCTGGGCACCTTACACTACCACTTCTGTGAATAATGAGTTCTGTATAACCCCACCTGCACCAGTGATTGGCAGCTTTGTAAGACACTATGCCCAGGCAGAAAGCTGCCCATCAGTGGTGGGGGTAGAATAATACAGACCTTGTGTAAATGGGGGACTACATGATTTACTAGATCTGTGGTGATTATCACCTGATGATAAAACAGTGTTTTATAAAAACTAAGAAAGCAGCTCAGTAAGTGACCTACTGCTCGCAGATTAAGTGGTGAAAGCCTGGTAACAGATCCCCTTTAAAACCATTTTTCCTGAAACGGCGTTTATAGATACTTGCTGTTGTATTCATTGTATAACATTTTACTCTAAGAGTAAAACATTTTTGCTATTTCATTCACCAGATTCTTAGCTACCTCATCTGAGAGTAGGATAATATCGGAAAAGAGACCCTGATTCCATCGATGTGTCACTTAGTTTACTGGGTGCTGCAGTTCAGACATAAAAAGAGTTCTTAGATGTAGCATCTAGCAGAGCTCAGAAAGCTACCCGGTGCCCACACCACAGTGACCACACCAAAGCTTTATGTGCACATTATCTATTGACAGCTGCTTATCAGAGGAGAAGCAGAGTTGGAACACTTGGCATAAGGAAGTCTGGGCAGTGATAATGTTCACTAATGTTCATGGTTATAAAACCACCCAGCCTAAAGAGTGACAAATCCCTGAAATCTGTGCCTCAGCCTCTACCTCATGCTGTCCTCAGATTACAGAGCAAAAATCTGCTGACAGAATCCTTTTATACTGAGTATAACTTAATGGAATGCTATTAAATACTTTTCATTTATGTTAAAATGCTGTAGACTGTAATAACGTGGTTTAAAAAGACTACATGATATTCTAAGCATACAGTTGGCAGATATAAAGACATGTTGCAGCTTAACCTGATAAACTGTATACTGTACAGTATATGTAACCAGCAGGTGACAACTCTTGTCCATAAGTCTGAAACCCTTTTCTGAAGTCCTTTTTTTCCAATTATCAATACAGTTATGGAGATTATGTAAACTAGTTAAACTGTACTTAGATATCAGACCTTACAATGCACACAAAAATGCACCTTTTTAATGCAGTAGCTAAAGAAATTATATGAGAAAGTTTTATTTCTATGGGTTTCTTCTTGCAGAGAATACAAGCTGATGTCAGAAACCTTAGCGGCCAGGCAACACTGCCTTGGCAAGAGGGGTATGCAAGTGTCTCCTCAAAAGAAACTAAATGGCCAGTCTACTGCCACCTATAAATGTTACTCAATGTCTGACCCATTACAAAGCTTGGTATTATTATAAATAAGGCACAGTGTCTCCAAAGGGTCCAGAAACTTTACCTGCCCCAATCAGAAAGCATGAGCGCACCTTAGCGAAAAAACAAAAACTATAGACGTGGCATTAGTTTTCTTTCTTATGGAGGGGAGTTTATTTGCAAACTAATTATCTTTAACTGATAAAGATTTCTTCCAGGACTGAACTGTAAATGATGGTGGTTTGTTGGCTTAAACTAGAAGTGTTATTTTAATGCAAAGTATTAAATATGATAAATCTCACAAAATTCATCTCCACATCTGGTCTTGCATGATCCTTTAGAGATTTAAAAACTTACATAGGGATCATCATCTTCACATTGGTCCTCGGCTGCTCTTGGGTTTGGCTTCAGTGATAATTGCTGAATGGAACCCTTCAAAATAATGAAAATGACATTTAAACAAATTTAAATATTAAAGTATTGTTTGTCAATAACTTAAAAACGTATGTTATTCAGATCTACCTCATACTTATAAAGTACACTGTTTTCTACAAACTCATATTTCAGAGGATTAATATTTAGCTATCGATGCAGTTACTATAAACTTAATTTTAAGGCTATGTGCACACGTTCAGGATTATTTGCGTTTTTTCGAGGGAGAAAACGCGTCAAAAAACGCATATATTAAGCATCCTATCATTTAGAATGAATTCTGCAATTTTTGTGCACATGGTGCGTTTTTTTCCGCGAAAAAAAACGCATCTCGGAAAAAGAACCAACATGTTCATTAATTTCGCGGAATTCTAGTGTTTTTCCTGCTATATTATTGACCTAGAAAGTTCAGGAAAAAATCGCGGTAAAAATGCACAAAATCCGCTCCAAAAACGTGAAAAAAACACAAAAGAAAACCCGCGCGTTTTTACCGCAGAAAAAGTCAGTTTTTGCTCAGGAAAATTCTGCAAACATTCCTGAACGTGTGCACTTAGCCTTAAGATGCATTTACAAGGCCTAATTTTTGGGACCTATTGTTCCTAATAACTGTGCAGTGTAAACAGGATTTATTCACCAGAGGAATGAACTTTTGTCCGGCTTGAAAATCATCGTTTTTGGTTTCATTCCAGCTTGAGTAAATAGATCCTTTACTTGCGAGAAGAATGGCAGCCTATGTGCACTGCATGATCTATTACTGATATCTTATGACTGGACAACTCATTGGAAAAATGGTCATTATGAAAGAAAAATTTAATAAATCACATATGACATTTGTGTCTATTTTGGTTTTGATCGCATACTTTTATTTTTTAAAGGCAATCTGTCAGTAGGATAAATTCTATTAAGCCATCTATATTGGCAAGCAGATGATTGAAAATTGATTAAAATGATACCCTGATATCTGCAATCTGATGTTTTATTCCAGAGAAATCCACTTTTCCTTAATATGTAAAAATGCTGCTAAGATCTATGGGCCGGACATAAATCTACACAAGAAACTGCCTAAGAGCTTATTTTAAATGGAAGGGGGCATTACCAATGTGAGACATGTAGGTCAGGAGAGCAGACTGTCAGTCATTACATGTAATTACACTGGTAATGCCCCCTTTAATTTAAATAATTTAACCCCTTAAGGACAGAGCCATTTTGCAGCTTAATGACCGGGCCAATTTTTACAATTCTGACCACTGTCACTTTATGAGGTTATAACTCTGGAACGCTTTAACGAATCCCGCTGATTCTGAGATTGTTTTTTCGTGACATATTGTACTTCACGTTAGTGGTAAAATTTCTTTGATATGACTTGTGTTTATTTATGAAAAAAACGGAAATATGGCGAAAATTTTGAAAATTTAACAATTTTCAAACTTTAAATTTTTATGCCCTTAAATCAGAGAGATATGTCACACAAATTTCTTAATAAATAACATTTCCCACATGTCTACTTTACATCAGCACAATTTTGGGACCAAAATTTTTTTTTGTTACGAAGTTATAAGGGTTAAAAGTTGACCAGCGATTTCTCATTTTTACAACACCATTTTTTTTTTAGGGACCACATCACATTTGAAGTCACTTTGAGGGGTCTATATGATAGAAAATACCCAAAAGTGACACCATTCTAAAAACTGCACCCCTCAAGGTGCTCAAAACCACATTCAAGAAGTTTATTAACCCTTCAAGTGCTTCACAGGAGCTGAAGCAATGTGGAAGGAAAAAATTGACATTTAACTTTTTTTGCAAAAGCTTTACTTCGGAACCAAGTTTTTTATTTTCACAAGTGTTAAAAGAAAAAATGAACCACAAAATTTGTTGTGCAATTTCTTCTGAATACTTCGATACCCCATATGTGGGGGTAAACCACTTTTTGGGCGCGTGGCAGAGGTTGCAAGGGAAGGAGCGCCGTTTGACTTTTTCAACGCAGAATTGGCTAAATGCCATGTCGCGTTTAGATAGCCCCTGATGTGCCTAAACAGTGGAAACACACCACAAGTGACCCCATTTTGGATACAAGACCCCTTAAGGAACTTATCTAGATGTGTGGTGAGAACTTTGAACCTCCAAGTGCTTCACACAAGTTTATAACCTAGAGCCGTGAAAAAAAAAAAAATTTTTTTTCCACAAAAATGATCTTTTCACCCCAATTTTTAATTTCCCAAGGGTAACAAGACCCCAAAAGTTTTTGTGCAATTTGTCCTGAGCATGCCGATACCCCATATGTTGGGGTAAACCACTTTTTGGGCGCACGGCAGAGGTCGCAAGGGAAGGAGCTCCGTTTGACTTTTTCAACGCATAATTGGCTGGACGCCATGTCGCATTTGTAGAGGCCCTGATGTGTCTAAACAGTGGAAACCCCCCACAAGTGACCCCATTTTGGAAACTAGACCCCTAAGGAACTTATCTAGATGTGTGGTGAGCACTTTGAACCCCAAGTGCTTCACAGAAGTTTATAACGCCCGGGCGTGAAAATAAAAAATCATATTTTTTCCACAAACCTGATCGTTTAGTCCCCAATTTTTATTTTCACAAGGGTAACAGGAGAAATTGGACAACAAAAGTTGTTGTACAATTTGTCCTGAGTATGCTGATACCCCATATATGGGGGGGGACCACTGTTTGGGCGCACGGCAGGGGTTGGAATGGAAGCAGCACCGTTTGACTTTTTCAAACCAAAATTGGCTGGAATTGAGATTGGACACCATGTTGCGTTTGGAGAGCCCCTGATGCGCCTAAACAGTGGAAACCCCCCACAAGTAACACCATTTTGGAAACTAGACCACCTATGGAACTTATCTAGATCCGCTGTGAGCACTTTGAACCCCCAAGTGTTTCACAAAAGTTTATAATGCCTGGGTGTGAAAAAAAAAAAAAAACAATTTTCCACAAAAATGATTTTTTAGTCCCAAATTTTTGATTTTTCACAAGGAAATTGGACCCCAAAAGTTGTTGTCCAATTTGTCCTGAGTACGCTGATACCAAATATGTGGGGGGGGGAAACTGTTTTGGCGCACAGCAGGGCTTGGAAAGGAAGTAATAACGTTTTGGAATGCAGACGTTGGTGGGGGTCATGTTCCGTTTGCAGTGCCCCAGATGAGCCTAAACAGTGGAAAACCCCCACAAGTGACCCCATTTTGGAAACTAGACCCCATAAGGAACTTATCTAGATCTGTGGTGAGCACTTTGAACCTCCAAGTGTTTCACAAAAGTTTATAATGCCTGGGTGTGAAAAAAAAAAATCAATTTTCCACAAAAATGATTTTTTAGTCCCAAACTTTTGATTTTTCACAAGGAAATTGGACCCCAAAAGTTGTTGTCCAATTTGTCCTGAGTACGCTGATACCAAATATGTGGGGGGGGAACTGTTTTGGCGCACAGCAGGGCTTGGAAAGGAAGTAATAACGTTTTGGAATGCAGACGTTGGTGGGGGTCATGTTCCGTTTGCAGTGCCCCAGATGAGCCTAAACAGTGGAAACCCCCCACAAGTGACCCCATTTTGGAAACTAGACCCCTTAAGGAGCTTATCTAGATGTGTGGTGAGCACTTTGAACCCCCTAGTGCTTCACAGAAATTTATAAACGCAGAGCCGTGAAAATGAAAAATCATTTTTTTTCTCAAAAATGATTTTTTTAGCCAGCTATTTTTTATTTTCCCAAGGGTAATCAGAGAAATTAGAACCCCAAAATTGGTGTGCAATTTGTCCTGAGTACGCTGATACCCCATATGTTGGGGTAAACCACTGTTTGGGCGCACGGCAGGGCTCGGAAGGGAGGGAGCGCCATTTGACTTTTTGAACGCCACATCGTGTTTGGAGACCCCCTGATATGCCTAAATAGTGGAAATCCCTCAATTCTAGCTCCAACCCTAATCCCAACACACCCCTAACCCTAATCCCAACCCTAATCCTAACCTAAATCCCAACCCTAATTCCAACCCTAATTGTAACCCTAACCTTAATTATAACCTTAATTATAACCCTAACCCTAATTGTAACCCTAACCCTAATTCTAACCCTAATTATAACCCTAACCCTAAGGCTAGGTTCATTTTGCGTTTTACCAGCCCGTTCAACACATAACGTTGACGGGCTGGTAATGGTATAGCATAACGCGATCGCATTATGCTATACCCGCTAGCGCAGAGGAATCAGCAGATGATTCATCTGCGCTAGCGGTGACGGAGCCCAAACGCTGCAGCCCGCGTCCGAGGCTCCGTCACTGAATGATGGCACGTCGCAAACGCATGCCGCTTTACGGCATGCGTCGCGATGCGCCCTCAAATGGGGGTGAATGGCAGCGTTAACGGACTGCGTTACACCGCGTTATACCGCGGTGTAACGCAGTCCGTCTAACGGACTGCCATAACGCAGTATGAACCCAGCCTAACCCTAACGCTAATTATAACCCTTACCCTAAGGCTGCTTTCACACTTCCGGCGGGCGCCTGTCGGCGCCCCCGGCATTTTGCCGCAGCGCCGCATCAGAAAACCTGATGCGCCGCTGGCGGCCGCATGCGGTTTTTTGCCGGATGGTTTCTGATGCCCGGAGACATCAGAAACCATCCGGCAAAAACAAAAAACGTTACATGCAGCATTTTGTCCGGCTGCCGCAATGTACATTTGCGCCGCATCCGGACAAAACCGCATGCAACGCATTGACATGCGGCGCCATCCGGCGCTAATGCAAGTCAATGCAAAAAAAACGCATGCGGCGCATCAGATTTTCTGATGCGGCGCTGCGGACAAATGCCGGGGGCGCCGTCAGGCGCACACCGGATGTGTGAAACCAGCCTAATGCTAACCCTAACCCTAATTATAACCTTAACCCTAATTATAACCCTAACCCTAATTATAACCCTAACCCTAACAGAAAAATGAAAATAAATATAATTTCTACTTTTTATTATATGTCCCTAACTAAGGGGGTGATAAATGGGGGGGTTATGTACTGTTTTTTTTATTTTGATCACTGTGATAGTTTATCACAGTGATCAAAATGTAATTTTATGAGAATGAATGAAAAAAAATTTGAATCTGCCGCCAGAGCAGATCGGTCGGGCGCACTGCGCATGCGCCCGCCATTTTTTTTTTTGCAGGGAGAAGAAGCCGGGATCCTGGGGCCTGCGGGAGGACGGAGGACACCGGTAAGTATATGGGGGGGCGATCGGGGGACCGGGGGACCCTCATTTTCTCCCCTCTGATGTGCGATCACATCAGAGGGGAGAGAAATCATTTTTTTTGCGATCGCGGCTATGCTTGCATAGCCGCGATCGCAACACCGGGATCGGTGAATACCGACCCGGATCATGTTCTCTGGGGTCTCGGCTACCCCCGGTAGCCGAGACCCCAGAGAATATTTGCCCATCCCCCCACCAGCACAGCGGCACATAGCGGCGGGCGCACTGGGCATGCGCCCGCCATTGTCTTAACGGTGCCGGCACCGGGGACACCGGAGGGCCCGGGGGCCACATGGATCTTATTGGGGGCCACATGGGGGTCCTGGGGACCCTTTTTCTCTGTCCTCTGATGTCCGATGACATCAGAGGACAGAGAAATTAAATGGCACAACTTTTTTTTTTGCGGTCGCCGTTATAGGGTTAATAACGGCGATCGCAACATCGGTGTCGTAAAAACCGACCCGATTCATGTTCTCTGGGGTCTCAGCTACCCCCGGTAGCCGAGACCCCGGAGAAAATGCGCCTCTGGGGGCGCTATTCACTTTTTCCACAGCGCCGTTAATTAACGGCGCTGTGGTTTAAGTACCCTTAATGACCGCCGTTAAAAGGCGTATCGGCGGTCGTTAAGGGGTTAAGATAAGCAGTGGAAGTAAATGTTCACAGACATTTATATCTGTCATATAGATCTTAATAACATATATATATATATATATTTATATATAAATAATCTCAATGTATCATTTCATTCAACTCTCTATGACTTAGATACAAATACAGTTGTACTCAAAAGTTTACATACTCCGCAAGAATTTTTGCTTTCTTGGCATCTTTTCAGAGAATATGAATGATAACATCAAAACTTTTTCTCTACTCATGGTTAGTGGTTGGGTGAAGCCATTTATTGTCAAACTACTGTGTTTTCTCTTTCTAAATCATAATGACAACCCAAAACATCCAAATGATCCTGATTAAAAGTTTACATACCCTGGTGATTTTGGCCTGATAACATGCAGAGATGTTGACACAAATGGGTTTGACTGGCTACTAAAGGAAACATCCTCACCTGTGACCTGTTTGCTTGAAATCAGTGTGTGTGCATAAAACCTGAGTGAGTTTCTGGGATCCAGACAGACTCTTGCATCTTTCATCCAGCCACTGACGTTTCTGGATTGTGAGTCATGGGGAAAGCAAAAGAATTGTCAATGGATCTACGTAAAAGGTAATTGAACTGTATAAAACAGGAAAGGGATAGAAAAAGATATCCAAGGAATTGATTATACTAGTCAGCAGCATTCAAACTATGATTAGCAAATGGAAAATCAGGGGCTCTATAAACAAAACCATGGTCAGGTAGACCAACAAAAAGTTCATCCACAACTGCCAGGAAAATTGTTCAGGATGCAAAGGATAACATCAGCTGAAATACTAGACTCTCTTAAAACTAGTGGTGTGGCTGTTTCAAGGTGCACAATAAGGATGCACTTGAAGAAAAATGGGCTGCATTGTCGAGTTGCCAGAAGAAAGCCATTACTGCGCAAATGCCACAAAGTATCTCGCCTACAATTTGTAAACAGCACAGAGACAAGTCTCAAAACTTCTGGAACAAGGTAATTTGGAGTGATGAGACCAAAATTGAACTTGGCCACAACTATAAATGTTACAATTGGAGAGAGATCAACAAGGCCTATAATGAAAGGAACACTATTCCTACTGTAAAGCACGGAGGTGGATTGTTGATGTTTTGGGGATGTATGAGCTACAAAGGCACAGGAAACAAGGTCCAAGTTGAAGGAAAGATGAACACAGCACATTATCAACAAATACTGGAGGAAAATTTGTAATCATCAGCCCGGGAGCTGCGCATTGGACCTACTTGGACGTTCCAACATGACAATGATCCAAAACACAAGGCCAAGTTGACTTGTCATTGGCTACAGCAGAACAAAGTGAAGGTTCTGGAGTGACCAGTTCATGCTAGTTCATGCTAGACAACCCAGGAATTTACAGTAACTGGAGGCTTTTTGCCAAGAAGAGTGGGTAGCTTTACCATCTGAGAAAATAAAGAACCTCATCCACAACTACTACAAGCTATCATTGTTGTTAGAGGGGGGCAATACATGGTATTAACCCCTTTCTGACCTTGGACGGGATAGTACTTCCAAGGTCAGATCCCTCTCTTTTATGAGGGCTCCGGCAGTGAGTCCGCATCAAAGCCGGGATATGTCAGCTGTTTTGAACAGCTGACATGTACCCGCAATAGGCACAAGTGGAATCACGATCCACCCGCGCCTATTTACTAGTTAAATGGCGCTGTCAAATGCTGACGGCGGCATTTAACAAGCGCTTTCAGCCGCCGGGCTGGAAATACGCGCATTGCTGACCCCCGTCACGTGATCAGGGGTCAGCGATGCATTGGCATAATAACCAATGGTCTCCTCAAGACCTCTATGGTTGTTGATGCCGGATTGCTATTAGCGCCTGTGGTCAGCGCTCATAGCAATGCTGTAATTCTGTTGCATTTAGGCGATCTAATCATCGCGTATATGTAGCAGAGGCGGTCGAGCTATGGCAGCTTTTAAAAATGTTTTTAAAAATATGAAAAAAATAGAAAAAATATAAAAGTGTAAATCACCCCAGTTTCGCCCCATTTAAAATAAAACATAAAAAAAAATAATCAGACATACACATATTAGGTATCGCTGCGTTCAGAATCGCCCGCTCTATCAATAAAAAAAAGGATTAACCCGATCACTAAACAGCGTAAAGGGAAAAAAAATCAAATCGCCAGAATTACGTTTTTTTGGTCGCCGTGACATTGCATTAAAATGCAATAATGGGCGATCAAAGATCATATCTGCACATAAATGGTATCCTTAAAAATGTCAGCTCGGCATGCAAAAAAATAAGCCCTCACCCAACCCGAGATCATGAAAAATAGAAATGCTACGGGTATCGGAAAATGGCGCAATTTTTTTATTTTTTATTTTTTAGCAAATTTTGGATTTTATTTTTCACCACTTAGATAAAGAACCTAAACAGTCTGGTGTCTATGAACTCATAATGACCTGGAGAATCATAATAGCAGGTCAGTTTTAGCATTTAGTGAACCTAGTAAAAAAGCCAAAAAAAACCATGTGTGGGATTGCACTTTTTTTGCAATTTCACCGCACTTGGAATTTTTTTCCCGTTTTCAAGTACACGACATGGTAAAACCAATGATGTCGTTCAAAATTACAACTCGTCCCACAAAAAAATAAGCCCTTACATGGCTATATTGACGGAAAAATAAAAAAATTCTGGCTCTGGGAAGAAGGGAGCGAAAAGCGAAACAGCAAAACCAAAAAAAGCTGGGGTCATTAAGAAGTTAAGAAATGGGGTATGTAAACTTTTGATCAGGGTCATTTAGATGTTTTGGGTTGTCATTATTATTTAGAAAGAGAAAACACAGACAATAAATGGCTTCACCCAACCACTAACCATGAGTGGAGAAAAAGTTTTAGTGTTATCATTCATATTCTCTGAAAAAAAGGCCAAGAAAGCAAAACTTCTGCCGGGGTATGTAAATTTTTTAGCACAACTGTATATATGGTTCGGAGGGTTTATCAAACTGACAGATTCCCTTTAACCTATATTTTAAGGTTATGGACACCTTTGTACATGAAAAATCAAATATCTTCCAAGTTTTCTGCAGTGAAAAATGTACGTTTTTTGTGCATTGAGCTCTCCTCATCCTTTTATTAACTCTCATAGTTAGTTCATAACCTCTTTCTCTAACAGGGGCAGACATATCATTGGTGCGGCCACACAAGGGCCCAAGAGGTGGAATTGGGCATTATGAAGAACTGTTGAACTGTAAAGGGCCCATATACTGTTCTCGCAGAGGGACCCGCTCTTGTCTGTGCTTGCCAGTGCTCTGGAGCCAGCCCTACCACTGGTTACATTGCAGAGGTTGCAATAGTGTCTTCCATGTTGTGGGCTGTTTTATGCTTTGTAAAAGTCTCATGCGTTTTAGTATACATGAGACTTCTGCACATTTAATTGGTGATATTCGGGAGGCAGAATAAAAAAAGAGATAAAGCTAAAGTGTCAGCCCAATCATTCTGATATTACAGGAACTGAAATGATCACCTCCGTGTCACAAAAATACTTAACACAATGCTCAAAGTGAGAATTGTTTTAAGCACATAGACCATACTCCAGGAAGCCTTCTTCCTGCATTCAGACCACTGCCATGGAAACCTTTGACTGGCCTGAGATGTCCCTGGCTTTCTTCAAACTGTCTCTTCAGAGAGGAAGAGCACTAGAACTCTGGTGCCACCTATTGGAAGTGAAGTAGCAATCCTAAAAGTCTATATTGACTCTCCAATGAGCCTTGTCACATGACTTAGGATAAAAGCTAAAATCTCAGTTTGCAGACACTGCGTTGGAGAGTCGATATTGACGTTTAGGATTGCTACTTCCTATAGGTGGCACTAGAGTTCTATTCATATTCCTCTCTGATGAGACAATTTGCATATTTCCCAGAAGAGCATTGCGGCCTAAAAGTCTCCTCACTTCGGCATGCTTGACATGTCACTCTTCGCAAGGAGAAACATTACTATGGATGAGCGAGCACTAAAATGCTCGGGTGCTCGTTGCTCGGGTCGAGCAGATTGGAATACTCGGGAGTAGTATAGGGACCCCAGTATTCGTCAAACTCAATTTGACAGGTCGACACGCCCCCTATCATTTAATCCGTCTCCCTGTCAGCTTGATCCAGGTCGTCACGCCCTCTGGCTGAACTTTGCTCAGGCTGGGAAATCTGTGGCTGAACTTTGCTCAGGCTGTGAAATCTGGTCTGCTGGATTTTTATTCAGTGCCTTTGATTAGTCTGTGGAGTTTTTAGTGTATTAAAGGGTAGTTTTAACTCCATCCGTAGATGTAAAGCTATTTTCTAGCAGAGAATGCCCTGACATGAAATGTAAAGGGTTTGTATTAGAAGCACCCAGTAAATGTCTGTATTAGAATCCATCAGTAAATGTAAAGCTATTTTCTAGCAGAGGAGAGAAACTTTTAAGGACCCAGTAATTGTATAAGGAGTTCTAGTTAAATACAGACTTCTGTATATAACTAGTATATAAGGATTTTTAGTGAAATTTGTTGTTAGAAGTCTAAATATTTTTCTATCTACTGGCTAACATGGTACAAAGATATACATCTTTACAGCACCATAGAGGTAATTTATCTATGTGTGTGTTTCACACAGGACAAGTTCTGTGATCCGTCTTTTGTGTGGGAAAAGTCAACAATTTTTATTAAGGTCTAAAATACATTATCATGGATAAAAATCCAAAAGAGTGGGATATACAGCATGCAGAAAAAATAGCCAAATGCAGACAGGTGTGAATTACATTCAAATCAATATATAATAGTGCACATCGACATATCTTATATGTTATAGCGATAATAGACTAATCCGGGGCTATACAATAATAAACTCCATATATTTGTCCGTATATATGCAATCTATGTAACTCACAATATCCCCCAATAGGCAGACATATATGCACTATATATAGGATTATAAGTATCTCAATGAATCAGGTATATCAATAAAGTAACTTCTCCATCACAGATGCTAATATAATGATGTTACCATGCAAGTGCAGAGCTCACAATACATACTGTGCGTGCATATGAAGTCAATTAGCACATCCATATGAGGAGCTATATCAAAAAAGCAGCGCCATAGATGTGAGATCATACCTGAATGCTGCTTGGCACCCCTTGTGTATAGCCCTCATTTCTAACAGTGTTTTTCACAGATAGATCACTTCAAGAAAACTGTCCCGACAGTTCATCCCTATAGTGTAGTTTAATGTATCAAGGTGTGTGTACAAGGTTTGGAATTGTCAGAATGAGTGAAGGTCGATGCTACGGTAATTCAGGCAAACAGTAAATAGTATTGCATTGTGTATAGTCAGTGGGATCTTTTAAAACCAACACATTTATGTGTATTCTGATAGCAGTGCCCATAGAATGAGTGAAGGTCGATGCTATTGTGACATGTTAGAAACCACATATACTAAATAGCCCATTCAGGCAAACAGTAAATAGTATTGCATTGTGTATAGTCAGTGGGATCTTTTAAAACCAACACATTTATGTGTATTCTGATAGCACTGCCCATAAAACCGAAGGTTTCTAGCAAATATAATATGCACTAATGTGATTTTAAAACAATGGGTTTCTGAAGGGTCTTCCCACACTACCACTCTGTGGGAAGCTGTGTGGAAATGACAGGCATAAGAGATCATTCATATTAAATACGTTTATTGCCAGAAATAATCATGATTTTACTGTAATAAATAAATACATCTCAAAGACATTTCAAGCATTGAATTAATTGTGACACCAAAATGTCGACACAAATGGCAATACAGGTCATGGGATTCTCTCTAGACAGGAACAACGCTGTTGAATGCTCCAACACGTGTAGTGAGGGTTTTTTAAAGTTGATTTCTTCTCAGCAATGAAATTTCTCACAATTGTATCATTACGCGGTTTATCAGCAGAAAACTTCTCCAATATCTTACTGAACGGTATGTTCCGAGCTAAGAAATGTAAAAAGTACAGGCAGTAGTGCCCACAGACAGTACTAATATAATGATGTTAGCATGCAAGTGCAGGGCTCACAATACATACTGTGCGTGCATATGAAGTCAATTAGCACATCCATATGAGGAGCTATATTAAAAAGCAGTTGTGTATAGTTGGCCAATCAAATATTAGTTATGCGTTAGCTATCAGTGTCAACCATAGCAGCTCTCAGAGTTTTACTGTATTAAAGGGTAGTTTTAACTCCATCCGTAGATGTAAAGCTATTTTCTAGCAGAGAGTGCCCTATTTGTGCACTGACATGAACTGTAAAGGGTTTGTATTAGAAGCACCCAGTAAATGTCTGTATTAGAATCCATCAGTAAATGTATGTAAAGCTCATTTCTAGCAGGCTTGTATAAATGTCCCCCAGTAAATGTGTAAAAGTTTGGAACTGATATGCCTGAATGTAAAGGTGATTTCTAACACTCTCTGTTAGAGATGTCTGGAACTACATTCAAATCAATATATAATAGTGCACATCTCCATATCTTATATGTTATAACGATAATAGCAGTCTATGTAACTCACAATATCCCCCAATAGGCAGACATATATGCACTATATATAGGATTATAAGTATCTCAATGAAGCATGTATATCAATAAAGTAACTTCCCCATCACAGATGCTAATATAATGATGTTAGCATGCAAGTGCAGGGCTCACAATACATACTGTGCGTGCATATGAAGTCAATTAGCACATCCATATGAGGAGCTATATTAAAAAGCAGTTGTGTATAGTTGGCCAGTCAAATATTAGTTATGCGTTCGCTATCAGTGTCAACCATAGCAGCTCTCATGATGCTAGCTAATCACAGATGCTAATATAATGATGTTAGCATGCAAGTGCAGGGCTCACAATACATACTGTGCGTGCATATGAAGTCAATTAGCACATCCATATGAGGAGCTATATTAAAAAAGCAGTTGTGTATAGTTGGCCAATCAAATATTAGTTATGCGTTCACTACCACTGTCAACCATAGCAGCTCTCATGATGCTAGCTATTCTGATCACCTTATCATATCAACCATGAAGCCTCTTTTAACCCCTTCACAATAATGTACAGAGGTGATTTTATGTTTTAATACTGATAGACATATTGTGAACGGACATATAGGGTCCATGTGAGACACCATATTTTTCAAATATTAGTTAAGCGTATATTTCAACATTTTGCTCCTTCACAGATTTATTTTACATTATTTTTTTATTTTGCTTAAGGATCGTGTACAGAGGAGTTTTTATGTTTTAATACTGATAGACATATTGTGAACGGACATATAGGGTCCGTGTGAGACATGTCTGGACAAGTCCGGGCATGTCTGGGCATGCCTGGACAAGTCCTGGTCACGGGGCAGCGTGGAAAAAACAATACTGAAATTCAAAAACTATGTGCTGGCCGTTAACACGCGCACAGTCATCTAGAAAATATTGAGCGAGTTGCTTCACAAACCCTCTCAAGGCATGTTGAATGTTAACGTTCCCGCTATGAGCTACACACATGACCAACTGTATAGCCTGGGATGCGTAGCGTTCTTGCAGCGCAAGCCTATTTTTAAAGACGCTAAGACCATCAGATATAAAAGACAGGCATGTTGAGACGTGGCCCGGCCTATTTTGGTACATACCCACTCCTATGCAACGATACTGAGTAGCGTTCAACAAAAATCAGGTACAAACTTTTAACATACCTGTGTTTCGGGCGCTCATGCCATACCAGAAGCACTCTGTGCCATGTACCATAGCCCATAATAATCGATCTTGATCAGTATTCAACAAAAAATTGGGTGCAAACTTTTTTTAGCATAGCTGTGTTTCTGACTCCCATGTCGTACCAGAAAGACCTATTTTGGCACAGGCCTACACCTATGCAGCGGTTTTGACCACTACTCAACAAAAATGGCTACAAACTTTTTAACATATCTGTGTTTCGGACTATCATGTCATAGCAGAAGCACCCTGTGCCATGTACTCTAGACCATAATATTCGTTTTGATCAACATTCAACAAAAAAATTGAGGCATGTTGAGACGTGTCCCGGCTATTTTGCACATGAAAATGTTTTGACTATCATGTCATAGCAGAAGCACTGTGCCATGTACTTGACCATATTTGTTTGATCACTTTCACAAAAATTGAGCATGTGAGACGTGTCCGCTATTTGGCACATGACAAATGTTTCTGACTCTTGTATCCAGAAGCACCGTGCATGTACTCTAGACCATAATATTTCACATCGGGTATGGGAACTACATAGCTTTGTTTTCTCAGGTATTTAAAAAAGTGTGGAAAACTGAAAATCCCGCGACCTGTGGTAATTTAGTGAGAACCATATAGACAAATCGGGTATCGTCACACACGAGACCACGACACCTCGGGCTATCACATTTACCATTAGTTTTCAAAAATCAGCTCCTTAACAATAAAGTAAGAATCGTAGTGTCCTGCATTGTGGTCTATAAATGTATAGTTTGAAAATTTACCGTTGCTAAAGAACAGTAAAAAGTCGTGCGTACAACTATCAACCCCAAAACTCTCACCACTATCACAAACACTATTGCCTACAGAGGCGGCCAGCGAGAATTTCCGTATGTGTGTATCAAGATGCTCCCTGCTATGACCGAATGTTTGCTCGTGGATGCTGGCATTTCCAGTGACATCATAGTTGTGTAAATGCGCAGGGGCACGTGTATCGATCCCCTAGGGTGTAATGCGTGATCATTTTAATTATTTTTCAATTCATAACCACACGTTCTCAGGCAGACAGGTTTATTTCACAGAAGTTGACTGTACAGTTGCATAATCTTTGTTTAAAATCATACATTTGCATAATTTTGTTTAAAATCGCACAGCTCTGCAATAATGTCGGGTGTTGGACATGCACTTATCAGTCTTTCATACGTGTCGCAGAAAGATTTTAGTCTGTTCTGCGAGAGTTTATTATGCACGTACTGTGCAGACATGTCAAGAAACATTTTGGTGTGTTCACCAGTCCATACGGGTGTTGGTGTGTAAGGCGATCGACCATCATCCTTCTGCTTCTTACTTACACGCCGGCGTGATACAGTGCGTTTCTTTGGTGCTAATGCATCGGCTGAATTGGCAGCTGCGGCTTCCGCGTTGCTATTTGCAGATTCTGTAGCTTGACACAGACGCATATTCTTAAGCCGACTACTCTCAGCATTCCCGGGGTGCTCGGTTGGCGCGTCGTTTTCTTCACGATCTGCGACACACCCGTGTGAAAGAGGCTCCGTTCTCACCTCCGTTCTGTTCTCAAATCCATAATTGCGATGCTGCAAAACTCGCGAATGACGATCCTCCGTAACTAAAGAAAAGATACGTGGTGTAGTTAACCGCTAAGTGGGGGAGATATAGGAAGAGCTACATGAGCCACTTGGCTCTGATTCAACGCGATATTTGTAAAGCTACTAGCACCGATTATCTGTGAAACCGATGCATGATTGTTTGTATAAGTACACTATAGAGCGGCCTAGACATATATATACTTACAAGAATCCCCCGGGTGCTGATCTACAGAGAATGCTGAATTAACAGACATCTCGCTGCTGGGGCGCCGCCGTATGGGGCTGTTTTCTCCCTCAAACTGCAACCTCACGGGCGATACTTTAGCAGCTGTAAATAAAATATAGCATACATGAATGCGCACAACACATTCACAAAGCTAACTTGACACACGTAAATAAAATATATCTACTAGTTACCGCAGAAATTTTTATCTGCGTGTATAAGTACACTATAGAGATGCGTAGACATATATGCTTACAAGTATGAGACGTGTAGTGTAGTTCAGAGATTGGTGAATTAAACGGTGTGGAGGTGCTCGGGCGTTTTCGTATGGGTGTGTTTTCTTTTTCAAGCTGCAGCCTCCTGCTCGTTAGTTTAACATCTGTAAATAAAATATAACTATTACTCGCCACAGAAATGATATCTACGCGGGCCACACGCACAAAGCTAAATTCGCAAAGCTATCGTAACGCGCGTAAATAAAATATACCCACTAGTTATCGGTGGGGTCACAGGGTACAGAGGATACAAACACACATATCACCCGGGTTTCAAGGACCCGCTACCTTTTCTATTCCAGAGCCGTGTGCTTAGCGAATCACCCCATCTTTTAGGAGCGTTGGGAGGATTATAGTCCAGTTCGACGAACTCGACATCTGAATCCTGGGGATCCTCCACGATCTCAACATCGGAATCGCGATGCTCGAGCGGCTCAGTCGCCACAGGGTTTCCAACCGCCCAGTCCGCTACAGCTGTATCTGTATGAGAAAATGTTTATATTATTAAAACATGTCTAGCTAACGACCCAGTCAGCTAAAATAAAATTAACTGTATGGATTTTAGCGGCAGTCTATATTAATTATTAATATTAATAGTAGGCGTTATAAATTTACAGCTACCACGTTTACACGTCTAGATACATAGGTTTAAAACATATGATATAGCTATAGGTTTCTTGCCTGTGACAGACTGGTGAGAGCTTGAAGCTCGTCGCCCGCTAGCAGAGTTGCCGTCCTCTAACAGGTTCTGCGTAATGAACCGGTTCTCGTAGGAGTAGTCTGAATGGACTCCCTCTTCTTAATAAGAATGAAATATATCGTTTATATACAAAGCGCAGACTCAGACAGCCCGACACAATACGACGTACACTATATACGGTGTAAAATTTACCCGATTGTTCTGGTGAAAGCAAAGCAGAATATTGAACGCGAGAATATCTGGACTCCATCTTGAATAAAAAGGGTCCTCTATTAAATTAAAGCAAATAAAGATCAAGTATGAAAACACGACTAAGCTGTTCATGCAATACTACACAAACTTAAATATAATTGAACAAACGTGGATATTCACGAGACATAAAAATACGCACTTTAGCTCTAAAGACCAACTATGAAAACAAGGGTAACCTATTCATGCAATTACTACACAGACTTAAATATAATTGAAACGAATCCGTAAAATACTCACTATAGTCCTGTTCAGATCGGAGTTGTGGTCTGTATGACAATAATATGTGTAGCTACCCGTTATTTATACTAGCAGACCACAACTCCGATCTGAACAGGACTATAGTGAGTATTTTTACGGATTTCGTTTCAATTATATTTAAGTCTGTGTAGTAATTGCATGAATAGGTTACCCTTGTTTTCATAGTTGGTCTTTAGAGCTAAAGTGCGTATTTTTATGTCTCGTGAATATCCACGTTTGTTTCAATTATATTTAAGTTTGTGTAGTATTTGCATGAACAGCTTAGTCGTGTTTTCATACTTGATCTTTATTTGCTTTAATTTAATAGAGGACCCTTTTTATTCAAGATGGAGTCCAGATATTCTCGCGTTCAATATTCTGCTTTGCTTTCACCAGAACAATCGGGTAAATTTTACACCGTATATAGTGTACGTCGTATTGTGTCGGGCTGTCTGAGTCTGCGCTTTGTATATATAAACGATATATTTCATTCTTATTTAAGAAGAGGGAGTCCATTCAGACTACTCCTACGAGAACCGGTTCATTACGCAGAACCTGTTAGAGGACGGCAACTCTGCTAGCGGGCGACGAGCTTCAAGCTCTCACCAGTCTGTCACAGGCAAGAAACCTATAGCTATATCATATGTTTTAAACCTATGTATCTAGACGTGTAAACGTGGTAGCTGTAAATTTATAACGCCTACTATTAATATTAATAATTAATATAGACTGCCGCTAAAATCCATACAGTTAATTTTATTTTAGCTGACTGGGTCGTTAGCTAGACATGTTTTAATAATATAAACATTTTCTCATACAGATACAGCTGTAGCGGACTGGGCGGTTGGAAACCCTGTGGCGACTGAGCCGCTCGAGCATCGCGATTCCGATGTTGAGATCGTGGAGGATCCCCAGGATTCAGATGTCGAGTTCGTCGAACTGGACTATAATCCTCCCAACGCTCCTAAAAGATGGGGTGATTCGCTAAGCACACGGCTCTGGAATAGAAAAGGTAGCGGGTCCTTGAAACCCGGGTGATATGTGTGTTTGTATCCTCTGTACCCTGTGACCCCACCGATAACTAGTGGGTATATTTTATTTACGCGCGTTACGATAGCTTTGCGAATTTAGCTTTGTGCGTGTGGCCCGCGTAGATATCATTTCTGTGGCGAGTAATAGTTATATTTTATTTACAGATGTTAAACTAACGAGCAGGAGGCTGCAGCTTGAAAAAGAAAACACACCCATACGAAAACGCCCGAGCACCTCCACACCGTTTAATTCACCAATCTCTGAACTACACTACACGTCTCATACTTGTAAGCATATATGTCTACGCATCTCTATAGTGTACTTATACACGCAGATAAAAATTTCTGCGGTAACTAGTAGATATATTTTATTTACGTGTGTCAAGTTAGCTTTGTGAATGTGTTGTGCGCATTCATGTATGCTATATTTTATTTACAGCTGCTAAAGTATCGCCCGTGAGGTTGCAGTTTGAGGGAGAAAACAGCCCCATACGGCGGCGCCCCAGCAGCGAGATGTCTGTTAATTCAGCATTCTCTGTAGATCAGCACCCGGGGGATTCTTGTAAGTATATATATGTCTAGGCCGCTCTATAGTGTACTTATACAAACAATCATGCATCGGTTTCACAGATAATCGGTGCTAGTAGCTTTACAAATATCGCGTTGAATCAGAGCCAAGTGGCTCATGTAGCTCTTCCTATATCTCCCCCACTTAGCGGTTAACTACACCACGTATCTTTTCTTTAGTTACGGAGGATCGTCATTCGCGAGTTTTGCAGCATCGCAATTATGGATTTGAGAACAGAACGGAGGTGAGAACGGAGCCTCTTTCACACGGGTGTGTCGCAGATCGTGAAGAAAACGACGCGCCAACCGAGCACCCCGGGAATGCTGAGAGTAGTCGGCTTAAGAATATGCGTCTGTGTCAAGCTACAGAATCTGCAAATAGCAACGCGGAAGCAGCAGCTGCCAATTCAGCCGATGCATTAGCACCAAAGAAACGCGCTGTATCGCGGCGGCGTGTAAGTAAGAAGCAGAAGGATGATGGTCGATCGCCTTACACACCAACACCCGTATGGACTGGTGAACACACCAAAATGTTTCTTGACATGTCTGCACAGTACGTGCATAATAAACTCTTGCAGAACAGACTAAAATCTTTCTGCGACACGTATGAAAGACTGATAAGTGCATGTCCAACACCCGACATTATTGCAGAGCTGTGCGATTTTAAACAAAATTATGCAAATGTATGATTTTAAACAAAGATTATGCAACTGTACAGTCAACTTCTGTGAAATAAACCTGTCTGCCTGAGAACGTATGGTTATGAATTGAAAAATAATTAAAATGATCACGCATTACACCCTAGGGGATCGATACACGTGCCCCTGCGCATTTACACAACTATGATGTCACTGGAAATGCCAGCATCCACGAGCAAACATTCGGTCATAGCAGGGAGCATCTTGATACACACATACGGAAATTCTCGCTGGCCGCCTCTGTAGGCAATAGTGTTTGTGATAGTGGTGAGAGTTTTGGGGTTGATAGTTGTACGCATGACTTTTTACTGTTCTTTAGCAACGGTAAATTTTCAAACTATACATTTATACACCACAATGCAGGACACTACGATTCTTACTTTATTGTTAAGGAGCTGATTTTTGAAAACTAATGGTAAATGTGATAGCCCGAGGTGTCGTGGTCTCGTGTGTGACGATACCCGATTTGTCTATATGGTTCTCACTAAATTACCACAGGTCGCGGGATTTTCAGTTTTCCACACTTTTTTAAATACCTGAGAAAACAAAGCTATGTAGTTCCCATACCCGATGTGAAATATTATGGTCTAGAGTACATGGCACAGGGTGCTTCTGCTATGACATGATAGTCAGAAACATTTGTCATGTGCCAAAATAGGCCGGGACACGTCTCAACATGCCTCAATTTTTTTGTTGAATGTTGATCAAAAACGAATATTATGGTCTAGAGTACATGGCACAGGGTGCTTCTGCTATGACATGATAGTCCGAAACACAGATATGTTAAAAAGTTTGTAGCCATTTTTGTTGAGTAGTGGTCAAAACCGCTGCATAGGTGTAGGCCTGTGCCAAAATAGGTCTTTCTGGTACGACATGGGAGTCAGAAACACAGCTATGCTAAAAAAAGTTTGCACCCAATTTTTTGTTGAATACTGATCAAGATCGATTATTATGGGCTATGGTACATGGCACAGAGTGCTTCTGGTATGGCATGAGCGCCCGAAACACAGGTATGTTAAAAGTTTGTACCTGATTTTTGTTGAACGCTACTCAGTATCGTTGCATAGGAGTGGGTATGTACCAAAATAGGCCGGGCCACGTCTCAACATGCCTGTCTTTTATATCTGATGGTCTTAGCGTCTTTAAAAATAGGCTTGCGCTGCAAGAACGCTACGCATCCCAGGCTATACAGTTGGTCATGTGTGTAGCTCATAGCGGGAACGTTAACATTCAACATGCCTTGAGAGGGTTTGTGAAGCAACTCGCTCAATATTTTCTAGATGACTGTGCGCGTGTTAACAGCCAGCACATAGTTTTTGAATTTCAGTATTGTTTTTTCCACGGCTGCCCCGTGACCAGGACTTGTCCAGGCATGCCCAGACATGCCCGGACTTGTCCAGACATGTCTCACACGGACCCTATATGTCCGTTCACAATATGTCTATCAGTATTAAAACATAAAAACTCCTCTGTACACGATCCTTAAGCAAAATAAAAAATAATGTAAAATAAATCTGTGAAGGAGCAAAATGTTGAAATATACGCTTAACTAATATTTGAAAAATATGGTGTCTCACATGGACCCTATATGTCCGTTCACAATATGTCTATCAGTATTAAAACATAAAATCACCTCTGTACATTATTGTGAAGGGGTTAAAAGAGGCTTCATGGTTGATATGATAAGGTGATCAGAATAGCTAGCATCATGAGAGCTGCTATGGTTGACAATGGTAGTGAACGCATAACTAATATTTGATTGGCCAACTATACACAACTGCTTTTTTAATATAGCTCCTCATATGGATGTGCTAATTGACTTCATATGCACGCACAGTATGTATTGTGAGCCCTGCACTTGCATGCTAACATCATTATATTAGCATCTGTGATTAGCTAGCATCATGAGAGCTGCTATGGTTGACACTGATAGCGAACGCATAACTAATATTTGACTGGCCAACTATACACAACTGCTTTTTAATATAGCTCCTCATATGGATGTGCTAATTGACTTCATATGCACGCACAGTATGTATTGTGAGCCCTGCACTTGCATGCTAACATCATTATATTAGCATCTGTGATGGGGAAGTTACTTTATTGATATACATGCTTCATTGAGATACTTATAATCCTATATATAGTGCATATATGTCTGCCTATTGGGGGATATTGTGAGTTACATAGACTGCTATTATCGTTATAACATATAAGATATGGAGATGTGCACTATTATATATTGATTTGAATGTAGTTCCAGACATCTCTAACAGAGAGTGTTAGAAATCACCTTTACATTCAGGCATATCAGTTCCAAACTTTTACACATTTACTGGGGGACATTTATACAAGCCTGCTAGAAATGAGCTTTACATACATTTACTGATGGATTCTAATACAGACATTTACTGGGTGCTTCTAATACAAACCCTTTACAGTTCATGTCAGTGCACAAATAGGGCACTCTCTGCTAGAAAATAGCTTTACATCTACGGATGGAGTTAAAACTACCCTTTAATACAGTAAAACTCTGAGAGCTGCTATGGTTGACACTGATAGCTAACGCATAACTAATATTTGATTGGCCAACTATACACAACTGCTTTTTAATATAGCTCCTCATATGGATGTGCTAATTGACTTCATATGCACGCACAGTATGTATTGTGAGCCCTGCACTTGCATGCTAACATCATTATATTAGTACTGTCTGTGGGCACTACTGCCTGTACTTTTTACATTTCTTAGCTCGGAACATACCGTTCAGTAAGATATTGGAGAAGTTTTCTGCTGATAAACCGCGTAATGATACAATTGTGTGAAATTTCATTGCTGAGAAGAAATCAACTTTAAAAAACCCTCACTACACGTGTTGGAGCATTCAACAGCGTTGTTCCTGTCTAGAGAGAATCCCATGACCTGTATTGCCATTTGTGTCGACATTTTGGTGTCACAATTAATTCAATGCTTGAAATGTCTTTGAGATGTATTTATTTATTACAGTAAAATCATGATTATTTCTGGCAATAAACGTATTTAATATGAATGATCTCTTATGCCTGTCATTTCCACACAGCTTCCCACAGAGTGGTAGTGTGGGAAGACCCTTCAGAAACCCATTGTTTTAAAATCACATTAGTGCATATTATATTTGCTAAAACCTTCGGTTTTATGGGCAGTGCTATCAGAATACACATAAATGTGTTGGTTTTAAAAGATCCCACTGACTATACACAATGCAATACTATTTACTGTTTGCCTGAATGGGCTATTTAGTATATGTGGTTTCTAACATGTCACAATAGCATCGACCTTCACTCATTCTATGGGCACTGCTATCAGAATACACATAAATGTGTTGGTTTTAAAAGATCCCACTGACTATACACAATGCAATACTATTTACTGTTTGCCTGAATTACCGTAGCATCGACCTTCACTCATTCTGACAATTCCAAACCTTGTACACACACCTTGATACATTAAACTACACTATAGGGATGAACTGTCGGGACAGTTTTCTTGAAGTGATCTATCTGTGAAAAACACTGTTAGAAATGAGGGCTATACACAAGGGGTGCCAAGCAGCATTCAGGTATGATCTCACATCTATGGCGCTGCTTTTTTGATATAGCTCCTCATATGGATGTGCTAATTGACTTCATATGCACGCACAGTATGTATTGTGAGCTCTGCACTTGCATGGTAACATCATTATATTAGCATCTGTGATGGAGAAGTTACTTTATTGATATACCTGATTCATTGAGATACTTATAATCCTATATATAGTGCATATATGTCTGCCTATTGGGGGATATTGTGAGTTACATAGATTGCATATATACGGACAAATATATGGAGTTTATTATTGTATAGCCCCGGATTAGTCTATTATCGCTATAACATATAAGATATGTCGATGTGCACTATTATATATTGATTTGAATGTAATTCACACCTGTCTGCATTTGGCTATTTTTTCTGCATGCTGTATATCCCACTCTTTTGGATTTTTATCCATGATAATGTATTTTAGACCTTAATAAAAATTGTTGACTTTTCCCACACAAAAGACGGATCACAGAACTTGTCCTGTGTGAAACACACACATAGATAAATTACCTCTATGGTGCTGTAAAGATGTATATCTTTGTACCATGTTAGCCAGTAGATAGAAAAATATTTAGACTTCTAACAACAAATTTCACTAAAAATCCTTATATACTAGTTATATACAGAAGTCTGTATTTAACTAGAACTCCTTATACAATTACTGGGTCCTTAAAAGTTTCTCTCCTCTGCTAGAAAATAGCTTTACATTTACTGATGGATTCTAATACAGACATTTACTGGGTGCTTCTAATACAAACCCTTTACATTTCATGTCAGGGCATTCTCTGCTAGAAAATAGCTTTACATCTACGGATGGAGTTAAAACTACCCTTTAATACACTAAAAACTCCACAGACTAATCAAAGGCACTGAATAAAAATCCAGCAGACCAGATTTCACAGCCTGAGCAAAGTTCAGCCACAGATTTCCCAGCCTGAGCAAAGTTCAGCCAGAGGGCGTGACGACCTGGATCAAGCTGACAGGGAGACGGATTAAATGATAGGGGGCGTGTCGACCTGTCAAATTGAGTTTGACGAATACTGGGGTCCCTATACTACTCTCGGGTACTTGGAAAGAACAACGAGCTCAATGTAAGTCTATGGCAGACCCGAGCATCTTTGCCGTGATCCCCCCAGGGGGTCCTTTTAAGGTCTAAAAACTTCTGAAAATGATGGAAACACTGCTCAAATGACATGAGGACATCATGGTGATCGCCCCTGGAAGCATTCCTGACTCCTAGTTCACAGCTTTAAACAATGTTGTCAGAGTTTCATGCCATTTTTACCGGTGCACCAAAAAACATACCAAAACGAAACCAAAAATGATTTTGCTGGGAAACTTGTAAAGATACATCCTTTCCAGATAATGACATGTAAATAAGGCAAAATAATTGACCCCAGTCCAAAATGTTCCTCCACCACTTGGGCTATGTTCAGACGCAGCGTTTTTGAAGCGTTTTTTTAATTTAATATTGCTTTCAACCAAAACAAATGCATTCACTGGGAAATGTCATTGTAATATTTAACAACCCTAGCTGGCCATGTGGTGTGTGACACATAAGCAGACACATCTTATTTCATTTATGAAGGAGGGACTCTTAAAGTCACAGAGCCTATTTTTACAGGGGCATTAGGCAGCATTAATCTGCTTAAAGGGCCATTATTAATTAGTGGTTCTCCTAAACTTTTATAGCCTTTGCTGTGAGTGGATGGGGTACCAAGAATTACGACGCACCCCAATACCCCTTTAACGAGATGTCCAGGAGGGCTTCCATTAAAAATGTTGCATTGAATGCAATGCCCTGCTACCAAGTCATATGCACCCCAATAAGCCTTTGAACCCAGGTACTGGATGGGCACAGGAAAATCCACTTCACATTATTCATTTTGTACTCCCATTCTGTTTTCTTATACATTGATTGCAAGGCCTGCCCTGCTACCAAGTGATATGGACCCCAATAAGCCTTTGAACCCATATACTGGATGGGCCCAAGAAAAACCACTTCACATTATTGATTTTGTACTCCCATCCTGTGTTCTTATGCATTGATTGCAAGGCCTGCCCTGTTACCAAGTCATATGCACCCCAATAAGCCCAATCCCCCTTGGAAGAAACATGTAGGAGGGCCTCTTAACAAAAAATGTCCCATTTAAAAGGAGCGGGTCTCCTAGACTTGTAATGCCCATACCCTAAGTGTGTTGGCTGGCCAACATTTTCCCCTGTGGGGTACACCTCAACCTTTTCCATAACAAGTATTTAACACCCAGAAAAAATACCCACCCTTGTTAGGATTTTGACACTGTGTAGCAGCACGGAACACGTTAACCCTGGTGATCTAGTGGCGGTTGATGATGAGCCGTGGAGGAAGGCCTGATTAAAAAGTAGGCCAAATTTAAAGGAGCGGGTCTCCTAGACTCGTAATGCCCATACACTAAGTTGCTGGGCCTGGCAAACATTTTCCCCTGTGGGGTACACCTCAACCTTTTCCATAAAAAGTATTTTACGCCCAACATAACCACCCACCCTTGTTATGAATTCGACACTGGCTGTAGCAGCACGGAACATGTTAACCCTGGTGATCTACTGGCAGTGGCTGATGAGACGTGGAGGAAGGCCTGATTCAAAACTAGGCCCAATTTAAAGGAGCGGGTCTCCTACACTTGGAACACCCATACACGAAGTGCATGGGCCGACAAACATTTCCCCATGGGGGGTACATTTTCTGAAAATTTACTATGGGCATCATAGACATCATTGCCAAAAATTGAACTGCCTGTAGCAACACAGAACCGGGTAACCCTGGTGATCTTGTGGTGGAGAATGAGGAGACATAATGATAAATCATACTGAAATCAAACAAATAAATAAAAAATGTGAATCCACATATGAAAGAAAATAACAAAATGGAGGGGCAAACACGGGTTCATAGATATGAAGCCAGAATGTGTCCAACGAGATATATTTGTCACTAGCAACAGTTCAGAGACAGGCATATAAATAAAAATATAATATAATAGGATTTCACTATTTTTATATTGGAGAGGCACCGGAATCTGCAAACGCTGCTGAAGCATGGCAAGGGCAGCTGAAGCTGTAGGTGACTTTCTAAAATGGGTAGACAGACAACGTACTTTCACTAGCAGATCCGGCAGCTCCGGGAAGCTTTTGAGAAAACGTTGAACCACGAGGTTAAGCAAATGGGCCAGGCAATGTACGTGTGTGAGCTCCCCTTGCCTCAGAGCCGCCACCAGGTTCTGGCCATTGTCACACAAGCTAGGCATTAGCTGTAGGCTCAGCGGTGTCATCCAAACATCTGACTGCTTTTTCAGCGCTGACCACAACTCTTCTGCATTGTGCGGTTTGTCACCTATGCAGATTAGCTTCAGCACAGCCTGTTGCCGCTTGGCTGAGGCAGTGCTTCCAGCTTCTGACTGATGTGTTCATTTCTGAGATGGAGGCTGAAGAAGAGGAGGAGGTGCAGGAGCTGTAGACTGTGGGGGCAACCCTGACTGACGTAGGGCCCATCCCAAAGTCCAACTGGGTCCCAGCTTCCACTATGTTAACCCAGTGTGCCGTCAGTGAGATGTACCGTCACTGCCCACAGGCACTTGTCCACGTGTCCGTGGTTAGGTGGACTTTCCCAGTAACAGCGTTGTTGAGGGCACGGGAAATGTTGTGGGACACATGCTGGTGTAATGCTGGTACGGCACAACGGGAGAAATAGTGGCAACTGGGGACTGAGTACCTTTGGATCGCCGCCACCATCAGGTTGCGGAAAGCTTCCGTCTCAATGAGCCAAAAAGGCAACATTTTGAGTGCAAGCAGACGAGAAATGTGCGAATTAAGTACTGTGGCCTGTGGGGCATTGGCTGGGTATTTACGATTGCGTTCAAATGACTGTGGTATAGACAACTGAAGGATGGGCTGGGATAAGGACGTGGATGGGCTTGATGATGGTGCTAGTTGACTGTGGGCAACAACAGGTGTAGGGCCCGAGGCATCTTCACAGGCACGATGAACTGGGGATTGGCTTGTGCACAAAACAGTGGAAGAAGCAGTGTTGTCACCTGCAGACAGTGTTCCTGGAGCCTGGGGTTGGGCCCACAAAGTCGGGTGCCTAATCATGCTGGTGGTCAGGCTGGTAGTTTTGCTACCCCTGCTGATGCGGGCATGGCAAAGTGCTGCAAATGGCCTGTTTGGGGTTCTCGGCAGAGTCTTAAAAAATAACCAGACTCAGGAAGATCTAACAGTTGGAATGGCAACTTCCGTCCTGTTGGTGTTACGGGGAATGGATGCACGCCTTCTGTCTGCGGCTAACACACTGCTTCTTCCTGCCTGTTGGGGTGATATGCCTTAAAACATTCTCTCTCTTTCATTATTCTGGCATTTGGCAAATATTAATAATTATGGTAATCCTAATTGACCTAAAATGAGAAAGGTTTATTCTGATTTTATGTCAGATACTGAGAAACACATGCATATGTGTCTTTTTATATTGTGAATTTTAACTTCTGGTTTCAACTGTACATGTATTGTTTCTTGAAACATTAGTAAGCCAGAGTCTAAAAAAGCCCAAGTGGCCAGTGTGAAAATTGCAAGATCACTAATCTTATTTTCTCAATATATACACTCGGTCAAAATTGTTGGTGCCCCTCATTTAATGACAGAAAAACCCACAATGGTGAGAGAAATAACTTGAATCTGACAAAAGTAATAATGAATAAAAAATCAATGAAAATGTACAAATGAAAGTCAGACATTACTTTTCAACCATGCGTCCAGAGAATTAAAAAAAAAAAACTCATGAAATAGGCCTGGACAAAAATTACGGTACCCCTGAAAATAATGTGACAAAAAGGACATGTTAAATCAAGGTATGTCCACTAATTAGCATCACAGGTGTCTACAATCTTGGAATCAGTGAGTCGGCCTGTATAGAGGGCTACAGATATTCACTGTGCTGTTTCGTGACATCGTGTGTTTCACACTCAACATGGACAAGAAGAAGCAAAGGAAAGAGTTGTCTCAGGAGTAGTGTTGAGCGATACGATAATGCAAATATCGGCTATCGGCCGATATTAGCTCTATCGGCCTTTCGATAATTCGTTTCGATATTTTCGTCTTATCGAATACCGGAATCGGATTTGTCACTGTCACTGTCAATGTCCGTCGGTCGGGTCTGTCACTGTCAGTGTCCGTCGGTCGGGTCTGTCAGGAGTCAGCGGCACTTACTTGGCAGAAGATCTCCGGCGGTCACGGCCTGGACTGCTTCATGGCCGCCATCCTCTTCTCCCCGGCGATCACATGCAGTTTCTCGCGATAACTGCAGTGACTGCTGGGTAATCGCGGCCGTAAAGCAGTCAGTCCGATGACGTCACTGCCGGGGAAGCAGGTAATCAGCTGTGCTGCGTTGCGATGACAGGCTCTGCCTGTCATTGCGATGTAGCAGAGCTGGATCGTCGTGGGACTGTCGTTACTATGGACTGCGTCGGACAGGTGGTATACTGTTGGTTTGTTTTTTTTCTTTTTTTACAGGAGATCGATGGCGTCGCAGGAATGAGTGTACAATAAAAGAAATGAAAAGTGTGTTGTCTCTTTTATTTCATTAAAATACTTTTTTCTTGCTTTGTCTTTTTTTTATGCATTTAATAACTTTGGGATTAATAATGGATCGGTGTCTTATTGACGCCTCTCCATTATTAACCGGGCTTATTGTCACCGTGCAATCAACGGTGACATTAACCCCTTATTACCCCACTTGCCACCGCTACAGGGCAAGTGGGAAAAGCCGGGTAAAGTGCCACAATTGGCACATCTTTTGATGCGCCAAATGTGGGGCTGCTGTAGCCTGGTATTATCAGGCTGTTGAGGGCCAAAATCCATGGGCCTTGACAGTCTTTTAATAACAGGCCGCAGCAGTCTGCATTTTACTTGGCTGGTTAACAAAAATAGGGGGACCCCTACGCCGTTTTTTTTTTCGAGGGGATCCCCTATTTTTGTTAACCAGCCAAGCTAAGCAGACTGCTGTGGCCTGGTATTATCAGGCTTGCAAGGTCCATGGATATTGGATCCTTACCAGCCTGAAAAACCAGGCCTCAGCGGTCTGCTTCATCTGGCTGGTTAACAAAAATAGGGGGGGCCCCACGCCAATTTTTTTCGAGGGGATCCCCTATTTTTGTTAACCAGTTCCCTCTGACGTCACTGATTGTGTCCCTGGCTGACCTGAAGTGAAAGTGGAAAGCAATCAATTAAGCTTTCCACTTCCTCTCCTGTCAGCCAGGAGAGGAACTCATTCATTTGGGGGTTTACTGTGAGGCTGCAGCATTAGCTGCGGTCCCTGCAGTAAACATTAACCCTTTCTGAAGGATTACACCGTGGGACCTGACTGTACATCGGATTGGTAAGAATAATTTTGCTTTATTATTTTATTTTTATTACAGGAAATGGTTTTAGCAGGAAAATAAAATATGGTCAAAAACTGTGTGATTATTTCATTAAACTTCTTTTTTATTAAAGTGTGTGTGTTTGATTTTTCTTTCATACAATAGGATTAATAATTGATAGTTGTCTAATTGACAGCTCTCAATTATTAACCTGGCTTAAAGTGACCTTTCAATTGCAAGGTCATTTTAACCCCTTATTAACCCATTCGCCACTGCTACAGGGCAATGGGAATAGACGGGCAAAGTGCCAGAAAGGGCAAATCTAATTAGAGATTTGCCCTTTCTGGGGTGTCTGGGGGCAGATGTTAGTAGCCGGGGGGGGGGCAAAAATAATGGTCCCTCTCTGGGCTATTATTATCTGCCCCCACTCACTGGCTTTGTCTGTCTGGTTGCGAAAATAGGGCGGGAGCCCACGCATTTTTTTTCAGCAATTTTACACCTCATATATATATATATATATATATACATGTCATTAAATTTGTGACACATATATATATATATATATTTATATTTATAGTTCATACACTTCTACATAATATAATAGCCGCTAATTCAATTGCCGGCTTTTGTGAAAATGCAGAACCCGACATGAAATGACACTTGGTTTACATAGAGTTAGCCATGTCTTTTCATGTAGTTTGATATCTGATTTGCACAAACAATTACATGAGTGTAAGTGTGCAAAATTTCACACCTGTAGGGGTTAATTAAAGGTGTAAATTCGTAGCAAAAAAGTCCGTTTTTTTTACAACGAATTTACACCTTTAATTAACCCCTACAGGTGTGAAATTTTGCACACATAGACTGATGTAATTTTTGTGCAAATCAGATTGCAAATGACATGAAAAGACATGGTTAACCCTATGTACACCAAGTGTCATTTCATGTCGGGTGCTTCTGTCTTTTCACAGAAGCCGGCTTTACCCGGCAATTGAATCAGAGGATATTTTACTATGTAGAAGTGTATAAACTATACATATATGTATATATATATGTCACAATTACATGTATATATATATATATATATATGTATTCTATGTGTGTATATTTAGTGTTTACAAGGAAATAAAGGTTTTTTTAGTTGCGATATTTTGTTCCCATAGACTTACATTGGACTTCCGCTATCGGAATCGGATATCGACGATATTTAGTGCTATCGGCGATACAATTTCGATACGATATTTTTAGATATCGAGCAATATCGCTCAACACTACTCAGGAGATTAGAAAGAAAATTATAGACAAACATGTTAAAGGTAAGTTCTAAGACCATCTCCAAGCAGCTTGATGTTCCTGTGACTACAGTTACAAATATTATTAAGAAATTTAAGCTCCATGGAACTGAAGCCAACCTCCCTGGAGGTGGCCGCAGAAGGAAAATTGATGACAAATCAAAGAGACGGATAATACGAATGGTAACAAAAGAGCCCAGAAAAACTTCTAAACAGATTAAAGGTGAACTTCAAGCTCAAGGGACATCAGTGTCAGACCGCACCATCCATCATTGAATGACCCAAAGTGGACTTCGTGGGAGACAACCAAGGAGGACACCATTGTTGAAAGAAAATCATAAAAATTCCAGACTGGAATTTCCCAAAATACTTGTTGACAAGCCACAGAGCTTCTGGGAGAATGTCCTATGGACAGATGAGACAAAAATGGAACTTTTTGGCAAGGCACATCAGCTCTATGTTCACAGGCGGAAAAATGAAGCATATCAAGAAAAGAACACTGTCCCTACTGTTAAACATGGAGGAGGCTCTGCTATCTTCTTGGGCTGCTTTGCTGCATCTGGCACAGGGTGTCTAGAATCTGTGCAGGGTACAATGAAATCTCAAGACTATCAAGGGATTCTAGAGAGAAATGTGCTGCCCCGTGTCAGAAAGCTTGGTCTCAGTCGCAGGTCATGGGTTTTGCAACAGGATAATGACCCAAAACACACAGCTAAAAACACCATAGAATGGCTAACAAGAAAACATTGGACTATTCTGAAGTGGCCTTCTATGAGCCCTGACCTAAATCTTATTGAGCATCTTTGGAAAGAGCTGAAACATGCCGTCTGGAAAAGGCAACCTTCAAACATGAGACATCTGGAGCAGTTTGCTCCTGAGGAGTGGGACAAAATACCTGTTGAGAGGTGCAGAAATCTCATTGACAATTACAGGAATCGTTTGATTGCAGTGATTGCCTCAAAAGGTTATGCAACAAAATATTAAGTTAAGGGTAGCATCATTTCTGTCCAAGCCTATTTCATGAGTTTTATTTATTTTTTTTAATTCTGTGGAAGCATTGTTGAAAAGCAATGTCTGACTTTCATTTGCTCATTTTCATAGATTTTTGATTTATTATTACTTTTGTCAGATTCAAGTTATTTCTGTAACCATTGGTTTTTTTTCTGTCATTAAACGAGGGTTACCAACACTTTTAACCGTGTGTATATTGTGATTCCCATAAGACGAAGAACTAGTTTTGAACAACTGACATGTGACCGAAACAGCTGCGGGTGGAATTGTGATCCACCTGCGGCTGTTAACCCATTAAATGCCGCTGTCAAACTCTGACAGTGGCATTTAACAAGAGCTTCAGGTTATCGCATCGGAAATCCTGCCCGTCACAGATGGGTTGGCATGGCAACCAGAGGTCTCCTGCTGACCTCTATGGTTATCAATGCCAGATTGCTATGAGCACCATATGGTTATAAAATGCTGTATATAAGCCCTGAAAGGCAGTGGCCGCATCTTATAGCGGCAAAAACAGCTGACAGGTTCCCTTTAACCCTTCAGGTGCTTCATGAGAATTAAAGAACTGTGGAAGGAAAAAATGAACACTTTTAATTTTTTTCACAAAAAGTTTACTTTGGAACCAATTTTTTTTATTTTCACAAGGGTATCAGGAGAAAATAGACCACAGGATTTGTTGTGCAATTTCTCCTGAGTACGCCAATACCCCATATGTGGGGAAAAACCACTGGGTGTATGGCAAGGCTCTGAAGGGAGGGAGCACCGTTTGACTTTTTGAGCGCAAAATTGGCTGCAATCAATGGTGGCGCCATGTCGTGTTTGGAATCCCCCTGATTTATCTAAACAGTGGAACCCCTAATTCTAACTCCAACCCCTACTCCAACACACCCCTAACCTGAGCCGAACCCTAACCCTAATTAAAAATGTAAATAAATTTTTTTTATGTTATTATTTTTACCTAACTATGGGGTGATAAAAGGAGGTTGATTTACTATTTTTTTTATTTTGATCACTGCGATAGAGTCAAAATTAAACAATAGGAAAAATTTCCTATTGCTGCTGGGTGCCGGCCGACAGATCTCGGCGGGCACCCCTACGCTTACGCCCGCCATTTTCTTTCCGGAAGAAGAAGCCAGTGGCTGGGGGACAGGACCGGGGATGAAGGAATGTCCAGGGACACCAGAGGTACAGGGGGACCCCATTTCTCTCTCCTCTGATGTGCGACCACATCAGAGTAGAGAGAAATTAAATGGGAAATCAGACTTTTTTTGCGGACACCGTTATTCCATTAATAACGGTGATCGCAACACTTGGGTCGGTAAAAAACGACACAAATCATTTCAACTTTGGGGGGCACTATATGCTTATTTTTCAGCAACATGAAATAGCGGCGCTGAAGCATTAATACCCTTAACTGCCACTGTTAAAAGGCGTATCGGCGGTCGCTAAGGGGTTAATGTACTATGCTATTTATTCTCTGTAAGGTATGAAGAAGGCCAAATCCATCATCTTCAGTTCGCATCAATGCCTTTCGGGCTATCTATGGCACCACGCGTGTTCACCAAACTGATGCTGGAGGTGATTTCATATTTACGAGTAAAAGACACCCTGGTAATCCCGTACCTGGATGATCTTCTAATATAATATATATATATATTATATAAAAATATATCATAGAGATATAGATAGCAGAATAGCCCATAATTCAATTGTCGGCAGCTGTAAAATCATTACAAAACCCGACAGAATGAGACATGGTTTTTATATGTCCCTCACTAATAATGTTAGTAGTGTCTGTGTGTAAAATTTTGGAGCTGTAGGTGTTAAAGGATTAATTCACGGAAAAAACTGGTGTGGGCTTCCGCGCAATTTTCTCCGCCAGAGAGGGCAAGCCATTGACTGAGGGCAGAAATTAATAGCCTAGAGAGGGACCATTGTTTTTGGGCGCCCCCCTGGCTAAAAGAATCTGCCCCCAGCCACCCCAGAAAAGGCGCATCTGTAAGATGGCACTTACCCTCTCTCTTCCCATTGCCCTGTAGAGGGTGCATATGGGATAATAAGGGGTTAATGTCACCTTCCTATTGTAAGGTGACATTAAGTCTGGTTAATAATGGAGAGGTGTCAATAAAACACCTATCCATTATTAATCCACTAGTCTGAAAGTGTTGAAAAAAACACACACACATTAAGAAAAGAGACCTATAATGAAATAAACACACATTTTTTCCATCTTTATTACACTCCCATTCCATTCGAAGCCATCGTTCTCCTGGAAAAAAGACAAAATAAAAAAACAACAATATACCCATTCCTGTCCGCCGTGCAGTCAAGTCCCATGCCGCAATCCATCTGAAGGGGTTAAATAGTTTACAACTGGGAGCTGTGCTAATGCGACCGGACCAGCTGTAAACCACGGAGGAATGAAGGAAAAGCTGCCTGCACAGCCTCCCCACCTGACTGGAGATGAACTGATTAGCGTGGAAAAGTTTCTGAACATTTTCCCATGCTGTCAGTTCACCGAGGGTCAGGCGGGGAGTATGAGCAGCCTCAGTGACTACCGCTGACGTCACTTAGGCTCCGCAGACTCCCCGCCTGACCTGAGGTGAACTCACCAGCTTGGGAAAATATTCAGAAACTTTCCCACACTAATCAGTTCATGACCGGTCAGGCGGGGAGGCTGCGCAGGCAGCTTTTCCTTCATTCCTCCGTGGTTTACAGCTGGGCAGGTTGCACTAGCACCGCTCCCAGTTGTAAACTATTTAACCCCTTCAGATGGATTGCGGCGTGGGACTTGACTGTACAATGGACAGGTATGGGTATATTGTTGTTTTTTTATTTTGTCTTTTTTCCAAGACGAGGGATTCGATATGGTATTAGGAGTATGGAAAAAAATGTGTGTTTATTTATTTCATTAACAGTCTTTTTTCTTAATGTGTGTGTGTGAGCAAAAACTCGCAAATGAGATGTCACCTATTGAATAACATTGGTCCGAGTGCAATCCGATTTTTTATCGGATTGCACTCGTCCGTATTTCTCGCAAGTGGGTATGAGCCCTTAGAGTTATACCTGTCTCAGTTATGGTTGCCGTGATGAGGCGGGATGGCTTTCTCATTATTTTGATCAAAAAACATGTTAACTAAGTACCATATATTATTTTCATACACTATGCTTTTTATTTACTGCAGGGTATTTAATCATTATGTTTCTGTCTGTTTTTTTTCTATTTAGTAGCTAGTGTGAATGTGCATTCACATGCTGCATGCACACCAGTTTATGTCACAGTTCATACCTTTTAAGTTTTCCTAAAGGGGTTGGCTACTTTCTTTTGCTAATGAAGCTTTCCTCACAAACTGAAGACAACTTCTGACCAATAAATGTCTACTGATGAAGAAGCATGTGACCTGAAAACCAAATTTCCCATGTAATGTTTTTTTTTCAAAAACGAATGGTCTGGTCTGGTCACATGCTTTTCCGTCACATGTATTTTATGGACAGAAGTGCTGGTCAGTTTGTGAGGAAAAGAGCACTAGAAAGGTAAAGAGGCCAACTGTTTTTAATTTGTCATATTGATAACATTACAAAATGGAATTCCTATTAGTAATTTTAGTTTCCAATGAACCTGGTTTGGTTATGGTTGTGAACTTGACAATTCTTATTAAAATGTATTTGCATGTAGTTCTGCCCAGTGAAATACTTTAGGACCACTGGTTAGAAGTTTTGGTAGAGACATTTTCAATGTCTTGCTGGACCTTTCCCTACAAGGATCAAGAATCAAAATTCATGTACCTTCATGAATGATTCATTGAAGCAGAATTACTAGTGGGAATTGATTCTCATTTTTGCATGGCTTGTGTAGAAAATAAAGGTTTCATATACATAGAAATAAATGAGATTCTTCAGATACCGCACTGTGAAATAATCTAGGCTGCCAGTTGCAGTAAACACTTTGCTAAAATCCACATGTTCTTTTTTTGTCCACAGATTGTTTTCACATATGACCCAATCTATCAACAGTGCAAATGACTGTGCTAATCTGGACGTGAATATGTGAACTTGTGGAGTAAATATTCACAAAACAATCATCTGACTGGCAGGAATTCTTACACTTCTAGGAAGTGGATGCTTTAAATTCTGTATGAAATAAATGATCTGACAAATCTTTCTCCTAAAGAAATGTCTCTTTCAACTGAGAGAAATTAATTTAGTCTTTTCAACACAGCCTTTGAAGTCATTTGTTTTACATTCAATCCAATAATCATCTGTCGTCATCAATCAGAACATTACAGTTAGACGAGCAGTCATGATTTGTTGCACTGACCGTTATGCACAATGATGGATGGAAGTAAAATGACCACTGACTGCTCAAAAATGCCAAACAAAATCTGACTTACGATTGGGTCATAGTTTTAATGAAGTGCTCATATCTTCTTTCAAGTCAGCTGAAGCATAATTATATTCTGTTTCCAAGTCTCCAAATATCATTATTTTAAGAGAAAGTCATGGTAACACAAAACCCATACAAAACGTCAAATAAAAGCACAGCACGCAATATTGTGTAAGAAAACGGCCATGATGTTTATTTAGGGTAACCAAATCTACTATATAATCGTCTAATTCTGTCTGTCTGTAACGGAAATCCCCCGTCGCTGATTGGTCGTGCCCAGCTGGACGCAACCAATCAGCGACAGGTGCAGTCCGGCCGCGAATTGGTGCAGGATTTGAACCACGCACGCCACCGCTATCATCGGGAGATCAGCGGCACTAGCCACTGATCTCCCAATGGTAGCCGCGGGTCATCTCCTGCCGCATGGAGGTCAGTGGCAACGCAGCCGGGAGATGACCGGCGCCAGCCGGTCATCTCCCGGTTGCTTGCTCCCGATGCGTTAGAATCGGGCCAACATCTAGTAGACTTTATAATAAACCAATAAATTAATAAATAAAATATTAAAAAAATAAACTTCAAATCCAATTCACTCAGAGAGCTGGGCGATTTTCCCTCAAATAAAAATATCATGACAATAAGGAACAATGAATATTGGGTGAGGGAGGGTGGGATCTTTTTTTCTTCTTATGAGGTGAATGGCATAAGTAGCCAAAAAACCGACCTTTTATACATAACATCTTCCCTTTTTTTATGAAGCAGTCAAGCAAAATCCATAAAAAGTGCGACAAAAGCAACTGGCCAGAACTGGAATAAACCTGCTTGTGACTCCACAGCTTACTGTACTGAGCTTTTGACCTTGGCATAAAAGCCATAAATGAATTACCAACACAAACACCAGGGAAAACATTTAATTAAGGTCTATGTTCCCATAAGACCCTCTCTATATTTTTTTTCGGGGGAGTGCTGCCATTAGCACTTTGGTAGTTTGGGGACAAGTGGTGCTTAGTTTTACTAATTCAAGACTCAGTTACAACCATTGGGTTAGAATGTTCTGCTCATGTTGTGAAACAATAAATTGTACCTTTTCCTGCTAACAATGAAGCATTATTTATCAAATATCATTTTGGGACAAAACAGTAAACCCTGTGTAAGAGTAAATCTTAAACATGTCGTACAGGATTAGAAAAATATTGCTGCTTTAGTCTAGAAGTGCAGCAACAGCTGTTTATTTATGCCTGGTATTGTAGCCCCATGGCAGCAAGGTGACGGGAGGTGAACTACAATACCACACACAACCAATACACAGGTGTGGCGCTCTTTATAAAGAATGCGGAAATGTTATTTAGTCCTGAATAATCCCTTTGACTCTAAGGTGAATGTTTTTTTAAGGAAAAAAGAACATTCAAAGGGGGTTTTGCATATCATAGTTTATGTCAAATCTGTAAAGAATCTAGGGAAAGGCCAAAAAGAGCTGGCACTGAAATGCTTTGCTGTGACCTCAGCAGTGCAGAGAAGTGCGCCTGCACAGGCTGTGATACGGAGGACACTGTGTGGATGACATAGAGGGCATCATCCATACAGAGCAAGTGGAAAGGAGGGACTGGATCAAGAACAGTAACACTGATCGGACCGGACTGCCCCGTAATGGAGTATAATAAAAGCAATTTTTTGCTTTATGGAGAGTGCACTGGGGACATATAGACAGCATTCTACAATGACGTTTATAGGACAGATGCTGGAAGCACCCTATATGGTAAAAACCTGGTGATAATTTCCCTTCAACCCTACACGCCATGGCCATTTACCATTTTTTAATTTCCATTTCTCCCTCCTCTTCTTCCAAGATGTTTTTATTTTTTCTGTCACTATTGCCATACGAGGGCTTATTTTTTGAGGGACGAGTTGTATGTTTGAAGGGCACCATTGATTTTACCATATAGTGTACTGTAAAATGGAAAAAAAAAATTGCAAGCGTGTTGAAATTGCAAAAAACATTTTTTTGCTTTTTAATTTACCATGTTCATTACATAGTAAAACTCACTGGGCAATGTGATTCCCCAGGTCAGTATGAGAACACAGATACCAAACGTAAAATTTATTTTTTATTTAAGTGGATAAAAAAAATCCCAAATTTGTATGAAAAAAGTTTGTGTTCGTGCAATTTTCCGAGATCCATAGGGTCTTCATTTTTGTGGATCTGGGGCTGGGTGATCTTTTGTGCGTTGAGCTGTCGTTTTATTGATACCATTTTTTGGTAGATATGAAGTTTTAATCACCTCATACTGTATTTTATTGCAATGTTGCGGCGGCCAAAAATCGTAATTCTGACGATTTGATTTTTTTCTTGTTACACTATTTAGCGATCTGATTAATTTACTTTGTTTTGATCGATCTGACTTTTCTGAACGCAGCAATTCCAAATATGTTCTTTTTTTAGAGACTTGAAGCTGCGATCATACGATTGACTGTGCTATATATAGAACTGTTTGAACACTGTTATAGCGGAAATGATGATTTCCTATGAAACGAGCTGGCATTCGCAGGAGAATCTTAAGGACAGGCATGGAGGTTTTTTGCAGATCCCAGGCTATCATGACAACCGATCGGTGCCCCCTAACATTGTGACAGGGGCAATATTGGGCCAATCCACTCATGGCTGTTAATGTTAAAGGCACATGACAGCTGATTAAATTAGCTGTCATATATGGGGAAAGATAGGAGCTCAGAGCCGGACCCTGCATCAAAGTTGAAAAATGGTGCAACAAAATGTCCAGAGTGATTGAATAGGTTGCACTCACCATTCCCGAAGCAGTCCTTTATTCAAAACGATGTAAGCATGGCGGCGGAAAAATTGTACAGAAACAAAATCGTTCTGTGTCCGTTTCACTTCTGCGTATGCTTCCACGGGTCCATTCTGAACATTATTTATTGTTATGTTTGTTGTAATAAAGGCCGACTCGGCCAATTTAATCCAACCATTGGGTCTGTCTTTATTTCATGAGGGAGGTAAATGAGTGTCAAGGGAAAATAAATTTTGTGGGAAGGTGGTGGAAGGACAGCCTCTACAGTTATGCTCAAAAGTTTACATACTCCGGCAGAATTTTTGCTTTCTTGGCTTTTCTTCAGAGAATATGAATGATAACACCAAAACTTTTTCTCCCGGCATGGTTAGTGGTTGGGTGAAGCCATTTATTGTCACACTACTGTGTTTTCTCTTTTTAAATCATAATGACAACCCAAAACATCCAAATGACCCTGATCAAAAGTTTACATACCCCATTTCTTAATACCATGTATTGCCCCCTCTAACAACAATGATAGCTTGAAGTCTTTTGTGGTAGTTGTGGATGAGGTTCTTTATTTTCTCAGATGGTAAAGCTGCTCACTCTTCTTGTCAAAAAGACTCCAGTTCCTGTAAATTCATGGGTTGTCTAGCATGAACTGCGTGCCTGAGATCTCCCCAGAGTGGCTCAATGATATTGAGGTCAGGAGACTGAGATGGCCACTCCAGAACCTTCACTTTGTTCTGCTGTACTCAACGTCAGGTCGACTTGGCCTTGTGTTTTGGATCATTGTCATGTTGGAACATTCAAGTACGTTCCATGTGCAGCTTCCGGGCTGATGATTGCAAATTTGCCTCCAGTATTTGCTGATAAGTGCTGCATTCATCTTTCTTTCAATTTTGACCATGTTTCCCGTGCCTTTGTAGCTCACACATTCCCAAAACATCAGCAATCCGCCGTACTTTACAGTAGGAATGGTGTTCCTTTCATCATAGGCCTTGTTGACCTCTCTCCAAATGTAAAGCTTATGGTTGTGGCCAAAAAGTTCCATTTTGGTCTCATCACTCCAAATTACCTTGTTCCAGATGTTTTGAGGCTTGTCTCTGTGCTGTTTTGCGTATTACAGGTGAGATACTTTGTGGTATGGCTTCCTTCTGGCAACTCACCATACAGCCCATTTTTCTTCAAGCGCCTCACTATTGTGCATCTTGAAACAGCCACACCTCTAGTTTTCGGAGAGTCCAGTATTTCAGCTAAGGTTATTTGTGGGTTTTTCTTTGCATCCAGAACATTTTTCCTGGCAGTTGTGGATGAAATTTTTGTTGGTCTACTTGACTGTGGTTTTGTTTTCACAGAGCCCTGATTTTCCATTTGTTAATCATAGTTTGAACGCTGCTAACTGACATCAATTCCTTGGAAATCTTTTTGTATCCCTTTCCTGTTTATACAGTTCAACTACCTTTTCCGTTGACAATTCTTTTGCTTTCCCCATGACTCACAATCCAGAAACATCAGTGGCTGGGTGAAATATGCAAGAGTCTGTCTGGATCCTGGAAACTCACTCAGCTTTTGTGCACACACACTAATTACAAGCAAACAGGTCACAGGTGAGGATGTTACCTTTAGTAGTCATTCAAACACATTTATGTCAACTTCTATGCATGTTATCAGGCCAAAATCACCAGGGTATGTAAACTTTTGATCAGGGTTATTTGGATGTCATTATGATTTAAAAAGAGAAAACACAGTAGTTTGACAATAAATGGCTTCACCCAACCACTAACCATGAGTGAAGAAAACGTTTTGATGTTATCATTCATATTCTCTGAAAAAGGCCAAGAAAGCAAAAATTATGCTGGGTACGTAAACTTTTGAGCACAACTGTACAATACTCAAGTCAAAGACAAAACAGAGCCCCAGTAGAGCTGTGGGCATAGTAACCCTTCACTCAGCACACATTTGGGGAGCATTTGTGGGTCAAAAGTTTAAGAAGGCAGTATTATAAGAGTGGTTGCTACAAAGTGCGGGTACATAAATAGGGAGGAAGGGGCTGAGGGGAACTCAATCAGTATGGAGGTGCCATATCAAAAGGCTCCGTCCGAAAATCATAGAGGGTTTCACCTAGAAATGCCAGAAAATATATACTGCAAAAAATTCTTAAAAAATTATTAGAGTCCAATAAATTTTTATATTAAATAGATTGAGTCCAATATAACTTAAGTTACAGGGTTTCATCTGAACATTCAAGGAAGCGTATTGGAAATTCAGTGGTAATAGCAAAATAATATTTCTTAAGTATCCAATTCTGGTTCCAGATAAAAGCCAATAGAGTATTCAAAGTCTAGTAAGGCTCATTTTGGACCAAAGAGTGCATGCTCAAACTCAAAAATATTTCCCGGATCCGTGCATTCCCTTATCTCCCGCCTTGACCACTGCAACCTCCTACTCTCTGGCCTCCCCTCTAGCACTCTGGCACCACTCCAATCCACCCTACATTCTGCTGCCCGACTATTCCACCTGTCTCCCCGTTATTCCCCAGCCTCTCCCCTATTTCAAGCCCGTCATTGACTCCCTATCGTCCAGAGGCTCCAGTTCAAAACCCTAACTATGACATACAAAGCCATCCACAACCTGTCTCCTCCATACATCTGTGACATGGTCTCCCGGTACTTACCCACAAACAACCTTCGATCCTCTCAAGATCTCTTTTTCTACTCTCCTCTTATCTCTTATTCCCACAACTGCATACAAGACTTCTCCCGTGCTTCCCCCATACTCTGGAATTCTCTACCCCAACACATCAGACTCTCACCTACCATGGAAACCTTCAAAAAGAACCTGAAGACCCACCTCTTGAGACAAGCCTGCAACCTGCAGTTGATCCTCAGTCTACTGAACCTCCGCATGACCAGCTCTACCCTCTCCTAGTGTATCCTCACCCATCCCCTGCAGACTGTGAGCCCTTGCTGGCAGGGTCCTCTCTTCCTCTGTACTTATGTGTGTCTTGTATTGCTCATGTTTATTGTACTTGTCTATATTTGCCTGTTCTCACATGTAATGAGGAATATATCGTAGCACTACTGTGATGGTGCACAAGTAGGTTACCAAGCCAAAAGGTAAAGTGATAAGAAACTTGGCACTCAACTTAGTATAGAAATCCAAAATTTATTGTTGCAGTCAATACAGGAGACGTTTCGGTCCCAATGTGGACCTTCATCAGTCCGACTGGTATATGAGAGAGATTTAGGTAAGGGCTATATATGCCTGTAGTTAGGAGGAGACCCAGGCTTGTTGTATATATCCTTCAATAGGGATAAGGTATTGACCTATGAATTTCAAGGAGGGTATATCTTGGAAGAAAACCAGATGATTAGTGCTGGTCTGGGTCTCTCTCACACTGACGCGGCGTCCACCGCTTGATCTGACAATATTCAAACTGCTTAGCTCTAAAATGCAGGCTATTCACTTCTCAACGCACAAGGACTCATGATAAGTGTGCAAGGAGACTAGCTATGTGAACCGAAGTCCTAGCACAGGGTGGTCAATACCTGTTTGTCTAAAGTACATCATAATTTTTTCTGCACCACTGTAGTCAGCTCATAGCACTAGTGATGAGGGAGCATGGTCGCCATTACTCGGTGCTCGCCCGAGCATCTCACTGCTCGAGATGCTCGAAGCTCACAGAGTATTTCTGGGGTTGCTCGGCGGGAGCTCGGGTTCCCACCCTGAATGTTTGGCGCTCTTTAGAGAACCAATGAACATGCAAGGATTTTCTGCCACACACTGTAATGCCTCAGCCATGTTGGTTGTGGCATTACAGTGATTGGCTGGCCGCACAGCATCATCAGGTCAATATCAGACCTGGCGCCGACCTGCTCGTCACAGTCTGTACCTGAATCTGGCAGTGTAAGGAGAGTTGCTGCTGAGCTAGGGAGAGATTAGCTTGCTTCACACTTAGTGTTGGTATACCAAATCTAATACACATATCCATCTCAACAAACAGTCCTTCTGAGGACTAATAAAGCAGCATAGATATCAGTGGCAGGCAGGCAGTGTATGTGGCAGACTGCAGTGCATCTAGCAAGCGGGTCCATTGCAGTTATGTCTGCTGCTATAACAGATGTTTACATAGCCCCAGGTAACGGAACCAAGAATAATTTTTTTTTGGATCTTCGGATTATATGCTTAAAAAGCAAACCAGAGAACACCGTTTTTATGCTCCATTTGCTTGTTGGCACTGCAGAATACAGCCATATCCTTTCCATATTACAGTGTAAAAATCCAGCTATTTCAAACGGGTTTGTCCGTCACACTGATCACTTCTCAGTGCACTGAAAATTCTGCCATTTTTTGCCTACTGTTAAATTTTCTTGCAGTGTCTTAGCGAACTTAACATATAGAGTGCTTTCAGTGTGAGAAGCAAAATAGGAATCTTGTGAGTATGATACCTTTTAATGGCTAACAAAATATAGTTTAAGATATTAGAGGGCGAGCTTTCGAGACTGCTTACGTCTCTTCATCAGGCTGGTATAGCAAAATATTTGAAGAAACCAAATTATATACAGTGAAAAGCAAAGGCATGGTGTGATACATGGACATTTAAATAAACAAACACTGAAATAAACAAACACTGAGCTTAAAGAGAGAATCCTTAATTAGGTAAGAATTATTTCAGTGTTTGTTTATTTAAATGTCCATGTATCACACCATGCCTTTGCTTTTCACTGTATATAATTTGGTTTCTTCAAATATTTTGCTATACCAGCCTGATGAAGAGACGTAAGCAGTCTCGAAAGCTCGCCCTCTAATATCTTAAACTATATTTTGTTAGCCATTAAAAGGTATCATACTCACAAGATTCCTATTTTGCTTCTCCCACTGAAAGCACTCTATATGTTTTTTTCTACTGGCTAACACGGTACCAAACCAATCTTTTTTCGTTTAGCGAACTTATTGACACCAGTTTGCTTAAAAAAATAGTTACCTACAGGCCAGCTATTTTAAGCGGGGTTTGTCCATCACACCGATCAAATCTCAGTGCACTGAAAATTCTGCCATTTCTGGCCTACTGTTCAATTTTGTTGCAGTGTCTTATTATATATTATACCTACAAGCCAGCTATTTTAAACAGGGCTTTGTCTGTCACGCAGATCACATATAAGTTCGCTCCAAATTCAGCCAATTGTAATGAACGTGTAAAATATTGTCCTCCATTTAAAATGGGCAAGGCGCATGGAAAGGGATGGGGAACTGGACTTGATGGTGATGGCGCATGCAGAGGCCGAGGCAGTGGGTAAGCTGAAATTGTGCCACAACAAACACCCACACCTTCTCGCAGACCTTCCTGTCCCAATTACTATGGGACAGCAGCAGCACAGCACTATTGAACCCAGAGCAGTATCAAAAGGTTGTTGGTTGGATAGCGGATAAGGCTTTCCTTGTCTTCTGCACGGTCAAGTCTCAATAGCCGTGAATCTGTGCCGCATATTCCTCACCCTGATCCTCCTTTCTCCCACCATGCCGAGTGCCCGATCCCACACTTGGACAATCCGAACAGCTGTTCACGTTTCCATTTATAGATTTAAGCCTCTCGCCCGGTCCACTTGAAGTGGGGCAAGAGGAGATCACATGTAGCGATGCCCAAATATTTGAACAACCACGGTCATGTGAAGGCATGGTGGGAAAGTGTCACAAGAGGTGGATGATGATTGATGGACACAATTGCCAGAAAGTCAGGAGGAGGACTAGGGTGTGTAAGTGGAAGACGAGGTGGTGGATGATACAGTAACTAACCCAACCTGGCAGGAGAGCTAGGACAGCATCGCAACAAGCAGGAAGAAGCAGTGTGGTGGCCGCAGACAGAAGGCGGGCAACCATTCCCTGTAACACCAACACAACGGAAGTTGCCAGAACAACTCTTAGGTCTTCCCGAGTCGGGTTGTTTTTCAAAGACTCTGCCAATAACCTCAAAAAGGCCATTTGCACCACCTGTCAGGCCAGCATTAGCAAGGGTAGCAAAACTACCAGCCTGACCATCACCAGCATGATCAGGCACATGGCAGCAAAGCACACAACTTTGTGGGCCAAACCCCAGGGTGCAGGAACAGTATCTGCGGGTAACACCACTGCTTCTTCCGCTGTTGTGTGAGCAAGCCAATCCCCAGTCCATGGTGCATGCGAAGATACCTCCTGCCCTGTACCTGTTGTTGCACACACTCAACTAGCACCATCATCAAGCACGTTCTCGTCCCAGTGCAGCGTTCAGTTGTCAATACCCCAGTCATTGGAACGCAAGTGCAAATACGCAGTCAACACCCCACAGGCCACACTTCTAAATCCCCACATTCTCGAAATGTTGCCTATTAGGCTCGTAGAGACGGAAGCTTTCGCAACCTGATGGCGGGGCCGTCCCTTGGTACTCGGTCCCCAGCCATCACTATTTCTCCCGGTGTGCTGGCCCCGCATTACACAAGCACATGTCCCACAACATTAGCCGTGCCCTCAACAATGCAGTTACTGAGAAAGGCCACCTAACCACAGACACGTGGACAAGTGCTTTTGGGCAGGGCAGTACATCTCGCTGACGGCACACTGGGTTAACATAGTGGAAGCCGGGACCCAGTCAGACCTTGGGATGGAACACGTCCTCCCGACGCCAAGGATTGCCCCCACAGTCTACAGCTCCTGCACCTCATCCTCCTCTTTAGCCTCCATCTCTGAAATGACCACATCAGTCACAAGCTGGAAGCACTGCAGCACTGCCTCAGCCAAGCGGCAACAGGCTATGCTGAATCTAATATGCTTAGGTGACAAACCGCACAATGCTGAAGAGTTGTGGAAAGCTCTGAAAGAGCACCCTCCAAAAACTTTGTATATGTACCATCCTTCAAAACTTTGAGGACACCACCAGGATGGTGAGCGCGATGAAGCCATAATTAGCGTCACCATCCCGCTTATCTGTCTTCTGAAATGCCCTCTGCTCACAATCAAAGAGGATGCATTGCAGGCGGAGTACGATAAGATGGAGCAAGGAACCATACAGGGTGATTGCACACAGCCTAGCTTCATCTCATCCCAATGTGGATTGGGTGCCGATGAGTAAGAGGAGGAGGAAGAACAGGAGCTAGTTTCATGCGCTACAGACGGTACTACCTGCACATCTGTCATACTGTCTGTTCAGCGTTGAAGGCCTGAGGACAGGCATGAGGAGGAGAAGGAAGAGGAGGAGGAGAGCATGGTCACTTGTCCTCTTGGAGAGGACATGGGAGTCTTGCCTGTTAGCAGTCTGGCATGCATGGCTGAGTTTGTTACGCTGCCTTGACCGTGACCCTCGCGTTCTCCAAATTTTGGGTGGCAGTCATTACTGGTTGGTGACACTTCTGGACCCAAGCTACAAGGAGAACTTTGTGTCTCTTATTCCTGAGGTTTACAGGTGTACTAAAATGCTGCAGTTCCAGAGGGCCCTAGTTGTGGAATTATTAAAGAAAATCCCATCTGAAAACGCTGACGGCAGAGGACACAGTTCATTGGACAAACAAGGAGTACAGGCAACAGAGACACAACTCCAATCCAGCAGAGGCAGAGGAACACTGTCAAAGTTCTAGGAGAGTTTTCTCAGACCCTCCCATCGCACAGGCCCTGATGTGCAGGGTACTCTAACAAGGAGTGCAAAATTTGGGAAGATGCTGAGGGAATACCTTGCTGACTGTACCAACATCCTCCATGATTCCTTTGTGCCTTATAATTATTGAGTATCCAAGCTGGACACATGTCATGAACTGGCTCTCTATGCCTTGCCTAGCGTTTTGTCAGAGCCGGTTTTTAGTGCCGCTGGTGGAATTATAACTGATAAGCGCATCTGCCTGTCAACTGAAAATGATGACATGCTGATTCTTATAAAAATGAACAAGAGCTGGATTGGGCCAGACTTCTCAACACCACCGAATGATAGCAGCATAACATCAACTCAAATCCAGTGTCTGTACGTCTCTTCAAAGGGGTATTGGGGTGCGTCTAAATTTTTGGCAGCTCTTGCATTCACTGCATAGGCAAACAGTATGGGAGACACTTCCTAATAATGGGAAAATTATCTTATGAGGCCCTCCTCCACGTCTCTTCCAAGGGGTATTGGGGTGCATCCAAATTTTTGGCAGCCCTTGCATTCACTGCATAAGCAAACAGTATGGGACTCCCACTTCCTAATAATGGGAACTGTAGGGGTTGTACTCGCTCAGGTGTGACGGAAGAAAAACAGGAGGTACGTTCCTTTAAAAGTTCATGTGGGTTTATTTCTTCATAAACCCAAGAAGCCCAAACAGAAAATAAATAGCCTTTAGCTCAGGCAAAACAAAGTATTAATGTCCATAGCAGAGCCCTGCTCCTCTATGCCTGTGGGCACACAGGCTGAGATAATGTCCAGTACTTCAGGCTCGATCTGGAGCCTCACACACAGGAGTCCTTCTCCCTCCCAACACACAGGCCATGTGCCAAACAACAGCCTCCATTATATACGCTGTAACCACACCCAGATGTGAGTTATGTGGCTAGCCAGACCCACCCATCTTTCATAGCTACCCGCAGCCCGGACTCAGGTGCAATGAATGAACCTCTTAGTGCTTTCATGCACTAGAGAAAGACTCCGAGCTACATCACAGAGACAAGCCATCTCTGTGACACATACCTGCCATCGACTATGTAACCCTTAGCCACACTACATACCTCTCCCCTCTGCCTAAAGCCATGGGGCTTGGCACTTTGTCCCACCAGACAAGGGATTTATTGAGAGGGCATTGGCATTACCATGTAGCTTCCCTGCTCTGTCTTCTAAATGGAAGTTGAAGTCTTGCAGGGCTAAAAACCAATAGGTGACCCTATTGTTTCCCTCAACCATCTGAGTGGGGCATGGTGGGATACCAGCCTAAACTTACGTCCTACCAGATAGTACCGTAATGTGTATACCGCCCACTTTATGGCCAAGCACTCCTTCTCTATGACTGAGTAGTTCCTCTCACATGGGGATAGCTTCCTATTCAGGTAGAGAACAGGGTGCTCCTCCCCATATATCTCCTGGGAAAGGACTGCTCCTACACTGACATCTGAGGCGTCTGTTTGAAGTATGAACTCTTTCTTAAAGTCAGGAGCCACCAGGACCGGTTGCTTACACAGAGCCCCTTTAATTTCTTGAAAGGCCATCTCCGCCTCTTCAGACCATCGGACCATTACCGATTTTGTCCCCTTAAGGAGGTCAGTCAGGGACGCAGCCATCATAGCAAAGTTTGGAAATGAACCTCCTGTAGTATCCCACGATCCCCAGGAAGGCTCTAACTTGCTTTTTGGACAACGGTGTCAGCCATGTTCGAATTGCCTCCACTTTACTGATTTGGGGTTTTATCTCGCCTTCGACCCACTACATATCCCAAGTACTTGGCTTCTTCTTTCCCCAAGGCACACTTCTTCGAGTTTATTGTAAACCCCACCTTCCTTAGAGCATCAAACACCGCTTGGACCTTTTCCAGATGACTCTCCCAGTCCGGGATAAAGATAACGATATCATCCAGGCATGCAGCGGCATATTGCTTATGGAGTGCAAGGATTCTTTCCATAGCTATATGGAAGGTCGCCTTAGCCCCTGCAGTCCAAACAGCATCCGGACATACTGGAAACATCCGTCTGGCGTAGAAAACGCAGTCTTTTCCTTAGCTTCCTGTGCCATTCAGATCTGCCAATATCCCTTCGTCAAATCCAAGGTGGTTATGTACCTGACGGGCCCAAGTCTCTCGATTAGCTCATCAATGCATGGCATGGGATATGCGTCGAACTTGGACACCTCATTCAACATCCGATAGTTGTTGCAGAGCCTCCATTCACCATCAGGTTTTGGGACCAGGACAATCGTACTCGACCAACTGCTCTTGGACTTCTCAATGACCCCAAGTTTCAACACGCTCTACACCACTTAGGAGATGACTTTTCGACGGGCCTCAGGAATCCGATAAGGCTTCACGTTTACGCGCACATGTGGCTCTGTCAGAACTTCGCGCTCTACGACCTTCGTGCACCCAGGCATCTCCGAGAACAGGTCCCTGTTCTTCTGGAGCAATCCCAGCATGGCTGTTTCTGGTCCTTCGACAGCGTCTCCACTATGGCAACACCTCCAACCTCACCTTCTGGGTTGCCCAGCAAGAATGGAGTTTCAGCCGGCTCTCTGTCTTGCCATGGCTTGATGAGGTTGACATGGTAGACCTGATATGGTTTTCATCTTCCTGGTTTATGAGTCTTATCATTTACATCACCAAGTTTCTCCACCACCTCATATGGCCCTTGCCATTTGGCCGGGAATTTTCTCTCCACCGTCGGAATTAGCACAAGAACTCAGTCTCCCAGATTGAATTGCCTCACTCTGGCTGACTGGTTGTAGACCCTGGCCTGAGCTTCTTGTGCCTGGAGAAGGTGTCCTTTTATGATGGGCATCACTTTCGCAATCCTCTCCTGCATCAGTGGCACATGCTCAATGACGCTTCTGTGGGGCGTGACTTGGGCTTCAAAGATTTTCTTGGCTACATGCAGGAGACCTCGCGGATGTAGGCCATACAGAAACTTGAATGTCGAGAACCCCGTTGAGGTCAGTGGAACTTCACGGATGGAGAACAGCAGATATGGTAAGAGACAGTCCCAGTCTCTACCTTCTTTCTCTGTCTTATCTCAGCATGGTCTTCAGTGTCTTATTAAATCTCTTGACAAGGCCATCTGTCTGAGGATGGTACACTGAAGTCCTCAACTGGGAGATGTGCATGACCTTGCACACCTTCCTCATCACCTTACTCATAAAAGGTGTTCCCACATCAGTCAGGATTTCCTTCGGTAAACCTGTCTGGGAGAACCCATGGACCAATTTGCGGGCTATACTCTTCATGGAAAAGTTTCTCAGTGGAATTGCCTCAGGATAGCGTGTGGCATAGTCCAGGATGACCAATATATACTGATGCCCCCGAGCTGATTTAACCAGGGGACCGACCAAGTCCATAGCAATTCTCTCGAACGGCACTTCAGTAATGGGCAATGACACAAGTGGACTCCGAAAATGAGAGGTGGGGGCGGTTAACTGACATGTGGGTCAGGACCTGCAATAGTTTAATATTTCCCAGTGACACTCAGGCCAATAGAACCTCTGCACAATCCGTTCCTGCATTTTTTTCACTCCCAGATGTCCCCCCAAGAAGTGTGAATGGGCCATGTCCAACACCTTCCGTCCATAGGGGCCAAGCACTATCAACTGCTCCACCAACTCCTCCCTTATATTCGTGACCCGGTACAACAACTCCCCACTCATCATAAAATAGGGAAACCTTGTGTCAGCCCCCGGCTCCTGTCCATTAATGACAGTTACGTTGTTAAAGGCTTCTTAAAGCGTTGGGTCTCTATGTTGGGCAGTCCCAAAATTCTCACCGGTTACCCCTGATTCCAGAATGTCAGATACATGGGACACTTCCTCCTCAACCCCCACAAGGACACAAAATGGAAATCTGTCTGCCTCTGGGTGTGGTGATACCTTATTAGGGTTCACTGGTTCCCTATTCACGCTAGCGACCTCAGAACCCTTCCCCCACAGATCCCAAAATAAACCAAAATTCCGGCCTATAATTATAGGGTGCAACAAGTCCGACGTCATGGGACTCAGTATCAAGGGTCGTTTAAATCTCCACTCTGGCCATAGGGTAGCCCTTTGCATCACCATATATGCACCGAACGCTGACCTTTTTCCCCGGGATTAGTTTGAGAGAAAAAGTGGCCCTCACAAGGTCACTAAGCTCCCAGAGTCTAGCAGTGATGTTACTGCTCAACCATTCTCCTTCACGGGACACACTTGAGGTCCCTTGTTGGGTGGAGAGTTCACACTGCAGGCCGGACATGCATAATATCAACTACGGCGTCCCATGCTGCAGTCCATCTGCTCAGTGGTCAGGGGACAACGGGTGGCTATATGTCCTGGCCCGTGGCACCTGCAGCAAATAACATCACATGTAGGGACCTTGGGCAACACCTCCCCCAGACCCTTTGAACCATTGGCACCCCTCCCCCTTTTGGGCCTCTGCCCCCTGTTTGGACCCCCAGTATGGAGTGGGCTACTTTCCCATGGAAACTTCCACCCCCTGGTATCTCTCGACTAGTCCGATCATTACATCGGCATTCCGGGAATCACCCTGGACAACCCAAGTCTGTATGGACCTTGGCAGGGAATGCACAAACCATCACCACCCGTTCTACCATATGCGCAGGCATAGAGGACTCTGGCTGCAGCCACATTTGGACCAGGTGCAGCAGGTCAAACATTTGGGAGCGCAATGGTTTGTCCCGGTGATACTCCCAAAGGTGAACCTGCTGTGCCCTGAGAGTCATTGTTACCCCAAAACGTGCAAGAATCTGTTTTTAGCTTGCCATACTCTTTAGCATCCTGCAAAGCTAAATCATAGTATGCTTTCTGGGGTTCCCCCATCAAGTATGGAGCCAGTGCCTCTGCCCACTGTTCTGGCGGGAGTTTCTCCCTCTCGGCGACCCTTTCAAACACCATCAGGAAAACCTCAACATTGCAATTCTACATTGTAGATTCTTCAGCCTCAACAATGCAGTTCTTCACTGCATGTTGTTCAGCCTCAACAAGGCAGCTCTCCACTACATGTTGTTCAGCCTCAACAATGCAGTTCTCCACTGCATGATGTTCATCTTCAACAATGCAATTCTCCACTACAGGTTCTTCAGCTTCAATATAGCAATTTTCCACTGCAGGTTCTTCAGCTTCAAAAATGAATTTCTCCTCTGCAGGTTCTTCAGCCTCAACACTGCAATTCACTGCAGGTTCTTAAGCCTCAACACTGCAATTCACTGCAGGTTCTTCAGCTTCAATATTGCAATTCTCCACTGCAGGTTCTTCAGCCTCAACGTCATCCCCAGGAGTCATTTTCTGCAAAGCCCGCCTAACCGCCTTCTGGAAGAGGGCATCATCAGCCGGACCTGTAGTTGGGGTGCTCGTTATCAGGACCCCTGCTGTAGACTTACAGCAGGAGTTTGCGCACAGACACTAAGAGGTCAGAGAGTGTGAGAGGAGAGCTGCGGTGAGCTTACCTGACGCAAAGCAGGACATGAAGCACGTGACCACCGGGGAGAGGCTGGGGGGCAGAGTCAGGCGCCAAGTAGCGGCGTTGACCGGCGATGCTGGAGAGTAGTCAGAACGTGCCGAAGTCAAGCGAGGAGGTCGATGAGGTACAAAAGGGTGAGACGTGGAGAGTGGTCAGGACATAGCCAAGGGTCAGGAAGCCAAAGATAGCGGTACAGTACAAATGGGGCAGACAGGTGTGAAGTAAGAGTAATCAAGCCAAAAGGTCAGAGCCGGAAGAGACAGTAATTACAGAGTCACAAGGCAATGCACAGAACGAGCAAACGGACTGGGTCATACACTGAGAGGCAAATGGACAAAACAGTATGCAAGCACACCAGGGGGTCAGACACACAGCCAGGAATGACTGTATAACTGACAAGGAACCCCAGACAGGGGTAGATATATAAATCCCTCCCCAAACCAAAAGGAAGCTATACAAAATTAACCCTGCAAGGACCGGGAAGGGAACCCTGTCCACAACCATGACATTCGTCCTGCACTGGATGGCGGTCACCAGAAGCTGCATCTGCTGGCTCTGTTGGAGCTGTTGTAACAACAGCCTGTTGGTTTCTTGCTTCTGCAGCTGCAATTGGACCAGATGTTTCAGCAGGTCCTTCATTTTGTCTGGCGATGCTTGCAACAGACTTGACCCAGGACATGCAGTCCTTCCTGTAGCAGTCTCACGTCTCTGCTGTGAACGCTGCCCGCATTCTCCACCAATTGTAGGGGTTGTACTCACTCAAGTGCGATGGGAGGAATACAGGGGGCATTTTCCTTTAAAGTTCATGTGGGTTTATTTCTTCATAAACCCCAGAACCACAAACAGAAAATAAATAGCCTTTAGCTTAGGTAAAACAGGGTGGTAAAAAATGTGGACCCACTGGACCACAGGAGGAGGTCCCAGACATGTCCAGACTAGGGAAGGGCAGCGACCGGGGTCTGTGGCAGCTAAGCATGTGGACAAAGTGGTAATATGCAGAACTAGATGACACCTCACAAATTCAGGTATGGAGAAACAAAGTTTACTCTGAAAACAAGGTATGACAATGCTAAGGTCCTGATTCTGCACATCAAGGAAGGGTGAACATCACAGGTCTTCGAATGTCGAATGACGATGGCAGGAGGTCATCATGGGTTGATACAGTCCAGGGTCATCTGGCACTGGAACATCAGGAAAACCTCTCAGGCCTCAGGCGTAGCGCAGGCACAGCAGGAGTACATCAGACACTGACCTCGGACAGACGTCATCACAGTATGGACCCCAGGGAACAGGCAGGACATTGGGACACTAGCAAAACATGGACAGAACGGATCCAGGAACACTGAAATAGCAGCTCAGGACATCGGCTGGTCAGATCCAGGACTCATAGGCAGAGCCGTCACCAGGAATCAAGAATGGAGTCTCCCCAGGAACATGAAGGAGGAATCCATTCAGGAACATGAGTAGACTGGAGACTCCCCAGACACATGGAGGAGGAGCCCATCCAGGAACACTAGTGGGATCGACTCTAGAACAACGGCTGGACCACAGACTGGATATCAAGACATCGGCTGAAAACAGGGACACAGGCAAGACACGGACAGCACAGGTCCAGGAGCATCGACATGGAATCTCAGGACATCGGCTGGTCAGATCCAGGACTCACAGGCAGAGCCGTCACCAGGAAACAAGTCTGGAGACTCCCCAGGAACACGGAGGAGAAGCTCGTCAAGGAACACGAGTGAGACTGACTCTGAAACATCGGCTGGACCACTAGGACCACGGACTGGATATCTGGACACAGGCTGGCCATCAAGGACAAAGGCAGGACATCTGGACTCCGGACTACAGAAACTGCTCCAGGCAGGGAACGTCAGGACACAGGCAGGATATCGGAGACACCGGCAGGACTTCGAGCAGCGGTCATCAGGCTCCAGGCACCAGACAGCGGTCGTCAGGCTACAGGCATCAGGTAGCGGTCACCAGGAACTAGACATCTGACACGACCTAGAAAGGAACTCAAGCGGTATGGTGCAAGCACTGCAGGCTCTGACCGGAAAGTCACTGGGCACATAGTTCCATACACAGAAGGACTTCGAGAATATTACACAGCAGGAATCCACATTAAAGGGCAAGGACTTTGGTATCAACACATAGACATGATGGGTCCAGGACCAAAGACATCAGCTTTCCCAGAACTGATAGCAGGCAGAACAGGAGCTGAACACAAGGCAGACCAGGAGCAACATGGAGGACCAAACACGCATGGCTAGGTTCAGGAACCTAATGAGACGTTCTGGACATGCCCAACAGGGATGAGGAACTTTAAATAGGAGCTGCCCCTCAGCAATAGGCTAGGGACAGCAATTCATGACCACATACTGCCCCTAATAAAAGCGGAGAAGGTGTGGCCTAAGCACAGACAGAAACCAGTACACCATAGCCAGCACAGGAACTGAGGCCTAGGGCACCTGGCAGTGGATGCAAGCCTAGACACACGTGGAAAGTCATGCACCAGCTGCAGAGGACCTTGCAACCCGTTCATAGCTTCCACAGTGGCTGCCAGGGACCGCACACGCGGATGGTCATTCAACGAAGCATAGACTTTTTTCAACACATGTATGGCTACGCAACAGAGCAGGGAACTGAGCAGCATCCATACAGGTAACAGACAACAGTATCCCAGCTGATTAGGGGGAAAGGAGCAAAGAGTAAGAGCACAATCATGCAGAGTAACGCCGGGGAAAAAAGACACAAACACAACAGCGTGACACCATCTCTGTGACACATACCTCCCATCGACTATGCTACCCTTAGCCACACTACAGAACATTGTTTTATGAGGCCCTCCACGTCTCTTCCAAGGGGTATTGGGGTGCGTCCCAATTTTTGGCAGCCCTTGCATTCACTGCATAGGCAAACAGTATGGGAGACCCACTTCCTAAGAATGGGAACATTGTTTTCAGGAGGTCCTCCTGTACATCTTTTCAAAGGGGGTATTGGGGTGCGTCTACATTTTCAGCAGGCAAGCATTCACTGCATAGGCAAGCAGTATGGGAGAACCACTTCCTAATAATGGGAACATTGTTTTCTGGAGGCCCTCCTGTACGTCTCTTCAAAGGGGTATTGGGATGCGTCTAAATTTTGGGCAGTCCTTGCACTCGCTGCATACGCAGTAACAGTATAGGACAGGGTTCCCCAATTCCAGTCCTCAAGGCCCACCAACAGATCATGTTTTCAGGATTTCCTTAGTATTGCACAGGTGATAATTGCATGACTTGGGCAATAAAAAGGAAATCCTGAAAACATGATCTATTGGTGGGCCTTGAGGACTGGAGTTGGGGAACCCTGGTATAGGAGACCCACTGATTAATAAAGGGAACAACAAAGCATAGCCGGCTGATGGCTCTCTAAGAATAGGGAGGGCTGACTGCTGGTCCTTTAAGAATAGTAAAGGTCGCCTGATGGCCCTATAAAAATAGGCTTTGTGACTTTCAGAGTCCCTCCTTCATAAATGAAACAGGATGTGTCTGATGATATGTCACACACCACATGGCCAGATAGGGTTGTAAAATGTTAAAATGACATATCCCTGTGAATGCATTTGTCTTGGTTGAAAGCAATGCTAAAGTTGAAAAATGCATCAAAAACGCTACGTGTGTACATAGCCCAAGGTGTGGAGGAGCATTGTTTTTTTGGTGATTTATTTTGCCTTATATACAAGTCATTACCCTGGAAAGGGTGTTCCTTAACATATTTCCCAGGAAAATCCATTTTAGGTTCGTTTATGTATGTTTAATTGTGAGTCTGTAAAAGAGGTGTAAGACTCTGACAACCTTGCTCACAGCAGTGACCTGGGAGTCAGAAATGCTTCCAGGGGTCTTCCCCATGCTCTTCCCATTTCATTTGAGCACTGTTCCCATCGATTTCCGCAATTTCTAGTCCCTCTGCAGACCGCCAGGGGGTCGTGGTAAAACTGCTAGGGTTTCCCATAGACTTACATTGGGCTCGTTGCTCGGGTTGAGCACTCGAGCATTCCAATTTGCTCGACCCAAGCAACGAGCACCTGAGCATTTTAGTGCTCGCCCGTCATTACATAGCACCATACTGGAAGCTTTGTTGCAGTCTCTGGATTACCCCAGCAACTGCGTCATGTTACGCCAAAAATCAAGCCGCATATTATGACATTATTTTTTTTTTCACACCAAGCCTTCTCTAATAGACAAGCTTTATGCAGAATGGCATTAAGGTCGGTTCTCCTAGGAACCAAGTCAGTGATCTAACAGAACACAACCGGTATAGTCTGTTATAGGGAAAATGCCACTTTTGCCTACATGAAACTATTACAGTGATAACAGGCAGCCTCACAGACTGCCCTCATTATAATCTGCTGCTGTTGTAGTATGATTTTTAATGTAGAAATAACAGGGAATGCGTCTAATTTTACTCTTTTGCACTTAAATACAGAATTTGTGTTTTTCAATTTAAAGATTATGCAAACATTGACTACAATAAAATGATATTCTACTTCCTTCACAAGGATGGCTTGGCTTCTACTCAATATCTCAGCAGGAGCACATTTTAATGATCCTGATAAGAGTCTTAAAGTTTAATGTGCTCACTGTAACTGAGGCATGCACTATCTAGCACCAGACTGTGCGTGACCAGCAAACACTGGCTGGCTGTGCTGAGGTTCACAGGGAAATGGTTCCAAATGAGAAGTATGGCTATGTGCATGTAATATTCTAGTCTTGATATTGTTCGCATTCCAAGAATGAACTTGTTAGCTTAGAATAATGAGGTGAGTTTTGGTACAAAGAAGGAACAATTATCCTGTTTATAGGTATGAAATCACAGCAGTGGAGGACACAGACAAGAGGGTCCCTAGCAAGATTTGTGCCTGATGCAGTCCAACAGTGTGCCTGTGGCAGAAGCTTCTCACTATTTTGGAGGTGACAGTAGGCTCTTTTACCTGATTGTCCCCTGTGTCAATGCACACGTTGCCCCAATGGTGTATTAAATATAGAAAGGGGAAAAGCTGGCAGAAGTTCTGAATACTTTTTTTTTCTGTCTGGCTACCTAGTTTAGCCTACATACATTAATCTAACCATGGCTGTGACTGTGTGGAGGTGTTACCATTGAAGTTAGTACTCATTGTTAAGCAGGGTATTTACAGTTGATTGTCAGATTTCCTAAAACCAGTTCAAAACTAGACTAAAACATCAGATCAGGTTTTTGACAGTCTGAAAAGGCCTCAATTTGTTGCCAATTGGTTTCATATAATAAATCCTGGCTCCAGTGAATGCTTTCAGAATAGTAAAGCACAAAGGCTGTCACTTTGTTGCAGTGACATGAATGTCACTAATTTTTAACATATCCAGGATTGATGGGATGAGGTATAAATGGCAATGCACAATGTCACTGTCCAGATTTGGGAAATCTTTCTGCTCAAATCACAATTAATAATACAGAATGCGGTTGTTGTGAAACACAAGTTAGCAGATATCTAATCCTATTGGATTGTTAGTTGCATTTGTTCTTTTGTTACTTGGCCACAAGTAGCGGTGTATCCCAAATCTAAAAATCAATCATATTCAGCTAGCATGCAGAAAACATAGGAGCTGAAGTACATAAAAATGCAAGAAAACATAGGAACTGGGTGCAAATAAATGACAAGAAAACTTAGGAGCTTAGGATTTGACTTAGATTTCTCTTTCGTTCATTCAATTTATATTTTGTTACTTAATAAAATTAAATTATTAAAACTTCTATTTTGAAATAATTTTTATTTTGCAGATTTTTTCACACCTGCATAAAACTTTTGGATATACTGTATATACAGTGGGTGCAGAAAGTATTCAGACCCCTTTAAATTTTTCACTCTTTGTTTCATTGCAGCCATTTGGTAAATTCAAAAAAGTTATTTTTTTTTCTCATTAATGTACACTCTGCACCCCATCTTGACTGAAAAAAAAATCTAGAAATTTTTGCAAATTTTTTAAAAAAGGAAAAATGAAATATCACATGGTCATACGTATTCAGACCATGGGCGTACCCACCGTGGGGCAGGGGGGGCCGTTGCCCCCCCCTAGGAGCAGGGGCGCGCCGTGCCAAGATGAGGCCTGTAGCTGCATTCTGCCGCCCCCTCTCCCGTTCTCTGAGCGCCGGCTGTCAAATTGACAGCCGGCTCAGAGAAAGTGCTGCTGCTGCGCATCGCTGTGCAGTCACAGTGTGCTAGCATCTGACTCACTCCAGGCTCCAGCCAGGTGTCAGAGTCAGAGACGCTAGCATACAGCTGAGCTACACACACTCACATCTTGCTCCTCTGCAGTGCTCTGTGCCCTGACCGCCGCCGCAGGCACTTCCGCATCCATGAAGCGCCAGCAGCGTGATCAGGTCACATGATCACGCTGCTGACGTCACACGCTGGCTCTTCAGAGGCGAAGACACAGGCAGTGAGGCAGCGGTTGGTGGTAAGTGCTCCAGACGTGTAATGGAGCTGAAGAACCACCGAAGATTAACGGGGGACATGTGTGAGTGTGAGTGTATGGGGGGGGATTTTAGAGTGGGGATGGGGGGTTACTTTATGAGTGGGGGGATTTGGAGTGGGGATAGGGGTTATTTTATGTGTGGGGGGGATTTGGAGTGGGGATGGGGGGGTTATTTTATGCGTGGGGGGATTTGGAGTGTGGATGGGGGGTACTTAATGTATGTGGGGGGATTTGGAGTGTAGATGGGGGTACTTAATGTGTGTGGGGGGATTTGAAGTGGGGATGGGGGATTTAATGTGTGGGGGGATTTGGAGTGGGGATGGGGGGTTATTTTAAGTGTGGGGATTTGGAGTGTGGATGGGGGGGTACTTAATGTATGTGGGGGGATTTGGAGTGTGGGTGGGGGGTACTTAATGTATGTGGGGGGATTTGGAGTGTAGATGGGGGTACTTAATGTGTGTGGGGGGATTTGAAGTGGGGATGGGGGATTTAATGTGTGGGGGGATTTGAGGGTACTGAAGAGCATGTATGTATGAGGAAACAGTATGGGGGATGGTTGCAGACAGTATGGGGAGTGAACGGGTGAATGTGTGTGGACACAGTATGGGGAGTGAGGGTGATGGGATGTGTGCAGACATAGTATGGGGAGTCAGGGGTATGTGTGAGCAGGCAGAATAGAGTGAGGGGGTAAATATATGAGGAGACAGCGTGAGGAGGGGGGGAATAGTGTGAGGCGACAGTATATTGCAGATATTTTTATTCAGGAGCATTATAATGACTCTTCTGTCTTTAAGGGCATCGTGTGGAGAGTTGGTGCAGAAGAGCGGAGAAGATGGAGGTCTGCAGAGACGACTGTGGATGAGAAAACTCATCATAGGGTCTGGACAAGATGAAGAAAAGGAGAATGACTCCAGAGACGACGTCATCTATAAGGTACATTTTTTGTTCTTATATTTTACAACCTGAACGACCATGGCTTGCCCCCCCCTAGTTTTGATCCTGGGTACGCCCATGATTCAGACCCTTTGCTCAGACAATCGAATTTAAGTCACATGCTGTCTATTAACTTGTGATCCTCCTTAAGATGATTTTACTCCTTCATTGGAATCCAGCTGTGTTTAATTAAACTGATAGGATTTGATTTGTAAAGGCACACACCTGTCTATATAAGACCTCACAGCTCACAGTACATGTCAGACCAAATGAGAATCATGAGGTCAAAGGAACTGGCCAAGGAGTTCAGAGACATAATTGTGGCAAGGCACAGATCTGGCCAAGGTTACAAAAGAATTATTGCATTACTCAAGATTCCTCAAGATTCCACAAGAGCCACCAGAATATCAAGGGATCACCTGCTACATTACAAAGCTAAAGAAGAAAATAACCGGGTGCCTTTAGTGGTCACCTACAATCCAAATCTGGAGGTGCTAAGGGGAGCTGCACGGAAACTACAACCTTTACTACAAAAAGATGCCCGGTTACAATCCATATTTCCAGACCCCCCACTACTGTGTTTTAGGCAGCCCCCAAATCTAAGAAGCATCATTGTCAGAAGTTCCCTGTCCTCCCCAACAGCTGCAGGAACCTTGCCTTGCAATCAGAAGAAATGCAAAACCTGTCCATTTATAATGACCACGGACAAGATAAAGATCCCCAACTCACATCAGGACTACAAGATACCAGGTACTTTCAGCTGCATCACATCTAATGTTGTGTACCTAATTATATGTACTAAATGTCCAACTGGGGGTCTGTATGTGGGGGAGACCGGGCAAAAACTGAGAACAAGGATGAATTCTCATCGCCACGCAATAAGAGAAAAAAGAATGGATCTACCTGTGGCAAAACATTTTTGCTCCCCTGATCATAGCATGTCAGATATGAAAATACTGGTACTAAGAAGCAGATTCACATCTCTGAGGCAGAGAAGAATTTGCGAATACAAATTGATGGTGACCTTTGACACTCTTAATGCTGGAATGAACCTGTCACATGGTTTTATGGCCTATTACATCAATTAAGGAATTTACTCCAAATACCCTGTGAAAACATCACAAAACATTACCAGACCCCAATCAGAGGGTAAAAAAACTTTCTCTCCTTATCTATGAATTGTTCCAATGTTTGTGCTCGTCCCTCTGCCATGGTGACTGTTCTGCTTCACGTCACTTGTCTTACCTATTGCATTTTTTCTGTGTTTTTGTGTATAAATATGTGATTCTTCAGATTTTGTATTAGTTCAGCCTGATGAAGAGACCTGAGTAGTCTCGAAAGCTTGCAATTTGTTACCATCTTTTCAGTTAGCCATTAAAAGGTATCAACCACTGAGGACTCTCAACTCTAAATATTTTTCTATCTACTGGCTAACACGGTACGAAGATATACATCTTTACTGTATCAAGATTCCTCCATAATCCTTAAATGGAAGAAGTTTGGGACCACCAGAAGTCTTCCTAGACTTGTCCGTCCAGTCAAACGGAGCAATCATAGAAGAGTCTTGGTGAGAAAGGAAAAGAAGAACCCCAAGATCACTGTGACTGAGCTCCACAGACGCATTAGGGAGATGGGAGAAAGTTCCAACAAACTCAACTATCACTGCAGCCCAACGAAAGCCTCTCCTCAGTGCCAGACATATGAAAGCTAGCATAGAGTTTACTAAAAAAACACATGAAGGACTCCCAGACTATGAGAAATAAGATTCTCTGGTCTGATGAGATGAAGATAGAACTTTTTGGTGATAATTCTTTCGATATGTGTGGAGAAAACGAGGCACTGCTCATCACCTGCCCAATACAATCCCAAAAGTAAAACATGGTAGTGGCAGCATAATGCTATGGGGGTGCTTTTCAGCTGCAGGGACAGGATGACTGTTGCAATTAAAGGAAACATGAATGCAGCAAAGTACAGATACCCAGGATGAAAACCTGTTCCAGAGTGCTCTGAATCTCAGACTTGGCAGAAGGTTCACCTTCCAACAAGACAATGACCCTAAGCACACAGCTAAAATAACAAAGAAGTGGCTTCAGAACAACTCTGTGACCATTCTTGAATGGCCCAGCCAGAGCCCTGACCTAAACCCAATTGAGCATCTCTGGAGAGACCAGAAAATGGCTGTACACCAACGCTCACCATACAACCTGACGGAACTGGAGAGGATCTGCAAGGAAGAATGGCAGAGGATCCCCAAATCCAGGTGTGAAAAACTTGTTGCATCATTCCCAAAAAGACTCATGGCTGTACTAGCTCAAAAGGGTGCTTCTACTCAATATTGAGCAAAGGGTCTGAATACTTATGACCATGCAATATTTCAGTTTTTCTTTTTTAATAAATTTGCAAAAATTTCTACATTTCTGTTTTTTTCAGTCAAGATGGGGTGCAGAGTGTACATTAATGAGAAAAAAAATGAATGTTTTTGAATTTTCCAAATGGCTGCAATGAAAGAGTGAAAAATTTAAAGGGGTCTGAATACTTTCCGTACCCACTATATGCAGTCACACACAACTATGATGTGGCTCTTGTCGACAGCAAGACAAGAAGAGAGACACAATGGCTGCACAAGTATGAACAGTATCCAGCTTCCAACCGTACACTACAAATATGAAGTATGTCTATTTAGTTGGGTCCGGACTATTTGGACAGTAACACTACTTTCATAATGTAGCCTTTGTACATCACCACAATAAAAGTTTAAAAACTAATCTAGATGGGATGTGATTAAAGTTGACAATTGCAGCTTTATTCATTTAACAAAATATTTCAGAACAGCCCCAGTGACGGGGAAGACCTGCCCTTGCTGCAGGGACAATTATCATCTAGTTAGAAGAGGTGAAAAACTGCTTTTATCTTCTGTCCAAGGTCGTGCCAGACACACGACACTCGGTTGCCCAGTCACTTTGCCAGCCAGCTGAAACCCATTCTGTATATTCTACAATGGCGCAGGTTTAAAACTATGCCCACCTATGGTCTGCACTCATACAGTATGAAAGTTTTAGCTTCCAGTTTTTGAATCATCATTTTTTTACATTTTTGTTATTTCCTAGAAAACACTAGTTAGTTGCAGAAAAAATCACAAGTACAGACAATGGCTGATGCTGTATCCTAATATTCTTACATTACTGTAGCGTCACTGCCTGTTGTAGGGTGAGAACCTATAAATGGTTCACCCTATCTGTTAATCCAAAAGTATTCAAATAAAAACTAACCATGTGGAAGCTGGAATTCACTGTACTTCTTATAGGGTTACATGCAGTCACATATATTTTGCATGTATTTTGCAGCCACCACATATTTCTATATTCTATTTTACAATGGAGAGGTACACTTAAACATCTAGAACTTTCCAGAAATAACAGTCACATCTGACTTTCCGGAATACAAATACAGTACAGATATAAAAAGCGATGATTTGCCATATGACCGCACCCAGTAAATACACATTTTTTTTAGTATTTCAGGATGTGAGAAGCAGAAAAAGCGGACTGGAAATAGCAATGAGAATTGGCTATGTGATTATATGCTATCTTTTGCTGCTAAAACATATCTTCATTGTTCTATTCAGATGTCAATGTCCGGCTCCAGAGCTCTATACCTCCTGTGTGTTACTTAAAATTCCGGTGTCTTATAATTAGTCAAAGTGCATCAGGCGACGAGAACGAGTTGTGACAGATTACTCTATGCCCACCATAGTTATGTGTACACTGCACCTCTATAAAATAGGGATGATAAGAATTGCATATATATGTGATATAGTTATCATTCAACGCTAAATGATTTAGAATTACATATGCCATTTCTTTGCATTGACACTACATATATTTAACCCCTTTACAATGAATGCCAGACATATCATGAGCGGGTGTCAGTTTCCGCAGCATTATGTGCTATGTCCGTGTAAAAACATGCAATGACAGCTCCATGCCGATAGCTTCGCTGACAGCTGAGCAGCAAGGGAAGACGTCCGGGGACCCCTGTCAGCGCTCCCTGCACTCAGAGCGCTATGATCGTGCAGGAGGTGCTAAAATATGTGCTCAGCGCAGCTAATGGCTGATCTCATGCAGTGAGTGCCAGCACCACCCTGGCTCATTAATGCTCCAGATGCCATGATTGAGCGCATCACGTCCATTGGCACCCTGTGACGACATCACGGGGAGCCGATGGTTGTCATGGCACCCGGAGGTCAAACAATGACCTCCTGATGTTCCATGTATGGTGGGCTGTTACACCCAGCCACAGGATGGGCATATCAGGAGAACTATTTGTGTAATAACACAGGCCTCATGCACTCATGATGTAAATACAAAAAGAAATAATAAACATACACACATTTGAAAATGCCATGTCCAGAACAATCTGATCTATAAAGCTGGCCCACTAGTTATCCCCTTCAGTGAACACTGTAAAAAAATAAACATAAATGGTGGCAAAAAAAATATTCTTTTTCATCATACTGCTGGAAAAAAAATGGAATAAATTGTGATGAAAAAGATCAATGTAAATAAAAATGGCACCGCGGAAAACATAATCTTGTCCCACAAAAAACAAGTGTCATACAGCTAAATCAGCAGAAAAAAAAGTTATAGCTCTCAGAATAAAGCAATGCAAAAATAATATTTTTTCTATAAAATTGTTTATATTGTGTAGAAGCGACAAAAAAAAGATATAAATGAGGTATCACTGTAATCGTACTGACCCACAGAATAAAGCTGGCTTATCACTTACTACACACGGAACGGCATAAACCCCCCCCTCAAAAAAAAAATTCCTCCTCACAAAAATTGGAATAGAAAGCAATAAAAACATGTTATGTGCCCATAAAAGGGTATTTATATTAACTCCTCGTGCAAAAAGCAAGTCCTCACATGACTCTGTGGACCAAAATATGTAAAAATTATAGCTCTCAAAATATGGTGATGCAGTTTTTGCAAAAAAAAAATTATCTTTTAGTGTGTGACAGCTGCCAAACATAAAAAAGATATAACTCTGATATCGCTGTAATTGTACCGATCCGAAGAACAAAGTCGTCTAATTGCTTATACTACACAAGGAATGGCATAAAAAATAAATAAATTCTTCACATGCTGTTGATTTTTTCATTCTGACTCCCAAAGATCGCAGTAAGGCTCGCGGCATATTTATCCTGCGCTCTGCATTTTATTGTAATATGATATATTGCTATATACTGCAATATTATGCGATTGTAGTAAATAAATCAGTCAATCAGACAATCACAGGTTCAAGTCTCTGTGAAGGCACTAAAAAAAAGTAATGAAAAAAAAAACATTTTTTTAATATAAAAAATATATACTGTAGTGTTGTTGTGCAGATGAAGGGAACTCCAGAAGGCCACACAGAGATGCTGGATGGTAGGTTTAAACAGCCATACTTTATTTCTCGTTCCTCTCCCTCGCTCCCCTCTACCCAGGACTTCCTGCTCCTGCCTTGTCCCCTCCTCCCCATTACATCATCGTTACTAGGCAGAAACTGAAACAAGGATAACAGCAAACCAATCACAGATATAGTAACAACATCACATCTCTCCTCTTCTCACCAAACAAAACAACATTAGAACTGGATAACGGTCCAAAAGTTCACATTAGTACGAAGGGTTTTCTTTTCTTTTTTTTTTTTTTACTGCAGAACATAGTCCAAGAGGTGGGCTGGCGGTCTACGATTTGCCCTCGCTGGATAGCAGTGAGACATCACAGTCCCAGATGAACTTTCTGAGTCCCCTGAGGTATCCTCCCTTGGAACTGCTGAGCTCTGGGGATCCGGCAGGACGTCATCGCTATCTGCCTCGTCTGTTTCTGGGACACGTTCCTTGTGACCTGGCGACCGTGATCTTGAGCAGTAACCATGGTGCCTTTGACTTGTGTGACCTGAAAGGGTTCAGGATAGTATTGTGATGCAAACTTGTCTCTAGGTCTTAGCCTTTTTACCAGGACCCAATCTCCCACCAATACTTCCGGTGGCTTGCAACGATGACTGCTCTTATCTGCATACCTCTTCATCTTCTGTTTGGATATGGCATCCTTAGTAGCAATTGGGGTTTGAACAGGCTCAGCGGAACGCTCGGGAGTTTGACACGCATAGGCCTGTTGAACAGCGCAGTGGCAGGTGGTATCCCAGTAGTAGAATGGGGTGTAGCTCTGTACTGTCTAAGAAATCTGTGTAACTCTTGCTGTAAATCCTTGTGCTCCATGGTAGCGATCCTCAAAGTTTTGTTGATTGATTGCATGAACCGTTCCACTTCACCATTGGCCTGAGGCCAGTAAGGAGTTATTTTCCTGTGAGGGAAACCAAGATAGGTTGCGAATGATCGAAAGTCTGTGCTATTAAAAGGTGGTCCATTGTCGGACTCACTGTTTCCGGTATGCCATATGCGAGAAGATCTTGTCTAATTTGGTATAACAGCCCTGGCAGAGGTTGTCGAAACATGTTCAATGACTGGGAACCTCGAATAGTCATCCATGACAACCAGCAGATAGGAGTGATCCGGTAAAACACAGAAGTCAACACTAACAGCAGACCACGGGCCCTCTGGCAGGGTGTCATTTGTAAGGGTGCGCGTCTATGGTCAATTGTAGTTGCTTGGCAAGGTATGCAAGTTTCAATGAGTGCCTCTACTTTTTTGTCTAGTCCTGGAAACCAGACTTTCTCTCTCAGTAATTGCTTTGTTTTCACCACCCCTTGATGAGCCTCGTGGGCCAGATCCAGTACTCTGCTTTGAAGTTTCTGGGGTATCACCAGCCGATTGTTATGCAACAGTAGATTTGAATCAGACACGGAGAGATCATGTCGTGCATTAAAGAAGGCTGTCAAGTAGGTTGTTTGATCCGGTGTTTGGAGGCGGGCTTCAGCAAGAAAATTGCTCCAATTTTTAGATCGAACAGTCTCTATAACTAACTGAAGTTGGTGATCGGAATCCACCGTTTGTTGTATTTTCTCCATAGTCATAGCTTTTGGCACAGAATGTGCAACAATAAAATTGATATGTTCCTCTGTAAGGATGGTTGCTGGGATGTCGTCCTTGGTAGTTTGTGGTGTTGGGTGTCTCGAAAAGTAGTCTGCCGGATTACCAGCTCCTGTGTAAGGTTCTGTGTACATGTTCCTGAAACTCAGTTTTTCCGTCAGCCATTTTACTTTCTGTCTTGCTGCAGCTGTCTTGCCCTCAGTCAATATGGAGTTTCCAGCTTGCATGTTCCTGCCCTGATTCTCTCCCTCTTGCTTCTTAAGCAGCCACAGCTGAGCAGTCAGTGCTTCAGAATCAAGCCTGCAGTGTACCTGTGACCTGACTCCTGGAAGCCTTGGACCTTGTACTCCAGTTATTTCCTATTGTGGAACTTTGGAACACTCGTGGACTTTGGAACCTTGCTATTTGATAAATCCACGTTTGCATGGACTTATGGTAACAGAGAAGAGATCCTGAACCTGTTGTGGAGAGTGATTGCTGAGCTTAAGTTACTCTGGCCTGCTGTGTCTCCTGCTTTTGTATCTGCAAACTGTGTGACTATTATTGCCACTTGTATGAAGTAATACAAGACCTTCTATATCAAACCTGTGACTCCTGTGTTTTCATCGCACCCAAGCACAAGACACTATATGAACTGTACTCCTTACATTACAAGATTCTGAAGCCAAACGTTAGTGTCTGCTGGGTCTGGAAAGGCTGTGTCTGCTGTAACTGTGGATATCAGATGTCCGGTTGTACTTTCTGTGATGACAGTGGTTGTGACTTCTCACAACCATTCCAGGTGAGCAATTCCCTTAAGTTTTTTTTTCTGCAGTGTTACCACAGGTAAACACTATTGTTTTTTTTTTTTTTTCTTTCCTCTTTTGTGTCTGCTGTAACTGTGGATATCAGATGTCCGGTTGAACTTTCTGTGATGATAGTGGTTGTGACTTCTCACAACCATTCCAGGTGAGCAGTTCCCTTAATTTTTTTTTCTCTCTGCAGTGTTACCACAGGTAAACACTATTGTTTTTTTTTTTTTTCTCCTCTCCTTCCAGTACTCCTGTCTTAAAAGATCTGGAAAATGGAGGCCCGCATAAAGGAACTTTGCGGAGTGACTGATAATATCCTTGCAGATTTGCAGACTATAAAAACCCGTTTTACAAACCTACAGGACCTCACTAATCACAATTTGCAAGTGTTTGGACAGACTGCCCAGGATTTGCGAGCCAGGACTGAGGTTCTAGAGGAGCGAGTCCAGGCTCCTGCCGTAGCCCCGAGTTCTGGGATTCCCAAGTTGCCCCCTTTTCGTTTTGGCGGTGAACGTGAGAAATTCAGGGGATTTATTAATCAATGCAATCTTTTTTTTTCTGCACATGCTTCACAATTTCCCACTGAACGATCTAAAGTGCTTACTATAATTATGTTGCTTACCAACAAGGCTTTGATGTGGGCAAACCCTCTGATTGAGACTGAGGATGAATGTTTGGATCATCTTGATGCTTTCATTTCAGCCATGGGACAGGTGTTTGATGACCCCAATCGAGGTGCAACAGCTGAAGCAGCCATGTTAGCTTTGCGCCAAGGTAAGCACTCGGTAGCTGAATATGCCTTGGATTTCAGGAGATGGGCCCTTGATACCACCTGGGACAGTTCCGCCAAAAAATCTATTTTTCGAAAAGGGTTATCTCCACTGATTAAGGATGAACTTGCTCGTGCCGACCCTCCCACTGCGTTAGGTGACTTTATTAACTACTGCATCCGTATTGATACTCGTCTGACTGAACGCAGGCAAGAGAGATGGTTCGAAAGCAATCGCACTAACCTTTTCCTACCTTCCTCTCCAGCTAAGGAACCTTTGAGTAGGATCACACGGAACCTGAACCTGAACCCATGCAGGTAGACTCTTTACAACGACGGGTTAGTGATGCACGCAAGGAACATCGTTTTAAGGAGAATCTATGTTTCTATTGTGGTAAGTCAGGGCACTTCATTATAAACTGCCCCAGCCGTTCTCGTAAGACTACTGCAGCACTCATTCACTGTGAGTGTTGCGAGAGGGGATCTGTCAGGTCCGAGCCTCAGGCTCCAGAGAGATCTGCAGCAACAGATCTTGATTTCTCGGACTTAAACTCCGTTACCTCTGAGGACGTTGACTGTGTAAACGCTGCCATTTTTCAAGTTTCCTCAGCGGTGTCCCAGCTGAGTTGTAAGAAAAACAATTCTCATTGCTTTCTTTCCATCAAACTCTGGGTTGACTCAGCTTGGGTGTCTAGCTCTGCTATGATCGACTCAGGGGCAAGTGGAAATTTTATGGATGTCTCCTTTGCTCTGAAACAGGGGATACGTTCAGTGAAGAAGGCTACTCCAGTACAGATGGAAACTGTGGATGGCTCCCTGCTGACCTCTGGACCAGTGGATCAGGAAACAGAGCCTTTGAGGGTTCTTATGGGTAAAGATCATCAAGAGAAACTGTCCTTTATGCTTATCTCTTCTCCCCACTTTCCCATTATTCTAGGGCTACCATGGCTGCAGGCTCAGAATCCTACCATTAACTGGGAGACCAAGGAATTACACTTTCCAGAGAAACAGATAAGTCCAAAAGTTTCAGCTTGCTCTGTTCCTAAAGGAACCATGTCAGTCCCTGAACTACCAGATGTATACCAGGACTATGTGGATTTATGTGACAAGAAGAACGCTGACCAGCTTCCCCTCACCGTCCATATGATTGTCCAATTGAATTATTGCCTGGAGCAGAGATACCTTTTGGTAAGATCTACCCCCTGGCGGGGCCCGAGCTAAAGGCTTTAAAGGATTACATAGACGAAAATCTAGCCAAGGGCTTCATACGCCCCTCTTCATCTCCTGCAGGTGCACCCATCTTCTTTGTAAAGAAGAAAGATGGATCTCTGAGACCCTGCGTAGACTATAGGGAACTCAATAAGGTTACTATTAGAAACCGTTATCCATTGCCTTTAATCCCTGAGTTATTGGAGAGAGTGCGACATGCCAAAATTTTCTCTAAACTAGATCTCCGTGGGGCCTATAACTTAGTCCGTATTAGACCTGGGGATGAATGGAAGACTGCATTCAGGTCACGCTATGGACACTTTGAATATCTAGTTATGCCTTTTGGTCTGAGTACCGCCCCAGCCACTTTCCAACACTTGGTGAATGACATCTTCAGGGATCTCCTAGATACATTCGTGGTGATTTATTTGGATGATATTCTAATTTTTTCTAACTCCACAGAGGAACATCATGGACATGTGAGAATGGTCTTGGAACGTCTAAGACAAAATCATCTTTACATCAAACTTGAAAAGTGTGAATTCCATAGGACCGAAATTCAATTTCTGGGGTATGTACTGTCTACACAAGGAATTAGTATGGATGGAAGCAAGACCCAAGCCATCAAGGATTGGCCAAGTCCTAGAAATGTGAAGGAGGTGCAGCGCTTCATCGGGTTTGCCAACTTCTATAGACGTTTCATTAGGAATTTCTCTGAGGTAGTGTCACCTATCACCCAACTTACCCGGAAAGAGTCTAGGTTCTCCTGGACTCCCCAAGCCCAGGAAGCATTTTCCCGTCTAAAAGATAAATTTACCACTGCACCTATCTTAGTACATCCCAACCCCGAACTTGCCTTTATAATAGAGGTGGATGCTTCAGACTGTGCCGTTGGAGCTATACTCTCTCAGAGAACAGGTGAGAAGAATGTCTTGCATCCCTGTGCCTTCTTTTCCCAGCAGTTGTCTTCGGCTGAGAGGAACTACGATGTGGGCAATAGAGAGTTGTTGGCCATTATTGCCGCCTTCAAAGAATGGAGACACCTTCTTCAGGGAGCTGCACAGCAAATAGTCGTCCTGACAGACCATCGTAACCTTGAATTTATCAGGTCGGCTAAGTGCCTGACTCCTCGCCAGGCTCGCTGGAATCTTTTCTTAAACCAATTTAATTTTATCATTTCTTATAGACCAGGATCGCGCAATGGAAAGGCTGATGCACTCTCTAGGATTTATTCAGCAGAGACACGTCCACTTACTCCTCCTAAGACTATTCTTCCTGACTCTAGATTCCTGGGAGTGATTCATAATCAAGACCTACTTAAGGACATCAAGGAAGCATACCATGCGGATTCCTTTTTGGCACAACCCCCAAGGGACGTAAGTCTTGTCTTTAAGAATGGTGTGTGGATTCAGGGACAACGTCTGTATATTCCTGAAACAGTCAGATTAAGAGTATTGCAACTCATTCACGATTCCAAGATAGCTGGGCATAGAGGAATTCTAAAGACACAGGAATTTCTTTCTCGTTTCTTTTGGTGGCCCACTTGCAGGAAGGATGTTTTAAACTATGTCACTTCATGTGAAGTCTGTGCAAGATGCAAAACACCTCGCTCCTCACCAACTGGTCTGTTGCAACCTCTTCCCACCCCGTCCCGCCGTGGGGATCCATTTCTATGGACTTCATTGTGGAGTTACCAACCTCTCAAGGGAAGAACACCATTCTAGTGGTGGTTGATCGTTTAACAAAAGCAGCTCATTTTATCCCTTGTGTCGGCTTACCCACTGCAAGACAGACATCAGATTTGATGATTAAAAATGTGTTTCGCTTACATGGAGTACCAGATGAGGTTATTTCGGATCGAGGGGTGCAATTCACTTCAAGGTTTTGGCAAAATTTCTGTGCAGCATTGGACATTAAAGTGAACCTTTCTTCTGCTTTTCATCCTCAGACTAATGGACAGACGGAACGAACCAATCAGACCCTGGAGCAGTATCTTTGCTGCTTTATCTGCCACCTACAGGATGATTGGGTGGATCTACTTCCACTGGCTGAGTTCTCTTATAACAACTCTCAGAGCGCCTCCACTAAGCAGTCTCCTTTTTACTCCAATTTAGGTTATCATCCTAATATTCTTCCTCGATTTCCCATAGAAACGCCTTTGCCAGCAGTGACTGAAAGAATCACGTCTTTACAAAAGAATATGGATCTTCTAAAGGGAAATCTGGAATTGGCTCAGGAAAGGTACAAGAAAGCCGCAGATAAATTTCGTAAACCTGCACCAGCTTTCAAGGTAGGAGACCTGGTCTGGCTGTCAACCAGAAATCTTAAGTTAAGAATTCCATCATCTAAGTTGGGACATAAATACACTGGACCTTATAAAATCAGTAAAATTATAAGTGCTGTCGCTTGTCGTCTTCAACTGCCCAGAACTATGAGAATCCACCCTGTCTTTCATGTATCTCTACTAAAGGCTGCGACACCCAATACATTTCCTGGACGTTCTTCTCCTTGCCCTGACCCAGTGCTAGTCGATGGTCAGGAAGAATTTGTGGTGGAAAGGATTCTGGATTCCAGGTTGTATAGAAATCAGTTACAATATTTGATTAAATGGCAGGGCTACCCAGTGGAGGACAACTCATGGGAACCAGTCAATAACGTTAATGCTCCTCGCTTGCTCCGTCAGTTTCATCAGAGGTACCCACACAAGCCTGGTCTGAGGTCATCCGGAGGTTGTCCCTAAGGGGGGAGTAATGTAAGGTTCTGTGTACATGTTCCTGAAACTCAGTTTTTCCGTCAGCCATTTTACTTTCTGTCTTGCTGCAGCTGTCTTGCCCTCAGTCAATATGGAGTTTCCAGCTTGCATGTTCCCGCCCTGATTCTCTCCCTCTTGCTTCTTAAGCAGCCACAGCTGAGCAGTCAGTGCTTCAGAATCAAGCCTGCAGTGTACCTGTGACCTGACTCCTGGAAGCCTTGGACCTTGTACTCCAGTTATTTCCTATTGTGGAACTTTGGAACACTCGTGGACTTTGGAACCTTGCTATTTGATAAATCCACATTTGCATGGACTTATGGTAACAGAGAAGAGATCCTGAACCTGTTGTGGAGAGTGATTGCTGAGCTTAAGTTACTCTGGCCTGCTGTGTCTCCTGCTTTTGTATCTGCAAACTGTGTGACTATTATTGCCACTTGTATGAAGTAATACAAGACCTTCTATATCAAACCTGTGACTCCTGTGTTTTCATCGCACCCAAGCACAAGACACTATATGAACTGTACTCCTTACATTACATCCTGCCTCGTATCTCAACCGAAACTGGTAGTTCTGTAGGCGGAGCAACCAGCGTTCAAGTCGTGGGGGAGGCTTTGAAGAATGTTTGTTGAAAAGCGGAATGAGCGGTTTGTGGTCACTTATCACTGTGAATTTATGTCCCATGAGGTACAGATGAAAATGAATGCATCCCCACACAACCGCAAGAGCTTCCCTTTCAGTTTGTGAATAGCGTTGTTCTGTCTCTGTTAAGGCTTTGCTTGCATAGGAAATGGTAGAAACGTTGCTTCTTTGGACACTTGTGTGAGAATTGCACCCAGCCCCACCGGACTAGCGTCCACGATCAGCTCTGTGGACTTTAGAGGGTCAAAATAGGCCATGACGGTGTCGCCAGTCAGACCGGACTTCATGGAGTCGAATGCTGCTTGGTGTTCAGTAGTCCATGTCCAAGGAGTGTCTTTTTTCGTGAGTAGTCTCAGGGGTTCGGAGACCGTGGCCAGATCAGGCATAAATCGCCCACAGTACGTGACTAGTCCTAGAAAACTGCGAACCTCTGACACATTTTGAGGTTGGCTAGCTGACTTTATGGCAGAAACTTTCTGAGGATCTGCTGAAACTCCTTGCTCCGAAAAGATATATCCAAAGAAGCTTAATGACTTTTGGTTAAACTCACATTTTGACGGATTGACAGTTAGATTGCAGGCTTGCAGTCTCTGAAACACTTGCTCTAAGTGACTGTCATGCTCCTCTTGGGTTGTACCATATATAAGAATGTCATCACTGACGTTTAGAACTCCTGCTATTCCAGATAGAACCTACTGATAACGTTCTGAAATATTTCTGCCGCAGATGAGATACCAAAGTTCAACCTCTTGAATCGTCGTAAGCCCACATGGGTACTAAAAGTTGTAATGTACCTGGAATCTGGATGCAACTCAAGTTGATGATAACCTGATTTTAAATCAATTTTAGAAAATACTTTTGCACCATTCAGGTCTGTGATAATGTCATCAATAGTGGGCGTGATGTGCCTTTCTCTTTGAATAGCCAAATTGGCATGCCGCATATCCACACATAGCCGGATTTTACCAGGCTGCTTTGGTTTTGGTGCAACAACAATGGGCGATACCCAAGGAGTCGGGCCTTCAACTCGTTCAACAACATCAGACGCTTCCAGATCTTGCAGTTCTTGCTCCACAAGTTTGCGGACATGAAATGGGATGCGCCTGTGAGGTTGAACAGACGGCTGTATTGACTGGTCAATATGCAATTTTATCTGAACGTCTTTTAGCTTACCGAGACCTTTAAAGAGATTGGGGTATCTCTGCATGATGTGTTGAGCCGAAGGACCTGTGACGCTATTGACCAGGTTGACCAGACCCAGAGATATAGCACTCCTGCAGCTGAGAAGCGTGTCTGCGGAGCACTCTACTACATATACAGTGTCGGTGATGGACTTCCCGTTAGCTGCAAGTTCTGACTGAAATTTGCCACACAGGGGTAGTGCAGATGCTGAACCATAAGGAAAAATCTTTAGGCTAGTGCTTTGTAGAGCAGGTCTGTTCGGGAGTCGGCTATAGACTGCACGGCTGATGACATTTACTGATGCCCCCGTGTCTACTAGGGCTTCCACCGGACTACCATTTATCAGGATAAGTCGCCTTGGACTGGTAAGTGCGTGCAGTGTTTGAGATCCCTCTGCAGTCACTGAGAATAGATAAGTACGTGAGGCTCGTCAGTAAGCTGCAGCGTTTGGATTTTCTGTGACCTGGGTTGTACTGTGGGATGAGGGGATTGTGGTTTGGATCTACACACTTTTGCAAAATGGTTTTGTTTTCCACAATTATGGCAGGTCCCCCCTTTTGCTGGGCAGACATTCTGGTGAGGATACGACCCTCCGCAGTTGTAGCAAGTTGCCCCCTGCATACGAGGCACAGGCGGTCTCTGTGTCAGCTTTGCTATACAAGATGGTGCTTCCGCCTCGCACTCAATGTTCTCTATGAGTTTAGCTTGTTTTTCGGCGGTATCATTTACACGTGCTGTTTCAAGCAGTTTTGCTAAAGTCATGGTGGGATCTCTGAGTGTTTGTCTCCGTAACTTAGAGGAGATGCAACCTTGTAAAATCTGCATTTGGATCTCTTTGTCGACATCTGCAAATTCACAGTAAGCTGCAAGGTGCCGTAGTCGGACATGATATTCATCAATGCTTTCTGTTGCTGACTGCTTTAATTGTCTAAACTTGAAGATTTCAAATGCTGCATTTCTGTGTGGGGAGAAATACTTGCTTAATGCTGCCTTACTGAGCTCATAGTCTTTGTCTTCTCCTGTATTAGGCAAAGTAGTGAAGATATCATAGACTTGTTCCCCTGCATAACGTAATAGCATGGCTTTCTTCCTGGTATCATCTGATATGTTCATGGCTTGTAGGAATATATCAAAACGCTTCAGCCATTTCTCCCAACATGCTGCTAGGTTAGCTGGGGATGATGCACATCAAAAGCAGGGAAGGCAGGTAAACAGGCCATTGTTGTAGAGCTGAAATACCTTTAGCTGATGATGAACGCTTCCTCGTCGCCAGTTGTAATGTTGTTGTGCAGATGAAGGGAACTCCAGAAGGCCACACAGAGATGCTGGATGGTAGGTTTAAACAGCCATACTTTATTTCTCGTTCCTCTCCCTCGCTCCCCTCTACCCAGGACTTCCTGCTCCTGCCTTGTCCCCTCCTCCCCATTACATCATCGTTACTAGGCAGAAACTGAAACAAGGATAACAGCAAACCAATCACAGATATAGTAACAACATCACATATACCTTAAATGTAAATTATCCCTCCTCCCCAAATCAAAGATAAAAAAAAAAAAAATAAGTCTCACAGAACAAAATTTTAAAATGAATTGGCCTATATGGAAAAAGCTGTAAAGAGAAAAAAAATGGAAATGGAAGAATTTTTGGTTTCGGGCTACCTCAATTCCACAAAAAATGCAATAACAATCAGTCAAAATCATGTATATATCCCGAAATGGTATCATTATAAATGTAATCTTGCTGTGCAAAACTAAGCTTTCACACATTTCTTTTAAATTTCTCATTTTTCTTTACAACTTAAAAAAAACTTTACAAATTATGGGATGTTCATAATCATACTGACCTAGAGAATCAAAAATGCTTTGTCATTTTTAACATACAATGAATGCTGTAAAAACAAAACTCCTAAAAACAATGTTGGAAAATAGTTTTTTTTTTTCACAATTTCACTTCACTTGGATTTATTTTTCTGTTTTCCAATAGATTGCTTTGTAAAATGAATGATGTGACTGAGCCCTCGTGGGCAGGGTCCTCTTTCCTCCTCTACGAGTCAGTGATTTGTATTGTTCATCATTATTATACTTGAATTTTTTTTATTATGTGTACCCTTTTCACATGTAAAGTACCATGGACTTAATGGGGCTATAATGATAAATAATAATAATTGACAGCTTCAACTTATTCTGCATAAAAACAAGCCCTCATATGGCTATATCAACAGCAAAGTAAAAAAAATGACAGCTCTTAGGAGAAAAGGAGGAAAAAATTAAAACGCACAAATGGAAAATCTAGCTAATGGAGGGTTTAAATGACAAGTTATATTTTAGGTACTTACCGTGAACTTTCTTGTCCTGTTGCCCCAGCATTTCCAACAAATATACCAGAGCTGGCTTCAAATGTCAATGGCTCTGTGGACCTTTGGAATGGAGCTCTTTGATACTCCTCACAGTCCATGTAAAGGACTATTTCATATTCCACCACTGTCACTGTAAAACGATTCCATTTATTTGTCATTACAGGCACTTTAAAAGAAGCGGCCTCTTTGGAAATATGTGAACCTGGTTCAGTATAGTATATATTTATCCTCTGTGTACCATCTTCAACTGTTGACAGCTTGAGGCCTAAATAGATAATCTTCTGAAAGGCATCAGTTATAGCAAATAAAACACCTCCATGATTACTATTGGGCTTTAAAGTAGCAATAATGGCAAAATCTCGAAAAAATGGTTGTGGAATGAATGTGCGTGTAAGGCGGCCAATGTTAGACTCTGGTCCAAAGCTGTAAGCTGGAAACCCTTCATATCCAGTAATAAAAGACACTGAAGGAGGAAGAGGCACTCCAATCAGCTCTAAGAGATCAAGATGTCCTCTGTTACCCGATCTGTAGAAGAAAAACAAAATGACAGTCAGTGCTTGAAAGACTTAAAGAGGACCTTCCACTGAACATTGAAAATTTATCCGAGTACCTCCGGAAATTGCTTCTGTTCCACTGATTGTGAATTAGATTTTTGTTTATTTTATGACCCTGTGTCCCCCCCTGAAACAAAGATGCACATTTTCTCTTTAACCAAATGGGTGTATACCAGAGAACTTCTCTATGGGAGCTTACTTTTTATCATTTCATACTGGCCAATAAAGACACGGCCATTGACACTGAGAAGTTCTGTGGTTTACACCCAGTTGGTGGAAGGAAAAATTTGCACCTTTATTACTAGGCGTAAAACTTTGGAATGGTGGGGGGATTTAAAAAAAATGTTACAGAATCTGTGGAACAATGACAATTGGAAGAGGTACTTGGTTTAAATGTCCAAAAAATCTAGTTACAAATAAATACCGGTGTAAGTTAATAAGCATCAAAGTGCTATTTTGGCTTATTACTCTTTATTTCTTTCTTTACGTTTTTGGGTATTCTGGAAATATTACAGCCCACTTGTTTTTTCTGTACCACCAAACATCCCTAGAGACCACATAAAGATGTGTATTTAACAGGATTTTACAGTCCCCAGTTTCCGTGGAATGGAGTTTTTACTCTATTGTTAGTTATCGTCTTCACCGGCAAGTGTATTCAAATACACTGTCAATTCAGTCCTTCAGTGCTATATAAAGTTTACAATTCCTTTTACACTTGAAAATAGAGTAGTATAGAATATCTCATAAAAAAGTACCAAAATGGTACTTCGGTATGACAAACTTCCAAGACTTCGTAAATCTGCAAATAGCATAGTACATATGAAAATGATCATTGTCACCTCTTGGTATCATTGATTACTCATACATCTGACAATAGTCCTTCAAAATCCCTGAGTTTGGGCAAGTGTCCCTAGAACAATTGATGCTGTTTTGAAGGCAAAGGTTGTCACACCAAATATTGATTTGATTCAGATTTCTCATTTTGTTCATTCATTTAGCATTTTGTAAATTGATTAAAATAAAGTATTAACACTTCTGTTTTTAAAAGCGTTCTTGCTTTGCATATTTTTCCATGCCTGCCTAAAACTTTAGCAAAGTACTGTGCATGTATATACTAATTTGGTGCTGAAAGTGTGTGAGTGTGATATTTAACCTCTCATGATGCCTATATGATCTCTTTGCCCCTCTCTCTGCAGAAGGCAGGACAAATGCACAGCAGAAGGGATGGTGAGCATAACCTCCCTATACATAACTTGGGCTATAAAGAGGTAGATATATATTTCAAGGAAATCTCACCAGGTTTTTGCCACCTAATCTGAGAGCAGTATAATATAGAGACAGAGATGTGTCACACACTGGGCTATTTGCTGTAGTTTTTATAAAATCACTGTTTTATCAGCATGAGATAATTGTTAGAAAACTAGTTAACCTATTAACATGTAGTATCTGTATAACCCTGCCCCCTCCAATCTTGCATATGCACAGTGTACACAGAAAGCTGGCATTCAGTGATGTAAGTGGGTTTACACACAGCTCAATATTCAGAGAACCAGCAGTTCGAATGTCACAACACAGTTGCCAGAGATCCCAGGCTAGGGGCTCCTTCACTATTCCTAAAGTTAGGGGCTCCCTAGTTATCCATACTCCCCAGATTATTTCTGATGGTTAACCCCTCTCTGACATTAGACGTACTATCCCGTCCATAAAACCCGTGCCATTCTGACCATGGACGGGATAGTACGTCATGCCCTTTAATGCGACATCGCGACTTAAGTAGCGGTGATCGCATTAAAATTCCGACGCCAGCTTACTCTTGGAAGTTGGCGTCGGCATCCCGGGCTGCGTCCTCCCCCCTCAGGCCTCCCATCGCTGTGATTGGCTGTTGAATTCTGAACAGCCAATCACAGCCTTTCTCACTGTTTCAGCCAATCAGAGCGGCTAAAACAGTGAGATCGCAGGCTAGGATCGAGTACCGATGTACTCGATCCTAGGCCTGGGCCTAGGAAGGTCCAGACCCCCCCGGATTGGCGCGATCGCCGATCACATCGATCGCGCCAATCCAGGGCACAGCCGCGGTATATCCGCGCTGTGCCCTGCCTGTACCTGCCTGGATCGGTGCAGTAATAGCACCGATCCTAGGCCAGGGCCTGTAGGGCATGAAGGAGCTGATTGGCGCGATCGATGTCATCGACGATCGCGCCAATCACAGGGCACAGCAGCGGTGTGACCGCTCTGTGCCCTGCTAGGTGACCTGCCGGTGACCTGCCTAGGAATGGAGCTGTGAGCTCTGATTACTAGGCCGGTGCCTAGCAACCGGCAATGCAGGGGTCTCCTTTGATTGGTGGGATTGATGTGATCATCGATCCCACCAATGACAGGTCACAGCAGCGATGTGACCGCTCTGTGACCTGTCTGCAAACTGGATCTGACCTGTCTGACCGCACTGCAGGGGTCCTCACACTTGCTGAGGATTCCTGCTGTGCGGTCACACTGCCAGATCTCCTCCTGTGCTGGGCTTGTGGTGCCACAGTAGCCTGTGACACCACAACTCCTGCTGAAGAGAGAAGAAAGAAGAGAGAAGAAAGAAGAGAGAAGAAAGAAGAGAAAAGAAAGAAAAGACTACAAACGTGAGTTTTTGAGCCCCGATCCCTGCCCGATCCACCCCAATCCCCCCATTCCCCCCTCCCCCCTTCCCTTTCCCCCTCTTTTTACCCCCCCTTTGCGCCGCCGAGCGTTGATTGGTGACGCAGTTCACCCATCAACACTTTCGCACCCCCCTCCGTGCGCACATCCAGCAGCCGCAAACTTTGATAAGTGACAGCGGTCACTTATCAGAGCTCGTGCCTGCCGTTTTTTTTTTCACCCCCACTTTCCGCCACTCCCGTGCGCACATCCAGCAGCCACGGAACTTTGATAAGTGACACCAGTCACTTATCAGAGCTCGTTCCTGCCGTTTTTTGTTTTTTTTCACCAACTTTTCCGCCACTCCCGTGCGCACATCCAGCAGCCACGGAACTTTGATAAGTGACACCAGTCACTTATCAGAGCTCGTTCCTGCTGTTTTTTTTTTGTTTTTTTTCACCAACTTTTCCGCCACTCCCGTGCGCACACCCAGCAGCCACGGAACTTTGATAAGTGACACCGTCACTTATCAGAGCTCGTTCCTGCTGTTTTTTTTTTTTTTCCACCAACTTTTCCGCCACTCCCGTGCGCACACCCAGCAGCCACGGAACTTTGATAAGTGACACCAGTCACTTATCAGAGCTCGTTCCTGCTGTTTTTTTTTTTGTTTTTTTTCACCAACTTTTCCGCCACTCCCGTGCGCACACCCAGCAGCCACGGAACTTTGATAAGTGACACCAGTCACTTATCAGAGCTCGTTCCTGCTGTTTTTTTTTTTTTTTCCCACCAACTTTTCCGCCACTCCCGTGCGCACATCCAGCAGCCGCGGAACTTTGATAAGTGACACCAGTCACTTATCAGAGCTCGTTCCTGCTGTTTTTTTTTCATCCCCCTTTCCGCCACTCCCGTGCGCACATCCAGCAGCCGCGAAACTTTGATAAGTGACAGCGGTCACTTATCAGAGCTCGTGCCTGCCAGTTTTTTTTTTCACCCCCCTTTCCGCCACTCCCGTGCGCACATCCAGCAGCCGCGAAACTTTGATAAGTGACAGCGGTCACTTATCAGAGCTCGTGCCTGCCAGTTTTTTTTTTTCACCCCCCTTTCCGCCACTCCCGTGCGAACATCCAGCAGCCGCGGAACTTTGATAAGTGACAGCAGTCACTTATCAGAGCTCGTGCCTGCCAGTTTTTTTTTTTTTCACCCCCCTTTCCGCCACTCCCGTGCGCACATCCAGCAGCCGCGGAACTTTGATAAGTGACACCGGTCACTTATCAGAGCTCGTGCCTGCCAGTTTTTTTTTCACCCCCCTTTCCGTCACTCCCGTGCGCACATCCAGCAGCCACGGAACTTTGATAAGTGACACCGGTCACTTATCAGAGCTCGTGCCTGCTGGTTTAGACATTTTTTCACAGGCCTTTTTTTTCCCTATTCGCTTTCTTTTCTTTTAGCTTTTTCTTTTCAGCTTAGTTTACACCAATCACTATCCACCCCCCCACACACACACACACAGTTATAAATAAAGTTCACACAAAGCACCACATTCACAAAAAAAATGTCCCGCTCGTCACGCTCATCCCAACAGCGCTATTCAGTGGAGGAGGCATACGCTTTCCTTGCCTCCGACACTGATAGCGAGGGAGAGGATCCCACATTTCTTTATTTTTCAGATGAAGATTCTTCTTCCTCCTCATCTTCCTCCTCGGGTCCTGCGGAACCGCCACGCAGACGCCCCAGGACAGAACATGAGGCAGCGCCCGCCCCTGAAAATGAACCAGCGCACCCCTCTTCGGACCCCGTATGGACCCCGGCCCCCGAAAATTACGAGCCACTGATTCCTGATTTTGTGGCAGAATCAGGAATCAGGTTTGACTCCACCGGCTTCACAGAAATAGACTTTTTCAAAGTCTTTTTCTCTGAGGATTTAATTAACCTCATGGTGGAGCAAACAAATTTGTACGCTCGGCAATTTTTGGCGCAAAACCCCCGTTCATCATTTTCCAACTGGTCTCCTGTAGACGCAGTTGAAATGATGCAGTTTTGGGGCCTGGTCCTCCATATGGGGATCCTGAAGAAGCCAGAAATTCGGCAATATTGGAGTGTTGATATTTTATACAACACTCCACTGTTCCGAATGGTCATGGCTCGGACGCGTTTTGAGGCCATCCACAAATTCCTGCATTATAATGATAATGCACAGTGTCCCCCACGAGATGACCCCAACTTTGACCGCCTGTTCAAAGTTCGGCCGGTCATCGAACACTTCAACAAAAAGTTTGCTGAAGTGTACGTGCCCCAAAGGGACATCTGCGTGGATGAGTCCTTGGTTCATTTTAAGGGACGGCTCGCATTCCGCCAGTACCTGCCCAGCAAGAGGGCAAGGTACGGAATCAAACTCTACAAGCTGTGTGAGAGTACCTCAGGGTACACACACAGCTTTAGAGTTTACGAAGGAAAGGACACCAGGATTGTACCCCCTGAGTGTCCCCCCGTCCTGGGAGTGAGTGGGAAAATTGTGTGGGATTTGGTGCACCCACTGCTGGATAAAGGTTATCACCTTTACACTGATAACTTTTATTCCAGCATCCCACTCTACAAATCCCTCTCTGCGCGAGGTACCGCAGCCTGCGGTACCGTCCGCAAAAATCAGAGAGGCCTCCCAAAGACGCTACTTGGGCTGATGCTCAGAAAGGGTGAGAGCAGAGCCCAATGTAGCGACCACCTGTTGGTGGTCAAGTACAAGGAAAGAGGGATGTCCTTCTCTTGACCACCATACATGGTGATGGCAGCGGTAACGGGGTACCTCTACACAGGTCCGCAAACCGGACTGTGTACTGGGGTACAATAAATACATGGGGGGTGTTGATCTCTCTGATCAACTCCTCCAACCGTACAGTGCTTTGAGAAAGGCCAAGGTGTGGTACAAGAAGCTGTCCGTGCACATCGTCCAAATGGCAATGCTCAACGCTTTCCTGCTGTCACGATGTGCACGCAACAGCGATACGACGTACCTTCAGTTTCAGGAGGTAGTGGTTAAGGCCCTGATGTTTGGCGCTCAGGAAACAGCGGGCCCCAGTACTTCCGGAACTGAAGGTGCTCGTATCATACCAGGTCAGCATTTCCCGGGGGTGGTCCCGCCAACTGGAAGAAAAGGTAAGCCACAAAAAAGGTGCCGAGTGTGTTACAAAAGGGGAATACGCAAGGACACCACTTACCAATGCGACACCTGCCCCGAAAAACCTGGCCTGTGTATGAAGGATTGTTTCAAATTGTACCACACCTCAATGCACTACTAATTTACTTTACAGGAAAGATTAGTTCCAGAAGGGTGGCACATTTAGAAAAGTTCCTTGGGAGTCTACTTTCCAAAATTATGTCACTTGTGGGGTTTTTTTTACTGTTTAGGCACATCAGGGGCTCTGCAAACGGAACATGACGCCCGCAGACCATCCATCAAAGTCTGCTTCCAAAACGTCACAATTTCCCTTCTGAGCCCCAAATTGTGCCCGAACAGTTTTTTCCCACATATGGGGTACCAGTGTACTCAGGACAAATTGAACAACAACTTTTGGTGTCCAATTTCTCCTCTTAACCTTGGGAAAATAAAAAATTGGGGACTAAAACATCATTTGTGTGAGGTAAAAAGTAGGATTTTTTTTTTCACACCTGGGCATTATAAACTTTAGTGAAACACTTGGGGGTTCAAAGTGCTCATCACACACCTAGATAAGTTCCTTAGGGGGTCTAGTTTCCAAAATGGGGTCACATGTGGGGGATTTCCACTGTTTAGGCACATCAGGGGCTCTGCTAACGGAACATGACGCCCGCAGACCATTCCATCAAAGTCTGCATTACCAAAAAACGTCACTGCTTGCCGTATGCCCAAACAGTGGATACCCCCAACATATGGGGTATCAGCGTACTCAGGACAAATTGGACAACACTTTTGGGTCCAATTTCTCCTCTTACCCTTGGGAAAATAAAAAATTGGGACTAAAACATCACTTTTGTGGAAAAAAAAAAAATATTTTTTTTTTCACGCCAGGGCATTATAAACGTTAGTGAAACACTTGGGGTTCAAAGTGCTCACCACACACTAGATAAGTTCCTTAGGGGGTCTAGTTTCCAAAATGGGGTCACATGTGGGGGGTTCCACTGTTTAGGCACATCAGGGGCTCTGCTAACGGAACATGACGCCGCAGACCATTCCATCAAAGTCTGCATTCCAAAACTCACGCTTCCTTTCCCGAGCCCTGCCGTGTGCCCAAACAGTGTTCCCCCCAACATATGGGGTATCAGCGTACTCAGGACAAATTGGACAACACTTTTGGGTCCAATTTCTCCTCTTACCCTTGGGAAAATAAAAAATTGGGGACTAAAACATCACTTTTGTGGAAAAAAAAATATATTTTTTTTTTCACGCCAGGGCATTAAAACGTTAGTGAAACACTTGGGGTTCAAAGTGCTCACCACACACCTATATAAGTTCCTTAGGGGGTCTAGTTTCCAAAATGGGGTCACATTGGGGGGTTTCCACTGTTTAGGCACATCAGGGGCCCTCCAAACGCGACATGGCGTCCGTTCGCAATTCCAGCCAATTTTGGTTTGGAAAAGTCAAACGCGCTCCTTCCTTTCAAGCCCTGCCGTGCGCCCAAACAGTGGTTCCCCCCACATATGGGGTATCAGCGTACTCAGGACATATTGGAAACAACTTTTGTGGTCCAATTTCTCCTCTTACCCTGGGAAAATAAAAAATTGGGGACTAAAACATCATGCTTGTGGAAAAAATATGATTTTTTTTCTTCACGGCTCTACATTACAAACTTGCGTGAAGCACTTGAGGGTTCAAAGTGCTCACCACACATCTAGATAAGTTCCTTAGGGGGTCTAGTTTCCAAAATGGGGTCACATGTGGGGGTTTCCACTGTTTAGGCACATCAGGGGCCCTCCAAACGCGACATGGCGTCGTTCGCAATTCCAGCCAATTTTGGTTTGGAAAAGTCAAACGGCGCTCCTTCCCTTTCAAGCCCTGCCGTGTGCCCAAACAGTGGTTTCCCCCACATATGGGGTATCAGCGTACTCAGGACATGTTGGACAACAACTTTTGTGGTCCAATTTCTCCTCTTACCTTGGGAAAATAAAAATTGGGGACTAAAACATCATGTTTGTGGAAAAAAATTGATTTTTTTTCTTCACGGCTCTACATTACAAACTTGCGTGAAGCACTTGAGGGTTCAAAGTGCTCACCACACATCTAGATAAGTTCCTTAGGGGTCTAGTTTCCAAAATGGGGTCACATGTGGGGGGTTTCCACTGTTTAGGCACATCAGGGGCCCTCCAAACGCAACATGGCGTCCGTTCGCAATTCCAGCCAATTTTGGTTTGGAAAATCAAACGGCCTCCTTCCCTTTCAGCCCTGCCGTGCGCCCAAACAGTGGTTCCCCCCACATATGGGGTATCAGCGTACTCAGGACATGTTGGACAACAACTTTTGTGGTCCAATTTCTCCTCTTACCCTTGGGAAAAAAAAAATTTGGGGACTAAAACATCATGTTTGTGGAAAAAATATGATTTTTTTTCTTCACGGCTCTACATTACAAACTTGCGTGAAGCACTTGAGGGTTCAAAGTGCTCACCACACATCTAGATAAGTTCCTTAGGGGGTCTAGTTTCCAAAATGGGGTCACATGTGGGGGTTTCCACTGTTTAGGCACATCAGGGGCCCTCCAAACGCAACATGGCGTCCGTTCGCAATTCCAGCCAATTTGGTTTGGAAAAGTCAAACGCGCTCCTTCCCTTTCAAGCCCTGCCGTGCGCCCAAACAGTGGTTTCCCCCCACATATGGGGTATCAGCGTACTCAGGACATGTTGGACAACAACTTTTGTGGTCCAATTTCTCCTCTTACCCTTGGGAAAAAAAAATTTGGGGACTAAAACATCATGTTTGTGGAAAAAATTGATTTTTTTTTTCACGGCTCTACATTACAAACTTGCGTGAAGCACTTGAGGGTTCAAAGTGCTCACCACACATCTAGATAAGTTCCTTAGGGGTCTAGTTTCCAAAATGGGGTCACATGTGGGGGGTTTCCACTGTTTAGGCACATCAGGGGCCCTCCAAACGGACATGGCGTCCGTTCGCAATTCCAGCCAATTTTGGTTTGGAAAATCAAACGGCCTCCTTCCCTTTCAGCCCTGCCGTGCGCCCAAACAGTGGTTCCCCCCCACATATGGGGTATCAGCGTACTCAGGACATGTTGGACAACAACTTTTGTGGTCCAATTTCTCCTCTACCTTGGGAAAATAAAAATTTGGGGACTAAAACATCATGTTTGTGGAAAAAAATATGATTTTTTTTCTTCACGGCTCTACATTACAAACTTGCGTGAAGCACTTGAGGGTTCAAAGTGCTCACCACACATCTAGATAAGTTCCTTAGGGGGTCTAGTTTCCAAAATGGGGTCACATGTGGGGGGTTTCCACTGTTTAGGCACATCAGGGGCCCTCCAAACGCAACATGGCGTCCGTTCGCAATTCCAGCCAATTTTGGTTTGGAAAAGTCAAACGGCGCTCCTTCCCTTTCAAGCCCTGCCGTGCGCCCAAACAGTGGTTCCCCCCCACATATGGGGTATCAGCGTACTCAGGACATGTTGGACAACAACTTATGTGGTCCAATTTCTTCTCTTACCCTTGGGAAAATAAAAATTTGGGGACTAAAACATCATGTTTGTGGAAAAAATATGATTTTTTTTCTTCACGGCTCTACATTACAAACTTGCGTGAAGCACTTGAGGGTTCAAAGTGCTCACCACACATCTAGATAAGTTCCTTAGGGGGTCTAGTTTCCAAAATGGGGTCACATGTGGGGGGTTTCCACTGTTTAGGCACATCAGGGGCCCTCCAAACGTGACATGGCGTCTGTTCGCAATTCCAGCCAATTTTGGTTTGGAAAAGTCAAACGGCGCTCCTTCCCTTTCAAGCCCTGCCGTGCGCCCAAACAGTGGTTCCCCCCCACATATGGGGTATCAGCGTACTCACGCCAAGTTGGACAACAACTTTTGTGGTTCAATTTCTCCTCTTACCCTTGGGAAAATAAAAATTTGGGGACTAAAACATCATGCTTGTGGAAAAAATATGATTTTTTTTCTTCACGGCTCTACATTACAAACTTGCGTGAAGCACTTGAGGGTTCAAACTACTCACCACACATCTAGATAAGTTCCTTAGGGGGTCTAGTTTCCAAAATGGGGTCACATGTGGGGGGTTTCCACTGTTTAGGCACATCGGGGCCTCTCCAAACGCGACATGGCGTCCGTTCTCAATTCCAGCCAATTTTGGTTTGGAAAAGTCAAACTGCGCTCCTTCCATTCCGAGCTCTGCCGTGTGCCCAAACAGTGGTTTTCCCTCACATATGGGGTATCGGCGTACTCAGGAGAAATTGCACAACAACTTTATCAGTCCGTTTTCTCCTTTTTCCCTTGTGAAAATAAAAAAAATGTTTGTAAAAGATCATTTTTGTGACTAAAAACTAAAATGTTAATTTTTTCCTTCCACGTTGCTTCAGCTCCTGTGAAGCACCTGAAGGGTTAATAAACTTCTTGAATGTGGTTTTGAGTACCTTGAGGGTGTAGTTTTTAGAATGGTGTCACTTTTGGGTATTTTCTGCTATATAGACCCCTCAAAGTGACTTCAAATATGAGGTGGTCCCGAAAAAAAATGGCTTTGTAAATTTTGTTGTAAAAATGAGAAATCGCTGGTCAACTTTTAACCCTTATAATTTCCTAACAAAAAAAAATGTTGCTTCCAAAATTGTGCTGATGTAAAGTAGACATGTGTGAAATGTTATTTCTTAACTATTTTGTGTGACATATTTCTCTGTTTTAAGGGAATAAAAATTCAAAGTTTGAAAATTGCAAAATTTTCAAAATTTTTGCCATATTTGCGTTTTTTTCATAAATAAATGCAAGTTATATGGAAGAAATTTTTACCACTATCATGAAGTACAATATGTCACGAGAAAACAATCTCAGAATCGCGAAGATCCGTTGAAGCGTTCCAGAGTTATAACCTCATAAAGAGACAGTGGTCAGAATTGTAAAAATTGGCCCGGTCATTAACGTGCAAACCACCCTTGGGGGTGAAGGGGTTAATATCCCAGGTCCAAGTGACTTACTGAACTCATAAATCAGCCCTTATCTGTCTCCTCTCCCACCCAAGGAAGTGGGGAGCAATAGTGTATATGAATACACAAACCTGACTAACAGTGGAAGACGTACAGGGATAAATGAAAATACCAATCATACAAATATACACCCACAAACAACACAGTGGAACACCGGGAAGTAAAGGGAAAAAAAACTAAATAGGAGAGGATGAGGATTTACATACAGACAAATCACCATGCAACAGTCTTAAGGCTATGTGCACACGTTCCGCGGCAATCCCACACCTCCCTGCCGCGGGAAATACGCATTTTTTTTGGTATGCGTATTCCCGCCAGAAAATAGCGTTTTGCAAGCCTAATTAGCTTGCAGACTGCTAGCCTTTTTGCAAGCGATCTGCAGCATCGCTTGGAAAACTGATTGACAGGTTGGTCACACGAGTCAAACAAGTGTTTGACACGTGTGACCAACTTTTTACTATTGATGCCGCCTATGCCGCATCAATAGTAAAAAGATCTAATGTTAAAAATAATAAAAAAATAAAAAATGATATTCTCACCTTCTGGCGTCCCCCGCAGCCTTCCCTCCTCTCAGCGATGCTCCCGGCCAATTGCGTTCCCAGGCGTCCTTTGCGATAATGACCCCAAATCACGTAGCATCACGCGAGACTGCTATGTCATCTGGTGTCATTGTCACAAAGGACGCCTGGGAACGCGATTGGCCAGGAGCGTCGCTGAGAGGCGGGAAGGCTGCGGGAGCCGTCGGAAAGTGAGAATATCACTATTTTTTTATTTAATTATTGTTTTTAAAAGGGATATGGTACCCAGGGCCTGGAGGAGAGTCTCTCTCCTCCAGACCCTGGGTACCATCCGCACATGAACTGCTTACTTTGCGCATGGTGGGCATAGCCACATGCGGAAAGTAAGCGTTTCAATGCATTCCTATGGCGGTGGAATTGCCGCGATTCCGGAAAAAGAATGAACATGCTGTGTTTTTTTCCACGATGTGATTTAGTTGCGGAAAAACACGCAGCATGTGCACAGCATTGCGGAATCCCATAGGATATAATGCGTTGCGTTGGGTAAGCATTTTTGCTGCGTTTTTGTGGCGTTTTCGCCGCAAAGAAAAAAACGCGGCAAAAACGCTAACAATCCACAACGTGTGCACATAGCCTCAGAAGCACAGTCCAAATGCCTCCTATCAACCAACGCCTCCAACTTCAGAATCAGGCAGTATAAAACTAACACTGACAATCCCTGCTTGCCAGAGGTGACTATATATAGCAGAGGGGAGTGGCTAACACTGAACAACTGAAACCATCAAAGCAGGAAAGCTTCCAGGAGCTCTCAACTGTACAGATTAACTCCTGCGCTGTGAGCAGAAATCTGCGCTGTTTAATATGAAGGTGATGTGCTTCTAATCAGTGCAGAAGTACGAGAAATCAGACAACGCAGTCTTCTGGCCCCTCTCCATTGCGGCAAACCAATGACATCTGTAGTAAATAAAAGAGCAATTTTATCAAAACTACAGAAAGCTTCCCAGTAAGTGATACATCTCTGAAATAGGGATCCCTGCCCCTACATCATATTTCTCTCAGATGTGGTAGCGAAAACCTGGTGAAAGAATCCCATTAAGCCTAGTTTTACTTCTTACGGTGCTGCTCTTTTAATTGTAACTAAAGAGGATGTGTTATCAGAAAATGACCTATTGTTAAGTCAAGTTTAAATGGTAAATGCATTTTATCAATTGTTCATAATCCAATTTTATAAAGAGAATTCGAAAAGCTTGCAATTTTTACACTGCAGTTGGACAGCATTACAATAAAAGGTAACACTTCTATATATAGGAGATGACACAGGATCTACAAATACTGAGGTATAATACTGACCAAATACTGATAGTGTGACTGTAGCCTTAGACCTAGAGTCAATGCTGGGCATTTATAATTTTTGAGCAAGATATCAAGTTACAATTATTCTAAAATTGTTTCCTTTATCACAAAAAAAATCAAACAGGAAAACGGGAGAAAGAGCAATGTCAATAATTGATATGACTTTTGTCATCGTCTAGACATCCTACTGCAGACAAGTGTAATACGCCTCATTATGAGGCTATGTGCACACGTTGCGAATTCTGCTGCAGATCCGCAGCGGATTTTCCGCTGCAGATCCGCAGCAGAACTGCAAGTGATGTACAGTAGCATTAGATTCAATGTTAAACAAAAAACGCAGTGCACATGCTGCGGATTTTTCCGCGCGGAATTGGGTGCGGATTTAAATCCGCAGCATGTCACTTCTTTTGTGCAGTTCCGCAGCGTTTTCAGACCTGCTCTAAATAGAAATCCGCAGGTCTGAAAACGCAGGGGAAATCCGCACAAAAAACGCGGCAAATCCGCAGTAAATCCGCAGGTAAAACCCAGGTCATTTTACCTGCGGATTTACGAAAATCTGCGCGGAAAATTCCGCAGCACAATCCGCACCGTCTGCACTTAGCCTGAAGGTGCAATATTTCAAAGTAAATGGACTCAGATTTGACTGCACTGTCAGTAAAGGGAGTATATAGAGCAGAAGCCAACACAGTGATGGAGTGAGGGGTGAATCACTGGCAGTATGGAGACATAACAAATAACTGACAGATACTCCATTTCCAAATGTCAAGGCTACGTCTTTGCTGTTCTCATTCTCTTTACAGCTTGTATGGAATTTATTTTCGTCATCAATTTGTGTGCACTTGTTAAAATGTCTTTTCAGATTATATTGATTGGCTCACTCAGCTTGGGAGGGGTAAAGGGTCAATTTTACATCATGCAAATCAAAACCAATATATATCGCCACTGCCAACATTCTCAATCCTGCTTCCTTACAGTCAAATGATGCCTGAATTTAGCGTGCTAGTGTAGGCGGTGGTATGGTACCTCTTCTTCTCCTGCTACTCATTCCCATATGTGTGTTCTAATATACCGCAAATGTGTTGTGCATGTGAGTGAATGTTGTGACAGGATGGTCACTAGGTGGCAACAGCAGAAAGCACTAGAATTGTGCGAGTTTCTCGCATGTGTGATCCCGACCTTATAGAGATGTTGGTGCTATGTCTCCCAATGCTCACATGACATTGTTGTGCTATGATAGCACTGTAGCCTAACAGTGGCTGATGATGGGCTGCAGCCTTCATAGTTCCTTCAGACAAAACTGTTCCATCTGATCGAAGTGTGATGGCTGAAGCCAATCAGCAGCCACTAATTGGCTGCAGTGGTCACATGACTGTGAAGGCACAATGCTGACATTGTTGGAATGGCATGGTCCAGAAGGTTGTTCTTTTTTTTAAAGTACATTTATGCCAGCAAACCTTGCATAGTACCCTTGTTATTTTGGAATTTAATCTATTCACGTCCATAGCTTCTGGGCGCAAATGGGACATGTGTCTTCAGATGCTGAATACCAGGCAGGGTTCCAGCAAACTATGATGTCTTATCCATCACATTCAGTTACAGAGTTGGGCCAGCGTCACACTGGCGAGTGTGATGCGAGTAAGTCGCACAACTTTCTCGCATCAACACCCGGCACGCCGCCCGCTCTCGGACCTGAGTGTGCGGCTGCATGTATTTCTATGCAGCTGCACACTCGGGTCCGAGAGCAGGCGGCCGTGCCGGGTGTTGATGCGAGAAAGTCGTGCGACTTACTCGCATCACACTCGCCAGTGTGACGCCGGCATTAGGGCAGCAAACTGCACCTCCGACATGGTAAAAAAAAGCTAAGCTAGGGTTCTACTTTGTTCCCTTAAAGATAAGCGGCATCAGTAGTCAAGGGAGAGATCTGCTTTAGTTTTCCTGTCTTTTTACCAATTTATCGGCTATGATATGTCCTGGAACAATAAAACTAAAAGTTTATTTAAGAAAAAGTCTTATTAGTCAGGTTAGAAATAAACAAATTGTCAAGAATGTGTTTTTATTGACTTGTAGGATCTTAATTTTTAAACTTTCATGTCAAAATTTCTAGGAGCTCCACAACTTTTAACCATGAACATAGGAGGCAGCAACAACCACTGGAAGGGATCTGGACTTCAGGAGCATGTTTTTATTCTGACTATACCTCCAATATCTTTGAGCCTATACAATTAGACAACTGCTCAAGTTTGCAAACATCTAATTATTCTTTCCTGACTTAATTTCTTAATTTATGAAGCTTGGTCCTTTATTCTAGTATTTTATCTGTCCCTTTAATGTAAAGGTTTATAAGATATGCTAGAGCCGAATTCTCCATCTCCCATTCAGAAGTATAGTTATGGATTTGGGTGGTGAGACACCACAACATGTTTCATCAGAGACTGCTTCACATTAAGCATTTCTCGGTAGTAGGGTGTTGTACCCCATGGTGTACCATAAGTACCATTACTTTGAATTACCTCTGGAAGTCAACAGTATTGTTTAACCCTTTAAGCCATCTCTACATTTGTTATGGTATGTACACAGGAAGCAAGTAAAACCATGTTTGAATTGTGGAAGTTGCAATTATCTAGAAAACTATTTATCAAACAGAGGTAAGAAATATGTACAATACATTCAGAAAGCAATCATTCAACTTCCCGTCAGATTGGACAATGGGCATCTTATTGACAAGTATCACTGAAGAGTAATGATATTCCAAATAACTCATGCATCCATTGTTTGCAGTAGTCTCCATTACATTCCAGTGAAATCTAAATTTTTGCTCACATAAATTATCCACTACTAAAGACGTCTGTGTTACCTGTTTTTTTATAGGTGTACTTTCTTTTCTTCCCCTGAATCAATGTGCCTGACCCTTTCGTGACAGCAGATGTTGATGTTGGTCTGTTCTGCAGGTACACAGTAGTTGGCAGGTGTCTTTCCAGCGTATTTGTTGTGACAGTAACGGTCTCTTTGTTTGGCTGGCTGTACAATATTGTACTAGCCAAGGTTCCTATTGACATATTTGACAGATTCTCTGGCGATGAGACAGTGGTTTTTGTGTCTCCCCAAAACCACCACCATTGTGCCTCCACATTTCGACATCTTGTAAGAATGCAGCAGAACAACAATATCCAATTCATTATATTGTATGGATGGCTGTGCCTACAAAGTTCACAAAGTTGCAAGTCTCCAAAGAATCTTTAATGCTTTCTTCTAGCTCCACTGTCTGCATTTCAGTGAAAGTAAAGAAGTTTTGCAAAAGATCAAGACTCATCTACATGGAATCAACTATTCTCCATGCCCTTCCTGCTCTCCTGTGATATAGATGTGAAGCCAGTTAACTACCCACGTCCTTTCTCATGTAAATGAAAGGAATGCTGCCCAGTACCAAGAGGAGTTTCCTTTGTACACCAATCAACACAAGACATTAATCTGTTCCCCTTGCAGCAACAAATACGTTTTTATCATACTGCTAAGCTTTGTTCAGATGTCTAAAGCGTATTAGGACTTGTAAATACTTACAGTGTGGCTTGAAGTAAGAATATTATGTCTAATTAAGAAAGCTGCGCAAATAAGAAAAAAAGCTGATTTTTTTTGCCCTTAGTCTTGTTCTGACATGCAGGGTTCGGCACCATGACACAAACAGTGTAGACCTTTCCCTTCAATGCAATCCGTTGCTATATGATCTCCTTATTCAGTGTCAGATATTCAGTGACTTTTTGGCCATTTTGGTGGAAATAATGTGTTAAATTTCAATATAACAAGTTATATTTTAGTAAACAATTTTTGGTCAGGAAAACAGCATTAGATCACAGAGTATTCTGTAGGCATACTATTAATGCTAAATTAATACAGCATCCCCAATTGTTTAAAGGGAAAATGAGGCATCAACAGAAAAAAATTAAAATATCAAAATATTTTATTAAATAATATAATTAAAAATGATTTGCCAAAAAATCTTTACATACAAAGGGTATCTCATTAAAAAGGTAGTAAAGGGCAAATGAAACAATATGGAGTTCAGCAACATTCAGATTTCTTAAAGAGGTATGCACTCATAGGTATAGTCATATAAGGAAAATTTTAGGTTCCAAGAGAAAATGTGCAAACAAATGCAAAAAGATGCAAAGTTCATTTGTTTGCACATTTTTTCTTGGAACCTAAAATTTTCCTTGGGAGGATATTTGACTATACCTATGAGTGCATATCTCTTTAAGAAATCTGAATGTTGCTGAAGTCCATATTGTTTCATTTGTCCCTTTGCTGCCTTTTTAATGAGGTATCCTTTGTATGTAAAGATTTTTTGGCAAATCACTTTTAATGATATTATTTAATAAAATATTTTGATATTTTAATTTTCTTTTGTTGATGCCTCATTTTCCCTGTAAACAATTGGGGATGCTGTATTATTTGATTATGTAAGAGGTTAGACTACACATCTGTAGGACTTTGTGGTATAATTATAATGTTAATGCTGCACGCTTATAATAACAACAAAGACATAATGAAGGATCGCAAATGAGGAAGCGAGGAAGCAATCCTTCACAACTTGTATATCATGTTAGGTAACACTAGTGGAAATAATTACTCTTAGTTTTATCCGCTATGCAAACTTCTGGAGTCCAATAACTTCACTGAGCACTTCTTGTTATTTTTTTTTCCCTCGTAATTACTTTTATTCCTGAGGCCCAGCAAAGGTCACCGCAGAGTTCCTTTCTGCTTATTAAGTAACACCTTCCATTTCCTGGGAAACCAGAGTAATATGCCCTGGCTAATATATGATAGGTATAACTTTAATGATCACTTTTAGCATTTTAGAAAACTTAATGGACACATCAATTTGAATCAAGTTTACCTAAAATGATATCAAATCTTTGATCACTATATCTGCAGATTTTAAATGTACAGAAATCAAACTATAATTTGAAATATTTTGTGTAATTCCTAGAGGTGTATTTTTTAATACTTACGTTACATTATAAAAACCTAAGGAGAATAAAAAAATATCAGAAATCAACTTACATTTGCATAAAAAGGCCAAAAACTGAAGTTATGTGTGTCCACATGTAAGGAGGTGGAAGGGTATTAACCCTTTAAGGTTTATCCCCTTTAATTGTGTTTATGTGTGTAAATATATGCCTTGTATATATTATGTATATATATGTATGTGGGGTTTGAGTGATAGGTAGTTAGTGCATCCTGGGGTCACTAGAGGAGGGCACTAGGAGAATAGTGTATATATTCATGGGTTAAGTGTAGTTGTGAGGGATCACTAATGGGGGCATGTTAGAGATCCAGTTAGAACGTTAGAAAAGTAGTCAAAACAGTTATGAGGTTTGGTCACTAGAGGGAGGCATTGAGCACATCCATTCTGATTGGTACAATAGTTAGGGACTTGTTGCTAGGGAAAGATTGCATCCAAGCAGGAATCTGTCAGGAAGACTTCCTCTTAGCGGGAATCAGTCAGGTGTGGACCTTGCTAGTGTGAGGACATCCACATTCCTGGGCCCTGAGCATAGGATAGGAAGAAGAGGGGGCCAACAACCCGTGAAGAAGCCGGTGAAGGATTCACCGTGGTAACGTCAGTCCAAAGAGAGTGGGATTACATAGCAGTAGTCCGAGTAAAAACCACTGTGGGAATGCTCAGCAGAAGAGGTCATGCATGAGCGTAGAAGCGAGTGGGCCATCAGAAGTATCCGGGCAGCATAACCAGAGAGGGATGGACGACCTAGTAAATGTGTCTTTCTTAGGCTGGATTGAAGTGTCTCCAGGGGAAGCAATTGAAGTGCCGTTTTCACCGGGCTCCTCGTCCCGTCAATACTTATTGGTCCATTCTGGTGTGGCAGCGGAGAAGAAGCAGACTTGTGAAGAATGTATTTCTGGTATCGTGTAAGAAGTGCTTATGGTGTTTTGGATGTGCTGTGCTGTTATGATTCGGTAGCTGAGGAGTGCAGGCAAAAAGGCAATACACCAGAGCAGTTGGAATCTATGAGATTGCAGTACCCTGACTAACCACCACAACTAGAGGCAGCCGTGGAGCGTTCCTACGTTGGTCCTAGACGCTTCGTCACAGCCTGAGAAACTAACTACACCTAAAGATAGAAATAGGAAAGCTATCTGCCCCGGAGCAGAACCCCAAAGATAATAGAAAGCCCCCAAACATGTAATGGCGGTTAGACAAGACGAAATACTGACACAGACAGAAAATAGTATGAGCAAACGCTGGGGCCCAAACTATCTAAATAGAAAAGGATAGGAAGGGTACTTACTGCAATCCCAAAAAAAACCCTGAAAAGCACCAACTCTACTAATTTCAAAAACACCTGAGATCACACGACTTCTACCACCTAAATTAGCTCTCTGGTGTAACAAAATCAAAACAGCAGCCACTGAAAAAACTGGAAAAAGCAAAAGTACAAACATCAGTGGCTGAACTAAACTGAGAGGGCAAAAGCCCCGGAGGGGACCCCGAAGGCCCCCACAGAAGTGCAGGACAAAATGCAAAAATCAAGCACAGAAACAAAAAGAAGAAAATGTCTTATCTGTTAGAAGGAGATGCAGACACGACACAGCAGGCTACAAGGGAAACTGGAATCAAGGATTCAGACCAGAACAATTGATCACCGGCAACCCTGATGGGAAGGTGACTCCCTTATATAAGACCAGTCAGTAACACCTGATTCCCAGTCCTCACAATCTTCACTGAACAGACCAGTACCGCTTGTAACCACCAGAGGGAGCCTCTGCTCAGAACTCATCTCAAGCCCATTCACAACAGTACCCCCCCTTGAGGAGGGGTCACCGAACCCTCATTTGAGCAACCAGGTCGGTCAGGATGAGTTCTATGATACGCACGGATGAGTCTCCTAGCATGGATGTCCGAAGCAAACACCCAAGAATTGTCTTCCTGACCATAACCTCTCCACTTAACCAAATACTGGAGTTTCCGTCTAGAAAAACGAGAATCTAATATTTTCTCAACTACATACTCCAGATTGCCCTCAACCAAAACAGGGTCAGGAGGCACAGCAGCAGGAACCACTGGCTCAACAAACCTCTTCAACAAGGACTTGTGGAACACTTTATGGATCTTAAATGTCCCTGGAAAAGCAAACGAAAAGAAACAGGATTAAGAATCTCCATGATCTTATAAGGTCCAATGAACCTAGGCTTAAATTTAGGAGATGCTACTCTCATAGGAATATTTTTTGAGGACAACCAGACCAAGTCCCCTACTTTAAACCGAGGACCATCAGTCCTATGCCGGTTAGCAAACCGCTGGGCCCTCTCTTGAGAGAGGGACAACCTCTCCACTACCTGGTCCCAAATCTGTTGCATACGCTCCACAACAGAGTCAACACCCGGACAGACAGAAGCCTCCATCTGTCCCGAAGAAAATCGAGGGTGAAACCCAGAATTACAGAAAAATGGAGACATCAAAGTGGCAGAGCTAGCCCTATTATTAAGAGCAAACTCAGCCAAAGGCAAAAAAGAAACCCAGTCATCCTGATCAGCAGACACAAAGCATCTTAGATAAGTCTCCAATGTCTGGTTTGTTCTCTCAGTTTAACCATTGGTCTGAGGATGAAACGCCGAGGAGAAAGACAATTGAACACCAAGTTTAGAACAAAAGGTCCTCCAAAATCTGGAAACAAACTGGACTCCTCTGTCAGACACAATGTTCTCAGGAATGCCGTGTAAACGAACCACGTGCTGAAGGAACAAAGGCACCAATTCAGAGGAGGAAGGCAACTTAGGCAATGGAAACAAGATGTATCATCTTGGAAAACCTATCACAAATCACCCAGATGGCGGTCATTCTCTGAGAAACAGGAAGGTCGGAAATGAAATCCATAGAGATATGGGTCCATGGTCTCTTGGGCACAGGCAATGGCATCAACAAACCACCAGAGCAAGAGCAAGGCTTGGAGCGAGAGCAAGTCCCGCAGGACTGCACAAATTCCCTGACATCACGAGACAAGGTAGGCCACCAAAAGGACCGACTAACCAAGTCTCTGGTACCAAAAATTCCGGGATGCCCAGCCAACGCGGAACAATGAATCTCAGACATCACACTCTTTTTCCACTGGTCCGGGACAAACAATTTTCCAACAGGGCAGCGCTCGGGCCTATCCTCCTGACACCCCTCCAGAGCAAGTCTCAAATTGGGTGAGATGGCGGAAAAAACTACACCCTCTTTCAAAATAACAGAAGGATCAGATAACTCAGGAGAGTCCGCAAGGAAACTCCTCGAGAGAGCATCCGCCTTAACATTCTTAGTGCCAGGAAGAAAGGAAACCACAAAATTAAAACGTGTGAAAAATAAGGCCCACCTGGCCTGTCTAGGATTGAGTCGCTTGGCAGATTCCAGATAAACCAGATTCTTATGGTCAGTAAGGACCACCACCTGATGTTTGGCTCCCTCCAGCCAATGTCTCCACTCTTCAAAAGCCCACTTCATGGCCAGTAACTCCCGATTACCCACGTCATAATTACGTTCAGTAGGAGAAAATTTTCGAGAGAAAAAGGCACAAGGGTTACTTTAGAGGTCTCTGGATCTTTTTGGGACAAAACGGCACCTGCCCCAATTTCAGAGGCATCAACCTCCACCTGAAATGGCAGAGAAACATCAGGCTGCCGTAGAACAGGAGCAGAAGTGAATCTCTGCTTAAGTTCCTGAAATGCAGAGACTGCCTCAGGAGGCCAATTCACCACATCAGAACCCTTTTGGTCAAATCAGTTAATGGTTTAACAATAACTGAGAAATTACCAATAAATTTACGATAAAAATTGGCAAAACCCAAAATCTTTGAAGAGCCTTTAATGAAGTAGGTTGGACCCAATCACAGATGGCCTGAACCTTGACCAGGTCCATTTCAATAACAGATGGGGACAAAATGAATCCCAGAAATTAGATCCTCTGTACGCCAAAAAGACACTTTGATCCCTTCACATACAGAGCATTCTCTCTCAAAATCTGGAATACAGTTCGAACATGTTTCACATGAGAGTCCCAGTCATTGGAAAAAAAACAAGATATCATCAATAAACAATCAGAAATTTATCCACAAAATCCCTGAAAATGTCATTCATGAAGGACTGGAAGACAGAAGGAGCATTAGTGAGCCCAAAGGGCATCACAAGGTACTCAAAATTCCCCTCCGGGGTATTGAATGCCATCTTCCATTCATCCCCGTGCTTAATGCGAATAAGGTTATATGCCCCCCTGAGGTCAAGCTTGGTAAACCAAGTAGCGTTTTTCACCCTGGAAAACAGATCAGAGATCAAGGTAACGGGTATTGATATTTCACAGTAATATTGTTCAAAAGACGATAATCAATACACGGCCTTAATGAACCATCCTTTTTGGCCACAAAGAAAAAACCGGCACCTAAGGGTGAAGAGGATGGTCTGATATGACCTTTCTCCAATGACTCCTTGATATAAGACCGCATAGCGTCATGTTCAGGTACAGACAAGTTAAAAAGGCGACCTTTAGGGAATTTACTACCCGGCACTAATTCAATAGCGCAGTCATAGCTCCTATGGGGAGGCAAGGATGCAGATTTACTTTCGCTAAACACATCAGAAAAATCAATCAAAAAGTCAGGAACATCCTGAGCCTGGGGGGCAGAAAAAACAGGAGTGTTGGTATTAACACATTGGCAGCCCCAACTGGTTACAGACACAGATTTCCAATCCAAAACAGGATTATGAGACTGTAACCAAGGGAAACCCAGTACGATAATATCATGCAGAATTATACAGAACCAAAAAATTTGCAGCACTCTTGATGATCAGGTTCCACCCTCATTATAACCTGAGTAGAGAACTGAGGTTTATTCTCAGCCAAAGGGGTAGAATCGATCCCCAGTAGGGGAATAGACTTCTGTAGGGGTATCAAGGGAAAACCACAACGTTTAGCAAAATCATAATCCATCAGGTTAATAGCTGCTCCCGAATCAACGAAAGCCTGAGCAGAAAATGAGGACAGAGAGCATATCAGAGTGACAGTTAATAAAAACTTAGTCTGAACACTACCCAAGACAACTGAGCGTGCAAAACGGCTTCCCCGCTTAGGGCAGACTGAAATAGTATGAGAGGCATCACCACAGTAGAAACATAACCCATTGCGCTTTCGAAACTCATGACGCTGTGCCCAGACACCACTCTATCACACTGCATGGATTCAGAAGCAGGTTCACAAGGCAACACCATTCCACGCATACTTCTCCGCTCACGCAAACGTCTGTCAATTTGAATCGCTAATGACATAGAATCATTGAGACCAGAGGGGACAGGGAATCCCACCATAACTGATATGTTATGATTCGGTAGCTGAGGAGTGCAGGCAAAAAGGCAATACACCAGAGCAGTTGGAATCTATGAGATTGCAGTACCCTGACTAACCACCACAACTAGAGGCAGCCGTGGAGCGTTCCTACGTTGGTCCTAGACGCTTTCGTCACAGCCTGAGAAACTAACTACACCTAAAGATAGAAATAGGAAAGCTATCTGCCCCGGAGCAGAACCCAAAGATAATAGAAAGCCCCCAAACATGTAATGGCGGTTAGACAAGACGAAATACTGACACAGACAGAAAATAGTATGAGCAAACGCTGGGGCCCAAACTATCTAAATAGAAAAGGATAGGAAGGGTACTTACTGCAATCCCAAAAAAAACCTGAAAAGCACCAACTCTACTAATTTCAAAAACACCTGAGATCACACGACTTCTACCACCTAAATTAGCTCTCTGGTGTAACAAAATCAAAACAGCAGCCACTGAAAAAACTGGAAAAAGCAAAAGTACAAACATCAGTGGCTGAACTAAACTGAGAGGGCAAAAGCCCCCGGAGGGGACCCCGAAGGCCCCCACAGAAGTGCAGGACAAAATGCAAAAATCAAGCACAGAAACAAAAAGAAGAAAATGTCTTATCTGTTAGAAGGAGATGCAGACACGACACAGCAGGCTACAAGGGAAACTGGAATCAAGGATTCAGACCAGAACAATTGATCACCGGCAACCCTGATGGGAAGGTGACTCCCTTATATAAGACCAGTCAGTAACACCTGATTCCCAGTCCTCACAATCTTCACTGAACAGACCAGTACCGCTTGTAACCACCAGAGGGAGCCTCTGCTCAGAACTCATCTCAAGCCCATTCACAACAGTACCCCCCCCTGAGGAGGGGTCACCGAACCCTCATTTGAGCAACCAGGTCGGTCAGGATGAGTTCTATGATACGCACGGATGAGTCTCCTAGCATGGATGTCCGAAGCAAACACCCAAGAATTGTCTTCCTGACCATAACCTCTCCACTTAACCAAATACTGGAGTTTCCGTCTAGAAAAACGAGAATCTAATATTTTCTCAACTACATACTCCAGATTGCCCTCAACCAAAACAGGGTCAGGAGGCACAGCAGCAGGAACCACTGGCTCAACAAACCTCTTCAACAAGGACTTGTGGAACACTTTATGGATCTTAAATGTCCCTGGAAGAAGCAAACGAAAAGAAACAGGATTAAGAATCTCCATGATCTTATAAGGTCCAATGAACCTAGGCTTAAATTTAGGAGATGCTACTCTCATAGGAATATTTTTTGAGGACAACCAGACCAAGTCCCCTACTTTAAACCGAGGACCATCAGTCCTATGCCGGTTAGCAAACCGCTGGGCCCTCTCTTGAGAGAGGGACAACCTCTCCACTACCTGGTCCCAAATCTGTTGCATACGCTCCACAACAGAGTCAACACCCGGACAGACAGAAGCCTCCATCTGTCCCGAAGAAAATCGAGGGTGAAACCCAGAATTACAGAAAAATGGAGACATCAAAGTGGCAGAGCTAGCCCTATTATTAAGAGCAAACTCAGCCAAAGGCAAAAAAGAAACCCAGTCATCCTGATCAGCAGACACAAAGCATCTTAGATAAGTCTCCAATGTCTGGTTTGTTCTCTCAGTTTAACCATTGGTCTGAGGATGAAACGCCGAGGAGAAAGACAATTGAACACCAAGTTTAGAACAAAAGGTCCTCCAAAATCTGGAAACAAACTGGACTCCTCTGTCAGACACAATGTTCTCAGGAATGCCGTGTAAACGAACCACGTGCTGAAGGAACAAAGGCACCAATTCAGAGGAGGAAGGCAACTTAGGCAATGGCACAAGATGTATCATCTTGGAAAACCTATCACAAATCACCCAGATGGCGGTCATTCTCTGAGAAACAGGAAGGTCGGAAATGAAATCCATAGAGATATGGGTCCATGGTCTCTTGGGCACAGGCAATGGCATCAACAAACCACCAGAGCAAGAGCAAGGCTTGGAGCGAGAGCAAGTCCCGCAGGACTGCACAAATTCCCTGACATCACGAGACAAGGTAGGCCACCAAAAGGACCGACTAACCAAGTCTCTGGTACCAAAAATTCCGGGATGCCCAGCCAACGCGGAACAATGAATCTCAGACATCACACTCTTTTTCCACTGGTCCGGGACAAACAATTTTCCAACAGGGCAGCGCTCGGGCCTATCCTCCTGACACCCCTCCAGAGCAAGTCTCAAATTGGGTGAGATGGCGGAAAAAACTACACCCTCTTTCAAAATAACAGAAGGATCAGATAACTCAGGAGAGTCCGCAAGGAAACTCCTCGAGAGAGCATCCGCCTTAACATTCTTAGTGCCAGGAAGAAAGGAAACCACAAAATTAAAACGTGTGAAAAACAAGGCCCACCTGGCCTGTCTAGGATTGAGTCGCTTGGCAGATTCCAGATAAACCAGATTCTTATGGTCAGTAAGGACCACCACCTGATGTTTGGCTCCCTCCAGCCAATGTCTCCACTCTTCAAAAGCCCACTTCATGGCCAGTAACTCCCGATTACCCACGTCATAATTACGTTCAGTAGGAGAAAATTTTCGAGAGAAAAAGGCACAAGGGTTACTTTTAGAGGTCTCTGGATCTTTTTGGGACAAAACGGCACCTGCCCCAATTTCAGAGGCATCAACCTCCACCTGAAATGGCAGAGAAACATCAGGCTGCCGTAGAACAGGAGCAGAAGTGAATCTCTGCTTAAGTTCCTGAAATGCAGAGACTGCCTCAGGAGGCCAATTCACCACATCAGAACCCTTTTTGGTCAAATCAGTTAATGGTTTAACAATAACTGAGAAATTACCAATAAATTTACGATAAAAATTGGCAAAACCCAAAAATCTTTGAAGAGCCTTTAATGAAGTAGGTTGGACCCAATCACAGATGGCCTGAACCTTGACCGGGTCCATTTCAATAACAGATGGGGACAAAATGAATCCCAGAAATTAGATCCTCTGTACGCCAAAAAGACACTTTGATCCCTTCACATACAGAGCATTCTCTCTCAAAATCTGGAATACAGTTCGAACATGTTTCACATGAGAGTCCCAGTCATTGGAAAAAATCAAGATATCATCCAAATAAACAATCAGAAATTTATCCACAAAATCCCCGAAAATGTCATTCATGAAGGACTGGAAGACAGAAGGAGCATTAGTGAGCCCAAAGGGCATCACAAGGTACTCAAAATTCCCCTCCGGGGTATTGAATGCCATCTTCCATTCATCCCCGTGCTTAATGCGAATAAGGTTATATGCCCCCTGAGGTCAAGCTTGGTAAACCAAGTAGCGTTTTTCACCCTGGAAAACAGATCAGAGATCAAGGGTAACGGGTATTGATATTTCACAGTAATATTGTTCAAAAGACGATAATCAATACACGGCCTTAATGAACCATCCTTTTTGGCCACAAAGAAAAAACCGGCACCTAAGGGTGAAGAGGATGGTCTGATATGACCTTTCTCCAATGACTCCTTGATATAAGACCGCATAGCGTCATGTTCAGGTACAGACAAGTTAAAAAGGCGACCTTTAGGGAATTTACTACCCGGCACTAATTCAATAGCGCAGTCATAGCTCCTATGGGGAGGCAAGGATGCAGATTTACTTTTGCTAAACACATCAGAAAAATCAATCAAAAAGTCAGGAACATCCTGAGCCTGGGGGGAGGCAGAAAAAACAGGAGTGTTGGTATTAACACATTGGCAGCCCCAACTGGTTACAGACACAGATTTCCAATCCAAAACAGGATTATGAGACTGTAACCAAGGGAAACCCAGTACGATAATATCATGCAGATTATACAGAACCAAAAATTTGCAGCACTCTTGATGATCAGGTTCCACCCTCATTATAACCTGAGTAGAGAACTGAGGTTTATTCTCAGCCAAAGGGGTAGAATCGATCCCCAGTAGGGGAATAGACTTCTGTAGGGGTATCAAGGGAAACCCACAACGTTTAGCAAAATCATAATCCATCAGGTTAATAGCTGCTCCCGAATCAACGAAAGCCTGAGCAGAAAATGAGGACAGAGAGCATATCAGAGTGACAGTTAATAAAAACTTAGTCTGAACACTACCCAAGACAACTGAGCGTGCAAAACGTCTTCCCCGCTTAGGGCAGACTGAAATAGTATGAGAGGCATCACCACAGTAGAAACATAACCCATTGCGCTTTCGAAACTCATGACGCTGTGCCCCAGACACCACTCTATCACACTGCATGGATTCAGAAGCAGGTTCACAAGGCAACACCATTCCACGCATACTTCTCCGCTCACGCAAACGTCTGTCAATTTGAATCGCTAATGACATAGAATCATTGAGACCAGAGGGGACAGGGAATCCCACCATAACATCCTTTACATTATCTGACAGCCCCTTCCGAAAAAGGGCCGCCAAAGCGTCGTCATTCCACTTGGTCAGGACTGCCCACCTACGGAATCTCTGACAGTATAACTCAGCGTCATCAAGCCCCTGATTTAATGCCAACAAGGCTTTTTCAGCTTGATCAGTGACATTAGGCTCATCGTACAATAACCCCAAAGCCTGAAAAAATGCATCAACATCACTCAAAACAGGATCCCCAGGTGTCAGGGAAAAAGCCCAATCCTGAGGATCGCCGCGCAGGAGAGAGATGACAATTTGAACCTGCTGCGCTGCGTTTCCTGAGGACTTAGATTTTAAGGCAAAAAACAATTTACAATTATTTTTGAAATTCTGAAACTTAGCTCGATCCCCTAAAAACAAATCTGGCATGGGAATCCTAGGTTCCACAACAGGCAACCTAGCAAGATAGATAGCAATACTCCGAACCTCAGTGGCAAGCTGATCCACACGGCCAGACAACTGTGCAAACTCCATTGAGAGAAAAAAAAATCCTCCCCAGCACCCAGAGATACAGAGGGAAAAAAAAAAAATGCAACAAACAGAAAAATATCTCTGACAACTCTGACAACCTTTTTTTTTTTTTTTTCACAATATTTTTTCCCTTCTGTGAGTACCATACAATTTTCAATTTTTTGGGCCGGTGATACTGTTATGATTCGGTAGCTGAGGAGTGCAGGCAAAAAGGCAATACACCAGAGCAGTTGGAATCTATGAGATTGCAGTACCCTGACTAACCACCACAACTAGAGGCAGCCGTGGAGCGTTCCTACGTTGGTCCTAGACGCCTCGTCACAGCCTGAGAAACTAACTACACCTAAAGATAGAAATAGGAAAGCTATCTGCCCCGGAGCAGAACCCCAAAGATAATAGAAAGCCCCCAAACATGTAATGGCGGTTAGACAAGACGAAATACTGACACAGACAGAAAATAGTATGAGCAAACGCTGGGGCCCAAACTATCTAAATAGAAAAGGATAGGAAGGGTACTTACTGCAATCCCAAAAAAAACCCTGAAAAGCACCAACTCTACTAATTTCAAAAACACCTGAGATCACACGACCTCTACCACCTAAATTAGCTCTCTGGTGTAACAAAATCAAAACAGCAGCCACTGAAAAAACTGGAAAAAGCAAAAGTACAAACATCAGTGGCTGAACTAAACTGAGAGGGCAAAAGCCCCGGAGGGGACCCCGAAGGCCCCCACAGAAGTGCAGGACAAAATGCAAAAATCAAGCACAGAAACAAAAAGAGAAAAATGTCTTATCTGTTAGAAGGAGATGCAGACACGACACAGCAGGCTACAAGGGAAACTGGAATCAAGGATTCAGACCAGAACAATTGATCACCGGCAACCCTGATGGGAAGGTGACTCCCTTATATAAGACCAGTCAGTAACACCTGATTCCCAGTCCTCACAATCTTCACTGAACAGACCAGTACCGCTTGTAACCACCAGAGGGAGCCTCTGCTCAGAACTCATCTCAAGCCCATTCACAACAGTACCCCCCCTTGAGGAGGGTCACCGAACCCTCATTTGAGCAACCAGGTCGGTCAGGATGAGTTCTATGATACGCACGGATGAGTCTCCTAGCATGGATGTCCGAAGCAAACACCCAAGAATTGTCTTCCTGACCATAACCTCTCCACTTAACCAAATACTGGAGTTTCCGTCTAGAAAAACGAGAATCTAATATTTTCTCAACTACATACTCCAGATTGCCCTCAACCAAAACAGGGTCAGGAGGCACAGCAGCAGGAACCACTGGCTCAACAAACCTCTTCAACAAGGACTTGTGGAACACTTTATGGATCTTAAATGTCCCTGGAAGAAGCAAACGAAAAGAAACAGGATTAAGAATCTCCATGATCTTATAAGGTCCAATGAACCTAGGCTTAAATTTAGGAGATGCTACTCTCATAGGAATATTTTTTGAGGACAACCAGACCAAGTCCCCTACTTTAAACCGAGGACCATCAGTCCTATGCCGGTTAGCAAACCGCTGGGCCCTCTCTTGAGAGAGGGACAACCTCTCCACTACCTGGTCCCAAATCTGTTGCATACGCTCCACAACAGAGTCAACACCCGGACAGACAGAAGCCTCCATCTGTCCCGAAGAAAATCGAGGGTGAAACCCAGAATTACAGAAAAATGGAGACATCAAAGTGGCAGAGCTAGCCCTATTATTAAGAGCAAACTCAGCCAAAGGCAAAAAAGAAACCCAGTCATCCTGATCAGCAGACACAAAGCATCTTAGATAAGTCTCCAATGTCTGGTTTGTTCTCTCAGTTTAACCATTGGTCTGAGGATGAAACGCCGAGGAGAAAGACAATTGAACACCAAGTTTAGAACAAAGGTCCTCCAAAATCTGGAAACAAACTGGACTCCTCTGTCAGACACAATGTTCTCAGGAATGCCGTGTAAACGAACCACGTGCTGAAGGAACAAAGGCACCAATTCAGAGGAGGAAGGCAACTTAGGCAATGGCACAAGATGTATCATCTTGGAAAACCTATCACAAATCACCCAGATGGCGGTCATTCTCTGAGAAACAGGAAGGTCGGAAATGAAATCCATAGAGATATGGGTCCATGGTCTCTTGGGCACAGGCAATGGCATCAACAAACCACCAGAGCAAGAGCAAGGCTTGGAGCGAGAGCAAGTCCCGCAGGACTGCACAAATTCCCTGACATCACGAGACAAGGTAGGCCACCAAAAGGACCGACTAACCAAGTCTCTGGTACCAAAAATTCCGGGATGCCCAGCCAACGCGGAACAATGAATCTCAGACATCACACTCTTTTTCCACTGGTCCGGGACAAACAATTTTCCAACAGGGCAGCGCTCGGGCCTATCCTCCTGACACCCCTCCAGAGCAAGTCTCAAATTGGGTGAGATGGCGGAAAAAACTACACCCTCTTTCAAAATAACAGAAGGATCAGATAACTCAGGAGAGTCCGCAAGGAAACTCCTCGAGAGAGCATCCGCCTTAACATTCTTAGTGCCAGGAAGAAAGGAAACCACAAAATTAAAACGTGTGAAAAACAAGGCCCACCTGGCCTGTCTAGGATTGAGTCGCTTGGCAGATTCCAGATAAACCAGATTCTTATGGTCAGTAAGGACCACCACCTGATGTTTGGCTCCCTCCAGCCAATGTCTCCACTCTTCAAAAGCCCACTTCATGGCCAGTAACTCCCGATTACCCACGTCATAATTACGTTCAGTAGGAGAAAATTTTCGAGAGAAAAAGGCACAAGGGTTACTTTTAGAGGTCTCTGGATCTTTTTGGGACAAAACGGCACCTGCCCCAATTTCAGAGGCATCAACCTCCACCTGAAATGGCAGAGAAACATCAGGCTGCCGTAGAACAGGAGCAGAAGTGAATCTCTGCTTAAGTTCCTGAAATGCAGAGACTGCCTCAGGAGGCCAATTCACCACATCAGAACCCTTTTTGGTCAAATCAGTTAATGGTTTAACAATAACTGAGAAATTACCAATAAATTTACGATAAAAATTGGCAAAACCCAAAAATCTTTGAAGAGCCTTTAATGAAGTAGGTTGGACCCAATCACAGATGGCCTGAACCTTGACCGGGTCCATTTCAATAACAGATGGGGACAAAATGAATCCCAGAAATTAGATCCTCTGTACGCCAAAAAGACACTTTGATCCCTTCACATACAGAGCATTCTCTCTCAAAATCTGGAATACAGTTCGAACATGTTTCACATGAGAGTCCCAGTCATTGGAAAAAATCAAGATATCATCCAAATAAACAATCAGAAATTTATCCACAAAATCCCTGAAAATGTCATTCATGAAGGACTGGAAGACAGAAGGAGCATTAGTGAGCCCAAAGGGCATCACAAGGTACTCAAAATTCCCCTCCGGGGTATTGAATGCCATCTTCCATTCATCCCCGTGCTTAATGCGAATAAGGTTATATGCCCCCTGAGGTCAAGCTTGGTAAACCAAGTAGCGTTTTTCACCCTGGAAAACAGATCAGAGATCAAGGGTAACGGGTATTGATATTTCACAGTAATATTGTTCAAAAGACGATAATCAATACACGGCCTTAATGAACCATCCTTTTTGGCCACAAAGAAAAAACCGGCACCTAAGGGTGAAGAGGATGGTCTGATATGACCTTTCTCCAATGACTCCTTGATATAAGACCGCATAGCGTCATGTTCAGGTACAGACAAGTTAAAAAGGCGACCTTTAGGGAATTTACTACCCGCACTAATTCAATAGCGCAGTCATAGCTCCTATGGGGAGGCAAGGATGCAGATTTACTTTCGCTAAACACATCAGAAAAATCAATCAAAAAGTCAGGAACATCCTGAGCCTGGGGGGAGGCAGAAAAAACAGGAGTGTTGGTATTAACACATTGGCAGCCCCAACTGGTTACAGACACAGATTTCCAATCCAAAACAGGATTATGAGACTGTAACCAAGGGAAACCCAGTACGATAATATCATGCAGATTATACAGAACCAAAAATTTGCAGCACTCTTGATGATCAGGTTCCACCCTCATTATAACCTGAGTAGAGAACTGAGGTTTATTCTCAGCCAAAGGGGTAGAATCGATCCCCAGTAGGGGAATAGACTTCTGTAGGGGTATCAAGGGAAACCCACAACGTTTAGCAAAATCATAATCCATCAGGTTAATAGCTGCTCCCGAATCAACGAAAGCCTGAGCAGAAAATGAGGACAGAGAGCATATCAGAGTGACAGTTAATAAAAACTTAGTCTGAACACTACCCAAGACAACTGAGCGTGCAAAACGTCTTCCCCGCTTAGGGCAGACTGAAATAGTATGAGAGGCATCACCACAGTAGAAACATAACCCATTGCGCTTTCGAAACTCATGACGCTGTGCCCCAGACACCACTCTATCACACTGCATGGATTCAGAAGCAGGTTCACAAGGCAACACCATTCCACGCATACTTCTCCGCTCACGCAAACGTCTGTCAATTTGAATCGCTAATGACATAGAATCATTGAGACCAGAGGGGACAGGGAATCCCACCATAACATCCTTTACATTATCTGACAGCCCCTTCCGAAAAAGGGCCGCCAAAGCGTCGTCATTCCACTTGGTCAGGACTGCCCACCTACGGAATCTCTGACAGTATAACTCAGCGTCATCAAGCCCCTGATTTAATGCCAACAAGGCTTTTTCAGCTTGATCAGTGACATTAGGCTCATCGTACAATAACCCCAAAGCCTGAAAAAATGCATCAACATCACTCAAAACAGGATCCCCAGGTGTCAGGGAAAAAGCCCAATCCTGAGGATCGCCGCGCAGGAGAGAGATGACAATTTGAACCTGCTGCGCTGCGTTTCCTGAGGACTTAGATTTTAAGGCAAAAAACAATTTACAATTATTTTTGAAATTCTGAAACTTAGCTCGATCCCCTAAAAACAAATCTGGCATGGGAATCCTAGGTTCCACAACAGGCAACCTAGCAAGATAGATAGCAATACTCCGAACCTCAGTGGCAAGCTGATCCACACGGCCAGACAACTGTGCAAACTCCATTGAGAGAAAAAAAAATCCTCCCCAGCACCCAGAGATACAGAGGGAAAAAAAAAAAATGCAACAAACAGAAAAATATCTCTGACAACTCTGACAACCTTTTTTTTTTTTTTTCACAATATTTTTTCCCTTCTGTGAGTACCATACAATTTTCAATTTTTTGGGCCGGTGATACTGTTATGATTCGGTAGCTGAGGAGTGCAGGCAAAAAGGCAATACACCAGAGCAGTTGGAATCTATGAGATTGCAGTACCCTGACTAACCACCACAACTAGAGGCAGCCGTGGAGCGTTCCTACGTTGGTCCTAGACGCCTCGTCACAGCCTGAGAAACTAACTACACCTAAAGATAGAAATAGGAAAGCTATCTGCCCCGGAGCAGAACCCCAAAGATAATAGAAAGCCCCCAAACATGTAATGGCGGTTAGACAAGACGAAATACTGACACAGACAGAAAATAGTATGAGCAAACGCTGGGGCCCAAACTATCTAAATAGAAAAGGATAGGAAGGGTACTTACTGCAATCCCAAAAAAAACCCTGAAAAGCACCAACTCTACTAATTTCAAAAACACCTGAGATCACACGACCTCTACCACCTAAATTAGCTCTCTGGTGTAACAAAATCAAAACAGCAGCCACTGAAAAAACTGGAAAAGCAAAAGTACAAACATCAGTGGCTGAACTAAACTGAGAGGGCAAAAGCCCCCGGAGGGACCCCGAAGGCCCCCACAGAAGTGCAGGACAAAATGCAAAAATCAAGCACAGAAACAAAAAGAAGAAAATGTCTTATCTGTTAGAAGGAGATGCAGACACGACACAGCAGGCTACAAGGGAAACTGGAATCAAGGATTCAGACCAGAACAATTGATCACCGGCAACCCTGATGGGAAGGTGACTCCCTTATATAAGACCAGTCAGTAACACCTGATTCCCAGTCCTCACAATCTTCACTGAACAGACCAGTACCGCTTGTAACCACCAGAGGGAGCCTCTGCTCAGAACTCATCTCAAGCCCATTCACAACACTGTGCCCAGAGGAAAATAAAGCAGAACTCTTTGACGTGATTCTGGACTCTGCCTCTAATTGCTCTTTACGCTCCCTCACGGGCGGAGAACACCCTAGAACAATACACTATAGAGGTACAACACCACACAGCTTCCAGTACATCAGCCCCGCAGTCATCCCTTTACACACACTGCCATAAATTTAGCCCCTCCAAAAGAACCATAAAATGCTCTGAGAAATGCTGCTAAATGTTGTGTTAAAAAGGCCTAAGAAATAGGTTGTACCCATATTTACCAAATAAGAGACCTTAACCCCTTCACCCTGAGCCTGTTTTCACCTTCATGACCGGGCCAAATATTACAATTCTGACCAGTATCACTTTATGTGGTAATAACTCTGGAATGCTTCAACGGATCCAACTGATTGTAACCTTGTTTATTTGTGACATGTTGTACTTCATGATAGTGGTAAAATTTATTTGATATGACTTGCGTTTATTTGTGAAAAAAAACAAATTTAGCAAAAATTTATGAAAAGGTTGCAATTTTCAAACTTTTTATTTTTATGCCCTTAAACTATCACACAAAATACTCATAAATAAATACCATTTCCCACATGTCTACTTTACATCAGCACAATTTTTGAAATAGAATTTTTATTGTTATAAAGGGGTAAAAGTTGACCAGCAATTTCTAATTTTTCCAACAAAATTTACAAAAACAATTTTTTTAGGGACCAGATCACATTTGAAGGGACTTTGAGGGCCTATATAATACAAAATACCCAAAAGTGACAGCATTCTAAAAACTGAATCCCTCAAGGTGCTCAAAACCACATTCAAAAAGTTTATTAACCCTTTAGGTGCTTTCACTGGAATTTTTGGAATGTGGAAGGAAAAAATTAACAATTAATAACTTTTTGCCACAAAAACTTTTTTTTAGACCCCAATTTTTTTATTTTCACAAGGGTAACAGGAAAATATGGACCACAAAATTTGTTGTGAAATTTCTTCCCCTCAGGGAACTTATCTAGATGTGTGGTGAGCATCTTGAAGCCCAATGTGCTTCAAAGAAATTTATAACTTAACTCACTCAATGAAAATAAAAAAAATCAAATTTTTTCCCGCAAATGTTATTTTAGCCCCAATTTTGGCATTTTCTCAAGGGTAACAGAAAGAATTGCACGATACAATTTGTTTTGCAAGTTATCCTGAATACGCCAATACCCCAAAATTTGTTGTGAAATTTCTCCTGACCATGCCCATACCCCGTAGGTGGGGAAAACCACTGTTTTGGCACAAAGCAGGGCTGGGAAGGGAAGGGGTGCCATTTGACATTTTGAATGCAACATTTGCTGGAATAATTAGCAGACTCCATGTCGCGTTTGGAAAGCCCTTGATGTGGCTAAACATTGGAAACCCCTCACAAGTGACACCATTTTGGAAACTAGCCCCTTCAAGGAACCTATCTAGATGTGTGGTGAGCACCTTGAACCCCCAAATGTTTCACAGAAGTTTATAACATTGTGCCGTGGAAATTAAAAAAAATCACATTTTCCCCACAAAAATGTTTTTAGCCTCAAATTTTGCATTTTCACAAGGGTAACAGGAGAAATTGCACCATACAATTTGTTGTGAAATTTCTCCTGAGTACACAATAAAATACTTTTGAGGCTCACGGCAGGGCTCAGAAAAGAAGGAGTAATGTTTAGGAACACAGACTTTGATGTAATAGTCGGCCGCTGTCATGTCTCATTTCAAGAGCCCCTGATGTGCTTAAACAGTGGAAAACCCCCACAAGTGACATCATTTTGGATGCTAGACCCCTCAATGAATGTATCTAGATGTGTGGTGAGCACCTTGAACCCCCAGCTACTTCACAGTGAAAATAAAAAAAAAACATTTCCTACAAAAATGTTATTTTAGCCCCAATTTTTTTTTTTTCACAAGGGTAGTAGGATAAAACGGACCCAAAAATTTGTCATGCAATTTCTCCTGAGTACACCGATACCCCATATGTGGTCGAAAACTACTTTTGAGGCACAGTGCAAAGCTCAGCAGGGAAGAAGCGCCACATGTTAGGGCAGGTTAGGATAGGATATGGGTTGAACTAGATGGACTTAAAGTCTTCCTTCAACCTTAATAACTATGTTACTATATGGTAGTTCACATTTTGCTGAACTAGTTTTGTCATGGAAATATATATGTATATACTTTGAATATATATTCCATATATTCAAAGTATATTCACATATATGTATTCACAGTTCACAGTTAGATAGATCTCACTTGCTAAAAGACCCTGTGCTCACATATTTCTAGGCCAGTTATAATCAGTCGTTTTAAAGAAATCTGGCCTTCATAAAGGCCTTCGTAAAGGAACAAATGCATGAAGTACAAAAAGTCCTATTAGATATCTGTTGTTTACATTATAGTTATGCAAGACAACTAGGTCACAAGAATATAAACAATAATTCTGCAACTTCAGCTCTTTTAATCATGATTATCATAATTATCATATTTACACTAGAACAGCCAATAATCTAGCAGCTTTTAATTGTATGTTAATTGACTAACCAGCCCCTTTTTGTAAACGTATAAAACCTTGAATGAATAATAAATGTATGTCTTTGACGAACTGTTATACTGACACTTGCGTTGTGGACAGTCCTCATTTCGTTCTGAGCGCTCAAAAAGACATTATATAGAGATTTGGACATGGCAAGCAGCAAACACAGAAGGATATTTTTATCCTAATTAAATTTCCATATCAGTTGGCGCCTGCACGCGGGGCATTGGACGAAACGCACGAGGACCCGGCCGACCGGAGAGACGGGGGTGTTGGCCCTGGCCTTGGCACACGGGACGAAGACTGCAGCTCCATCAGTAAGGTAAGAAAACTTTGTCATCTTACCTGAATGTTCCCTGTGCCTAGTCCTAGCCTACACTTCCAGCCGGTTGGACGTGGTCATCACCGCATTCCCAGGTTGTGTAAAAAGTCCATACCCTTATCCAAAAGCCCTGGGATATAAGCCGAGTTGGTTGCTGCTGTGCTGTATATGTTTCATGTTTTATGTGAACCGGGAGAAAGTTGGAACGGTGACTGTGTTTTTGCTTGCTGATTTCTGGGGGCTGTATAGCAAAAGACAATTGCTGCATAAGTTCCCGCAGTAAACTTTCACGCACCGGGAGGCCATCCCAGTCAAATCAGACGTGGAGGGCGGGAGCTTTGTTTTGGATAAGTCCACGCAGATATTCTTCACACATTGGAGGGAGGTTATCCCAAAAAATCCAGTTGTGGAAGCGAGGGCTTTGTTCGGTTAAGTTTCTGCAGTAAACTTTCACGCACTGGGAGGCCATCCCAGTCAAATCAGACGTGAAGGGCAGAAGCTTTGTTTGGATAAGTTCTCACAATAATTGTCCACGCACCGGGAGGCCATCCCAGTCAAATCAGACGTGGATAGTGAGAATTTTGATGAAGGCTATTGCAGATTACTGTGACCAGCGCACCGGCCAGGGCGTACGGTACAGAGCGATAGAACCTCACCGCGCTCAGTGCAATTGGTGAGTTATCAGTTACCAGAGCAGCTTGTATGTGTCACAGATCATCAAAAGAGGGATTCGTATTCTCCCGGGTGTCTGTCTCATTGTACCTGTCAACTGTCTGTATCAGGTACTGTCGCTTTAAATCACATCTCCGTGCGCTCTGTCAGTATCTCATTCAGAGCAGTGTGCTGGCTGCAGCAGCGAGAAAACCCCTTTGACCCCCCCTCCTCTGCTAATCACGTTATCAGGCATTCTGTTTCTTGGCTTTGATTTTTATTTTTTTTAAGCTAGTTTTTTGGCTACAGGTTTTAACGTGAAAATTCTCAGGCATTCAGACTGAACTATATTCATTTTTTGCTATTCTGAGGAATAATTTTTTTTTTTTTTTTTTTGATACGTGATTTCAGTGCCTATAGAGACAGCAAGCAGAGATATAAGGAAGGGAGGGGGGAAGCAGCCAGCTGACATTCCAGAGATTTTTAATTAGCTGTTTTAGTAACAAGGGTTGTTTTTCAGAGTTTTATGATTAATACGGTTTTTCTTTTCTCCCCTTTTTGGTGAATTTATTTATTTATTTTTTTTTTGTTTTCTTTTTCTAGAGTTTTTTACTAAATCTAACTTTTGTTTTTAAAATTTTTCTTTTAAGTACATTTTTAAATGATTTTGGAGAGATTTTTTTCTCTAAGCAATTTATTTTAGAGCTTTATTTCTCCAGCCATTTTTTTTTTCTACAAGCTTGCTTTAGAACAAGGTCACATAGATAAGGAGAATTACAGGCTGAGGGAGAGAGCAGACACAAACTACGCAGTGGTCTGAGTAGCCCCTCCCGTCGGGCATTCGGCGAGAACAAACAGAACCAGAGTGCAGAAGTTTTCAGATTTTTAAATCACCTTTGTTGAATAGGTTTTTGGAATAGACACAGTACGTAAGAATCGAAGGGCTAGGCATGTGAATAGAATGTCAGAGTACGTGAGAAGCAAATAGACAGGCAGCCTTTACGCTGCATAATGAAATGTTTTTTCTTGTTTTTTGTTATTTGAAAGGTAGCGGGAAAGTTTATTAATAGATTACCATCTGCTATAAAAGAGCAGCGGTGCATCGTGTAAAAGATACAGCAAGTTAATTTGAACGGACCAGGAAGTGATTTTTTTATGTGAATAAGTTTGAAAAGGTGTTAAATCATCTGTGAGAAAAAGATCACTGACATGTCATAAGAGCAGAATTCAGAGTCACACACATCACATGTCCATCATGTGGAGACACGGGACAGGTGTAGGCTGCTCTCATTGAGTAAGGAGCCTCGTACAGGGAAAAACGCTCCCTGCCTCTCTCCACAGGGAGAAGGCATTTTTGTTTCAACCATCCCATCTCAAGAGTCACAGGGGGACACCCTCTCCTTTTCTTCTCTCAGTCCCTTTCTCTTTCTTCAGACTTTTCTCCTCTTTCCTCGCTGCCATCCCTCTCATTCCTTCTTTTCCCTCCATCACATCTCTGACACATCCATTTTCTTCATCTTCCTCTTCTTCTATCTCTTCCTCTCCAACTCTCAAATCTTATTCTTCATCTTCTTCTACTCTCCCCCTCCATCTTTCTTCTCTCTCTCCTCCATCTTTCTCTCTTTTCCCCCTTTCACTCTTCTCTCTCTCCCCTCCTCTTTCTCTCGCTCCTCCCTCACACCTCCCTTCTCTTCCTCTTTTTTCTACTTCGTCATCAACTGGGTCAACGCCCAATCCAAGCAATGTCGTGTCCCTGTATTCAGTGTTTCCAGCACAGGGCACCTTGTCTATCCCAAGCACAGTACAAACATTGCCAGTCATTATATCAGGAGAAGAAAGTGCAGATCTCCCTACACAAAACGCTACATGTAGCCCCCAGACACAACAGTCCACAGCTAGGGCTTCACAGGGGGGTGGTATAGCTACAGGGCTGCTAGCATGGAACCATGACACTGATCCACCGCAGCCTCAGCAAGGAAGTGGGAAATCCCCATGCAGCAAGACAACTTTAACCCCTTCACCCCCAAGGGTGGTTTGCACGTTAATGACCGGGCCAATTTTTACAATTCTGACCACTGTCTCTTTATGAGGTTATAACTCTGGAACGCTTCAACGGATCTTCGCGATTCTGAGATTGTTTTCTCGGGACATATTGTACTTCATGATAGTGGTAAAATTTCTTCCATATAACTTGCATTTATTTATGAAAAAAATGCAAATATGGCAAAAATTTTGAAAATTTTGCAATTTTCAAACTTGAATTTTTATTCCCTTAAAACAGAGAAATATGTCACACAAAATAGTTAAGAAATAACATTTCCCACATGTCTACTTTACATCAGCACAATTTTGGAAACAAAATTTCATTTTGTTAGGAAATTATAAGGGTTAAAAGTTGACCAGCGATTTCTCATTTTTACAACAAAATTTACAAAGCCATTTTTTTTTCGGGACCACCTCATATTTGAAGTCACTTTGAGGGGTCTATATAGCAGAAAATACCCAAAAGTGACACCATTCTAAAAACTACACCCCTCAAGGTACTCAAAACCACATTCAAGAAGTTTATTAACCCTTCAGGTGCTTCACAGGAGCTGAAGCAACATGGAAGGAAAAAATTAACATTTTACTTTTTAGTCACAAAAATGATCTTTTACAAACATTTTTTTTATTTTCACAAGGGAAAAAGGAGAAAAAGGACTGATAAAGTTGTTGTGCAATTTCTCCTGAGTACGCCGATACCCCATATGTGAGGGAAAACCACTGTTTGGGCACACGGCAGAGCTCGGAATGGAAGGAGCGCAGTTTGACTTTTCCAAACCAAAATTGGCTGGAATTGAGAACGGACGCCATGTCGCGTTTGGAGAGGCCCCGATGTGCCTAAACAGTGGAAACCCCCCACACGTGACCCCATTTTGGAAACTAGACCCCCTAAGGAACTTATCTAGATGTGTGGTGAGTAGTTTGAACCCTCAAGTGCTTCACGCAAGTTTGTAATGTAGAGCCGTGAAGAAAAAAAATCATATTTTTTCCACAAGCATGATGTTTTAGTCCCCAAATTTTTATTTTCCCAAGGGTAAGAGGAGAAATTGAACCACAAAAGTTGTTGTCCAACTTATCCTGAGTACGCTGATACCCCATATGTGGGGGGGAACCACTGTTTGGGCGCACGGCAGGGCTTGAAAGGGAAGGAGCGCCGTTTGACTTTTCCAAACCAAAATTGGCTGGAATTGCGAACGGACGCCATGTCGCGTTTGGAGGGCCCCTGATGTGCCTAAACAGTGGAAAACCCCCACATGTGACCCCATTTTGGAAACTAGACCCCCTAAGGAACTTATCTAGATGTGTGGTGAGCACTTTGAACCCTCAAGTGCTTCACGCAAGTTTGTAATGTAGAGCCGTGAAGAAAAAAAATCATATTTTTTCCACAAACATGATGTTTTAGTCCCCAAATTTTTATTTTCCCAAGGGTAAGAGAAGAAATTGGACCACAAAAGTTGTTGTCCAACATGTCCTGAGTACGCTGATACCCCATATGTGGGGGGGAACCACTGTTTGGGCGCACGGCAGGGCTTGAAAGGGAAGGAGCGCCGTTTGACTTTTCCAAACCAAAATTGGCTGGAATTGCGAACGGACGACATGTCGCGTTTGGAGGGCCCCTGATGTGCCTAAACAGTGGAAACCCCCCACATGTGACCCCATTTTGGAAACTAGACCCCCTAAGGAACTTATCTAGATGTGTGGTGAGCACTTTGAACCCTCAAGTGCTTCACGCAAGTTTGTAATGTAGAGCCGTGAAGAAAAAAAATCATATTTTTTCCACAAACATGATGTTTTAGTCCCCAAATTTTATTTTCCCAAGGGTAAGAGGAGAAATTGACCACAAAAGTTGTTGTCCAACATGTCCTGAGTACGCTGATAACCCCATATGTGGGGGGGAACCACTGTTTGGGCGCACGGCAGGGCTCGAAAGGGAAGGAGCGCCGTTTGACTTTTCCAAACCAAAATTGGCTGGAATTGCGAACGGACGCCATGTCGCGTTTGGAGGGCCCCTGATGTGCCTAAACAGTGGAAACCCCCCACATGTGACCCCATTTTGGAAACTAGACCCCCTAAGGAACTTATCTAGATGTGTGGTGAGCACTTTGAACCCTCAAGTGCTTCACGCAAGTTTGTAATGTAGAGCCGTGAAGAAAAAAAATCATATTTTTTCCACAAACATGATGTTTTAGTCCCCAAATTTTTATTTTCCCAAGGGTAAGAGGAGAAATTGGACCACAAAAGTTGTTGTCCAACATGTCCTGAGTACGCTGATACCCCATATGTGGGGGGGAACCACTGTTTGGACGCACGGCAGGGCTTGAAAGGGAAGGAGCGCCGTTTGACTTTTCCAAACCAAAATTGGCTGGAATTGCGAACGGACGCCATGTCGCGTTTGGAGGGCCCCTGATGTGCCTAAACAGTGGAAACCCCCCACATGTGACCCCATTTTGGAAACTAGACCCCCTAAGGAACTTATCTAGGTGTGTGGTGAGCACTTTGAACCCCCAAGTGTTTCACTAACGTTTATAATGCCCTGGCGTGAAAAAAAAATATATTTTTTTTTTCCACAAAAGTGATGTTTTAGTCCCCAATTTTTTATTTTCCCAAGGGTAAGAGGAGAAATTGGACCCCAAAAGTGGTTGTCCAATTTGTCCTGAGTACGCTGATACCCCATATGTTGGGGGATACACTGTTTGGGCATACGGCACGGCTCGGAAGGGAAGCAGTGACGTTTTGGAATGCAGACTTTGATGGAATGGTCTGCGGGCGTCATGTTCCGTTAGCAGAGCCCCTGATGTGCCTAAACAGTGGAAACCCCCCACATGTGACCCCATTTTGGAAACTAGACCCCCTAAGGACTTATCTAGGTGTGTGGTGAGCACTTTGAACCCCCAAGTGTTTCACTAAAGTTTATAATGCCCTGGCGTGAATAAAAAAAAAAAAAAAATTTCCACAAATATGATGTTTTAGTCCCCAATTTTTTATTTTCCCAAGGGTAACAGGAGAACTTGGACCACAAAAGTTGTTGTCCAATTTGTCCTGAGTACGCTGATACCCCATATGTTGGGGGAACCACTGTTTGGGCGCATGGCAGGGCGCAGAAGGGAAGCAGTGACGTTTTGGAATGCAGACTTTGATGGAATGGTCTGCGGGCGTCATGTTCCGTTAGCAGAGCCCCTCATGTGCCTAAACAGTGGAAACCCCCACAAGTGACCCCATTTTGGAAACTAGACCCCCTAATGAACTTATCTAGGTGTGTGGTGAGCATTTTGAACCCCCAAGTGTTTCACTAAAGTTTATAATGCCCTGGCGTGAATAAAAAAAAAAAAAAATTTTCCACAAATATGATGTTTTAGTCCCCAATTTTTTATTTTCCCAAGGGTAACAGGAGAAATTGGACCACAAAAGTTGTTGTCCAATTTGTCCTAAGTACACTGATACCCCATATGTTGGGGGGAACCACTGTTTGGGCGCATGGCAGGGCGCAGAAGGGAAGCAGTGACGTTTTGGAATGCAGACTTTGATGGAATGGTCTGCGGGCGTCATGTTCCGTTAGCAGAGCGCCTCATGTGCCTAAACAGTCGAAACCCCCACAAGTGACCACATTTTCGAAACTAGACCCCCTAAGGAACTTACCTAGGTGTGTGGTGAGCATTTTGAACCCCCAAGTGTTTCACTAAAGTTTATAATGCCCAGGTGTAAAAATAAAAAATCCTACTTTTATCCTCACAAAAATGATGTTTTAGTCCCCAATTTTTTATTTTCCCAAGGGTAAGAGGAGAAATTGGACACCAAAAATTGTTGTCCAATTTGTCCTGAGTACACTGGTGCCCCATATGTGGGAAAAAACTGTTTGGGCACAAGTCGGGGCTCAGAAGGGAAGTTGTGACGTTTTGGAATGCAGACTGATGGAATGGTCTGCGGGCGTCATGTTCCGTTTGCAGAGCTCCTGATGTGCCTAAACAGTAAAAAAAAAACCACAAGTGACATAATTTTGGAAAGTAGACTCCCAAGGAACTTTTCTAAATGTGCCCCCCTTTCTGGAACTAATCTTTCCTGTAAAGTAAATTAGTAGTGCATTGAGGTGTGGTACAATTTGAAACAATCCTTCATACACAGGCCAGGTTTTTCGGGCAGGTGTCGCATTGGTAAGTGGTGTCCTTGCGTATTCCCCTTTTGTAACACACTCGGCACCTTTTTTGCGGCTTACCTTTGCTTCCAGTTGGCGGGACCACCCCCGGGAAATGCTGACCTGGTATGATACGAGCACCTTCAGTTCCAGAAGTACTGGGGCCCGCTGTTTCCTGAGCGCCAAACATCAGGGCCTTAACCACTACCTCCTGGAACTGAAGGTACGTCGTATCGCTGTTGCGTGCACATCGTGACAGCAGGAAAGCGTTGAGCATTGCCATTTGGACGATGTGCACGGACAGCTTCTTGTACCACACCTTGGCCTTTCTCAAAGCACTGTACGGTTGGAGGAGTTGATCAGAGAGATCAACACCCCCCATGTATTTATTGTACCCCAGTACACAGTCCGGTTTGCGGACCTGTGTAGAGGTACCCCGTACAGTGCTGAGGGCGCTGCCATCACCATGTATGGTGGTCAAGAGAAGGACATCCCTCTTGTCCTTGTACTTGACCACCAACAGGTGGTCGCTACATTGGGCTCTGCTCTCACCCTTTCTGAGCATCTGCCCAAGTAGCGTCTTCGGGAGGCCTCTCTGATTTTTGCGGACGGTACCGCAAGCTGCGGTACCTCGCGCAGAGAGGGATTTGTAGAGTGGGACGCTGGAATAAAAGTTATCGGTGTAAAGGTGATAACCTTTATCCAGCAGTGGGTCACCAAATCCCACACAATTTTCCCACTCACTCCCAGGACGGGGGGACACTCAGGGGGTTCAATCCTGGTGTCCTTTCCTTCGTAAACTCTAAAGCTGTGCGTGTACCCTGAGGTACTCTCGCACAGCTTGTAGAGTTTAATTCCGTACCTTGCCCTCTTGCTGGGCAGGTACTGGCGGAATCTGAGCCGTCCCTTAAAATGAACCAAGGACTCATCCACGCAGATGTCCCTTTGGGGCACGTACACTTCAGCAAACTTTTTGCTGAAGTGTTCGATGACCGGCCGAACTTTGAACAGACGGTCAAAGTTGGGGTCATTTTGTGGGGGACACTGTGCATTATCATTATAATGCAGGAATTTGTGGATGGCCTCAAAACGCGTCCGAGCCATGACCATTCGGAACAGTGGAGTGTTGTATAAAATATCAACACTCCAATATTGCCGAAGTTCTGGCTTCTTCAGGATCCCCATATGGAGGACCAGGCCCCAAAACTGCATCATTTCACCTGCGTCTACAGGAGACCAGTTGGAAAATGATGACACTGGGTTTTGCGCCAAAAATTGCAGAGCGTACAAATTAGTTTGCTCCACCACGAGGTTAATAAAATCCTCAGAGAAAAAGACTTTGAAAAAGTCTATTTCTCTGAGGCCCGTGGTGTCAAACTTGATTCCTGATTCTGCCACAAAATCAGGAATCAGTGGCTCGTAATTTTCGGGGGGCGGGTCCATATGGGGTCCGAAGAGGGGTGCGCTGGTTCATTTTCAGGGTGGGCGCTGCCTCATCTTCTGTCCTGGGGCGTCTGCGTGGCGGTTCCGCAGGACCCGAGGAGGAAGATGAGGAAGAGGAGGAAGAAGAAGAAGAGGATGAAGAATCTGAAAAGTAAAGAAATGTGGGATCCTCTCCCTCGCTATCAGTGTCGGAGGCAAGTAAAGCGTATGCCTCTTCCACTGAATAGCGCTGTTGGGAAGAACGTGACGAGCGGGACATTTTTTTTGTGAATGTGGTGCTTTGTGTGAACTTTATTTATAAGGCCGGCGTCACACTGGCGACAAAATCGGACGATTGCAATGCGATGAAAAATCGCATTGCAGTCGGCCCTATGTTAATCTATGGAGCAGCTCCCAGTAGCCGTTTTTTTGTGGTCCGTTTTCAACGTCCGTGTACAATCGCAGCATGCTGCGATTGTCACCGATTGTCGGTCGACAATCGCCAATGCAAGTCTATGGCAGCGATGAAAAGTGGGATTACAAACGGAGCACACTGTGTGACTTGCGATAAAAAATCGGACCATATCTTCAGGTGTCAGGAAATTGCATCTGGAGAAATGACAGGAAGGGCTGACATGCTAATTAGGCTAGGAAAAATCAAACGAAAACAGGAAACCGCCTCCACGGAGTCCACAAACATGGCCACACACATCAACGTTGAAATGTTAATTGTTCTGGTCCAGGAGAGGCCAGAACTTTGGGACCAGCGCGATGCAAACTATTCCAACCGGGCATTGAAGGACGCCTCTTGGAGGAGAATCTGTACGCAGATGTTCCCTGATTTTGGGGACAGGGCTAGGGAGGAGCAAGAACGCATTAGTAAGTACCGACTTGAAAATGCTTAAAATAATGCTGGACTATTCAGTATGTACCAACAACAATGTGTTATAATGTTCCTGTACCCTTATATGTGAGCCCGAAATGTATTGAATCAGTTGAACCCCCAATGCTATGTTCCAAATCCAAACACATGTAATATTGAGCTCCTGTAATTGTCCAAACAGCCGCCTTAGAAAAAAAAATTTAAAAGCAAGTTTAAAAAGTGCTAACTGTTTGAAATTTAAAAAAAAACAAAAAATGAGGTAACGTTTCTACCCTGCATTGGTTGTTTGTGAAAATTTAATTAACAGAACTCAATAGTAACATAGGAGACCACTGTGGGATATGTTCTAACTTTAAAAAGGTCCATCCCATATATAGGGAAATCACACAGGGCAGGGATCAATTGAAGCTCCTGCTGTGATGAATGTTCATGTGCCGTCTGTGTATTTGGTATATTTATGTTATACTACAATGGTGTTAAAAAAAAAAATTACAAATGTGGCGTGACACAATAAATGCGTCGGTGAATTACTTAATATGTGTCCCTTTTGTTTATTTGATTGCTGTGTGTCCACAAAATGCACATTATTGTGACACATATGTCATACAGATTTCTACTTATGAAGCCTTCTAATATTTCATTTCAAATTTAATGAGATATACTTTGTATTGCTGTTTGACACCCCTATAACAAATTTTTGATAACAAATGTTTTTTGATTGCAAATATTTTAGCATTTTGCACAATTATAAAGGCACATAATGTTTAAATTATATTTGATGTGTTAATTTTCAGTGGCAGATGTTACAAGACGATGGCGCAGCTGTAGAGACTCTTATCGAAGAGAGAGACAGCTGAGGGGCCGCAGTGGGGCAGCAGGAAGCGCCAAACGAAAATACGTCTACTATGACCGTCTCAATTTTCTTGCTCCAGCTCTGGATTTGAGACCGTAAGTTTATGTCTGTACAAAATGTATATGTGTATTATGAATAAATTTTAATAAATTGTTATTCTTCTATAGCACCGAATCAAACCTGAGTGCCAGAGAGGCAGCTTCCGACTCGGAGCAAATTATTGATCCTGTGGGTGATGTCGAGGAGGCTGGTCCATCGTCAGCAGCAACAGCATCATCACCACCACCACCAACACCATCAGTGGAGACGGAGAGATTGCCTTCTCAATCGCAAGACCCTCCCCTGAGCAGCAGCCCTGGTAGGCCCCTGGATGTGGGTTCGCCTACAGCTGCAGTTGCACGCAGACCCAGGCGTAGAAGAGAGGGAGTTGGTTCTGTCACAAGGAGGCAGGTGGACAGAGGAGTGCTGGACTATTTGTCCAGTGTTGCTCATGATGATGGTGAGGAGGCCTATTGCCGCAGTCTTGCCCCTTACCTCCGGGCAATTCCTAGCCAGCACAGACTGCTGATCAGAAATGCTCTGCATATTGTGTTGCATGCTGGGACACCACCAAATGATCCAACAAACCTGGTAAATTACCTACATACATGGGTGGCTGGTCCAGACAATGTATGTAGAGTGGTGTCTCAACATACAGCACAATCTGCAGCAGCCACTGATCCACCTCCTCATCATCATCCTCCTCCTCCACCTCCTCCTTGTGTCCAACAGAACCCAACTCCTCCTCTTCAGCCTACTGCCGCTTCTTTTTATGGAGATAACCAGTACCAACACATGCCACATAGTGGCCACTCACAATATGCCCACTCGACCATACCCAATGTTCAAGGCTGGCCACAACATGGGTATGGTCGACATGGAAATTTTGGGGGCTATAATTTAAGTGGGCAGTCATGTTATGACTACCCACAACACTTCCCAAATTTCCCATACCCAAACCCACCTCAACAGCAAGCAGCAAGCATACAGCCAAGTTCCCAGTCAGCCACCACTCATGCTGACACAGTGGCTGGAGAGCAGTCTACACAGCCCTCCCAAGCTGCACTTCCACATTCACCACCACACACATACCAGCAGTTATAGTTGTGTTTTGTATTTGTTTTGCTTTTGTTATCTGAATTTGGAAAATGTTCTTTGTTTTTGTTAATGTAATTTTATTTTTGATAAAAAAAACCTACAAATAAGGACAGATTAGTCCTTTGAGATAAGTTCAAAAGCCACTAATCCCTAAACCCAAGATTAAAATTTTTTACGTGGCATTAATTGTATGTATTTATTTCAAAAGGTAATGCCCTGCTTAACTTACACACAGCATTACCAACACAACATAACAACATATAAAATAAATATTTACAAATTAGCTTTATGACAGAGCAACATAGCCACACTACATGTCTAATAATGCCTCCTCTTGCCAGGCAGTAGCACCCTCAGGGGAAACAAAATATTCAGTGAACACATCACGTACTCTTATGCCTGAAGGTGGACGACGGGGATGGATGGGTGGTGACATAGGCAAAGACACATTCACAGATGATAATTGATCCACATGTTGAGAGGAGCATTCATGGATTCTACAAAAATTATGTAGGACCACACATGCTTGGAGGACCACATTAACATTGGCTTCACTAAGTTGAATTGCAGATTGAAGTACACGCCATTTAGCACAAAGAATTCCAAATGTGCACTCCACCAGACGCCGAGCACGTGACAGCCGACAATTAAATATTCTCCTCCGATGGGTGAGATAGCGACGGGGATATGGCCTCATTACATTCCTGGTTAATTGAAAGGCCTCATCTGCAACAATAACATAAGGCACATGCTCTGGAATGGAGTCAGTAAGTTGACTTGCTGGAGGTAGGTCCAGTTGGTTATTGCGTAACCGCCTACCCATTATTGAAGTATTGAAGACTCTTGAGTCTCCAGTCCTTCCATAGGCCCCAATGTCTACAATTATAAACATGTAGTTTGTGTCGACCAAGGCCAACAAAACAACAGAAAAATATTGTTTATAATTGAAGAATTGTGAGCCTGAGTTAGGAGGTTTGCGAACACGTATGTGCTTGCCGTCCAGGGCTCCTATACAGTGTGGAAACTGACAATTTTGCTCAAAACCCTCTGCTATCCTCAACCAGTCACTCATTTTTGGTTCAGGCATGACTTCTTCATGTAGTCTGTTCCAAATTTCCACACAAGTTGACCGAACAATGCCAGAAATTGTTGATCTGCCTATTAGGAACTCTAAGTGCAGAGCAGCGTAGGACATGCCAGTAGAAAGGAACCTGTAACAAACATAGAACATCGACAAATGAGTTTACTAATTTATCATTAAAATGAAACAACACTTAATAATGCATGAGTTTGTTATAGCACACATGCTGTAAATGAGATTAAAATACATGGCTTCTGTACAATACACCATAGGCAATAATTGAGATACCTAAGGTTGAGAAATACAATACACACATTCCAAGATTACAAGAAGTGTGCTCCTACACTTGCAAAGTGAGTATGTGGATAAAAAAATCATCAACATATCGTTAATACACATACCTTATTGTTAGAAGAAGACGTTCCTCCGCAGAAATGGATTTTCTCATCCTGGTGTCCTGAAATGTGATCCCAGGGCGCACAATGTCAAGCAACGTATCAAACGTAGCTATGCTCATTCGACAATATAGGAAAAACTTATCTCCATTACTACGCAGTGACAAATATAGACGATGAAAATGTCCTTTAGTTAGCCTTCTTGTCAAAAGAGGATGTACCCACATCCTTCTGTGTCTTCTGTGATCTGATATTACAGGATATGGCTCCCCAAAACGTCTGGATATAACCCAATGGAACAGCACACGCTCAGTTGTCGAAAATCTCAGTGTGTCGCTCATGTTTGGATAATGCAGGTAGCAAGCACAAAGCAGAATGACCAAAATGAGACCAGTGCAAAGGTGGGAGGCTCACACCTGGATCAGATCACTTAAATATAGCCTGCCTGATTATTTTAATTATTATCAGGCCTGAAATCCGTTACTTGTCAGTTTTGGTTTGCTGCGACTAAAAAACGGTGGTGGGATGAAAATCGGATGTTACAAGGTACACACACATGCGATTAAATCGCATCTTTGAAGGAAAATCGGATGCCAGAAGGATGTGTGATGTTTGCATTTTGATCCGATTGTCGACCGTCTAAAACGGACCGATTTTTTGTGGTTGTGTGTGACACCGGCCTAACTGTGTGTGTGTGGGGGGGGGATAGTGGTTGGTGCAAACTATGCTGAAAGGAAAAAGCTAAAAGAAAAGAAAGAGAATAGGGAAAAAAATGCCTGTGAAAAAAAGTCTAAACCAGCAGGCACGAGCTCTGATAAGTGACCGGTGTCACTTATCAAAGTTCCGCGGCTGCCGGATGTGCGCACAGGAGTGGCGGAAAGGGAAGTGAAAAAAAAAAAAAACGGCAGGAACGAGCTCTGATAAGTGACCGGTGTCACTTATCAAAGTTCCGCGGCTGCCGGATGTGCGCACAGGAGTGGCGGAAAGGGAAGTGAAAAAAAAAAAAAAAAACGGCAGGAACGAGCTCTGATAAGTGACCGGTGTCACTTATCAAAGTTCCGTGGCTGCCGGATATGCGCACAGGAGTGGCGGAAAGGGAAGTGAAAAAAAAACAAAAAACGGCAGGAACGAGCTCTGATAAGTGACCGGTGTCACTTATCAAAGTTCCGCGGCTGCTAGATGTGCGCACGGGAGTGGCGGAAAGTGGAGTGAAAAAAAAAAAACTGCAGGAACGAACTCTGATAAGTGACTGGTGTCACTTATCAAAGTTCCGCGGCTGCTGGATGTGCGCACAGGAGTGGCGGAAAGGGAGTGAAAAAAAAAAATGCAGGAACGAGCTCTGATAAGTGACTGGTGTCACTTATCAAAGTTCCGCGGCTGCTGGATGTGCGCACAGGAGTGGCGGAAAGGGGAGTGAAAAAAAAAAAGACGGCAGGAGCGAGCTCTGATAAGTGACCGGTGTCACTTATCAAAGTTCCGCGGCTGCTAGATGTGCGCACAGGAGTGGCGGAAAGGGGAGTGAAAAAAAAAAAAAAAACCGGCAGGAACGAGCTCTGATAAGTGACCGGTGTCACTTATCAAAGTTCTGCGGCTGCTAGATGTGCGCACGGGAGTGGCGGAAAGTGGGGTGAAAAAAAAAACTGCAGGAACGAGCTCTGATAAGTGACTGGTGTCACTTATCAAAGTTCCGCGGCTGCTGGATGTGCGCACAGGAGTGGCAGAAAGGGGAGTGAAAAAAAAAAAAAAACTGCAGGAACGAGCTCTGATAAGTGACTGGTGTCACTTATCAAAGTTCCGCGGCTGCTGGAAGTGCGCACAGGAGTGGCGGAAAGGGAGTGAAAAAAAAAAAAACAAAAACAGCAGGAACGAGCTCTGATAAGTGACTGGTGTCACTTATCAAAGTTCCGCGGCTGCTAGATGTGCGCACGGGAGTGGCGGAAAGTGGGGTGAAAAAAAAAAAAACCTGAAAGAACGAGCTCTGATAAGTGACTGGTGTCACTTATCAAAGTTCCGCGGCTGCTGGAAGTGCGCACAGGAGTGGCGGAAAGGGGAGTGAAAAAAAAAAAAAAAACTGCTGGAACGAGCTCTGATAAGTGACTGGTGTCACTTATCAAAGTTCCGCGGCTGCTGGAAGTGCGCACGGAGGGGGGTGCAAAAGAAAAAAGAGCACGAGTGTTGATCGGTGAACTGCGTCACCAATCAACGCTCGGCGGCTGCTAAATGTGTGCAAAGGGGGGGTAAAAAGAGGGGGAAAGGGAAGGGGGGAGGGGGGAATGGGGGGATTGGGGTGGATCGGGCAGGGATCGGGGCTCAAAAACTCACGTTTGTAGTCTCTCTTCTTTCTTCTCTCTTCTTTCTTCTCTCTTCTTTCTTCTCTCTTCTTTCTTCAGCAGGAGTTGTGGTGTCACAGGCTACTGTGGCACCACAAGGCCCAGCACAGGAGGAGATCTGGCGTGTGACCGCACTGCAGGAATCCTCAGCAAGTGTGAGGACCCCTGCAGTGCGGTCAGACAGGTCAGATCCAGTTTGCAGACAGGTCACAGAGCGGTCACATCGCTGCTGTGACCTGTCATTGGTGGGATCGATGATCACATCGATCCCACCAATCAGAGGAGACCCTTGTTTTGCCGGTTGCTAGGCACCGGCCTAGTAATCGGAGCTCACTGCTCCGATTCCTAGGCAGGTCACCGGCAGGTCAGGAAGCAGGGCACAGAGCGGTCACACCGCTTGCTGTGCCCTGTGATTGGCGCGATCGTCGATGACATCAATCGCGCCAATCAGCAGCTGCAAGCCCTACTGGACCTGTCCTAGGCTCCGGCCTAGGATCGGTGCTATTACTGCACCGATCCAGGCAGGTACAGGCAGGGCACAGCGCGGATACACCGCGGCTGTGCCCTGCGATTGGCGCGATCGATGTGATCGGCGATCGCGCCAATCCAGGGGGGGTCTGCTCCTTTCTATGCCCAGGCCTAGGATCAAGTACATCGGTACTCGATTCTAGCCTGGGATCTCACTGTTTCAGCCCATCGGATTGGCTGAAACAGTGAGAAAGGCTGCGATTGGCTGTTCAGAATTGAACAGCCAATCACAGCGATCGGGAGTGAGGGTGGGCGGTGACAGACCCCGGGATGCCGGCGCCATCTCTCCTGAGGTAAGATGGCGTCGGAATTTTAATGCGATCATTGCGACTTAAGTCGCAATGTCGCATTAAAGGGCTGGACGTACTATCCCGTCCCCGGTCATACGGGCCCAGGTACCATGGACGGGATAGTACGTCCGATGGCAGTAAGGGGTTAAAGCCCAAATCTCACCCAGTGTATGCACCAAGTACACCATGTCACTTCTTATCTGATGAAGATGCAACGTCACACATGCTGCCCAATACTAGGGAAGAAAACACACAAGCACCAATAGAGCAGGGACAGGTAGAGGCACCATCCTATGAGCCCTTCATCCCAAGCCAGGTGATCAGTATGCTGCCAGACCCAGGGATACACCCCATGCCATTTTGCCAAAAAAATGCAGCAGATCCAGCGAACGTATGCAGCAGCCTGGACTGATCTCTGGACCGTAATGGAAATAAAAGCAGGTGATGCATTCTGGCCAATCATGAGAGAACACTTCAAGCTTCCAACAGAGTTAGATGCGTATGCCTGGGAGACAGGACCAAAGCTAATTGAGCAGCTCAGAGAATGGGCCAAAAGCAGACTGACAGGACAAACTCTCAGCCTACATGTCACGAGTCAAGACAAGACAGAGTCTGTGGAGAAGTTCAATGACAGAGTAATGCAAGTGTTTCAAGATTTGGGCCTCATTACCCATGATCAGACACACAGACGGATGTTGGCACAGGCTTTTGTGCATGGACTGAGAGAACCAATCAGGAAACCACTGGTAGCAGCCAGGCCTGAGTACACGTCAATAGCAATGGATACCCTGCTCACAGTAGCAAAAAGGATTGAGTCCCGCCGGGACAGAAGGAATGTCAAGTGTTACAACTGTGGCGAGTTTGGTCATTTCCGGAACAAGTGCAGAACACTGACTTCACCCAGAAAAAGAAGAAACACAGAAAGCAGTGAAGAACCCCGTCCATAGGACAAGAGCACACCAAGTCCACAAGGAACCCCACCAGTGGGACCAATATCCTGAGAGTGGATGGCGTAGTCATATCTTTTCTTGTGGAACTCCGCAACCAGAATCTTCTGCTTCCTGCATGGGAATTGATGGTCAAGTCAGATATTTCCAGATTATGAAGCCCCTCAGCCAGAACACTCCATCATGTCCCAGTTTGTTGTGTAAAAAACCTGCACCCTCAACCTATTGGGAGTGGACCTACTGCAGAAGCTGAAAGCGACCAGAGTGTTCCAGGAAGATGGGACCATGACACTTTCTTCACCCCTGACCCAAGAAGAAACAGGAACCTCAAACAACCACACTGCAGACCTATCACAGGAGGTGCTGGACATAGTACCAGAAAAGCCACTCCATCACCCAGAGTCAAGATGTCTCTGACCAACTGAAGGTCTAAGTGAACTCGCCTAAGAAGACGGCCTGAGAACTTTGACATTGGCCAGGATATTCAACTCAAGAAGGACTCTACTCGCTTCATGGAATGGCAACACCTCATCCAGCTCTAACGCCAGAGGTTCATCTTTTGCAAGCACCAGGAGGTGCCCCCTGCAATCAACCAGTTCACCCAGGCCCTAGACCGGAAAAAGGCCACTCAGCTCTTCAAACTTGTGCACAAATACTGACCTGAGACCGAGCTGGAGAAAAAGAAACTACTGATGGCCCGTGCTGAGAAAAAAGCAGCCGTTTAAGGAGACGTCCCAACAAGAAGACCCCCTGTGACCAGAACAGGTGCTAACACAGTAACTGTCTTGGTGGAGAACAAGAAAGCCAGCTGGTCGTCATCTCTCATGATGTGGATCCTAGTAGACGGCTTGTTTTCCCGCCAGCTCTGCACCAGCAGATGGGAGTCCCCTGCCGCATACTGAAGGACAAGGCCAAACTGGGCTGCCTCGCCCATCGGAATCAATCCCAGCTTTCCACAGTGAAGAAAAAGACTGTAAACCCCACTGAGTTCAGAATGGTGCAAGGCCTGGAGGCCGCAAAAGAGGCTACGGTATTTGAAACCCCAACAGTGCTGAACCATCACACTCTGCTCTCAAGAGTCCCAGTCACCGCAACGGTATTCACGGTGATCAACCTGGCCAGTACCTTCTTCAGTGTTTCCCCTCCACCTGGAGGCCTGCTTTCACGCACCAGTGCAGTGCATATGGACAATGTTGCCTCAAGGTGCTCAAAACAAGCCCTTTAAGTTTCACCAAGACAATGTCCTCCATCCTCGTCAACTGGATTGCAGAATATGCAAGAGTCACTCTTCTACAACACGTGGATGACCTTCTATTTTGTGTGGTTGACATCAACACCTGCACAGTCTATTCCTTGTCTCTCCTACTCTACCTGGAAGAACAGCAATGCAAGGTCTGGAAGAACAAAGTCCAGTGATGCCAGAAGCAAGTTACATCCCTGGGACACTGTATTGCCCACCAGACGAAACACATGTCAAAAGACTGGGAGACCACTATGGAGAAGATGGCTCCCCCAACAACTCCAAGAATGCTGCAGGCCTTCCCTGGTCTAGTGTCATATTGCAGAACCTGGATCCCTGATGCCTCAGACCTAATGCAGCCTCTGTGCGCTTGCATCAACGCAACCCCGCTCCTTCTATCAGACGCAGCCTTCAACCCATTCAGGAGATTGGAAGAACTCCACAGTCTCAGCGCCAATACCAGGCCTACCTGACTATGAAAAGTCTTTCCGTCTACCTGATGGAAGAAAGAAGGTCATGCTACTGGAGTCCTGGCACGGATTCACGGGGGAAAACAAAGACTTTTAGGCTGCCTCTCAGCCCACTTGGATCCAGTTGCAAGAAGAGCACCCTCCTGCCTGATGGCAGTATCTGCAGCACACACCCTCCTGGACAAGGTTGCTGACATCACTTTTGGACAGCCACTGGAAACTCTCACTCCACATGACATCTTGGCAATCTTCAATCAAGCTCAACCAACAGTAATCTCTCCACCGCCAGGCATCTTTGTGGCGCCTCTATTGCCTTTGTCTCATAATGTCACCGTCTCCAGACCTACAGTCCTCAGCCCGGCCACTCTACTCCCACTCCCAAGGGGGGATACTTGGATGGCTCCAGAAGAAGTTTCAACACGGGAAGTGCAGTGACCAGCAATCAAGAAATCCTGTGGTCCAGAAGTCTGTCACCTAGCCTGTCAGCCCAGGAAGCAGAATTGATAGCGCTGACGAAGGCCTGCCAGATGGCAGAAGGCAAGACTGCAAACATCTACACGGATTACAGGTACTCGCATGGCATAGCACACGACTTTAGACCCATCTGGGCTACAAGGGACTTCATCACAGCAAACGGGACAACCGTGAAGCATCATGGAGCCTTCAGGGACCTACTGGGTATACTCCAACTTCCAAAATGGTGGCAATTTGAAAAATCAAAGTGCATGGAAAACTGAGAACAGAAGAGGCGTGAGGCAATAACATGGCGGACATGGCAGCCAAAGAAGCAGCCAAAGGAAGACAACATGGAGAAGTGGGAGAGGTCGTAGAGCCGGACGGCTACTACATGACGACTGAAGACAAGAAACCTGACAAAGAAACGTCCTGGAATCTGCTCAAGAAGTTACAAGACCAAGCTCAAAAAGGAGAAGAAGAGCTGAATGCGAAAAAAGCAACACGTGAAGAAAGAAGGCTATCAATAATAGACTTCAAACTCTGCCTACCACAAAGTATGCACCCTATGGTGGTCCAATGGGTACATGGACCCACATCCACATATCAAAGACACAGATGAATGATCTGATTGGTGCTTACTGTTTTCACTTCAGGGATCTCCACCCTAACAGCCAAATTCACCAGCAGCTGTCTGACCTGCGACAAATGCAAGCCTGGACGTATGGAAGAAAGTCCCCCTCACCTCATCTGGAAAGACCACTCTACCAGCTTCAAAGGATCCAGATAGACCACATCCAGATATCGCCAAGTGAAGGATTCAAATACGCCATTGTGGTCAAAAGAAGTATTTTCAAGATGAACAGAAGCGTTCCAAGTCAGCAAAGACTACTGCAAAGCAGCTACTTTCAGAAAATAGTGTGCAGATATGGAGTTCCAGAAATGATAGAAAGTGATCAGGGACCCGCATTCACAGCAAATCTGACACACAAGACCCGATTAGCAGTAGGGTCAGATTTAGGCCTACACACTCCTTACCACCCCCAGAGCAGCAGGAAGGTAGAAAAAACTGAATGAAACACTTAAGAATAGAATGCTGAAAAATTGCCCAAGAGACACGCAAACCATGGCATGACACACTCCTAATTGCACTGTTTAGCGTAAGGCACACTCCCAGAGACCCAGAAAAGCTGTTTCGTGCCTGCATCTTCTGCTAACAGATAAGACATTTTCTTCTTTTAGTTTTTTGGTGCCTGCATTTTGTCCTGCACTTCTGTGGGGGTCTGCCAGGTCCCCTTCGGGGGGCTTATGCTCCTCTCAGTTTAGTTCAGCCACTGTTTGTTCATTTGCCTTTTCCAGTTTTTTCAGTGGTTGCTGTTTAGTTTTTGTTACACCAGAGAACTAATTTAGGTGGTAGAGGTCGTGTGATCTCAGGTGTTTTTGTAATTAGTAGAGTTGGTACTTTTCAGGGTTTTTTGGGTTGCAGTAAGTGCCTTTCCTATCCTTTTCTATTTAGGAAGTTTGGGCCCCAACGTTTGCTCATACTATTTTCTGTCTGTGTCTGTATTTCCTCTTGTCTAACCGCCATTACATGTTTGGGGCTTCCTATGTTCTTTGGGGATCTGCTCCGGGGCAGATAGCTTTCCTTTTTCTATCTTTAGGTGTAGTTAGCTTCTCAGGCTGTGACGAGGCGTCTAGGACCAACGTAGGAACGCTCCACGGCTGCCTTTAGTTGTGGTGGTTAGTCAGGGTACTGCAATCCCATAGATTCCAACCTCTCTGGTGTATTGCTTTTTTTTGCCTGCTCTCCTCAGCTACCAAATCATAACACTTATGTAATTGAATTGGTCAAAAACTAATGTCCATTCTCAAGTTTTTCTCTTCACTGCCAGATTTGATGATCCTGTCCAAGAGCCCCAGATGACATCAACCTCTGTGTAACTAGAGGGAAAGCCTGTTTGGATCCACGTATCGCATTGCAAGGAAGCTCCCGTACCAGGAGAGACACCTAAGCCATGAAGGATGTCGTGGATGCTCTGACTGACCAGACAGATGACCTACTTGATGAGTTCAAGGCCAGAGACCACGTTAAAGCAGGATTTGAGTCACTATTGCCACTAGTAACTATAAACAAAAATGTTGATTGGATAAATTACATCTATTATAACCAGCAGAGATTTGTTAACTTCACCATAGATGCTGTAAAAGGTTTGGCAGCACAGTTAGGCCCCACTTCCATTATGGCATTCCAGAATAGAATGGCTTTGGATATGATTCTAGCTGAGAAAGGAGGTGTTTGCAAAATGATCAAAGACACCTGTTGCACCTACATCCCAGACAACACTGGCCCAAATGGTAAAGTCACAATGGCAATACAGAAACTTACTGAGTTATCAGAGGAACTGAAACAGAACTCAGGTGTCACTGACCCATGGGATCGATACTTTGGGTGGATGAGTGGGTGGCAGAAAATGTTGGCACAGGTTGGGACAGCCATTATGGGGGTTCTCATTTTTGCATTAATTACTGGTTGCTGTGTTATTCCTTGCATCCGCAGGATAATGGAAAAAACTGTTCAGGAGACAACCAATTTGATGCCACTCACCATCTTGGACCTCGCACCAGTCCGGATGGAACTGCCTGGCTTGACCAGATCTCCGAACTACCTCCAGACTGAGAATACACATCCTTGATGAAACATCCTATCAACTATGAGATTATGATTGCAAACACATAAACCCCCGACAGGGACAGTCCTCCTGACCGCCCATTTGCGAAAAGTCTATATTCGGTGGGGAGACATGCGCTAGGCATATTCTCAACCCGCCGGCAGCACAAAAGAGTTGCAGCGCTTTGGGCCAGGAGCAGGTTTTTAGGGCAAGTGGTATCTAAGAGGGGACTGTCATGGAAATATATATGTATTCCATATATTCAAAGTATATTCACATATATGTATTCACAGTTCACAGTTAGATAGATCTCACTTGCTAAAAGACCCTGTGCTCACATATTTCTAGGCCAGTTATAATCAGTCGTTTTAAAGAAATCTGGCCTTCATAAAGGCCTTCGTAAAGGAACAAATGCATGAAGTACAAAAAGTCCTATTAGATATCTGTTGTTTACATTATAGTTATGCAAGACAACTAGGTCACAAGAATATAAACAATAATTCTGCAACTTCAGCTCTTTTAATCATGATTATCATAATTATCATATTTACACTAGAACAGCCAATAATGTAGCAGCTTTTAACTGTATGTTAATTGACTAACCAGCCCCTTTTTGTAAACGTATAAAACCTTGAATGAATAATAAATGTATGTCTTTGACGAACTGTTATACTGACACTTGCGTTGTGGACAGTCCTCATTTCGTTCTGAGCGATCAAAAAGACATTATATAGAGATTTGGACATGGCAAGCAGCAAACACAGAAGGATATTTTTATCCTAATTAAATTTCCATATCAGTTTGAGGGTGCCATATCACATTGGCAGAGTCCCTGAGGTGCCAGAACAGCAGAACCCCCCATTAGGGACCCTGTTTTACAAACTACACATCTCAGTGAATTCATCTAGGGGTGCAGTGATCATATACCACAAACCAGAATTTTATACCATTGGGCAATAAAGAAAAAATAATTATATTTTTACCACCAAAATTTTGTATTAGCCCCAGATTTTACATTTTCACACTGGAAAATTGGTAAAAATGGCACCAAAATTTGTCCCACAATTTCTGCTGAATGTAGAAATACCCCAGATGTGGCTGCACAGTACAGCTTAGCCATTGGCAATTAGCGCTCCATCCCTCCTGAGTCTCGCTGCATGGCTAAGCAATACTGTTATACAGGAGGCATCCTGTAGTGCAAAATTTTCTATAATAGTTTTCACAGAGCCCCTAAGTGCTAGAATAGCAGAATACCCCCTCTCAAATTACCTCATTTTGGAAATTAAACCCCTTTCGGAATTTATCTACAGAGTTTGTGACGATTTTTACTCTATGGGAGTTTCTCAGAAACAAGCAGTAGTGAAATGTTGCTGAGTGGAAATTGCAAACTGCTGTTGTAGTGATCAATACATTATAGAGAACAGTACATTGTAGTGCCCATACATTGAACCGAGCTCATGCATCTGTAAATAAGCCAGGCTCTCATCGCTAAAGAAATGACAAACATGTGGATGTTAAATGTGGATTAGGCACAGTGTGGGGCAAAGAAGGGAGGGTGCATTTGGATTGAGAGCCCAGAATTTGCTGAATTTCTTTTGGGGGGTAAAAGCCATTTCACTTTTCCAGAGCCTTTGTGCTACCAGTAATGTGGAAACCCCCTATGTTTCCATTAACAGATGATGGACCTGAATGGGAACTTGTTTTTTTTTTGTGGATTGAGTTGAATCGTTTATTGAGATCTTTTTACATAACAATTTGGATTACATTTGTCTGCCGCGCTACGCTGAACACTTACATCGGGTTCCCCTTTAAATCTTTGAATGTCGCAATTCAGATGAAACCCCTGAGGGAGCCACTCTCTACAATGAGGCATCAGATTTACTCTGGACTCAGTCTGGTCTTTGTTCAGCTGTGGTCTGTTTTTTAAAGGTGCAGAAAACTGTGACTGACTTCACTTTTATGCACGGACACCGCCAAATCACAAGCCAGACAGCATTCACAGTGCTTCCATCTGCCTCATTATAGGGAATTTTCCGCTGGAGGTTTCATCTGAATCAAGTATTTCAGAGATTTACTCGGAAACCCTGGTGTAAGTGCTCAGTGCAGAGCGCAGTCTAAATGTGCACCAAGCCTTACTGCAATATTTGGGAGGCAGAATGAACAAATCAACAGCAGCTGAAGAACTGGTTTTATTTATTTTGTATGTTGTTTTGTATGTGGTTACTCGTGTGGCATAAGTGATCAGACAATTTTATTGTTTGGGTCAGTGCGATTACAGTTATAGCGGGTTTTTCTGTTTGGTTTCTGTCACACACTAAAAGACGCTTTTTTGTTTTTCAAAAACAAGTTTTTTTGCATCACCATATTTTGTACGCTATCATTTTTTTATATTTCTGCTGACAAACTCATGTGATGGCTTGTTTATTGAGGGACAAGTTGATGTTTTTATTGGTACCGTCTGTGGGCCCATTACATTTTTTGATTGCTTTCTATTCTGAGTTTTGGGAGGCAGAATAAACAAAAGACAACAATGCATGAATTGTTTTTATGCCTTTCTGCTTATGGTAAAATTGATAAGGAAGCTTTTTTCTTCAGGTCAGTACGATTACAGCAATACCTCATTTATATAGTTAGTTTTTATTGTGTAAAAGCAACAAAACATAAACAATTTATAGAAAAAATAGTTACTTTTGCATCGCTTTATTCTGAGAGTTATAACCTTTCTCTTTCTTTTTTTTGCGGGACAAGATGACGATTACAGCAATACCATTTTAATTTCCATTCATTCTTTTTGTTTGGCGGAATGATGATAAAGCATTGTTTTTTGCCTCGTTTTTTTAAATTTTTTTCACTAAAGGGGTTAACAAGTGGGACAGTTTTATAGGTCGGGTTATTCCGGACGCAATGATTCCAAATATATGTACTTTTATTGCTTTTTTTTTCATAATATTTATTGATGGGTACAATCATTTTTTAAAATATTTTTTTTACTTTTTTACTTTTTCCCACTATGGGACTTTTACTTTTACCTCTTGAAGCTCATCAAGAGAATGCCAAGAGTGTGCAAAGCAGTAATCAAAGCAAAAGGTGGCTACTTTGAAGAACCTAGAATATAAGACATAATTTCAGTTGTTACACACTTTTTTGTTAAGCATATAATTCCACATGTTTACATTCATAGTTTTGATGCCTTCAGTGTGAATTTACAATTTTCATAGTCTTGAAAATACAGAAAAATCTTTAAATGAGAAGGTGTGTCCAAACTTTTGGTCTGTACTGTTATATATATATATATATATACATATATATATATAGATATATAGATATTTATACACATATATATATATATATATAGTAAGAAAGCGCTTACTGCGTGTGTTGTAGGACACTCGCTTTGGCAACTGGATTAAAGCACAAAGGCACTTTTTTTCTCACAAAACAGTCTATCTGGTTTATTCATACATCATATGCCGCACCATAGGCCATGTTACACTTCACATACCTCACATAGTCCATAGTACTTCATAATGTACGGCTTTACCTCGCAGTCACTAAGCACGCCGGACTTCTCACTGCGTCCGGATACCGTGGGTGACCGCATGCTGAACAGTTCATTACATATATCAAGGGAACATAATTAACACCAACAGTCTGTTCCAAGGGCAGATGCGTCTCTGCTGTTATTATAACCCCCTTTCTGGAGTTACCTTCCTGGAGCTCCTGCTCCACACGCTGACTCCTCTCAGTCCTCCCCTCCTAGGGAAGCTGCCTATACTGGGATCACCGTCCCAGACAATGCCTTGCTCACCAGGCCACTCCCGACAGTCCAGACCCTCAGAAGGATGGTAGCTCCCCCACCGCAGTGCCATCACAGACTCTGCACATACACTCTCTCCATGTGCTCTTCAGGAAGTCCATTCCTTGGACATTCCAACACACAGGCCTTCAGGTCCATGGCCTCACCACGTGTCATTCAGGAATCCGATCCTACTCTCAGAATCTTCCAACACAGGCCATCCAGGACCTTACACTCTGACCATTCAGGGCCATACACTCAGCTCATGTGACCCAATCCATGGTCACATTAGGTAGCTGTAAACCACCCCCTCAAGTGGGCTGTGTATGTGTAATTAGTCAGTCCCGCCCAGCTCTCCGACTAACCCTGTAAGCCCCCTTACAAAATAAGCAAAACTCGTGGAACTACAAGTCCCAGCACAACATTTTGGGCTTACAGCGCAGACTTCCACTGCAACACATGCTGGCCATTTACAATGACGCCGGTCACTGTCTCACCATCACAGTTACTCCTCCATGCGTATCCTGAGGAGCCCATACAGTACCCCCTAGCTGTAACAGGGGTCCCTGCCTCACAATATATATATATATATATATATATATATATATAACAGAGAGATAGATATTTAAAGAAAAACTGGAGCAGCATAGAGTTATATATCAAAGGGTGCAAGTCCTCTTCAGCAGTAATCCAATACTTGCCAACTTGAATATCCAAAAAACAGGCAGCACTCCATAGATTCAATAGAAAAGTGGATATTTAATAAACTCACATTAAAGGCAACGTTTCGGCTCCATGAGCCTTCCTCAAGCCTTTAATGTGGGTTTATTAAATATCCACTTTTCTATTGAATCTATGGAGTGCTGCCTGTTTTTTGGATATAGATAGATAGATATCCAACCTGATGGCACTGTAGAGGATCTGCAAGGAAGAATGGCAGAGGATCCCCAAATCCAGGTGAGAAAAACTTGTTGCAACATTCCCAAGAAGACTCATGTGATATTTCAGTTTTTCTTTTTTAATAAATTTCCAAAAATTTCTACATTTCTGGATTTTTTTCAGTAAAGATGGGGTGCAGAGTGTACATTATTGAGAAAAAAAATGAACTTTTTTGAATTTACCAAATGGCTGCAATGAAACAGAGTGGAAAAATTTAAAGGGGTCTGAATACTTTCCGTACCCACTGTATATGTGTGTCACTGACATCTATATATCTATGTATTCTATGTGTATATACCTATTCTATCTTTTGTATTCTAACCTGTCAGTGTGATTTTACTGTATGTGGCACATGAATTGCTGGCTTTTCAAAGGACACCGGTGTGCAAAAATCGGACAGCACTCGCATGGTCAGAGTGCTGTGCGATATTTTTCGCGCACCCGTAGGCTTGCATTGGCGAGTCTTCGCTGAGTCTCAGTGACAATCGCAGCATGCTGCGATTTTACATGCGTGCCAAATACGGCTAAGAAAATAAACGCTGATGTGAGCTGCTATATAGATTAACACTGTTCCGAGTGCTATGTGATGTTTTCTCGCATAGTATTCAGCCGTATTCTACAGTATTGTGACGCCGGCCTAATAGTCAAAATCTGACCATTTTATGAATATCAATGTGAATCACTCATGGGTCCACAGCCAAATGCACAAGCCTAACAAACAAAAGAATAAAACATGGCAAAACATCACACTTCCCTTTCCTGATGAGTTACTAAAAACTAGCAGTGTTTTCTTGCTGGTATTGGTGCATTTGAGCATCCATTATGACTGATAAAACCAATCCAAGGCTGTAGCAGATATATGGCTGGTTTTAGAAAAACTGGGGCCATGGGCAAAAGTTAAACGTGTGCTTATATATTGCACACATAGAAACATTTAGGTTGCGTTTATAGGAGTTGATATCTGACTGCTCAACAAGAGCGATTGACTATATTTAAGTAATTTGGTCCTTGTTTATTGATTTTTTTTAATCAGGCTGCCAAAGAATGAGAGGGTCAGAATGATCTCTAATAGATCGCTATTTCCCCATATATATCTTGTTATCGCAAAACCAAAAACATGGGCCAGAATACATGTCGGTATAAGTGTAGGGCACTTTCACACTGTGGCCACTAACAGACAAGTATAATAATAAAATAAACAGACAAATAAAATAATAGCATAGAATGAAAACAATGAATAGATACCATGCAGTAAGTACTGATGGCACATAGCCAAGTGAGATACTAATGTTATAGACCATGCTGATAGGCTACACCTTGCCGTAGTGGGATGTGGCAGATGTAAAGCTACCAGTACCCTAGTAGAGGGCACAATTCAGACCAGAGGGGCAGCAATGCTCTCCAGGAGGTGCACCTTGCCCCAACAAAGCAGGGAGCTAGGGGCTGGGAGTGAAATCTCCAGAATATATTATGGGACAACCCTTTTAAATTGTTATTTTTCATAAATGACAAACCATAAATTATACGCTTTATATTTAAATATGGTATTTAGATAAAGTATCTGCTTCCATTAATCAAATATTTATTTGACTAAATCCTCCTTTCAGCCCACAATTAAACAGATGCATTGAACATCTTGATCTTGTAAGCACACATCTGGCTATCACTCTTAGAAAGCATTTCTACAAATTTCCTGAATAAAGTGGTGAAAATGCATAAGTTAGTGTGCTATGTATTCCCAATACTTGTTGTGGCTGTAAATTCTTATTGAGGGAAAAATGAACAAGTTTTTATTTGTTGGATTATAACATGTGAATGGAATAGCTTAGTGAAATAGATTATTCATGTGTATCATTACATAGTGGATATCCTATCCATATGTGTACAACATACACAAGCATGTCAGATTAAAAGCCAGACTTTAAGAGTACGGTAACTCATTTTCTACAATTTACATATACGACGATTATTCAATCAATCAATCAAGCAATATGCCAGGTATACAATTGAAATGCATTAAATGGGGTATCAGGATTTAAAAGTGTGTGCACTATATATTCTCAATGCCTGCTGTAGGTATACTGTCAGGGAACCTGTCAAGTTGGTAAACACTACTTGCCTGCAGATACATGGCTAATTTTTAGGTAAATGGCTTTAAATTTACATACCTTATTAAAGCACTGGCTATAAGGAGAAAATACATTTATATACTCCATATAGATGATCGCCTTTAGTCAAAGGGGTAGTGCAGGGATAGAATATAGTCACCACTAACTATACTGGGAACAGCAGCTGTAACCACTTCCCGACACTTGGATTGCAGCTCACTTTGCAGCATGCACAGGTGCTTCTAACAAAATTAAAATATCATCAAAAAGTCAATTTATATAATTTCTTCAATATAAAAGTGAAACTCATATTACATAGTCATTACAAACAGAGTGATCTATTTCCAGTGTTTATTTATGTAAATGTTGATGATTATGGCTTACAGCCAATGAAAACCCAAAAGTCATTATCTCAGTAAATTAGAATAATTAACAAAAAACACCTGCAAAGGCGTTTCAAAAGGTCCCTTAGTCTGTTTCAACAGGCTCCACAATCATGGGGAAGACTGCTGACTTGACAGATGTCCAGAAGGCAGTCATTGACAAATGCCACAAGGAGGGTAAGCCACAAAAGTTCATTGCTAAAGAAGCTGGCTGTTCACACGGAGTGCTTTATCCAAGCATATTAATAGAAAGTTGAGTGGATGGAAAAAGTGTGGTAGAAAAAGGTGCGCAAACTACTGGGATAACCATCGTCTTGAAAGGATTGTTAAGAAAAGACCATTCAAAAATTTGGGGAGATTCACAAGGAGTGGACTGCTGCTGGAGTCATTGCTTCAAGAGCCACCACACACAGATGTATCTAGGACATGGGCTACAAGTTTCGCATTCCTTGTATCAAGCCACTCATGACCATTAGACAACGCCAGAAGCGTCTTACCTGGGCCATGGAGAAAAAGAACTGGACTGTTGCTCAGTGATCTAAGGTATTGTTTTCAGTTGAAAGTAAATTTTGCTTTCATTTGGAAATCAAGGTCCAAGAGCCTGGAGGAAGAGTGGAGAGGCACACAATACAAGCTGTTTGAAGTCTAGTGTGAAGTTTCCACAATCAGTGATGGTGTGTAGAGCCATGTCATCTGCTGGTGTAGGTCCACTTTGTTTTATCAATACCAAAGTTAGTGCAGAAGTCTACCAGGAAATTTTAGAGCACTTCATGCTTCCCTCTGCTGACAAGCTTTTTGGAGATGGAAATTTCATTCTCCAGAAGGACTTGGCATCTGTCCACACTGCCAAAAGTACCAATACCTGGTTTAAAAATAACAAAATCACTGTGCTTGATTGGCCAGCAAACGCGCCTGACCTTAACCCCATAGATTCTCTATGGGGTATTGTCAAGAGGAAGATAAGACACCAGACCCAACAATGCAGACGAGCTGAAGGCTGCTATCAAAGCAACCTGGGCTTCCACAACACCTCAGCAGTGCCACAGGCTGATCACCTCCATGCCACGCCTCATTGATGCAGTAATTGATGCAGAAGGAGCCCCAACCAAGTATTGAGTGCATTTACTGAACATACATTTCAGTAGGCCAACATTTCGGATTTTAAAATCATTTTTCAAGTTGGTGTTATAAAGTATTCTAATTTACTGAGATAATGACTTTTGGGTTTTTGCTGGCTGTAAGCCATAATCATCACCATTAGCAGAAATAAACACTTGAAATAGATCACTGTTTGTAATGGTTCTATATAATATGAGTTTCACATTTTGTATTGAATAACTGAAATAAATTAACTTTTTGATGATATTCTAATTTTGTGAGAAGCACCTGTAAATGGAGGTTGGATAAAAAAGGGTTTTCAATAACAATAAAAACAACTTATTTTTCAAGCCAATAGAAACAAACGATATTCAAAAATTATATATTTTGTATTTTAAAGGAAAGAAATGTACAAATGACAGAAATACAGAACATAAAATTTCCCTTAATACAGTGGGTACGGAAATTACTCAGAATCCTTCAAATTTTTCACTTTGTTTCATTGCAGCCATTTGGTAAATTTAAAAAAGGTCATTTTTTTTCTCATTAATGTACACTCTGCACCCCATCTTGACTGAAAAATACAGATGTAGAAATGCTTGCAAATTTGTTAAAAAAGAAAAACTGAAATATCACATGGTCATAAGTATTCAGACCCTTTGCTCAGACACTCATATTTAAGTCACACCCTGTCCATTTCCTTGTGATCCTTCTAAAGATGGTTCTACTCCTTCATTGAAGTCCTGCTGTGTTTAATTAAGCTGATAGGAATTGATTTGTAAAGGCACACACCTGTCTATATAAGACCTCACAGCTCACAGTACATGTCAGACCAAATGAGAATCATGAGGTCAAAGGAACTGGCTAAGGAGCTCAGAGACAGAATTGTGGCAAGGCACACATCTGGCCAAGGTTACAAAATAATTTCTGCAGTGCTCAAAGTTCCTAAGAGCCCAGTGGCCTCCATAATCCTTAAATGGAAGAAGTTTGGGATCACCAGAAGTCTTCCTAGACCTGACTGTCCAGCCAAACTGAGCAATCGTGGGAGAAGAGCCTTGATGAGAGAGGTAAAGAGAACCCCAAGTTCACTGTGGCTGAGCTTCATAAATGCAGTAGAGAGATGGGAGAAAATTTCACAAAGTCAACTATCACTGCAGCCCTCCACTAGTCGGGCCTTTATGGTAGAGTGTCCCGACAGAAGCCTCTTCTCAGTGCCAGACATATGAAAGCCCGCATAGTTTGCTAAAACACATGAAGGACTCACAGACTATGAGAAATAAGATTCTCTGGTCTGATAAGACGAAGATAGAACTTTTTGGTGATAATTCTAAGCTTGGAGAAAAACAGGCACTGCTCATCACCTGCCCAATACAATCCCAACAGTGAAACATGGTGATGGCAGCATCATGCTATGGGGCATTTTTCAGCTGCAGGGACAGGACAACCGGTTGCAATTGAAGGAAACATGAATGCGGCCAAGTACAGAGATATCCTAGATGAAAATCTCTATCAGAGTGCTCTGGACCTCAGACTTGGCCGAAGGTTTACCTTCCAACAAGACAATGACCCTAAGCATGCAGCTAAAATAACAAAGGAGTAGCTTCAGAACAACTCTGTGACCATTCTTGACTGGCCCAGCCAGAGCCCTGACCTAAACCAATTGAGCATCTCTGGAGAGACCTGAAAATGGCTGTCCACCAACATTCACCATCCAACCTGACGGAACTGGAGAGGATCTGCAAAGGAAGAATGGCAGAGGATCCCAAATCCAGGTGTGAAAAACTTGTTGCATCATTTCCAAATAGACTCATGGCTGTACTAGTTCAAAAGGGTGCTTCTATTCAATACTGAGCAAAGGGTCTGAATACTTATGACCATGTGATATTTCAGTTTTTCTTTCTTAATACATTTAAAAAAATTTCTACATTTCTGTTTTTTTCAGTGAAGATGGGGTGCAGAGTGTACATTCATGAGAAAAAATTAACTTTTTTGAATTTACCAAATGGCTACAATGAAACAGAGTGTAAAATTTAAAGGGGTCTGAATACTTTCCGTACCCACTGTATGTGCAAAGTTTTTGCTCTTGTAAGAGAAAACCAGAACAGATAATACAAGTGCGAAAAAAACATAAAAAAGTGTAAGAGCGCCATCATTTACAGACATGACAGCTTACTCTGAAAAGTCACTTGAAATTACAGTTATACATTATCAAGCACCAGTACAAAATTAGACATTCTTATTTGATTACTATCCATTGGCTAAATGACAAAATGAATCTTGAGGAAAAATACAATAACCTAGCACCAATTCCATTGACTGTTATATATAAAGTGTATGAGGCAGCTGTTCATGTGCTTTGTCCACCTGAAACATTTCTATTACTGTTCTTCAATCTATGAATTTGTGAGTGAAGCTTTTGATATTTTACTGTAATTTCTCATAAAGCCAGTTTTTTAGGAGATTATGGTTATTGTAACAGCTTCCTTTTGTTGCTTGCTGCCACCCTACATACTTATCCACTTTGTCATCAAATCACAGCACATCCTCCCTTTCAATCTCAGTCTCTATCTTACCATTGTCCAAGTCTTAGGGCAATCAGTACTTATTACAATGCTTTACCTGTTTGGGAGCGTTTCTAATTCCCTAGGACAGTCTTGCAAACCAACCAGCCTCTGTAGCTCACTTTCTCCCTGCATTTTGATATAGGAAAGATGTGTATCTTCGTACCGTGTTAGCCAGTAGATAGAAAAATATTTAGACTTGAGAGTCCTCAGTGGTTGATACCTTTTAATGGCTAACTGAAAAGATGGTAACAAATTGCAAGCTTTCGAGACTACTCCGGTCTCTTCATCAGGCAAAGACTAAAACAAAAACTGAAGAATCACATATATATATATACACAAGTATAAAAACTGAAGAATCACATATATATATATACACAAGTGTATATATATATATATAGTGATTCTTCAGTTTTTGTTTTAGTCTTTGCCTGATGAAGAGACCGGAGTAGTCTCGAAAGCTTGCAATTTGTTACCATCTTTTCAGTTAGCCATTAAAAGGTATCAACCACTGAGGACTCTCAAGTCTAAATATTTTTCTCCCTGCAGTAACTCCTCTGAGACCTTGAAGTTCCAAGGAGCATCTCAGACTCTCTCTTAGGCCGGAGTCACACTAGCGAGAAATACGGACGAGTGCTATGTGAGAACAAATCTCATAGCACTCGGACCAATGTTAATCTATGGGGCAGCTCTCATCATCCGATTTTTTTCTCGGCCATTTTATCCTTGAAAAACTCGTACACCACATGGACCATCTGTATGATTTGCGAGAAATACGCACTGGTGTCCTTAGAAAAGCCGGCAATTCATGTGCGTGTACTGTAAAATCACACTGACAGGTTAAAATAGAATAGATAGAATACATGTATACACATAGTATAGGTATATATATACCTATACTATGTGTATACATGTATTCTATCTATATATATGTCATTGACACATATATATATATATACACTGCTCAAAAAATAAAGGGAACACTTAAACGACAAAATATAACTCCAAGTAAATCAATCAAACTTTTGTGAAATCAAACTGTCCACTTAGGAAGCAACACTGATTGACAATCAATTTCACATGCTGTTGTGCAAATGGAATAGACAACAGATGGAAATTATTGGCAATTATCAAGACACAATCAATAAAGAAGTGGTTCTGCAGGTGGGGACCACAGACCTCATCTCAGTACCAATGCTTTCTGGCTGATGTTTTGGTCACTTTTGAATGTTGTGCTTTCACACTCGTGGCAGCTTGAGACGGACTCTAAAACCCATACAAGTGGCTCAGGTAGTTCAGCTCATCCAGGATGGCACATCAATGCGAGCTGTGGCAATAAGGTTTGCTGTGTCTGTCAGCGTAGTGTCCAGAGGCTGGAGGCGCTGCTAGGAGACAGGCCAGTACAATAGGAGATGTGAAGGGGGCCGTAGGAGGGCAACAACCCAGCAGCAGGACCACTACCTCCACCTTTGTGCAAGGAGAAACAGGAGGAGCACTGCCAGAGCCCTGCAAAATGACCGCCAGCAGGCCACAAATGTGCATGTGTCTGCTCAAACGGTTAGAAACCGACTCCATGAGGATGGCCTGAGTGCCCGACGTCCACAGATGGGAGTTGTGCTCACAGCCCAACACCGTGCAGGACGCTTGGCATTTGCCACACAATTGGCAAATTCGCCACTGGCGCCCAGTGCTCTTCACAGATGAAAGCAGGTTCACACTGAGCACATGTGACCGACGTGACATAGTCTGGAGATGCCGTGGAGAGCCATCTGTTGCCTGCAACATCCTTCAGCATGACCTTTTTGGCAGTGGGTAAATAATGGTGTGGGGTGGCATTTCTTTCGAGGACCGCACAGCCCTCCATGTGCTCGCCAGAGGTAGCCTGACTGCCATTAGGTACCGAGATGAGATCCTCAGACCCCTTGTAAGACAATATGCTGGTGCGGTTGGCCCTGGGTTCCTCCTAATGCAGGACAATGCCAGACCTCATGTGGCTGGAGTGTGTCAGCAGTTCCTGCAAGATGAAGGCATCGAAGCTATGGACTGGCCCGCCCGTTCCCCAGACCTGAGTCTGATTGAGCACATCTGGGACATTGTATCTCGCTCCATCCACCAATGTCATGTTGCACCACAGACTGTTCAGGAGTTGGCGGATACTTTAGTCCAGGTCTGGGAAGAGATCCCTCAAGAGACTATCCGCCGCCTCATCAGGATCATACCCAGGCGTTGAAGGGAGGTCATACAGGCACATGGAGGCCACACACACTACTGAGCATTATTTCCTTATCTTGAGGTATTTCCACTGCAATTGGATCAGCCTGTAATTTGATTTTCCACTTTGATTTTGAGTATCATTCCAAATCCAGACTCCATGGGATAATAATTTTGATTTACACTGATCATTTGTATGTTTTATTGCTCTCAACACATTCCACTATATAATGAATATTTACAACTGGAATATTTCATCCAGTGATATCTTGGATGTGGGATTTTAGTGTTTCCTTTATTTTTTGAGCAGTGTATATATGTATATATTTATATTTCATCCAGAGCTAGATAGCAGAATAGCCAATAATTCAATTGTTGGCATCTGTAAAATTATTATAGAACCCAACAGGATATGAGACGTGGTTTAAATTACATACAATAAACCATTGCATATCCGTTAGACTTATATATGCCCCTCACTAATAATATTAGTAGTGTATGTGTGTAAAATTTTGGAGCTGTAGGTGTTAAATTAAAGGATTAATTCACGGAAAAAAACTTGCGTGGGCTCCCGCGCAATTTTCTCCGCCAGAGAGGGCAAGCCAGTGACTGAGGGCAGAAATTCATAGCCTAGAGGGACCATTGTTTTTGGGCCCCCCCCCGGCTAAAAAAAATCTGCCCCCAGCCACCTCAGAAAAGGCGCATCTGTAAGATGCACCAATTCTGGCACTTACTCTCTCTCTTCCCATTGCCAGGTAGCAGTGACATATGGGGTAATAAGGCGTTAGTGTCACCTTGCTATTGTAAGGTGACATTAAGCCTTATTAATATTGGAGAGCTGTCAATAAGACTACTGTCCATTATTAATCCACTAGTCTGAAAGGGTTAAAAAAAAAACCACACACACATTAAGAATAAAGTATTTTAATGAAAGAATACACTACACAGTTTTAAAATCTTTATTATACTCCTTATCCCATATTGAAGCCATTGTTCTCCTGGAAAAAATACAAAATAAAAAGCAACTATATACCCATATTTTTCCTCCGTACAGTCAAGTCCCACGGCACAATCCATCTCGAGGGGTTAATCAGTTTACAGCCGGACCGCTGCTAATGCATCGCCCCGACTGTAAACTACTGGGGAATGAATGGAAGCAGCGCGCACAGGCTCAGTGACAAGCGGTGATGTCACTGAGTCTGTGCTCGCTGACAGCTGAACTCCTGTGATCTCAGCACTGTGGGAAAATGACAGTGCTGAGGTCACAGGAGTGTGTCATTGACATATATTAAAGACACCTATTCTATGTGTATAGATCTATTCTATCTATTCTATTGTAACCTATTCTATTTTATACTGAACGCGGCATCTGCCGGTTTTTAATCTATCTATCTATCTATATATATATGTATATATATATATATATATCTACAGTTAGGTCCATAAATATTTGGACAGAGACAACATTTATCTAATTTTGGTTCTAGACATTACCACAATGAATTTGAAACAAAACAAATCAGATGCAGTTGAAGTTCAGACTTTCAGCTTTCATTTGAGGGTATCCACATTAAAATTGGATGAAGGGTTTAGGAGTTTCAGCTCCTTAACATGTGCCACCCTGTTTTTAAAGGGACCAAAAGTAATTGGACAATTGACTCCAAGGCTATTTCATGGACAGGTGTGGGCAATCCCTTCATTATATCATTCTCAATTAAGCAGATAAAAGGGCTGGTGTTGATTTGAGGTGTGGTGTTT
>JARQOD010000006.1:178145997-178230563 GCA_033576555.1 Oophaga sylvatica
TATATATATATATGTCACAATGACATGTGTGTGTGTATATATATATATGTGTGTGTTCTATGTGTATATATCTATTCTTTCTTTTGTGATTTAAATACTATTCATTTGGATCCATTATATGTTGGGTTTGCAAGCCTGTGAGAAAATCTCGCAAGTCGGATGTAAATCGGATGTTACAACTACAGTCAGATGCGACTAAATCGCATATTTCCAGGAAAATCGGATGCCAGACGGATGACTGTTCATGACATTTTGCTGCGATAATCGACCGACTAAAACGGTCAGATTTTTTAGTCGGTGTGTGTGACCCCAGCCTTAGAGTCCAAATATCCGCGCTTGGGGCCCTCTATAGTTATAATCTAGCAGGTAACAGATGGATATCTAGATTCATCACGGCCTGTGATCGAATTACACCACTTCATATATCTAGAATTCCCCCTTGGGATCTAAACCCGGTTCTGGATGCATTAACAGGTCCACCCTTTGAACCATTAGATTCGATACCCCTTAAAAACATATCTCTAAAAACGGTACTTTTAGTGGGGTTAACCTCGGCTAGGAGGGTCAGCGACATGCAGGCATTATCTATAGATCTGTTGTGAATGGGCTTGAAATGAGTTCTGAGCAGAGGCTCCCTCTGGTGGTTACAAGCGGTACTGGACTGTCCAGTGAAGATTGTGAGGATTGGGAATCAGGTGTTACTGACTGGTCTTATATAAGGGAGTCGCCTTCCCATCAGGGTTGCCGGTGATCAATTGTTCTGGTCTCAATCCTTGATTCCTGTTTCCTTTGTAGCCTGCTGTGTCATGTCTGCATCTCCTGCTAACAGATAAGACATTTTCTTCTTTTTGTTTTTGTGCTTGATTTTTGCATTTTGTCCTGCACTTCTGTGGGGGCCTTCAGGGTCCCCTCCGGGGGCTTTTGCCCTCTCAGTTTAGTTCAGCCACTGATGTTTGTACATTTGCTTTTTCCAGTTTTTTCAGTGGCTGCTGTTTTGATTTTGTTACACCAGAGAACTAATTTAGGTGGTAGAGGTCGTGTGATCTCAGGTGTTTTTGAAATTAGTAGAGTTGGTGCTTTTCAGGGTTTTTTGGGATTGCAGTAAGTGCCCTTCCTATCCTTTTCTATTTAGGTAGTTTGGGCCCCAACGTTTGCTCATACTATTTTCTGTCTGTGTCAGTATTTCTTCTTGTCTAACCGCCATTACATGTTTGGGGGCTTTCTATGTTCTTTGGGGATCTGCTCCGGGGCAGATAGCTTTCCTCTTTCTATCTTTAGGTGTAGTTAGTTTCTCAGGCTGTGACGAGGCGTCTAGGACCAACGTAGGAACGCTCCACGGCTGCCTCTAGTTGTGGTGGTTAGTCAGGGTACTGCAATCTCATAGATTCCAACTGCTCTGGTGTATTGCCTTTTTTACCTGCACTCCTCAGCTACCGAAACATAACAGTATCACCGGCCTCAAAATTGAAAATTGTATGGTACTCACAGAAGGGAAAAATATTGTGAAAGAAAAAAGGTTGTCAGAGTTGTCAGAGATATTTTTCTGTTTGTTGCATTTTTTTTTTCCCTCTGTATCTCTGGGTGCTGGGGAGGATTTTTTCTCTCAATGGAGTTTGCACAGTTGTCTGGCCGTGTGGATCAGCTTGCCACTGAGGTTCGGAGTATTGCTGCCTATCTTGCTGGGTTGCCTGTTGTGGAACCTAGGATTCCCATGCCAGATTTGTTTTTAGGGGATCGAGCTAAGTTTCTGAATTTCAAAAATAACTGTAAATTGTTTTTTGCCTTAAAATCTAAGTCCTCAGGGAACGCAGCGCAGTAGGTTCAAATTGTCATCTCTCTCCTGCGCGGCGATCCTCAGGATTGGGCTTTTTCCCTGACACCTGGGGATCCTGTCTTGAGTGATGTTGATGCATTTTTTCAGGCTTTGGGGTTATTGTACGATGAGCCTAATGTCACTGATCAAGCTGAAAAAGCCTTGTTGGCATTAAATCAGGGCTTGATGACGCTGAGTTATACTGTCAGAGATTCCGTAGGTGGGCAGTCCTGACCAAATGGAATGACGACGCTTTGGCAGCCCTTTTTCGGAAGGGTCTGTCAGATAATGTAAAGGATGTTATGATGGGATTCCCTGTCCCCTCTGGTCTCAATGATTCTATGTCATTAGCGATTCAAATTGACAGACGTTTGCGTGAGCGGAGAAGTATGCATGGAATAGTGTTGCCTTGTGAACCTGCTTCTGAATCCATGCAGTGTGATAGAGTGGTTTCTGGGGCACAGCGTCATGAGTTTCAAAAGCGCAATGGGTTATGTTTCTACTGTGGTGATGCCTCTCATGCTATTTCAGTCTGCCCTAAGCGGGGAAGACGTTTTGCACGCTCAGTTGTCTTGGGTAGTGTTCAGACTAAGTTTTTATTAACTGTTACCCTGATTTACTCTCTGTCCTCATTTTCTGCTCAGGCTTTCGTTGATTCGGGAGCAGCTATTAACCTGATGGATTTTGATTTTGCTAAACGTTGTGGGTTTCCCTTGATACCCCTACGGAAGTCTATTTCCCTACTGGGGATCGATTCTACCCCTTTAGCTGAGAATAAACCTCAGTTCTCTACTCAGGTGATAATGAGGGTTGAACCTGATCATCAGGAGAGCTGCAAATTTTTGGTTCTGTATAATCTGCATGACATTATCGTACTGGGTTTCCCTTGGTTACAGTCTCATAATCCTGTTTTGGATTGGAAATCTGTGTCTGTAACCAGTTGGGGCTGCCAATGTGTTAATACCAACACTCCTGTTTTTTCTGCCTCCCCCCAGGCTCAGGATGTTCCTGACTTTTTGATTGATTTTTCTGATGTGTTTAGCGAAAGTAAATCTGCATCCTTGCCTCCCCATAGGAGCTATGACTGCGCTATTGAATTAGTGCCTGGTAGTAAATTCCCTAAAGGTCGCCTTTTTAACTTGTCTGTACCTGAACATGACGCTATGCGGTCTTATATCAAGGAGTCATTGGAGAAGGGTCATATCAGACCATCCTCTTCACCCTTAGGTGCCGGTTTTTTCTTTGTGGCCAAAAAGGATCGTTCATTAAGGCCGTGTATTGATTATCGTCTTTTGAACAATATTACTGTGAAATATCAATACCCGTTACCCTTGATTTCTGACCTGTTTTCCAGGGTGAAAAACGCTACTTGGTTTACCAAGCTTGACCTCAGGGGGGCATATAACCTTATTCGCATTAAGCACGGGGATGAATGGAAGACGGCATTTAATACCCCTGAGGGGCATTTTGAGTACCTTGTGATGCCCTTTGGGCTCACTAATGCTCCTTCTGTCTTCCAGTCCTTCATGAATGACATTTTCAGGGATTTTGTGGATAAATTTGATTGTTTATTTGGATGATATCTTGATTTTTTCCAATGACTGGGACTCTCATGTGAAACATGTTCGAACTGTATTCCAGATTTTGAGAGAGAATGCTCTGTATGTGAAGGGATCAAAGTGTCTTTTTGGCGTACAGAGGATCTCATTTCTGGGATTCATTTTGTCCCCATCTGTTATTGAAATGGACCCGGTCAAGGTTCAGGCCATCTGTGATTGGGTCCAACCTACTTCATTAACCCCTTCAAGACCCAGCCTATTTTGACCTTAAAGACCTTGCCATTTTTTGCAATTCTGACCAGTGTCCCTTTATGAGGTAATAACTCAGGAACGCTTCAACGGATCCTAGCGATTCTGAGATTGTTTTTTCGTGACATATTGGGCTTCATGTTAGTGGTAAATTTAGGTCGATAATTTTTGCGTTTATTTGTGAAAAAAATGGAAATTTGGCGAAAATTCTGAAAATTTTGTAATTTTCAAATTTTTAATTTTTATTCTGTTAAACCAGAGAGTTATGTGGCACAAAATAGTTAATAAATAACATTTCCCACATGTCTACTTTCCATCAGCACAATTTTGGGAACAACATTTTTTTTTGTTAGGAAGTTATAAGGGTTAAAAGTTGACCAGCGATTTCTCATTTTTACAGCAAAATTTACAAAACCATTTTTTTTAGGGACCACCTCACATTTGAAGTCACTTTGAGGGGTCTATATGGCAGAAAATACCCAAAAGTGACACCTTTATAAAAACTGCACCCCTCACGCTACTCAAAACTACTTTCAAGAAGATTATTAACCCTTCAGGTGCTTCACAGGAACTAAAGCAACGTGGAAGGAAAAAATGGACATTTTAATTTTTCCAACAAAAATTTTCTTTTAGCATCAATTTTTTCATTTTTACATGGGCATCAGGATAAAATGGATCCTAAAATTTGTTGGGCAATTTCTCCTGAGTACACAGATACCTCATATGTGGTCATAAACCACTGTATGGGCGCATGGCAGGGCTCAGAAGGGAAGGAGCGCCATTTGACTTTTTGAATGGAAAATATGCTGGAATATTTAGCGGTTGCCATGTCGCATTTGGAGAGTTCCTGTGTGCCTAAACATTGGAGCTCCCCCACAAGTGACCCCATTTTGGAAACTAGACCCCCTAAGGAACTTATCTAGATGCATAGTGATCACTTTGAACCCCCAGGTGCTTCACAAATTGATCTGTAAAAAAAAGAAAGTACTTTTTTTTCACAAAAATTTTCTTTTAGCCTCAGTTTTTTCATTTTCACATGGGCAACAGTATAAATTGGATCCTAAAATTTGTTGGGCAATTTCTCCTGAGTACACAGATACCTCATATGTGGTCATAAACCACTGTTTGGGCGCACGGCAGGGCTCAGAAGGGAAGGAGCGCCATTTGACTTTTTGAATGGAAAATATGCTGGAATATTTAGCGGTTGCCATGTCGCATTTGGAGAGTCCCTGTGTGCCTAAACATTGGAGCTCCCCCACAAGTGACCCCATTTTGGAAACTAGACCCCCTAAGGAACTTATCTAGATGCATAGTGAGCACTTTGAACCCCCAGGGGCTTCACAAATTGATCCGTAAATAAAAGAAAGTACTTTTTTTTCACAAAAATTTTCTTTTAGCCTCAGTTTTTTCATTTTCACATGGGCAACAGTATAAATTGGATCCTAAAATTTGTTTGGGCAATTTCTCCTGAGTACACAGATACCTCATATGTGGTCATAAACCACTGTTTGGGCGCACGGCAGGGCTCAGAAGGGAAGGAGCGCCATTTGACTTTTTGAATGGAAAATAAGCTGGAATATTTAGCGGTTGCTATGTCGCATTTGGAGAGTCCCTGTGTGCCTAAACATTGGAGCTCCCCCACAAGTGACCCCATTTTGGAAACTAGACCCCCTAAGGAACTTATCTAGATGCATAGTGAGCACTTTGAACCCCAGGTGCTTCACAAATTGATCCGTAAAAAAAGAAAGTACTTTTTTTTTCACAAAAATTTTCTTTTAGCCTCAGTTTTTTCATTTTCACATGGGCAACAGTATAAATTGGATCCTAAAGTTTGTTGGGCAATTTTCCTGAGTACACAGATACCTCATATGTGGTCATAAACCACTGTTTGGGCGCACTGGCAGGGCTCAGAAGGGAAGGAGCGCCATTTGACTTTTTGAATGGAAAATAGCTGGAATATTTAGCGGTTGCATGTCGCATTTGGAGAGTCCCTGTGTGCCTAAACATTGGAGCTCCCCCACAAGTGACCCCATTTTGGAAACTAGACGCCCTAAGGAACTTATCTAGATGCATAGTGAGCACTTTGAACCCCCAGGTGTTTCACAGAAGTTTATAACGCAGAGCCGTGAAAATAAAAAATCATTTTTTTTTCTCAAAAAATGATTTTTTAGCCCACTGTTTTTTATTTTCACAATGGTTACAGGAGAAATTGGACCCCAAAAGTTGTTGTCCAGTTTCTCCTGAATACGCTAGTACCCCATATGTGGGGGGGAACCACTGTTTGGGCACACGTCAGGGCTCGGAAGGGATGTAGTGACGCTTTGAAATGCCGACTTGATGGAATGGTCTGCGGGCATCTTGTTACGTTTGCAGAGCCCCTGATGTGCCTAAACAGTAGAAACTCCCCACAAGTGACCCCATTTTGGAAACTAGACCCGGCAAAGAACTTATCTAGATGTGTGGTGAGCACTTTGAACCCCCAAGGGCTACACAGAAGTTTATAACGCCCGGGCATGAAAATAAAAAAATCATATTTTTTCCATAATCAGGATCTTTTAGTCCCCAATTTTTTTATTTTCCCAAGGGTAACATGAGAAATTAGACCCCAAAAGTTGTTGTCCAATTTGTCCTGAGTATGCTGATATCCCATATGTGGGAGAAAACTACTGTATGGGCACACGTCGGGGCTCGGATGGGAAGTAGTGACGTTTTGAAATGCCCACTTGATGGAATGGTCTTCGGGCGTCATGTTACGTTTGCAGAGTCCCTGATGTGCCTAAACAGTAGAAACTCCCCACAAGTGACCCCATTTTGGAAACTAGATCCCCCAAGGAACTCCTATAGATGTGTGATAAGCACTTTGAATCTCCAAGTCCTTCACAGAAGTTTATAACGCAGAGCCGTGAAAATATAAAATCATTTTTTTCCACAAAAATAATTTTTAGTCCCCAATTTTTTTTCCCAATGTTAACAGGAGAAATTAGAACCCCCAAAGTTGTTGTGCAATTTTTCCCGAGTACGCTGATACTTCATATGTGGGGATAAACCACTGTTTGGGCATACGTCGGGGCTTGGAATAAAGGGAGCACTGTTTGACTTTTTGAACGCAAAATTTACAGGAATCAATGGTGGCGCCATGTCGCGTATGGAGACCCCCTGATGTGCCTAAATAGTGGAAACCCCTCAATTCTAACTCCAACCCTAACCCCAACACACCCCTAACCCCGACCCTAACCCCTACACACACCTAACCCTAATCATAACCCTAACTCCAACACACCCCTAACCCTAATCCCAACTCTAACCATAAATCTAACTACAAGCCTAACCCTAATTCCAACCCTAACCCTAATTCCAACCCTAACCCTAATTCCAACCCTAACCCTAATTCCAACCCTAACCGTAATTCTAACCTTAACCCTAATGCTAACCCTAACCCTAGTTCTAACCCTAAGGCTGGGTTCATATTGCGTTTTACCAGCCCGTTCAACACGTAGCGTTGACCGGCTGGTAACGGTATAGCATAACGCGATCGCGTTATGCTATACCCGCTAGCGCAGATGAATCAGCAGATAATCAGCCGCGGATCCGCAGCAAAATCCGCCGCGGATCAGCAGCGAAATCCGCCGTGGATCAGCAGCGAAATCCTCCGTGGATCCGCAGCAAAATCAGTCGCGGATCCGCAGCGAAATCAGTCGCGGATCCGCAGCGAAATCAGTCGCGGATCCGCAGCGAAATCAGTCGCGGATCCGCAGCGAAATCAGTCGCGGATCCGCAGCGAAATCCGCCGCGGATCAGCAGCGAAATCAGCCGCGGATCAGCAGCGAAATCAGCAGCGAAATCATCCGCGGATCAGCAGCGAAATCAGCCGCGGATCAGCAGCGAAATCCGCTGCGGATTCGCAGCGAATCAGCAGCAAAATCAGTCGCGGATCAGCAGCGAAATCCGCCGCGGATCCGCAGCGAAATCCGCAGCGGATCAGCAGCGAAATCCGCCGCGAATCAGCAGCGAAATCCGCCGCGAATCAGCAACGAAATCAGCCGCGGATCAGCAGCGAAACCCACCGCGGATCAGCAGCGAAATCCGCCGCGGATCCGCAGCGAAATCAGTCGCGGATCCGCAGCGAAATCAGTCGCGGATCCGCAGCGAAATCAGTCGCGGATCCGCAGCGAAATCATTCGCGGATCCGCAGCGAAATCAGTCGCGGATCCGCAGCGAAATCAGTCGCGGATCAGCAGCGAAATCCGCCGCGGATCAGCAGCAAAATCAGCCGCGGATCAGCAGCGAATCAGCAGCGAAATCCGCCGCGGATCAGCAGCGAAATCCGCCGCGGATCAGCAGCGAAATCAGCCGCGGATCAGCAGCGAAATCAGCCGCGGATCAGCAGCGAAATCAGCCGCGGATCAGCAGCGAAATCCGCTGCGGATTCGCAGCGAATCAGCAGCAAAATCAGTCGCGGATCAGCAGCGAAATCCGCCGTGGATCAGCAGTGAAATCAGCCGCGGATCCGCAGCGAAATCCGCCGCGGATCAGCAGCGAAATCCGCCGCGGATCAGCAGCGAAATCAGCCGCGGATCAGCAGCGAAATCAGTCGCGGATCCGCAGCGAAATCCGCCACGGATCAGCAGCGAAATCAGCCGCGGATCCGCAGCGAAATCCGCCGCGGATCAGCAGCGAAATCCGCCGCGGATCAGCAGCGAAATCAGCCGCGGATCAGCAGCGAAATCAGCCGCGGATCAGCAGCGAAATCAGCCGCGGATCAGCAGCGAATCAGCAGCAAATCAGTCGCGGATCAGCAGCAAAATCCACCGCGGATCATCAGCGAAATCAGCCGCGGATCAGCAGCGAAATCCGCCGTGGATCAGCAGCGAAATCAGCCGCGGATCAGCAGCGAAATCCGCAGCGAATCAGCAGCAAAATCAGTCGCGGATCAGCAGCGAAATCCGCCGCGGATCAGCAGCGAAATCCGCCGCGAATCAGCAGCGAAATCCGCCGCGAATCAGCAGCGAAATCCGCCGCGAATCAGCAGCGAAATCCGCCGCGGATCAGCAGCGAAATCCGCCGCGGATCAGCAGCGAAATCCGCAGCGGATCCGCAGCGAAATCTGCAGCGGATCCGCAGCGAAATCCGCAGCGAAATCAGTCGCGAATCAGCAGCGAAATCCGCCGCGAATCAGCAGCGAAATCCGCCGCGAATCAGCAGCGAAATCCGCCGCGAATCAGCAGCGAAATCAGCCGCGGATCAGCAGCGAAATCCGCCGCGGATCAGCAGCGAAATCAGTCGCGTATCCGCAGCGAAATCCGCCGCGGATCAGCAGCGAAATCAGCCGCGGATCAGCAGCGAAATCCGCCGCGGATCTGCAGCGAAATCCGCCGCGGATCTGCAGCGAAATCCGCCACACGTTGCGGATTTTGCTGCGGATCCGTGGCGTATTTTGCTGCGGATCCACGGCGGATTTCGCTGCTGATCCGCTGCGGATATCGCTGCGCATCCGCGGCTGATTTCGCTGCTGATCCGCCGCGGATCAGCAGCGAAATCCGCCGCGGATCAGCAGCGAAATACGCCGCGGATCCGCAGCAAAATCCGCAACGTGTGCACAGGGCCTAATAGGAAAAAAAAAAAAATCTATTTTTTTTATTTGTCCCTACCTATGATAAAGGGGGGGTTCATTTACTTTTTTTTTATTTTGATCACTGTGACAGTTTATCACAGTGATCAAAATAAATTTTTGGACACTGGGGGGCGCACTGCGCATGCGCCGGCCGGCGGGCGCACTGCGCATGCGCCCGCCATTTTCCAAGATGGCGGCGCCCATGAAGAGGCCCGGGCGGACGCCGGGACCGATCCAGGGACATCGGTGGATCGGGAGAGGTGAGTAGGGTGGTCGGAAGGTTAGGGGGGGGATCGGAAGGTGGGGCAGCGGAGCAAAGGAGGAGGGGAGCTGTTAGTGACGGCGGTGACCGATCGCTGCCATCTTTTGGTGGCGGCGGCCGATCGCCGCCGTGACTCCGTGTGGGGGGGTCAGGGCTCGGTGTCCAGCCATGGCAGATGCTATTGCAGCATCGGCCATGGCTGGATTGTAATATTTCACAAATTAAATTGGTGAAATATTACAGATTGCTCTGATTGGCTGTTTCACTTTTAACAGCCAATCAGAGCGATCGTGGCCACGGGGGGGTTAAGCCAACCCTCCTGTGGTGAAGCACAAAGGGTCCTGTAACTGCGGGTCGGGTGACCTTTGAGTGACCCCGGTCTCCCGGCCCGCAGGAACGCGATCCTTTCATGACACAGGGTATGCGTCATAGGTCGGATTGGCACCGACTTTCATGACGCATACGCTGTGTCAAAGGTCGGGAAGGGGTTAAAGGCTCTTCAAAGATTTTTGGGTTTTGCCAATTTTTATCGTAAATTTATTGGTAATTTCTCGGTTATTGTTAAACCATTAACTGATTTGACCAAAAAGGGTTCTGACGTGGTGAATTGGCCTCCTGAGGCAGTCTCTGCATTTCAGGAACTTAAGCAGAGATTCACTTCTGCTCCTGTTCTACGGCAGCCTGATGTTTCTCTGCCATTTCAGGTGGAGGTTGATGCCTCTGAAATTGGGGCAGGTGCCGTTTTGTCCCAAAGAGATCCAGAGACCTCTAAAAGTAACCCTTGTGCCTTTTTCTCTCGAAAATTTTCTCCTACTGAACGCAATTATGACGTGGGTAATCGGGAGTTATTGGCCATGAAGTGGGCTTTTGAAGAGTGGAGACATTGGCTGGAGGGAGCCAAACATCAGGTGGTGGTCCTTACGGACCATAAGAATCTGGTTTATCTGGAATCTGCCAAGCGACTTAATCCTAGACAGGCCAGGGTGGGCCTTGTTTTTCACACGTTTTAATTTTGTGGTTTCCTTTCTTCCTGGCACTAAGAATGTTAAGGCGGATGCCCTCTCGAGGAGTTTCCTTGCGGACTCTCCTGAGTTATCTGATCCTTCTGTTATTTTGAAAGAAGGTGTAGTTCTTTCCGCCATCTCGCCCAATTTGAGACTGGCTCTGGAGGGGTGTCAGGAGGATAGGCCCGAGCGCTGCCCTGTTGGGAAATTGTTTGTCCCGGACCAGTGGAAAAAGAGTGTGATGTCTGAGATTCATTGTTCCGCGTTGGCCGGTCATCCCGGAATTTTTGGTACCAGAGACTTGGTTAGTCGGTCCTTTTGGTGGCCTACCTTGTCTCGTGATGTCAGGGAATTTGTGCAGTCCTGCGGGACTTGCTCTCGCTCCAAGCCTTGCTCTCGCTCTAGTGGTTTGTTGATGCCATTGCCTGTGCCCAAGAGACCATGGACCCATATCTCTATGGATTTCATTTCCGACCTCCCTGTTTCTCAGAGAATGACCGTCATCTGGGTGATTTGTGATAGGTTTTCCAAGATGATACATCTTGTGCCATTACCTAAGTTGCCTTCCTCCTCTGAAATTGGTGCCTTTGTTCCTTCAGCACGTGGTTCGTTTACACGGCATTCCTGAGAACATTGTGTCTGACAGAGGAGTCCAGTTTGTTTCCAGATTTTGGAGGACCTTTTGTTCTAAACTTGGTGTTCAATTATCTTTCTCCTCGCGTTTCATCCTCAGACCAATGGTCAAACTGAGAGAACAAACCAGACATTGGAGACTTATCTAAGATGCTTTGTGTCTGCTGATCAGGATGACTGGGTCTCTTTTTTGCCTTTGGCTGAGTTTGCTCTTAATAATAGGGCTAGCTCTGCCACTTTGATGTCTCCATTTTTCTGTAATTCTGGGTTTCACCCTCGATTTTCTTCAGGACAGACGGAGGCTTCTGTCTGTCCAGGTGTTGACTCTGTTGTGGAGCGTATGCAACAGATTTGGGACCAGGTAGTGGAGAGGTTGTCCCTCTCTCAGGAGAGGGCCCAGCGGTTTGCTAACCGGCATAAGACTGATGGTCCTCGGTTTAAAGTGGGGGACTTGGTCTGGTTGTCCTCAAAAAATATTCCTATGAGAGTGGCATCTCCTAAATTTAAGCCTAGGTTCATTGGACCTTATAAGATCATGGAGATTCTTAATCCTGTTTCTTTTCGTTTGCTTCTTCCAGGGACATTTAAGATCCATAACGTGTTCCACAAGTCCTTGTTGAAGAGGTTTGTTGAGCCAGTGGTTCCTACTGCTGTGCCTCCTGACCCTGTTCTGGTTGAGGGCAATCTGGAGTTTGTGGTTGAGAAAATATTGAATTCTCGTTTTTCTAGACGGAAACTCCAGTATTTGGTTGTGGAGAGGTTATGGTCAGGAAGACAATTCTTGGGTGTTTGCTTCGGACATCCATGCTAGGAGACTCATCCGTGCGTATCATAGAACTCATCCTGACCGACCTGGTTGCTCAAATGAGGGTTCGGTGACCCCTCCTCAAGGGGGGGGGTACTGTTGTGAATGGGCTTGAAATGAGTTCTGAGCAGAGGCTCCCTCTGGTGGTTACAAGCGGTACTGGACTGTCCAGTGAAGATTGTGAGGATTGGGAATCAGGTGTTACTGACTGGTCTTATATAAGGGAGTCGCCTTCCCATCAGGGTTGCCGGTGATCAGTTGTTCTGGTCTCAATCCTTGATTCCTGTTTCCTTTGTAGCCTGCTGTGTCGTGTCTGCATCTCCTGCTAACAGATAAGACATTTTCTTCTTTTTGTTTTTGTGCTTGATTTTTGCATTTTGTCCTGCACTTCTGTGGGGGCCTTCAGGGTCCCCTTCGGGGGCTTTTGACCTCTCAGTTTAGTTCAGCCACTGATGTTTGTACATTTGCTTCTTCCAGTTTTTTCAGTGGCTGCTGTTTTGATTTTGTTACACCAGAGAACTAATTTAGGTGGTAGAGGTCGTGTGATCTCAGGTGTTTTTGAAATTAGTAGAGTTGGTGCTTTTCAGGGTTTTTTGGGATTGCAGTAAGTGCCCTTCCTATCCTTTTCTATTTAGGTAGTTTGGGCCCCAACGTTTGCTCATACTATTTTCTGTCTGTGTCAGTATTTCTTCTTGTCTAACCGCCATTACATGTTTGGGGGCTTTCTATGTTCTTTGGGGATCTGCTCCGGGGCAGATAGCTTTCCTCTTTCTATCTTTAGGTGTAGTTAGTTTCTCAGGCTGTGACGAGGCGTCTAGGACCAACGTAGGAATGCTCCACGGCTGCCTCTAGTTGTGGTGGTTAGTCAGGGTACTGCAATCTCATAGATTCCAACTGCTCTGGTGTATTGCCTTTTTTACCTGCACTCCTCAGCTACCGAAACATAACATAGATCCTCCATTCCTACTATCATTTCAGGATCAGTTGATACTAAAACCTGACCCCTCACATCTGCCAAAAGTGGCCTGGAGATTCCACAGATCGCAGGAAATCCACCTCCCCTCATTTTTCAGTAACCTTTCTTCTCCATTAGAAGAAAAATTCCACATGTTAGATGTGAAAAGGGTAGTATTGAAGTATATTGAAAGATCCACTAGCTGGAAGAAGAGTAGGGCTCTTTTTATATCCTTCCAGGGCTGGAGGAGGGGATACGGGGTCACGAAAGCTACCCTATCTCGGTGGATCAGAGATGCGATCTGTCTGGCGTATACTACAAGAAATGAATATCCGCCAGAGGGAATCAGGGCACATTCCGCCAGGGCTATGGCATCCTCCTGGGCAGAAAAGGGAGACGTCTCGATCGAGTCTATAAGTAGGGCCGCAACCTGGTCGTCTCCTTCAAACTTCTACAATCACTACAGGCTCGATTTATCATCCTCCTCTTACCTAGCCTTTGGTAGAGCGGTCCTGAGCACGGTGGTCCCTCCCAGGTGAAGGTCTCTGAAAGTCTCTCCAAGTGGGTGCTGTCGTGGCGAAGGGTAAAAAGCCGGATTACTTACCGGTAATGCTCTTTTAATGAGTCCACGACAGCACCCACTCACTACCCTCCTTGAAAGTTAATAGACTGTGTGTATACCTTCTTGAATGTGATGAAGAACATAGAAAAATATTATTGCCTAATATTGGCGGTCCTCCGGGTACTCTGAAATCCAACTGAGGAGGAGAGGCGGACCGCCCTCTTTTATCTCTGTAGGTTTCCTGTTCCTATGGGCGGATCCCTCTCTCCAAGTGGGTGCTGTTGTGGACTCATTAAAAGAGCATTACCGGTAAGTAATCCGGATTTTTTGAGTTTTTAATAATTTTTGTTACTTTTAAAGCAAAAAGGTCATATCTTTTTCAAAATGTGATACAAATTGCTCAAGAATGTCAGATAAAATCGCTTTCGGAGGGGGATTGGAGTACAATTGTGACAAATGTAGCGATCGTTATGGTTATCAATACCATTGATGGCAAGAACAAACAAATCAATTTTGGAACAAATCAAGCCAGACATGTCACTCGAAGCAAGGATCTAACAGGTTACCTTAACATGAACCTCCCCCTGAGAAATCATGAATCCTTTTAATTTCATGTTCGTTCATTGATGGAACATGAAACTCTGAAAATGCACAGGATTTTATTACCAACATCGAAAAAGACAAACATTTAATATTCAGGTGTTTAGAATTGTTCACAAATGTATGTCAGTGTAAGGTATTATCCCCAATTTGGAAGTAATTTACCCAAAGAATTGTCAAGAAGATAAACATTTCCTTTCTCATACTGTTAAAATCCACTGACAAGTAAACTGAATAATATGTGGAGACAATGGCATCTGTCAAGGCATGTGATATATTAGGGAGTAAGTGAACAGTCATTATTAGGCCACTTTCACACATTAATTTGGTGAATTTTTTACCTCCGTATTTGTAAGCAAAAGCCAGAAGTGGGTAAAAAATGCAGAAGTGGTGATGTATTTCTGTTGTACTTTTCCACTGGTTATTCCACTCCTAGTTTTGGCTTACATATACAGAGGTAAGAAACTCCCCAAATACTGAACGTGTTCACATGGTCTTAAATTTGATGCGTTAGAAGACGTAAAATAGGGACAGGCCTAAAGATTGTAGCAATTTTAACAATATAATAGGATGATTGTTGTGACGACTTTGCTGCATCAGAGCATTTTCAAAACAGCAGGTAGGTAGCAACTTTATACTGCAACACTCAGCAGGTAGTCCATCAAAAGACTGTAAAGGGACTCATGAGCGCCTAAACATGATTAATGTGCCTGGGTTGGGTTATATTCTGTCCATTAGGGCAAAAGATGAGGTTAAAATTACAATTGTCACTTTAATGAGCTTTATTACTCTGTTAGTGAGGTCCAGTATGGTAATAACACCATCTGATGACATTAATTGTGTTACAAGTTGTTTTTCTGTAAATCTGTCGGCATTGTTGGATGAACCAATGCATCTTGCATAAGAAGGTCCTGGTGAAGCAGTCATTTTGTAAGAAGCCATCTAGCAGAACAGTTGTTTAAAACTTTCTCCTGCATTATTTTACTAAAACCACATTATCCTGGATAAAGTATAACTGGTAAAGGAACGGTCTCTGGTGTATTCCGGACTGTTGTTAAGTCAGACAGTGATTGTTACTAGGTCATGTGTTCACATGAACAACCTCCATCTTGCTTTGTGCTTTCACTATTATTTGGAAATGTCATAGTTAGAGTGGCTTCGGAAAGTACGAGTGGCGACTGAAAATTTCGAGGCCTGACCCAGAAGTAGTGACCGTGGGTCCAAATTTTTACAGTCAGTTCTCGACATAGGCTCCCTTGAGGGTCACACAGGTATGCCATCGCTCTTGGAGTTTCATTAGTCCACTGTGATAGAACTTTCTGTCTTGCTCCTCCAAAAACTCCTTTACGGCGTCCATGGCAGCTTCATCAGAAGGAAAACGACTTCCACAAAGGTGCTTTTTCATGTGTGGAAATAGGTGATAGTCTGAGGGAGCCAAATCAGGGGAATAGGGTGGGTGCTGAAGCAGTTGGAAGCCACAGAAGTGAAGTGCAGCCATTGCAACAGCTGATGAATGAACTGGCGCATTGTCCTGGTGAAACAACACCCCTTTCCGTAGCATCCCTTGACATTTTTCCTTAATTGATGACCTCAGAAGATGAATCTGAGCTGCATAATAATCCTTCATTGATGGTTTGACCTTTTTAGAGGAACTCCAGAAGAATGACACCCTTGGAATCCCGCAACACTGATGCCATCACCTTGCCAGCGGATGGAACCACCTTTGCGTTTTTGGGCCGTGGGGAGGTTAGATGTTTCCACTGTTATGAGGCTTCTTTTGACTCCGGACAAAAGTGGTGTACCCAAGTTTCATCCATTGTAACAAATCTCTGCCTAAAAAGTTGAATATCAGTTTCAAACAGTTGCACATTTTCCGCAGAGTGAAGTTCTCTCAGACGTTTGTAATCTAATGTCAAAAGTCTGGGCACCCATCGGGCCGAAAGTTTATGCATGTTCACCAGCTGTGTTAGAATATGGCCAACCCTCTCCACTAATATGGCCACACATTGTGCAATGTGCCGCTGTTTGACACGTCGATCTGCCATTACAATGTCTTGCACTTTTTTGAAAATTTTCTTCTGTGCATGCGGTTGAGGGATGACCACTGCGAGCAGCATCTTCAATAGATGTCTGTTCCCGCTTGAAATCTGCAACCCACTTTTTCACCATTGTATAAGAAGGAGAATTGTCCCCTAATGTCTCCAGCATGTCCTTGTGAATTTCCAATGGTGTCAGTCCTTTTTTCTGAAGGTATTGAATGACTGCTCGCTTTGCCAATTTATCCATTCCCATATTTCAGCCTTGCCACCAAACTTTAAAATGCTGTCACAGAAACCAAAAAAATTTAAATAAATCAATACATAAAAAATTCCACAAACAGCATTTAAAAATGGGATGTACAGGTCCTTCTCAAAAAATTAGCATATAGTGCTAAATTTCATTATTTTCCATAATGTAATGATTACAATTAAACTTTCATATATTTTAGATTCATTACACACCAACTGAAATTTGTCAGGTCTTTTATTGTTTTAATACTGATGATTTTGGCATACAACTCCTGATAACCCAAAAAACCTGTCTCAAAAAATTAACATTTCAGCTGCAGATGAAGGAAGGGAGACAGTCATTACTAGTGGGTAGGCGGAGCCCACATAGGATAAACACACCTCAGATTAAAAAGTGTTGACCGGCCCCTCCAGCTATATAGGGCTCCTCCTACTCCAGCTCTCCAGTCTAAAATTTGAGGTTCACAGAGGATAGTCGCTGCTGGAAGCAGCTCCTCAGAAGACTTTTTTTATTTTAGTCGGACAGAGACTTGGATCACCAGAAGTGGTCTAGAGGTCTCAGGGGTCTCAGCGCTGCTGGACTCCCACCTCTCCCTTGGCGGATCTGTATTACCCTATAAGGTGGTCCCTGCAGAACCCTGCCGGCCCTGGGGGATGAGGATTGCTTCCCTGGCGGGGACGCAAACCGCGCTTCTGGGGTCACTGCGTTCCCCTCCCTGGGGGGAAGCTACGGGCAGCGCCACAAATCTCTGAGGGGTCCCTGTGGCGCTCAGCTGGGTGAGTACTCCACATGTTAATGTGTTTGAGTGCTTTAGCGGCCGCTGCGGCAGCCGCTGCTACATGTATTCATGTGTGGTGATTGTGTACTTTTGTCTGCAGGTGGATTGCCTGCAGGACATGGGAGCGGAGAGCGGAGTGAGTCGCGCGCTTTTTTTGAAACCGGCGGGGGGCGTGGCTTCGCGCTCTCCCATTTTTTTCATAGGCAGGAAGCGCTCTGAGCGCGCGCCTTGTCCTGCCCTTTTTTCTTCCGGTTTAGATCTCTCTAGCGCGGCGGCCATTACTTGACAGCCTCCTCGGGCTCCTCACTCTCCGCTCTCCCCGACCGACCGAAAGGAGACACTACACCACGGCCAGCTGGGTGAGTCGCCTCTACCTGTCAGGGCAGAAGCTTGACCCCCTCAGCGCAGGACAAGGTATTGTCACACAGAACGCTCCCGCTGCGATCACAATAGTGACGCATAGTTTTGCGATCATTTTTCTTTTGTGATAATTTTTTATGTCGCTAGTAGCTTCCACGGTGGGCGATCTCATTGACGACGCATAAGTGGTTAGCGATCTCTTTAGCGACTTTGGTATTGCGATATACAATTCAGCGCAATATGTTAGCGATCTCGTTGGTGTTCTTGTTTTATGTGGCATACTTTTGAACTCTGTCCTGCAGCTGTTACCTCATAAGAGGCACCTGCGGCTCGCACACCTTTTTCATTAAATAAGGGTTGTGGAGAGTCTGCAACATTAACCCATTCTTTGGTGGTTAACCCTTTTTTGGGAGACAGCTGGGGTAGCTCTCTATTTAAGAGGCTTAACGCTTCAGCGTTCATTTTTGCCTTTGAAATCCACACTGTTCTGGTGCTGTCAGGTTTTTACCTGTCATATACTGTGTGAGGGCATGTCGGATCAGGGTCCAGGAGCGGACCGTCTCCCAGATCCGCTACAGGATCAGCCTCGCATATCTGACACGCAGACCTCGACGGCGTCAAGCGCAGCAGTCGGAGGTTACAGGGACGCCAAAATGGATGCCCTCGCTCGTTCTATTGATGGCCTGTCTGACCTTCTAGGTTACTGGGTGTCAGCTAGATCCTCTCATGGCAGGAAGCGACACAGGCCGGTGCCATCTTTCTCGCGTAGCGACTCAGAGATTTCTGATATGGAGGGTTCCCCTCCAAGCTCAGATGGTGAGATATCCGATTCGGATAAAGAGGAGGATCGGCAGGCTCAATCTGCCTCTCTTTTGAGCCGTACAGAGGCTTTTATTGGAGCCATGAGGGAGGCGTTACAGTTACCAGAGGAGGTAACTAGACGTCCTGGTAAGTCGGCCCGGATGTTTCAGGAGCCGCATAGGTCGCGATCAGCCTTACCATCTCTGGATGAGCTTAATGAGGCAGTGGAGAAGGAACGCCTGTGTCCAGATAAACGTTTTCAGGGGACACGGTTTTTCGAGACGCTGTATCCGTGTACTACGGAGTTGATTACTAATTGGATTCCTTCTCCTGAAGTGGATGTCCCTTTATCCCAGCTTAGCAAATCCTCATTACTTCCTGTTAAAGGGAAGGCGAGTCTGCAGGATCGGCTGGACAGAAAAACGGAGATGGCGGCGAAATCCATCTACGAGGCCGCAGGTCATGGATTCAGAGCTGTGCTAGGATCCATGTGTGCTTGTAAAGCCTCCTTGAGCTGGTTAGACCGTCTACGGACGGCATGGCAAGATGGATCCCCACTATCCGAGGTAGAGGGGCTTTTCAAGTCATTGGAGAATGCAGCTCGATATGGCAGTGATGCAGGTTTGGATACTTGTCTCCATGCTGTCCAGAGCACAATCCTCGGCGATCACAGTCAGGAGAGCTCTGTGGCTTAGACAGTGGACCGGAGACGCAGTTTCCAAGCAAGGTTTGCTTTCCTTAGCTTACAAAGGTGGTCAGCTATTTGGATCTGGCCTCACGGAGCTGATTGCCAAAGCAAAGGCAAAAGAAACGGCTTTACCGCAGTGAACAGCTGTGGCTTCTGCGTCTGGCAGGCCTAGTGCCGGTGGTAGTCGGCGGTCCTTTCGGTCCAGGGGACGGTTTGGTCAGCCCTCTTGGGGATCGGGTCGTCCCTCTTTTTCGGGAAGAAAGAGCGCTCAGAAATCTCGCACTCCCTGGAAACAGAGCTTCCGCCAAGACAAGCGGAAGCTGACAAAAAGCCCGCTAAAGCGGACTGACGCCAGGGTCTCACTCGAGGGCTCTCGAGTGGGAGGCCGCCTGCTCCAATTCAAGCCGACTTGGGCTTCCCGCGTGTCGGACACCTGGGTGACGCGGGTCGTGTCGGCAGGCTACTTCATAGAGTTTCTTTCTCGACCCCCAGACAATTTTTGCCTATCCCGCATTCCGTCAGAGCCCGGGCTAATTGCCGCTCTACTACGGGAGGTCGATTCCCTTCTACAGAAGGGTGTGGTGGTACCAGTTCCACCGGAGGACCAAGGAAGAGGTTTTTATTCCAACCTCTTTGTAGTCCCCAAAAAGGAGGACAAATTTCGTCCCATTCTGGATCTCAAAAGATTAAATCGGCATGTCCGCACCCAGAAATTCCGCATGGAATCACTTCGCTCCGTTGTGGCGGCCTTGTCACAGAACGATTTTCTGGTGTCAATCGACATTCGCGACGCTTATTTGCATGTCCCCATCGGAAGGGCCCACCAGCGTTTCCTGCGTTTTGCCATAGGTCAGGACCATTACCAGTTTGTGGCCCTGCCATTCGGTCTGGCCTCAGCACCCAGAGTTTTTACAAAAATTCTGGCTCCTCTCATGGCGATTCTGCGAAGACAGGGGATTACGATTCTTCCCTATCTGGACGACCTTTTGATTGTGGCGTCCTCAAAGGAGGAGGCGGTGACGGCTCGCGATTTATCCCTTCAGCTCCTGGAGGATTTCGGGTGGCTGATCAATTGGGAGAAGTCATCCCTGGAACCGTCGCAGTCAATCCTGTTTTTGGGAATGCAGTTCGACACAGTACGAGCAGTGGTGTCTCTGCCCTCAGACAAACAAGCGACTCTTCTTCACCATGTGCAGGGTATGAAGTCTGCGACAGCAATGTCCCTTCGACGGTGTATGCGCCTTCTGGGTTTGATGGTGGCGTCAATGGAAGCAATTCCGTTTGCCCAATTTCATTCCAGGGCTCTCCAAATGCTCATCTTGAACCGTTGGGATCGATCACGGTTTTCACTGGATTGCAGTGTCATCATCTCCCACAGGGTGAGAGAGTCACTAGAATGGTGGTTACGTCCGGAAGCGTTATCCCTGGGGAAGTCTTTCCTTCCTCCAAGGTGGTCGATCATAACCACCGATGCCAGTCTGACGGGCTGGGGGGGCGTCTGGAATGGTCTTTGGATTCAGGGGGTATGGTCGTTGGAAGAGTCTGTCCTGCCGATCAACATCCTGGAATTGAGGGCAATTTTTCTTTGCCTCCAACACTGGACGGTCCCTTTAAGCGGTCTACCAGTCCGAGTGCAGACAGACAACGCGACGGCAGTCGCGTATATCAACCATCAAGGTGGAACGAGGAGCTTCAGGCTCATGATGGAAGTGTCTCGAATCCTGGTATGGGCCGAGGCCAGGGTGCCAGCCATCTCTGCGATTCACATTCCAGGAGTTCAGAATATCACAGCAGACTTCCTGAGTCGCAAAAAGATGGATTCCGGAGAATGGAGTCTTCATCCGGAAATTTTTGCACTGCTGTGCTCCCGTTGGGGAACTCCCCAAGTGGATGTGATGGCATCCAGGCTCAATGCCAAGTTACCGACCTTCATGTCCAGGTACAAGGACTCGAAGGCTGTGGCGGTGGATGCTCTGGTGGCTCCTTGGGACCATTTCGAGCTAATTTATGTGTTCCCGCCGATATCCTTACTTCCTCTGGTTTTACGTCGAATCAGACTGGAGAGAGTCCCGGCTATATTGATAGCCCCAGATTGGCCAAGGAGGACGTGGTTCTCGACGCTGGTGTCGCTTCTGGCAGCGCCTCCACTTCCACTCCCTCTTCGCCCGGACCTGTTAACCCAAGGGCCCGTTCATCACCCGGACCTGAAGTCTCTGCGTTTGACGGCGTGGCTCTTGAGACCGAAATCTTGACCCGTCAAGGTTTTTCAGCCGAAGTCATTGCCACTCTGCGAGCTGCCAGAGGTCCGGCTACCACTAGAATTTATCATAAGACTTGGGAAGCCTTCTTTTCGTGGTGTTCAGGTTCTTCTAGGAACCCGAGGAGTTTTTCCATTCCCAATTTGTTGGCCTTTTTGCAATACGGGCTGGACAGGGGTTTGGCAGTTAGCACTTTGAAGGGGCAAGTTTCTGCTCTGTCCTTGCTATTTCGGAAGGCTATCGCTTCACATAGGGACGTACGTTCCTTTTTTCGCGGGAGTAACTCGTCAGTTTCCGCCGCGGAAGGTGCCTGTGTCGCCCTGGCGGCTCAATCTTGTCTTGGAGGCTCTTCAACATGGGCCTTTTGAGCCTATGGACTCTGTTAGCCTTTCTTTGCTTTCTTGGAAGGTTGCCTACTTAGTGGCGGTCACTTCTTTGAGAAGGGTTTCTGAGTTGGCGGCTCTCTCTTGCTCGCCTCCTTTCTGGAGTTTTTCCCAGATCGCGTAGTGCTTCGCACACGTGGCGACTTTCTACCTAAAGTAGTATCGCAGTTTCATGTTAACCAGAATATTGTGTTGCCCTCGCTCTGTCCGGAGCCAAGGAATGCGAAAGAACGAGCCTTGCACACATTGGATTTGGTGCGGGCTTTAAAGTTCTATTTGTCCATTACTCAAAATTTTCGGAAGTCGGATTCTCTGTTTGTGATTCCAGCAGGTCGTCAACGTGGGCAACGAGCTTCCAAGGATTCTATAGCTCGTTGGATTTGGTCGGCCATTTTAGAGGCTTACCGACTTAAGGGCGAACCCTGCCCGATTAAGATTTGGGCTCACTCCACAAGGGCTGTGGGTTCGTCGTGGGCTTTCCACCAAGGAGCCTCGGCAGCTCAGCTCTGCCGGGCGGCGACCTGGCGTTCCGTCCACACGTTTACAAAATTTTATAAGGTGGATGTTAGTGCTTCCGCTGATGCGGCCTTAGGACGTAGGGTCCTGCAGGCGGCTGTAGTTTAAAAGTTCTTGGGAACTTATAGTTAGCGCTATTTGTGCATTTATCTAGGTTGTTGGGTATCTGCCTCTTTTGGTTTTTTGCCCACCCTTATTTTTGGACTGCTTTGGGACGTCCCACTAGTAATGACTGTGTCTCCCTTCCTTCATCTGCAGCTGAAACACAGATTTTGGTAAGAATTTACCTGTAAAATCCTTTTCAGCGAAGAAGGAAGGGAGACACAGCTCCCTCCCATGGCAGAAGTGTGTTGTTGTGTTTTCAGATGCGGCGTGACCCTTCTCTGATAGCGTTTATCTGGGCTGAGGTCGGCGCGCTAAGGCTCTGTTCCAGCATTGCCAGCTCATCGCAGTGGTCAGGTTCAGTGAGTAGTACCTGGACTGTGTGGTTGTTTCGGCTATATGCATAACCTGTCTTCTTGTTTTTTCTCTGAAGTCCTTCAGAAGGGGTTATGTTGCTTCGCTGGTGATATTTGCTCTTCCTTAAGCTTGGGTACGACTGGAGAGCTGGAGTAGGAGGAGCCCTATATAGCTGGAGGGGCCGGTCAACACTTTTTAATCTGAGGTGTGTTTATCCTATGTGGGCTCCGCCTACCCACTAGTAATGACTGTGTCTCCCTTCCTTCTTCGCTGAAAAGGATTTTACAGGTAAGTTCTTACCAAATCCGTGTATTTCAACCGTCCAATAAAATAAAAGTGTTTTTTAAAAACAAAAAAAAAAAAAACATCAAATAATAATGTTCAGTTATGCACTCAATACTTGGTTGGGAATCCTTTTGCAGAAATGACTGCTTCAATGCGGCGTGGCATGGAGGCAATCAGCCTGTGACACTGCTGAGGTGTTATGGAGGCCCAGGATGCTTCGATAGCGGCCTTAAGCTCATCCAGAGTGTTGGGTCTTGCGTCTCTCAACTTTCTCTTCACAATATCCCACAGATTCTCTATGGGGTTCAGGTCAGGAGAGTTGGCAGGCCAATTGAGCACAGTAATACCATGGTCAGTAAACCATTTACCAGTGGTTTTGGCACTGTGAGCAGGTGCCAGGTCGTGCTGAAAAATGAAATTTTCATCTCCATAAAGCATTTCAGCCGATGGAAGCATGAAGTGCTCCAAAATCTCCTGATAGCTAGCTACATTGACCCTGCCCTTGATGAAACACAGTGGACCAACACCAGTAGCTGACATGGCACACCACACAATCACTGACTGTGGGTACTTGACACTGGACTTCAGGCATTTTGGCATTTCCTTCTCCCCAGTCTTCCTCCAGACTCTGGCACCTTGATTTCTGAATGACATGCAAAATTTGCTTTCATCAGAAAAAGTACTTGGGACCACTTAGCAACAGTTCAGTGCTGCTTCTCTGTAGCCCAGGTCAGGCGCTTCTGCCGCTGTTTATGGTTCAAAAGTGGCTTTACCTGGGTAATGCGGCACCTGTAGCCCATTTCCTGCACACGCCTGTGCACGGTGGCTCTGGATGTTTCTACACCAGACTCAGTCCACTGCTTCCTCAGGTCCCCCAAGGTCTGGAATCGGTCCTTCTCCACAATCTTCCTCAGGGTCCGGTCACCTCTTCTCGTTGTACAGCGTTTTCTGCCACATTGTTTCCTTCCAACAGACTTCCTATTGAGGTGCCTTGATACAGCACTCTGGGAACAGCTTATTTGTTGAGAAATTTCTTTCTGGGTCTTACCCTCTTGCTTGAGGGTGTCAATGATGGCCTTCTTGACATCAGTCAGGTCGCTAGTCTTACCCATGATGGGGGTTTTGAGTAATGAACCAGGCAGGGAGTTTTTAAAAGCCTTAGGAATCTTTTGCATGTGTTTAGAGTTAATTAGTTGATTCAGAAGATTAGGGTAATAGGTCGTTTAGAGAACCTTTTCTTGATATGCTAATTTTTTGAGACAGTTTTTTTGGGTTATCAGGAGTTGTATGCCAAAATCATCAGTATTAAAACAATAAAAGACCTGACAAATTTCAGTTGGTGTGTAATGAATCTAAAATATATGAAAGTTTAATTGTAATCATTACATTATGGAAAATAATGAAATTTAGCACTATATGCTAATTTTTTGAGAAGGACCTGTATATCCAATAGTCTCCCATAGGTACGTATGTGTAAATGGGTCTCAATCACCACTGAATAATATGACAGCCTGATTTAACACTGTATGCCAGACATGTTTGAACAGTTATATACAGAAAATACAATAATATCCTAACACAGAGAGAACAGTTCCTTACTACATAAAGTGATGTATAAAGTGTAAATATGTATATCAAGCCAAGAGGAATATGGAAGCGCAGAAAATAATATGCAAGACTGCTGATATCTTAGCGCAAAATACCTCCAAAAATGCAATTCTATACATGTGGCCAAAAACAATGTATAATAGCTAGTGCCATGATAGCGATATAAGGCATAAATATGTATACAAGATCAGGGAGAATATCTATAAGCGCAAAGGATTAAGTGTTATAGTGCAAACATATTAATGCTAAATATCTCCAATAGTATGGTTCTATACATGTGGCCAATGAGACACAGCATAAAGTTTAAGAAAATGCATAGCCCAGAGATTTATAAATTGATAGATAAGGTGCAATAATCCAATCATGGTTATACTAGGAATCTCCGCTAGCTGCAAATATAATGAAACACATACGACCTTATGGGAGAGCCTGGGTGCCCCGACGCGCGTTTCGCGTTAGCTTCGTCCTGGGGGGGTATATTAATGTGGTATGATACTCGATGCGCCTATATATAGGTTTCCCAGCTATGCAATTACCTGCTAGATGTACTACATGTGAGCAAAGGCTGCTGCTTCCAGCGTGTGACGTGCTTCAGAAGCGCCCGCCGGCCGTGCAGCCACTCCTCCATCCGACTCGTCAGAGTGAGGGAGAGGCCACAACTAATCCGGCTGGACGCGTCGCCTAGGCAACGCACTACATAATGAAAACTTCCGTTGCCTCTGTCTGACGTCAGGACAGAGGGGCGGCATCCGATCAGGCCGAGGAACGCATCACACAGATGTATTGCTGGAAGTCCTTCCTAGTTAGGCGCTTACATTGTAAGCAGATTTATAGACAAATACCAGCCATAGCAGGTCACTTTGAGTATGTAAATACATACTTTCCTTTGCTGATCGCCTATAAACATGCCTGTATAGGCGCATCCAAATAACAATGGGTCATCAAAAAATCAGACATACGTCGGTAAATGCATAATATTAAAATCACCATAACCCAATAATTAACAATGTGTATTACCAAATCAAAACATAACACAACATGACCATCACTAATTCCCACAATGGCTACGTTAGCCATATAATGGTATTTTGTGAGATCTTATCAGGATAAACGATATATACATTATTATTAGCATAGCCAAGTGGTGAATACGAATATGACGGACGACATTGTCAAATTCCATGGGATGTCCTTTAGGAATCATTCTTGTTGCTCATATTTCTCCATAGAGTGTCCATTACAGGTTATTCCTGTTCCTCCTTGTAAAATAGCCGAACGGAGAAAGAATCCGTCTTTATCTTTTCTTAAATCGACGATTTGGCACTCTCAAATTAGGAGCCCTTTTCCCAAATAAGATATCCACCACATCCGCATAATGAGGATCACGTATGTGCCTTAAATTAATTCTAAACTGGAAAAAACATACAGTCATGGCCAAAAGTTTTGAGAATGACACAAATATTATATTTTCACATGATCTGCTGCCCTCTGGTTTTTATGTGTGTTTGACAGATGTTTTTATCACAGACAGAAATATAATAATTGCAAACATATGAGTAACAAAAGCTTATATTGACAGTTAGAATGAGTTAATGCAGCAAGTCAATATTTGCAGTTTTGACCCTTCTTCTTCAGGACCTCTGCAATTCTCCCTGGCATGCTCTCAATCAACTTCTGGACCAAATCCTGACTGATAGCAGTCCATTCTTACACAATCAATGCTTTCATGTTGTCAGAATTTTTAGGTTTTTGTTTGTCCACCCGTCTCTTGATGATTGACCACAAGTTCTCAATGGGATTAAGATCTGGGGAGTTTCCAGGCCATGGACCCAAAATCTCTATGTTTTGTTCCCTGAGCCATTTAGTTATCACATTTGCTTTATGGCAAGGTGCTCCATCATGCTGGAAAAGGCATTGTTGATCGCCAAACTGCTCTTGGAGGGTTGGGAGAAGTTGCTCTTGGAGGACATTCTGGTACCATTCTTTATTCATGGCTGTGTTTTTAGGCAAGACTGTGAGAGTGCCGATTCCCTTGGCTGAGAAGCAACCCCACACATGAATGGTTTCAGGATGCTTAACAGTTGGCATGAGACAAGACTGGTGGTAGCGCTCACCTTGTCTTCTCCGAATGAGGCGTTTTCCTGATGTCCCAAACAATCAAAAAGGGGATTCATCAGAGAAAATAACTTTATCCCCAGTTCTCAGCAGTCCACTGCCTGTACCTTTTGCAGAATATCAGTCTGTCCATGATGTTTTTTCTGGAGAGAAGTGGCTTCTTTGCTGCCCTCCTTGAGACCAGGCCTTGCTCCAAGAGTCTCCGCCTCACAGTTCGTGCAGATGCACTCACACCTGCCTGCTGCCATTCCTGAGCAAGCTCTGCACTGCTGGTAGCCCGATTCCGCAGCTGAAACACTTTTAAGAGACGGTCCTGGCGCTTGCTGGTCTTTCTTGGGCGCCCTGGAGCCTTTTTGGCAACAATGGAACCTCTCTCCTTGAAGTTCTTGATGATGCGATAGATTGTTGACTGAGGTGCAATCTTTCTAGCTTCGATACTCTTCTCTTTTAGGCCATTTTTGTGCAATGATTGCAATGATGACTGCACGTGTTTCTTTAGAGATAACCATGGTTAACAGAAGAGAAACAATGATGCCAAGCACCAGCCTCCTTTTAAAGTGTCCAGTGGTGTCATTCTTACTTAATCATGACAGATTGATCTCCAGCCATGTCCTCATCAACACCCACACCTGTGTTAATGGAGCAATCACTGAAAAGAGGTTAGCTGGTCCTTTTAAGGCAGGGCTGCAATGATGTTGAAATGTGTTTTGGGGGATAAAGTTCATTTTCTAGCCAAATATTGACTTTGCAAGTATTTGCTGTTAAGCTGATCACTCTTTATAACATTCTGGAGTATATACAAATTGCCATTAGAAAAAGTGAAGCAGTAGACTTTGTAAAAATTAATATTTGTGTCATTCTCAAAACTTTTGGCCATGACTGTATGCATGAGAATAAAAATTAAAAAACAACACAACCACTAAAAATATTTTATAGAAAGGGGGCAAAACTCAGAAGCTCATTGAGTCCCTCAGGATGCAAAGATCCTATTTTGTAAATCCACTGTGTCTCTACTTGGGCCAATTTCTTTTTCCAATCTCCTCCTCTATGATCCACCAGTATTTTGTCAATACCCATTACTTTAAGTAGTTTTGGGTTTGATTCATGGTGAGTCTTAAAATGCCTAGGTATAGGCTTCAAGATGGTGACGTCATCAATCTCCCGGGCATTTTTTATATCCCTATAATGTTCTCTGACTAATTTTAAGGGGTCTAGACGTCATGCCAACATATACTTTTGTGCATGGGCACGTGGCATAGTACACTACTCCAATGGAGTTACAAGTAATATGTTGGGTAATTTGAAATACTTTACTGCCATCACTATACGTAAATGAGGAGGCACGCGTCATGTTAGGACAAGAGATACATGTGTTACATGGGAAAAATCCCCACTTGGGACCCATGGATCCAAAGGTCTTCTCAGGCTTTTGATCCCTGTGATAACTATGTACCAAAGTATCTCGAAGCTTATTTGATCTTCTATATGTAATAGAAGGGTACTTAGGGACAAACTTTTTTAAGGTTTTATCTGTCAAAAGTAATGGCCAATATTTTTCCAAAGCATCTTTAACCTCCCTCCATTTGTCGTTATAAGTGGATATGAATCTCACCTTTTGTTGATCTGTATTTTGTTTTTATTGTTGGGAGTTAATAAATCATTTCGCACAGCTCGTTTGGCCCTTTTTATGCCCCTTTTGATACTCCATTTAGAGTATCCTCTTACAGAGAATCTTGAGGTTAAATCATTAACCTGTCCCTCAAAGGCCTCCTCACTTGAGCAGATGCGTCTCGCTCTCTCAAGAACTGGCCAGTTGGAATACTCTCTAACAGAGATTTTGGGTGGGAGGAAGTTGCGTGCAGGATGGAATTTACTGCAGTTTCCTTCGGTGTATATCGGTTTGTAAATAGCCATTCTCACCTTTAAATATCATGATGTCCAAGCAGTCAATGCTGGTCTGACTGTACTTGCACGTCAACTTAATGTTTAGGGAGTTGTTATTTAGGATACCTAAAAAATCAAGACGGATTTTTCTCCGTTCGGCTATTTTACAAGGAGGAACAGGAATAACCTGTAATGGACACTCTATGGAGGAATATGAGCAACAAGAATGATTCCTAAAGGACATCCCATGGAATTTGACAATGTCGTCCGTCATATTCATATTCACCACTTGGCTATGCTAATAATAATGTATATATCGTTTATCCTGATAAGATCTCACAAAATACCATTATATGGCTTACGTAGCCATTGTGGGAATTAGTGATGGTCACGTTGTGTTATGTTTTGATTTGGTAATACAGATTGTTAATTATTGGGTTATGGTGATTTTAATATTATGCATTTACCGACGTATGTCTGATTTTTTGATGACCCATTGTTATTTGGATGCACCTATACAGGCATGTTTCTAGGCGATCAGCAAAGGAAAGTATGTATTTACATACTCATAGTGACCTGCTATGGCTGGTATTTGTCTATAAATCTGCCTACAATGTAAGCGCCTAACTAGGAAGGACTTCCAGCAATACATCTGTGTGATGCGTTCCTCGGCCTGATCGGATACCGCCCCTATGTCCTGACGTCAGACAGAGGCGCGGCTAAGCAGCCGACGACGTAATTTCATTATGTAGTGCGTTGCCTAGGCGACGCGTCCAGCCGGATTAGTTGTGGCCTCTCCCTCACTCTGACGAGTCGGATGGAGGAGTGGCTGCACGGCCGGCGGGCGCGCCTCTGAAGCACGTCACACGCTGGAAGCAGCAGCCTTTGCTCACATGTAGTACATCTAGCAGGTAATTGCATAGCTGGGAAACCTATATATAGGCGCATCGAGTATCATACCACATTAATATACCCCCCCAGGACGAAGCTAACGCGAAATGCGCGTCAGGGCACCCAGGCTCTCCCATAAGGTCGTATGTGTTTCATTATATTTGCAGCTAGCAGAGATTCCTAGTATAACCATGATTGGATTATAGCACCTTATCTATCAATTTATAAATCTCTGGGCTATGCACTTTCTTAAACTTTATGCTGTGTCTCATTGGCCACATGTATAGAACCATACTATTGGAGATATTTAGCGTTAATATGTTTGCACTATAGCACTTAACCCTTTGCGCTTATAGATATTCTCCCTGATCTTGTATACATATTTATGCCTTATATCGCTATCATGACACTAGCTATTATACATTGTTTTTGGCCACATGTATAGAATTGCATTTTTGGAGGTATTTTGCGCTAAGATATCAGCAGTCTTGCACATTACTTTCTGCGCTTCCATATTCCTCTTGGCTTGATATACATATTTACACTTTATATATCACTTTATGTAGTAAGGAACTGTTTCTCTGTGTTAGGATATTATTGTATTTTCTGTATATATCTGTTCAAACATGTGTGGCATACAGTGTTAAATCAGGCTGTCATATTATTCAGTGGTGTTTGAGACCCATTTACACATACGTACCTATGGGAGACTATTGGATATACGTCCCATTTTTAAATGCTGTTTGTGGAATTTTTTATGTATTTTTCAATAAAGTGTTTGTTACATGGCCATATGCTTCCAGGTCTTTTTGGATTTACTTGTTTGGTAGGAAGTGCCATTTCCCTAGGCCAAGATCCTTAGGATATATTGTGACTTTAATATATGAACAAATCTGGCACTCAGGAAATGATGCTTAACCATAGATAAATATTTATTAACATCCAAGGTAACGTTTCGGTCGAAAAACCTCGACCTTCATCAGACTGTAAATACATCAGAAAAAAAGTGTCACAAATCATACAGAATCATAATAATCCAATATTACAGAAATCAGAAAGTGGTTGGCATAAATATATATTGTTGAACATGAAAACAAAGATATATATCACATTTATACAAACAGAAACTACTATATTGGTCATAGTGAGAATCTAGGCTTCTGATATAAACCTACTCAGGTAACCTGAGAATTTAGGCAAGTAGAAAAAAGAAAAAGAAACTATAAATATAATTACCCGGAGAGGAGTTTTCGAAATGAATGGAATTGGGCTAACCCGACCGTGAACTTAGAACTGGTGATTTTTGTCTGAAATTACATGAGATAAAGCGCACCGCCAATAGTGAATGTTCAATGAGTCCATAGTGAAAATTTCTCAGTGATTCCAGAGGTAGTATAGAAATAGCTCTTACCACGGCAAAAATATATGTATATATCTACAGCAGGAATCCTCAGATATAGCGCTCCTTTAGTGACTTTTCAGCTTCAAGAAATAGCGCTTTCCTGTGTATAGTGAAAGGCTACTCAGAACAAAATCATTTATGAACCGAACTCCTATGAGATCAAAATAACAACTCTTACCCACATGGAGCTTCACATACGTCAATAATGGAGCTGGTTAAAGGGCCAAAAACAGGAATCCTACAAGCGCTTCTTATCCTAAGGCTTTACAGCATGTATTTAGCGCTGTTCCTGTATATAATAGACGAAACTTAACTGAAACTCAGCTACACAGGTCCACAAAGCATTAAGTACTGTTCATACTATACCGGACTTCCCGTGTGGCGAAAACAGAGTTGGTAGCGCCGAAGTGGAACGGCAGGTCTGCCAGTGAAGTGCGCTCAAAATCCTGTGCCCCATGTGCGGTTTAAGATGGCGATGAACGCCGGAAATCAGGAGTTACTTCCTGCGCGCCAAGCCGGCGCGATATGGTGACGTCAGCAGCCAGAAAGTGATACGACGTTATACAGAAATTCGGCTTTGTGACACGCTCAGTGGAACGCAAAATCATGTGACGGTGCAGCGATTCTCTTATAGGTGAAGACTGACCCCGCTGGAACTGGTGCTAAAGGTGAGTATTCGATATAATAAAGAATTAGGTGATAACCTATAAAGAAAGTAGAATAAAAAGTATGTCAACATGTATGCATACAATACATAAGAAAAATAAGAAAAAAAGGGGTTCTGCAAGATCTAGCAGTGTTTTCACCTTCAAGACAGGTTGGTCACATTATACTCCCTATTTAACCCCTTGGGTTCCATGCTATCTAGATAATGGATCCAAAAGGCCTCACGGAATTGAAGTCTCTTAGTCAGATTACCTCCCCTCCTATTCAGATCTACCTGTTCCAATACTAAAAACCTCAATTGGGCTATAGAATGATTCATCTCATTAAAATGAAATGGAATAGGTAAATGTAATTTCTTGCATCTGATGTCCGACTTATGATGTGAAATGCGATCTTTTATAGCTTGGGATGTTTCACCCACATAAACCTTACCACAGGGGCATTTAATTGCATATATAACGGATTTAGAAGTGCATGTATAGAAACCTTTTATAGGAATATCCTCTCCAGTCAAGGGATGAGAAATTTTAGGGCCTTTCAATACATTAGTGCATTGTGCACATTGGAGACATGGGTATGTACCCTTTCTCTGGGTATTAAGAAATTGTTGTATTGGCATTCTAATATTGGAGCCTATATCCGCTCGCACGATTTTGTTTTTAATATTATTCACCCTTCTGAAGCAAGGTAAGAAGGGGGCCTGAAATTCGATGACATTAGGAAGGCTATCTCGTAGTATGTGCCAATGTTTGCGTATCTTATTGTGTAGAAGATACATAAAAGGGTGGAACGTGTGGACGAAAGGGATTCTTGGTATATTGGTGCCTCTATTCTGGTTGACTATATGGTTCTGGGATCGACTAACCAGTCTCCGTGGGTACCCTCTTTCTAAAAATTTTTTCCCCATTTCGTCCAACCGACATGATAGTGTCTCAGGATCACTCACTATTCTCTTCACCCGTTCAAATTGTGAAACTGGCACTGATCGTTTTACTGCGTTAGAATGGCAACTTTGGTAAAGTAGAAGGTTGTTGCGGTCAGTTTCCTTCGTAAACAGATCTGTTGAAATGTTACCCATTTCATCCAATAGTACCGTGGTGTCCAGGAAACTAATTTGTTTTAAGTCATAATTCAAAGTGAACTTCAACTCTGGCCAAACCTGATTTAATCCATCAAAAAAGAGGTGCAGGCTATCAAGACTCCCCCTCCAAATGCAAAAAATGTCGTCTATATATCGACGCCACAGTAGGCAGTGTGTTTTGAATAATTCATTAGGGTATACATAGTCTCTTTCGAAGAAGGCCATATAGCAATTCGCATATGGGGGCGCCATGTTAGACCCCATGGCCGTTCCCTGCTTCTGGAGATAAAAGGTGTCCTCAAACATAAAAAAATTGTTCGTCAGAACTAGTTCTAACATTTCAAGAATAAATGTCATCACATCTAAGTCGAATAAAGATTCTTCCAACAGTCTTCTAATAGCCCCTATACCCTTTGAATGTTTAATTGACGTATAGAGACTATTTACATCTAAAGTCACTAATATGGTGTCCCTGGGTAATTGACCCATGCCACGAATTAAATGTAAGAAAGCTCCCGTGTCTAATAGAAACGAAGGAGTTTCTTTAATGATCGGTGTAAGTATCTTCTCCAAAACCACAGAGAGGGGGGATAAAATTGAATTAGTCGAGGCCACAATCGGGCGACCGGGTGGTCTATCCAAACTCTTGTGGATCTTAGGCAATGTGTAGAGTACCGGGATCATGGGATCTTCCTTGATTAAATACTCTTTCATTCTGGTATCTATGATCTGCAACCCCAGGGCTCTATCCACAATAGCAATTATTCGTTCCTTTATCTGTCCTGACGGATTATGGGGTAAAATCTCATAGATATCTTGAGCCCCCAACTGAGAGCGTATTTCCTCTACATACATGGAGTGATCCATGATCACCGTGGCTCCCCCCTTATCTGCTGGCTTAATTATTATTTCTTTATCTTCCATTATAGACTTCAAAGCTATACGGTCGTCCTTACTCAAATTAGTTCGGAGATGAAACTCACCCTTCAAAATTTTTCTAGAAAAAACAGACACCTCACTAGTAATACGAGCAATGTACGTTTCAACAGGGTGATTGTTTTTGGGTGGCATAAAACTGCTCTGGAGCCGAAGACCCAATTTAGTTAAGTTAATCGGAGTTGGTTGCGAAACCGGTAGACTGGGTGGTTTTACAGTATCAAAAAAAGCCTTTAGACGCAAATTTCTAAAGAACCTTTGTAGGTCCATATCCAATTGAAACAAACTGAACTTATACGTGGGACAAAAGAAAGTCCCTTTTGTAGCAGGTTCATAGTATGTACATCAAAACTCTTGGAGGAAATATTGATTACTAAATTGTTGTTACCTGGGACCTCGTATGCATCCCTTGTCGTTGCATTTCTATAGCATTGGCCCCCCCTTATCACCTAATTCTTTATTATATCGAATACTCACCTTTAGCACCAGTTCCAGCGGGGTCAGTCTTCACCTATAAGAGAATCGCTGCACCGTCACATGATTTTGCGTTCCGATTAACTTAACTAAATTGGGTCTTCGGCTCCAGAGCAGTTTTATGCCACCCAAAAACAATCACCCTGTTGAAACGTACATTGCTCGTATTACTAGTGAGGTGTCTGTTTTTTCTAGAAAAATTTTGAAGGGTGAGTTTCATCTCCGAACTAATTTGAGTAAGGACGACCGTATAGCTTTGAAGTCTATAATGGAAGATAAAGAAATAATAATTAAGCCAGCAGATAAGGGGGGAGCCACGGTGATCATGGATCGCTCCATGTATGTAGAGGAAATACGCTCTCAGTTGGGGGCTCAAGATATCTATGAGATTTTACCCCATAATCCGTCAGGACAGATAAAGGAACGAATAATTGCTATTGTGGATAGAGCCCTGGGGTTGCAGATCATAGATACCAGAATGAAAGAGTATTTAATCAAGGAAGATCCCATGATCCCGGTACTCTACACATTGCCTAAGATCCACAAGAGTTTGGATAGACCACCCGGTCGCCCGATTGTGGCCTCGACTAATTCAATTTTATCCCCCCTCTCTGTGGTTTTGGAGAAGATACTTACACCGATCATTAAAGAAACTCCTTCGTTTCTATTAGACACGGGAGCTTTCTTACATTTAATTCGTGGCATGGGTCAATTACCCAGGGACACCATATTAGTGACTTTAGATGTAAATAGTTTCTATACGTCAATTAAACATTCAAAGGGTATAGGGGCTATTAGAAGACTGTTGGAAGAATCTTTATTCGACTTAGATGTGATGACATTTATTCTTGAAATGTTAGAACTAGTTCTGACGAACAATTTTTTTATGTTTGAGGACACCTTTTATCTCCAGAAGCAGGGAACGGCCATGGGGTCTAACATGGCGCCCCCATATGCGAATTGCTATATGGCCTTCTTCGAAAGAGACTATGTATACCCTAATGAATTATTCAAAACACACTGCCTACTGTGGCGTCGATATATAGACGACATTTTTTGCATTTGGAGGGGGAGTCTTGATAGCCTGCACCTCTTTTTTGATGGATTAAATCAGGTTTGGCCAGAGTTGAAGTTCACTTTGAATTATGACTTAAAACAAATTAGTTTCCTGGACACCACGGTACTATTGGATGAAATGGGTAACATTTCAACAGATCTGTTTACGAAGGAAACTGACCGCAACAACCTTCTACTTTACCAAAGTTGCCATTCTAACGCAGTAAAACGATCAGTGCCAGTTTCACAATTTGAACGGGTGAAGAGAATAGTGAGTGATCCTGAGACACTATCATGTCGGTTGGACGAAATGGGGAAAAATTTTTAGAAAGAGGGTACCCACGGAGACTGGTTAGTCGATCCCGGAACCATATAGTCAACCAGAATAGAGGCACCAATATACCAAGAATCCCTTTCGTCCACACGTTCCACCCTTTTATGTATCTTCTACACAATAAGATACGCAAACATTGGCACATACTACGAGATAGCCTTCCTAATGTCATCGAATTTCAGGCCCCCTTCTTACCTTGCTTCAGAAGGGCGAATAATATTAAAAACAAAATTGTGCGAGCGGATATAGGCTCCAATATTAGAATGCCAATACAACAATTTCTTAATACCCAGAGAAAGGGTACATACCCATGTCTCCAATGTGCACAATGCACTAATGTATTGAAAGGCCCTAAAATTTCTCATCCCTTGACTGGAGAGGATATTCCTATAAAAGGTTTCTATACATGCACTTCTAAATCCGTTATATATGCAATTAAATGCCCCTGTGGTAAGGTTTATGTGGGTGAAACATCCCAAGCTATAAAAGATCGCATTTCACATCATAAGTCGGACATCAGATGCAAGAAATTACATTTACCTATTCCATTTCATTTTAATGAGATGAATCATTCTATAGCCCAATTGAGGTTTTTAGTATTGGAACAGGTAGATCTGAATAGGAGGGGAGGTAATCTGACTAAGAGACTTCAATTCCGTGAGGCCTTTTGGATCCATTATCTAGATAGCATGGAACCCAAGGGGTTAAATAGGGAGTATAATGTGACCAACCTGTCTTGAAGGTGACAACACTGCTAGATCTTGCAGAACCCCTTTTTTTCTTATTTTTTTTCTTATTTTTCTTATTTTTCTTATGTATTGTATGCATACATGTTGACATACTTTTTATTCTACTTTCTTTATAGGTTATCACCTAATTCTTTATTATATCGAATACTCACCTTTAGCACCAGTTCCAGCGGGGTCAGTCTTCACCTATAAGAGAATCGCTGCACCGTCACATGATTTTGCGTTCCACTGAGCGTGTCACAAAGCCGAATTTCTGTATAACGTCGTATCACTTTCTGGCTGCTGACGTCACCATATCGCGCCGGCTTGGCGCGCAGGAAGTAACTCCTGATTTCCGGCGTTCATCGCCATCTTAAACCGCACATGGGGCACAGGATTTTGAGCGCACTTCACTGGCAGACCTGCCGTTCCACTTCGGCGCTACCACCTCTGTTTTCGCCACACGGGAAGTCCGGTATAGTATGAACAGTACTTAATGCTTTGTGGACCTGTGTAGCTGAGTTTCAGTTAAGTTTCGTCTATTATATACAGGAACAGCGCTAAATACATGCTGTAAAGCCTTAGGATAAGAAGCGCTTGTAGGATTCCTGTTTTTGGCCCTTTAACCAGCTCCATTATTGACGTATGTGAAGCTCCATGTGGGTAAGAGTTGTTATTTTGATCTCATAGGAGTTCGGTTCATAAATGATTTTGTTCTGAGTAGCCTTTCACTATACACAGGAAAGCGCTATTTCTTGAAGCTGAAAAGTCACTAAAGGAGCGCTATATCTGAGGATTCCTGCTGTAGATATATACATATATTTTTGCCGTGGTAAGAGCTATTTCTATACTACCTCTGGAATCACTGAGCAATTTTCACTATGGACTCATTGAACATTCACTATTGGCGGTGCGCTTTATCTCATGTAATTTCAGACAAAAATCACCAGTTCTAAGTTCACGGTCGGGTTAGCCCAATTCCATTCATTTCGAAAACTCCTCTCCGGGTAATTATATTTATAGTTTCTTTTTCTTTTTTCTACTTGCCTAAATTCTCAGGTTACCTGAGTAGGTTTATATCAGAAGCCTAGATTCTCACTATGACCAATATAGTAGTTTCTGTTTGTATAAATGTGATATATATCTTTTGTTTTCATGTTCAACAATATATATTTATGCCAACCACTTTCTGATTTCTGTAATATTGGATTATTATGATTCTGTATGATTTGTGACACTTTTTTTCTGATGTATTTACAGTCTGATGAAGGTCGAGGTTTTTCGACCGAAATGTTACCTTGGATGTTAATAAATATTTATCTATGGTTAAGCATCATTTCCTGAGTGCCAGATTTGTTCATATATTAGTTTATATTACGGGCATGGTACCCCTTTAATCTAGGCACCAATTCACCCCTGTATGAGGGGAGTGACGTGTATATTTACTTGTAATATTGTGACTTTATTCCTGTACTTTGTTACAGTGTGTGGGACCAGTATGGATATTAAAGCCAGAGATCATACCTGGCTCAATTGTATGGATACCGTTTTTAATGGGGATGTAGTATCCAGCGGTTCAGCAGAAAGTGGGCAAAAATCAGACCTCAAGAGTTCCATGCGGATTCTACTTAAAAAGAGAACTAGAATGTGGTGGACTAAAGCCTCACTAGAAAATTATCTGGCCAAGAATCTCATTCCCAGAGGATTAAGAGTAAGAATTATGCCCTCCTATCCCGTAGAAGATCCCACTTTTAAAACTAGGTGGGAGGATGCTTGCAACATTTGCTCAAGATCTCTTATTGAATTACTTATCGGCAATAATAAAAAAAAGTCTGGATAAACTGGACTCAGATATTGATTCAACTAAGGCTAAATTACTTGAGAAACTTTCTGGATTAGAGGCAGAAGCCTTTTATAAAGAAATGGACACCCAATTAAATATTTGGGAGAAGGAAGTAAAAGACACCAAAGCCAGAAAGTTTCAAAGAGATCTTAATGCTTTTAAAAATGGAACTGTTTATAGATGGCAAACTAATCTAAGGGATGGAGGTAGCAGTATAAGATCATCATCTGTATCCTCTGTCTCATCCAGAGAAGATGATAATTATGGAGGTAACCGCATGTATAATTTAAGGCGAAATGTTAATAGAAGACGCAATGACTACTATAAGAGAAAGGACAGAAGGGCTGATATGCCCACATCTTCAAAATTACAGGTAATCAATTTGTCTGACATTGAATTAACAAAACCTCAAATGGAGGTCCTAAGTCTTGGATTATCATTTTCACCCACAGCCCCATTCAATTCTTTTTCAGCACTGACCGATTTGCACCTATTTGCACGCAAATTAATACTCAAAAAACTTCATGAAAAAAATGAGCATGGTGAGGAGTGGAGTACTAGGGAACTTGAAGCAATTTCCACCCTGGAAGAATTAAATGAGGAAGGTGAAACTTCTGATTACAGGGGTAAGTTCAGGCCACCAATCCCTAAAAAAATCCCTCCTCTGAATATTTCTCCAAATGTGGAGTTATTTGTAAAATTGGTATCTGATGAGCTTGAAAAAAATCTCTCCATATGTCACTCATGGCAATTTACCCTTTGTCCAAAGGCAAGCGATTAAAGAACTACGCAACCTCAAAGAGGTGGTTATAAAACCTGCGGACAAAGGGGGGAATGTTGTAATTTGGCCGATTAAATTATATGAAAAAGAAGCTCATAGGCAACTATGGGATACCGTATGCTATCATAGAATGACTTTCAATCCTACTACAACATATCAGAATGAGATTCAGGAAATTCTTGAGAAAGCATTCAGGGAGGGAACTATTACTAAAGAATTAAGGGATAATTTAATACCTAAATATCCTAAAGTGGCGTGTATTTATTTTATACCTAAAATACACAAGAATAGTACGACACCCCCGGGACGCCCCATTGTATCGGGAAATGGGAGTTTATGCGAAGTTATTTCTAAGTATTTGGACTTCTATTTGAAACCAATAGTTATGGATCTTCCTTCGTATGTCAGAGACACTGGAGATGTTCTTAAAAAAATTGAAGGGATTCCTATGGACATGGACATGTGGCTAGTCAGCTTTGATGTTGAATCATTATACACCTGTATACAACATAGGGATGGGTTGCGAGCCATTAGGATGTATCTGATGATGTCTGATCTTGATGCTGGTCTGACTGAGCTATTATTAACACTATTGAAATTTGCATTAGAACACAATTACTTTTTGTTTGGGGAAACAATTTACCTACAAAAATAGGGTATGGCTATGGGGGCGGCTTTCACCCCCTCATATGTCAACCTGTTTTTAGGAATGTGGGAAAGAGGGATTTTCCTCACCAACCCCATAGCCTACATCGAGAGGGTCCTGCTCTGGGTCCGGTATATAGATGATATACTCATGATATGGCAGGGGACGGAGCAGGACCTTCTCGATTTTTTAGGTATCCTAAATAACAACTCCCTAAACATTAAGTTGACGTGCAAGTACAGTCAGACCAGCATTGACTTCTTGGACATCATGATATTTAAAGGTGAGAATGGCTATTTACAAACCGATATACACCGGAAGGAAACTGCAGTAAATTCCATCCTGCACGCAACTTCCTCCCACACAAAATCTCTGATAGAGAGTATTCCAACTGGCCAGTTCTTGAGAGCAAGACGCATCTGCTCAAGTGAGGAGGCCTTTGAGGGACAGGTTAATGATTTAACCTCAAGATTCTCTGTAAGAGGATACTCTAAATGGAGTATCAAAAGGGGCATAAAAAGGGCCAAACGAGCTGTGCGAAATGATTTATTAACTCCCAACAATAAAAACAAAAATACAGATCAACAAAAGGTGAGATTCATATCCACTTATAACGACAAATGGAGGGAGGTTAAAGATGCTTTGGAAAAATATTGGCCATTACTTTTGACAGATAAAACCTTAAAAAGTTTGTCCCTAAGTACCCTTCTATTACATATAGAAGATCAAATAATCTTCGAGATACTTTGGTACATAGTTATCACAGGGATCAAAAGCCTGAGAAGACCTTTGGATCCATGGGTCAGAAGTGGGGATTTTTCCCATGTAACATATGTATCTCTTGTCCTAACATGACGCGTGCCTCCTCATTTACGTCTAGTGATGGCAGTAAAGTATTTCAAATTACCCAACATATTACTTGTAACTCCATTGGAGTAGTGTACTATGCCACGTGCCCATGCACTAAAGTATATGTTGGCATGACGTCTAGACCCATTAAAATTCGAGTCAGAGAACATTATAGGGATATAAAAAATGCCCGGGAGATTGATGACGTCACCATCTTGAAGCCTATACCTAGGCATTTTAAGACTCACCATGAATCAAACCCAAAACTACTTAAAGTAATGGGTATTGACAAAATACTGGTGGATCATAAAGGAGGAGATTGGAAAAAGAAATTGGCCCAAGTAGACACACAGTGGATTTACAAAATAGGATCTTTGCATCCTGAGGGACTCAATGAGGTTCTGAGTTTTGCCCCTTTCTATAAAATATTTTTAGTGGTTGTGTTGTTTTTTAATTTTTATTCTCATGCATATGTTTTTTCCAGTTTAGAATTAATTTAAGACACATACGTGATCCTCATTATGCGGATGTGGTGGATACCTTATTTGGGAAAAGGGCTCCTAATTTGAGACTCCAAATCGTCGATTGAAGAAAAGATAAAGACGGATTCTTTCTCCGTTCGGCTATTTTACAAGGAGGAACAGGAATAACCTGTAATGGACACTCTATGGAGGAATATGAGCAACAAGAATGATTCCTAAAGGACATCCCATGGAATTTGACAATGTCGTCTGTCATATTCGTATTCACCACTTGGCTATGCTAATAATAATGTATATATCGTTTATCCTGATAAGATCTCACAAAATACCATTATATGGCTAACGTAGCCATTGTGGGAATTAGTGATGGTCACATTGTGTTATGTTTTGATTTGGTAATACACATTGTTAATTATTGGGTTATGGTGATTTTAATATTATGCATTTACCGACGTATGTCTGATTTTTTGATGACCCATTGTTATTTGGATGCGCCTATACAGGCATGTTTCTAGGCGATCAGCAAAGGAAAGTATGTATTTACATACTCATAGTGACCTGCTATGGCTGGTATTTGTCTATAAATCTGCTTACAATGTAAGCGCCTAACTAGGAAGGACTTCCAGCAATACATCTGTGTGATGCGTTCCTCGGCCTGATCGGATACCGCCCCTCTGTCCTGACGTCAGACAGAGGCGCGGCTAAGCAGCCGACGACGTAATTTCATTATGTAGTGCGTTGCCTAGGCGACGCGTCCAGCCGGATTAGTTGTGGCCTCTCCCTCACTATACGAAACCTATATATAGGCGCATCGAGTATTATACCACATTAATATACCCCCCCAGGACGAAGCTAACGCGAAACGCACGTCGGGGCACCCAGGCTCTCCCATAAGGTCGTATGTGTTTCATTATATTTGCAGCTAGCGGAGATTCCTAGTATAACCATGATTGGATTATAGCACCTTATCTATCAATTTATAAATCTCTGGGCTATGCACTTTCTTAAACTTTATGCTGTGTCTCATTGGCCACATGTATAGAACCATACTATTGGAGATATTTAGCGTTAATATGTTTGCACTATAGCACTTAACCCTTTGCGCTTATAGATATTCTCCCTGATCTTGTATACATATTTATGCCTTATATCGCTATCATGGCACTAGCTATTATACATTGTTTTTGGCCACATGTATAGAATTTCATTTTTGGAGGTATTTTGCGCTAAGATATCAGCAGTCTTGCACATTACTTTCTGCGCTTCCATATATTCCTCTTGGCTTGATATACATATTTACACTTTATATATCACTTTATGTAGTAAGGAACTGTTCTCTCTGTGTTAGGATATTATTGTATTTTCTGTATATATCTGTTCAAACATGTGTGGCATACAGTGTTAAATCAGGCTGTCATATTATTCAGTGGTGATTGAGACCCATTTACACATACGTACCTATGGGAGACTATTGGATATACATCCCATTTTTGAATGCTGTTTGTGGAATTTTTTATGTATTTTTCAATTAAGTGTTTGTTACATGGCCATATGCTTCCAGGTCTTATTGGATTTACTTGTTTGGTAGGAAGTGCCATTTCCCTAGGCCCAGATCCTTAGGATATATTTAAATAAATCAAGATTGCTCATCATGAGACCATTCAACAAAGTAAATAAGATATTGCATTGCAAAACAACACCATGCAAAAAAGATTTCATGAGTGGGCCTTGAACTTTTCAGGCCCCCCTTGTATTTAGACCCCTTTTATTTTTTCACTTAGTTTCATTGCAGCCATCTGGTAAATGCAAAAAAAGTTCATTTTTTTTCTCAGTTTACATTCTGCACCCCATCTTTACTGAAAAAAAACAAATGTAGATTTTTTTGTGTGCAAATTTATTCAAAAAGAAAAACTGAAATATCACATGATCATAAGTATTCAGACCCTAGTACAGTCATGAGTCTTCTTGGGAATGATGCAACAAGTTTTTCACACCTGGATTTGGGGATCCTCTGCCATTCTTCCTTGCAGATCCTCTCCAGTTCCGTCAGGTTGGTTGGTGAACATTGGTGGACAGCCATTTTCAGGTCTCTCCAGAGATGCTCAATTGCGTTTAGGTCAGGGCTTTGGCTGGGCCAGTCAAGAATGGTCACTCCTTTGTTATTTTAGCTGTGTGCTTAGGGTCATTGTCTTGTTGGAAGGTGAACCTTCGGCCAAGTCTGAGGTCCAGAGCACTCTGGAAGAGGTTTTCATCTAGGATATCTCTGTACTTGGCCGCATTCATGTTTCCTTCAATTACAACCAGTCATCCTGTCCCTGCAGCTGAAAAACACCCACATAGCATGATGCTGCCACCACCATGTTTCACTGTTGGGATTGTATTTGGCAGGTGATGAGCAGTGCCTGGTTTTCTCCACACATACTGCTTAGAATTTTTCACCAAAAAGTTCTATCTTCGACTCATCAGACCAGAGAATATTATTTCTCATAGTCTAGGAGTCCTTCATGTGTTTTTTTTTTTTTTTAGCAAACTCTATTTGGGCTTTCATATGTCTGGCACTGAGGAGAGGCTTCCATCAGACCACGCTGTCATAAAGGCCTGACTGGTGGAGAACTGCAGTGATCGTTGACTTTTTGGGAACTTTCTCCCATCTCCCTACTGCATCTGTGGAGCTCAGCCACAGGGATTTTGGGTTCTTCTTTTTGGGGTTCTTCTTTACCTCTCTCACTAAGGCTCTTCTCCCATAATTGCTCAGATTGGCTTGACGGCCAGGTCTAGAAAGACTTATGGTGGTCCCAAACTTCTTCCATTTAAGGATTATGGAGGCCACTGTGCTCTTAGGAACATTGAGTACTGCAGAAATTCTTTTGTAACCTTGGCCAGATGTGTGCCTTGCCACAATTCTGTCTCTGAGCTCCTTGGCCAGTTCCTTTGACCTCATGATTCTCATTTGGTCTGATATGCACTGTGAGCTGTGAGGTCTTATATAAACATGTGTGTGCCTTTACAAACCAAGTCCTATCAGTTTAATTAAACACAGCTTGTCTCCAATGAAGGAGTAGAACCATCTCAAGGAGGATAATAAGGAAATAGACAGCATGTGACATAAATATGAGTGTCTGAGCAAAGGGTCTGAATACTTATGACCATGTGATATTTCAGTTTTTCTTTTTTAGTAAATTTGCAAAAATTTCTACATTTCTGGTTTTTATCAGTCAAGATGGGGTCTAGAGTGTACATTAATGAGAAAAAAAAACCTTTTGCATTTACCAAAATGGCTGCAACGAAACAAAGAGTAAAACATTTAAGGGGTCTGAAAACTTTTCAAACCCACTGTATATGGGAAGCAAGATCACACGAAACATGTGTCGGGGCTTCTGGTGTGCACGGTGTACTTGTGTCTCTCTCTCCTATATGGGTAAGCGTGTGCCTTTTATGCCTCTATGAGCGGCACTTTAGTCTCCAGTAACTAGGGACTTTTTCTACTGCAAATATTATGTTATCCACTGGGATTGACACAAATTTTGATTAATTGTGCCTTGTTCCCTGAGGCTGACCAATATAATTGAGGTGCTCAGAGCATATGTCAGTACACTTGAACTAAGTATGAGAGGCTCATTAAGACCAGTGCCACCTAGTTTCTTACCACTCCCACTTTTCATCCTGTTTTTGTTACTTGTGGCTACTTGTGCCCATATCGTACAGCACAGACCAAAAGTTTGGACACAGCCTTCTCATTCAAAGATTTTTCTGTATTTTCATGGCTATGAAAATTGTAGAATCACACTGAAGGCATCAAAACTATGAATTAACACATGTGGAATTATACATTACACTTTACAAAAAAGTGTGAAACAACTGAAAATATGTCTTTTATTCTAGGTTCTTCAAAGTAGCCACCTTTTGATTTGATTACTGCTTTGCACGCAGAAAAGGTGAACGGATGGACTCTACATGCCTGGTTCCCACCGTGAAGCATGGAGGAGGAGGTGTGATGGTCAGGGGGTGCTTTGCTGGTGACACTGTTGGGGATTTATTCAAAATTGAAGGCATACTGAACCAGCATGGCTACCACAGCATCTTGCAGCAGCATGCTTTTCCATCCGGCTTGCGTTTAGTTGGACCATCATTTATTTTTCAACAGGACAATGACCCCAAACACACCTCCAGACTGTGTAAGGGCTATTTGACCAAGAAGGAGAGTGTTGGGGTGCAACACCAGATGACCTGGCCTCCACAGTCACCAGACCTGAACCTAATCGAGATGGTTTGGGGTGAGCTGGACCGCTCACCGCTTCAATTTTGAATAAATCCCCAACAGTGTCACCAGCAAAGCACCCCCACACCCATCACACCACCTCCTCCATGCTTCACGGTGGGAACCAGGCATGTAGAGTCCATCCGTTCACCTTTTCTGCGTGCAAAGCAGTAATCGAAGCAAAAGGTGGCTACTTTGAAGAACCTAGAATATAAGACATATTTTCAGTTGTTTCACACTTTTTTGTAAAGTGTAATGTATAATTCCACATGTGTTAATTCATAGTTTTGATGCCTTCAGTGCGATTCTACAATTTTCATAGCCATGAAAATACAGAAAAATCTTTGAATGAGAAGGTGTGTCCAAACTTTTGGTCTGTACTGTATGTGTATGTTAATATTTGTATAATAAAGATTTTGGTACATTTTTACCTTTGACTTTGTCATTCTGATGTACTATATTCTCTTTTGAGCTAAGTGCTCCTATTCTCCATTGTAGGATGATATCATTTTGAGGGAGTTGCTCTAATTAGTTCCCGGCTTGGGGGAACTACATTTTTGTGTTTCCGCTATGTCAATTTTTGTTTACTATATGAGATGTTTTAATAGGTCCATTTTTACAGCGTTTACCCTGCCAAACCATGAGCGCTGTAATTTGTGCCTTCTTTCAAAATCTAGTTCAGCTTTGTGTAGAGCTATCTTAAAATTTGCATCATATAGCTGAGATACGTTAGCTGTTATTTTGACTCCCAAGTAGGTAAGTGAATCGAAGCGCCACCTGAAGGGAAACGAGGCACTTAACTGTTCTACTACAGATGACTGCAGTGATATATTTAGAATCTCAGATTTATGGGAATTGATTTTGAAGTTACTCAATCAACCAAATTTATGTAGTTCCGAAATAATATTTGGTAAGCTTGTGATGGAGGAGATATATAAGAGTATATCATCTGCAAAAAGCACCAATTATGTTCTTTTGATTGGAGATTTATACCTTTGATTGAAGGGTTATTTTTTATTGCAGTTGCTTTGTGTTCCATTGTTAGTATGTATAGTAGGGATGAAAGAGGGCACCCCCCCTGCCTTGTGCCATTCAGGATTGGAAATGTATTTGAAAGCGCTCCGTTAACTTTAACTTGTGCGCTGGGGTAGGTATATAGAGCTGACATTCCTTTAAACGAACTCCTTCCAATGTCTGGAATATGAATTCCCATTGTACTCTGTCAAACGCTTTTTCCTCGTCGATTGACATGATACACATTGGATCCCCTTCTCTGTCCGCTCTATCTACCAATGAGATGGTCCGTGTGGTGTTACCTCTAGCTTCCTGTCCTGGAACAAAACCTACTTGGTTTTGGTTTATCAGACGCGGCAGAATAGGACATAATCTTTTTGCGATCATCTTTGCATATATTTTAATGTCTAGATTTATCAGGGAGATTGGGCTATAGCTGCTACATGTGGAAAGATCTTTACCAGGTTTAGGGAGTACGGTAATATGGGCGGTCAGGGACTGGGATGGAAAAGAACCACCTGATGATATAAAGTTACACACTTTTAAAAATATTGGGCTTAGCAATGTGGAAAATTGTTTGTAAAAGCCTGCTTAGTACCCATCTGGTCCAGTGCTCTTCCCCTGTTTTAACTCATTTATAGTGTCAGAGACTTCCTCCAATGAAAAATCTTTTTCTAGCTCTAACAATTTGTCTTCTGATACTGTGGGTATTTTGGTCTGTTTTAAATATGATCTAACTTTATTGCAGAGCGCTTGGATTGATATATCTTTATAGTGCCCTACTATGTTATATAGCGCCTGATAATAGTTGCTAAAGCTCGATAGAATGTCTCTTGTGTTATGGACTTTCTTCCTTTTCTTGTTTTTAATGTAAGGGATATATGTGTTTGGGAAGTGTGGATTAATAGCTCTCCCCAATAATTTGCCACTCTTGTTTCCATATTGATAAAGGCGGTTTCTCATTCGCTCTCTAAAGCATCTTGATTTCTGATCTATTATGGCAATCAATTTTTGCCTCGCTGTAGATAAGTGAGCAAAAGTAGTAGCATCAAGATCTCGTTTGTGTTGGGTTTCCAATTATGAATTTGGTTTGATAATTCAGCTATTTCAGCAACTCTTTTTTCTGATGCACTCCATGGGAGATGAATACACCCCTCAGAACACTCTTTAAGGCTTCCCATTTAATAGAGGGGGACTTGGGATCACTGCCATGGTCCGCCATATAATTAGTTATTGTTTGTTCCAACTCGGACTTTGACATAGAATCCTGAAGTAGATTCTCGTTCAGGCGCCAAGAGAAGCCCGATTTCACATGTGCGTTTGATAGAATTGAAAAGTATATAGGGGCATGATCTGACCATAATATCAACCCCATGTCGGCCTCTACTGATGAGTCTAGCAGGCTGTGAGAAATGAAAAAATAGTCAATTCTGCTATAAGTGTTGTGAATCTGAGAAAAAAAAGCTGTAGTCCCTACTATCAGGGTGAAGAACCCTCCAGATGTCCACCAGTCTCAGGCCAAACATTTGTTTTCTTATCTGGTTAATGGAGGATGAAGAATAGGAGGACTTACCCGAGGAAACATCCACTGTGGGGTTCATGGGTATGTTGAAGTCACCCCTGAGTATCACAGGGGAGGAGCCAGCGAACTCTCCAAGGCGTCTCTTGCACTCAGCTACAAATTTATGTTGCCCTTGATTTAGAAAATACACGCTAGCTATAACAAGTTTCCGAGCTGCCCATGAAATTAGTAAGAAGATAAATCTGCCCTGTGTCTATTAAGGAATCCAATATCTTGGGCACAAAAGATTTGTGGAAAGCTATCGAGACACCTTTAGACTTTGAATTGGGATTTGAACTATGATACCATTTAGGATAGTGTTTTGAGGAGCACACTGGAATTGCTCCGGATTTAAAATGAGTCTCCTGGAGCATCAGTACCAAGACTTGTTGCTTATGATTAGAAAATATCATCTGTCTTCTTTTTTTCAGGATTATTTAGTCCCTTTGCATTGAAGGAACAAAGTTTGATTTTATCCATGGTCCAAGTAACCTCTAGCGCCCCTGACTCCTGAGTGTCTGCCTGAAGGAGAGATCCACGGGATTTAAATATGGTTGGAAGGAATGGGATATTGGAGAGGGAGAGGGAAGTGGAAAGAAAAGAGAAGAATGTAGATTGGAAGAGAAAGACCTAGAGAAATGTACTGGAGTAAGTGCTCCATATGTTGTGTCATTGGTGCTAGCATTGGTAGTCTACTACCTATGCACAGTCTACTACCTATGCACCTTACTAAGAGGAAGGAAGCCTAGAACGGGCAAGGACTCCCCCATCCCGTTTGACAGGTCTCATGAACACAATCATGCACTTGTGTCATTGTCTAACATAAGAAGGTACGTTTCAATACTAGGGTTAGGTCACCACCCCAGCTAAGACAATAGCAAAGCATGTATTTTTATATACGGTAACAAAAACATGTCCCAACATTTCAGCTGAGTGTACATCTCCCCTGTAGCTTATAAACTCAACAAGTTAAAGTAAGATATAAACGAAACCGGTTCACTTACTGCAGACCACCCATGCATTGCACAAAGATTAAACAGGGTTTAAATCAATCCAGACGGGACCACCTATCAGAAACTTTCTTCTTGTGGTCAAGGTTAACTTTTCTGGAAGAGCCAACAAGAGTATATGAGAATTCTTCTTGTCTAGTTAGGTATAGTACCACTACTACTTCGTTTCTTGGTTTGCTGGACTTTAAGCCATCTTGGCGGGGCCTCGAAGTGTTGGGATCAGAGGCCACTCCGGGAGGTCCATCAATGGGAGTTCAAACGTTCCCAAGAAGTTGACTAGGTCACCAATTCGTCGAAAGGTGGCTGATTTACCTCCTTTGAATGCTGTCAGTTGGAAGGGGTATCCCCATCTGTAGGGAATAACTTTCTTTTAGTTCTACCAATAGAGGTTTTAGAGTTCTACGCAACAACAAGGTGCGTCTAGATAAGTCTGCTAGAATTAGAATTTGATGACCTTCAAACTTTAAGTTCCCTTTTCTCCTTGAGGCTGTCATTATGGCTTCTTTAACTCTGAAATAGTGGACCCTACAGATGACATCACGAGGATGGGATTCAGATGTGGGTTTGGGACCTAAGGACCTATGGATCCTGTGAAATTCAATAGTTGGCCTCCTCGTTGCCGAGAATGTCCAGAAAAATCTTTGGTACCGTAAGGTCCATGTCTGAAGGACCGATGGATTCAAGCAGACCATGTATACGGATGTTATTCCACCTGTTGAGATTTTCAAGGTCCTCTATATCTGATGATAGTTCCTCTAACTTAAGGGTATGATCAGTTATGATGTCTCTGAAGGCCTGTAATTCTTGAGAATCATCTTCCTGGGTTTTCTCCATATCCTCAATTCGGGAAGTAAATTCCGCCTTCAAGTTGTGTATCTCCTTTTTGTATGAGTTTTCGAGTCTGCACTAGTGTTGAGCGATACGATAATGCAAATATCGGCTATCGGCCGATATTAGCTCTATCGGCCTTTCGATAATTCGTTTCGATATTTTCGTCTTGTCGAATACCGGAATCGGATTTGTCACTGTCACTGTCCGTCGGTCGGGTCTGTCACTGTCAGTGTCCGTCGGTCGGGTCTGTCAGGAGTCAGCGGCACTTACCTGGCAGAAGATCTCCGGCGGTCACGTCCTGGACTGCTTCATGGCCGCCATCCTCTTCTCCCCAGCGGTCACATGCAGTTTCTCGCGATAACTGCAGTGACTGCTGGGTAATCCCGGCCGTAAAGCAGTCAGTCCGATGACGTCACCGCCGGGGAAGCAGGTAATCAGCTGTGCTGCGCCGGGATGTCAGGCTCTGCCTGTCATTGCGATGTAGCAGAGCTGGATCGTCGTGGGACTGTCGTTATGGACTGCGTCGGACAGGTGGTATACTGTTGGTTTGTTTTTTTTCTTTTTTTACAGGAGATCGATGGCGTCGCAGGAATGAGAGTATAATAAAAGAAATGAAAAGTGTGTTGTCTCTTTTATTTCATTAAAATACTTTTTTCTTGCTGTGTCTTTTTTTATGCATTTAATAACTTTGGGATTAATAATGGATCGGTGTCTTATTGACACCTCTCCATTATTAACCGGGCTTATTGTCACCGTGCAATCAACGGTGACATTAACCCCTTATTACCCCGCTTGCCACCGCTACAGGGCAAGTGGGAAGAGCCGGGTAAAGTGCCACAATTGGCACATCTTTTGATGCGCCAAATGTGGGGCTGCTGTAGCCTGGTATTATCAGGCTGTTGAGGGCCAAAATCCATGGGCCTTGACAGTCTTTTAATACCAGGCCGCAGAAGTCTGCATTTTACTTGGCTGGTTAACAAAAATAGGGGGACCCCTACGCCGTTTTTTTTTTCGAGGGGATCCCCTATTTTTGTTAACCAGGCAAGCTAAGCAGACTGCTGTGGCCTGGTGTTATCAGGCTGGCAAGGTCCATGGATATTGGATCCTTACCAGCCTGAAAAACCAGGCCTCAGCGGTCTGCTTCATCTGGCTGGTTAACAAAAATAGGGGGGACCCCACGCCAATTTTTTTCGAGGGGATCCCCTATTTTTGTTAACCAGTTCCCTCTGACGTCACTGATTGTGTCCCTGGCTGACCTGAAGTGAAAGTGGAAAGCAATCAATTAAGCTTTCCACTTCCTCTCCTGTCAGCCAGGAGAGGAACTCATTCATTTGGGGGTTTACTGTGAGGCTGCAGCATTAGCTGCGGTCCCTGCAGTAAACATTAACCCTTTCTGAAGGATTACACCGTGGGACCTGACTGTACATCGGATTGGTAAGAATAATTTTGCTTTATTATTTTATTTTTATTACAGGAAATGGTTTTAGCAGGAAAATAAAATATGGTCAAAAACTGTGTGATTATTTCATTAAACTTTTTTATTAAAGTGTGTGTGTTTGATTTTTCTTTCATACAATAGGATTAATAATTGATAGTTGTCTAATTGACAGCTCTCAATTATTAACCTGGCTTAAAGTGACCTTTCAATTGCAAGGTCATTTTAACCCCTTATTAACCCATTCGCCACCGCTACAGGGCAATGGGAATAGACGGGCAAAGTGCCAGAAAGGGCAAATCTAATTAGAGATTTGCCCTTTCTGGGGTGTCTGGGGCAGATGTTAGTAGCCGGGGGGGGCCAAAAATAATGGTCCCTCTCTGGGCTATTATTATCTGCCCCCACTCACTGGCTTTGTCTGTCTGGTTGCGAAAATAGGGCGGGAGCCCACGCCTTTTTTTTCAGCAATTTTACACCTCATATATATATATATATATATATATATACATGTCATTAAATTTGTGACACATATATATATATATTTATATTTATAGTTCATACACTTCTACATAGTATAATAGCCGCTAATTCAATTGCCGACTTTTGTGAAAATGCAGAACCCGACATAAAATGACACTTAGTTTACATAGAGTTAACCATGTCTTTTCATGTAGTTTGATATCTGATTTGCACAAACAATTACATGAGTGTAAGTGGGCAAAATTTCACACCTGTAGGGGTTAATTAAAGGTGTAAATTCGTAGCAAAAAAGTCCGGTTTTTTTACAACGAATTTACACCTTTAATTAACCCCTACAGGTGTGAAATTTTGCACACATAGACTGATGTAATTGTTTGTGCAAATCAGATTGCAAACGACATGAAAAGACATGGTTAACCCTATGTACACCAAGTGTCATTTCATGTCGGGTGCTTCTGTCTTTTCACAGAAGCCGGCTTTACCCGGCAATTGAATCAGAGGATATTTTACTATGTAGAAGTGTATAAACTATACATATATGTGTATATATATATGTCACAATGACATGTATATATATATATATATATGTATTCTATGTGTGTATATTTAGTGTTTACAAGGAAATAAAGGTTTTTTTTAGTTGCGATATTTTGTTCCCATAGACTTACATTGGACTTCCGCAATCGGAATCGGATATCGACGATATTTAGTGCTATCGGCGATACAATTTCGATACGATATTTTTAGATATCGAGCAGTATCGCTCAACACTAGTCTGCACACAAACCCTTCCAAATCTTTTTTTGGTTGATAGAGCTTTTATGTATTTACTCAGTTCAGGTATGCTCATTTCCTCGCCAACTACTGGGTCCTCCTCATAATCTTCAGTTAATTTTGTAGGAGAGCTGGTTGTTGTCGATGACTCCCCTTGAGGAAAAACTGTCTCTAAGTGTGATCTGTGACATTGTAGATCTTGTGTTTCTGACCTGAGGAGTTGAGTTCAAGAAGTGCTTCATGCCCGCCCAAAGTAGCCCCCTTATTTGTGTTTACAGTTTGCTCAGCAGTCCACCTGGACCTGGATTTTCCCATAAGTGTCTGCAGCTGATATTAGCTCATGAATGGATTTTGGGGGGATTCAGGGAGTGGGGAAATTATTCCATTAGTCCCAGCCTCACTTCAGCAAGCCCCCTCCAAATTACAAGTTCGTTGTTAGGGTGATTGTTTAGTGCATGAGCAGAATCCCAATGGACCACTCTTGGGAGGTTATTATAAGGAATAAAGAAAAGATCTGATGTTGTTCTACAGACTGCCTTCAGATACCACCAAAGACTCCAGTTAGTGTTTGTGCATTGAAGTATTGTAGAGAAATTGAACAGAATCCCAGAAAGCGACTCTTAAGGAGAGTTATAAGATATAGAAAAAATCGAGAAAAAATCTGCTGTTATTCTGGGTTGTTGCTGTTCTATATTTCACCACTGGATGCCGCCAGAGTCTCTGCAATGAATATATTAGAACGTTTCTGCTAGGCACAAACCCTGCTGTGTTCACTTAAAATATAGAAAATCGCAATTACGTAGAAATTGAAATAGCAATGAGAGATTATAGTCAATAAAGCAGCAAAACACTGTTATATGCGATGGCTGAGAGTCTGTTGCGGTTTGGGTAAAGGATCAGTAGCAGGGGTATGTTTCCCCTTCAAGCCTCACTCCTCCCAAGATAACGGTTGTTCCCTAAGGCAGGAAAGGCCCTCAGACAGCAAGTATGGCTGGTAGGTGAGTAAATGGCTGCTGATCCAAGACCCCCTCAATGAGTCACCCTCTCTCCTCCTGCAGAGACGATCTGTCACCGGGCTCCAGCATGGATTCTATCGATCCGGCCCTCCGCTGGACAGTGTTGCGTGGCGTGCGTCGGGGATCCCGGTCTTCTCCTCAGGACATGACAATTTTTATTAATAGTATATCTTTGTCCAGCGTATTTAAAACTGAAGATGAATCTCTTGGGTTTTGCACTGTTGTTGTTAATGCTTGGTGTTCTAAGTGCTTTTGGACTTGATTCTGTAACCTTTTTTAGCGCTTCTTCAAGTATCTTGTGCAGATAACCTCTTGATCGGAACCGACTTTTTAATTCATCTGTTTGTTTGTCAAAGGTTATTTCTGTATTATTGACCCTCCTCAAATGCAAAAATGACTATATGGCAGTGGTGGCGAATCTACAATTGTGCTCAAAAGTTTACATACCCCAGCAGAATCTTTGCTTTCTTGGCCTTTTTTCAGAGAATATGAATGATAACACCAAAACTTTTTCTCCACTCATGGTTAGTGGTTGGTGAAGCCATTTATTGTCAAACTACTGTGTTTTCTCTTTTTAAATGATAATGACAACCCAAAACATCCAAATGACCCTGATCAAAAGTTTACATACCCCATTCCTTAATACCATGAATTGCCCCCTCTAACATGAATGACATTGTGAAGTCTTTTGTGGTAGTTGTGGATGAGGTTCTTTATTTTCTCAGATGGTAAAGCTGCCCACTCTTCTTGGCAAAAAGCCTCCAGTTCCTGTAAATTCCTGGGCTGCCTAGCATGAACTGTGCGCTTGGGATCTCCCCAGAGTGGCTCAATGATATTGAGGTCAGGAGACTGAGATGGCCACTCCAGAACCTCCACTTTGTTCTGCTGTAGCCAATGACAGGTTGACTTGACCTTGTGTTTTGGATCGTTGTCATGTTGGAACATCCAAGTACGTCCCATGTGCAGCTTCTGGGCTGATGAGTGCAAATTTGCCTCCAGTATTTGCTGATAACATGCTGCATTCATCTTTTCCTTCAACTTTGACCAATTTTCCTGTGCATTTGTAGCTCACACATTCCCAAAACATCAGCAATCCACCTCCGTGCTTTACAGTAGGAATGGTGTTCCATTCATCACAGGCCTTGTTGACCTTTCTCCAAATGTAACGCTTATGGTTGTGGCCAAAAAGTTAAATTTTGGTCTCATCATTCCAAATTGCCTTGTTCCAGAAGTTTTAAGGCTTGTATCCTTTCTGTTTTACATATTGCAGGCGAGATACTTTGTGGCATTTGAGCAGTAATGGCTTTCTTCTGGCGACTCCACCATGCAGCCCATTTTTCTTCAAGTGCCTCCTTATTGTGCATCTTGAAACAGCCACACCGCTAGTTTTCAAAGAGTCCTGTATTTCAGCTGATGTTGTTTGTGGGGTTTTCTTTGCATTCCAAACAATTTTCCTGGCAGTGGTGGAAGACATTTTTGTTGGTCTACCTGACCGTGGTTTTGTTTTTACAGTGCCCCGATTTTCCATTTGTTAATCTCAGTTTGAACGCTGCTGACTGGCATTATCAATTCCTTGGATATCTTTTTGTATCCCTTTCCTGTTTTATACAGTTCAACTACATTCTCCCGTAGATCCGTTGACAATTCTTTTGCTTTCCCCGTGACTCACAATCCAGAAACGTCAGTGGCTAGATGAAAGATGCAAGAGTCTGTCTGGATCCCAGAAACTCACTCAGCTTTTATGCACACAGGATCCCAGAAACTCACTCAGCTTTTATGCACACACACTGATTACAAGCAAACAGGTCACAGGAGAGGAGGTTACCTTTAGTATCCATTTAAACCCATTTGTGTCAACTTCTGTGCATGCTATCAGGCCAAAATCACCAGGGTATGTAAACGTTTGATCAGGGTCATTTGGATGTTTTGCGTTTTCATTATGATTTAAAAAGAGAAAATACAGTAGTTTGACAATAAATGGCTTCACCCAACCACTAACCATGAGTAGAGAAAAAGTTTTGGTATTATCATTCATATTCTCTGAAAAAAAGCCAAGAAAGCAAAAATTCTGCTGGGGTATGTAAACTTTTGAGCACAACTGTATGGCACGCGTGCCAGAGGAGGCACGCAGAGCCCTCTCTGTGGGAACGCATACCAGGCCCACCACCGTGCAAACATGCTGCTCCCTTGTCTTACTCAAATGTATTCATGTCTAAAAGATGCAAGGACATTTGAGCAGTGCTGCGCCGGGACTGGGGCAGAGGAGCGCCTGTCAGCCCCGGGTTCGATGTTCAGCAGTGTGTTCACATCACGTTACTGACCTCATCACACTGCTGCCTGCATCGGGCTGCAGAGGAGCAGAGACAGCGTGGGCACTGGTAAGATCTCCAGGAGGAGCTGATCATTAAATGTATCATTGTGAAAGGGGGCACAGTTTTGACAAAGGCAGTGTGTGGGGATGAGGGGCTGATTTATTCAGTGGGACAGTATGCATATGTGTATATATTGTGAAGATGCAGTGTGTGTATATTCTGCAGAGGGGCAGTGTGTGTGTGTGTGTATGTGTTTTGCAGAAGGGCAGTGTGTAGGTGTTTTGCAGAAGGGCAGTGTGTATGTGTGTATTTTGCAGAGGGGCAGTGTGTGTGTATGTATTTTGCAGAGGCCAGGCAGTGTGTGTGTTTGTATGTATTTTGCAGAGGCCAGGCAGTGTGTGTGTTTATTTTCCAATTCTTCTGTGATGTCAGCCTGAGCCTCAGGTTAAATTCCTGTGTTGGCACTTTATGATAAATAAGTGGGTTTTGGCTTGCCGTTTGGGCACTCTGTCTCTAAAAGGTTCGCCATCACTGCTATAGGGTAATGCGGTTTTTGTATGTCGAGTGCACACTAGCAAGATGCAAAACAGAGTTTGTCGCAGTTGGTTTTCTATATACTTCTGTGAGGAGAGTTCCATTATTTACTTGAACTCTGACATCTAAGAAATTGAGTTCATGGCCCCTCTCTCTGAGTCTGCTCAAACAAAGTTGCTTCCCCCTTGTTTGTCTCCCTCCTCTTTAGTGTACAGTTGGGACTTACCAGTGCTCATCCCCCTTCCCTTTTCAGGGCCTAGCTCTAAGGATAAACAGGGTTTAGGTTCCTGCTCGGTGATTGGTGTGGAACCAATATAGGGATGGTAGGTGAGACAGGGTGCTATTAGATCTGCCTATGGGATCGCTTCTCCCTCTTTCTCTATTGTTTGGGCTTCCTTCCCCTCTTCCCCTGCAGTTAGTCTTCCCACACTGACAGTATGACAGTATGGGGCCCGGTGAACAGAGGGGGATGCGGATCGGGCTCACTCTTTCTCACCAGCCCCAGGGGCAGGATTCTGCGTCCTCGGACTTGCGTTAGTTGAAATCTATTACCGTGCAGGAGGCTATGTATGATGTCAATGTTAAGTGCCCGGATGAAGAACATCAAAAAGAACAAAAGGAAGCTATATCTAAAATTATATACTTTATTGGAATTTAATAAAAAAATCTGTATTTCTCTAGTCACCTCCCACGACAGCATAGGGAGGTTGCCTCTTAGCAAGGGGCAGTGAGAGGTTTCCGTGTGCTGTTTTGGCCGGCGACTGCAGTACCTTGGTTTTCTTCACATGCAGCACCTGTATTGACGGGCAGTGGTGGTCGCCTTTGGCCTCCTCCGTGCTGCTCCCGTCGTCCCCTTCTGGGTGGCCTCCAGTGTCTGTTTTTCCCCTTTTAGAATGCTCCAGTCCAGTATATGATGGGCCCCATGGATGCTGCTCCAGTGTCTGATCTGCCCCATTTAGAATGCTCCAGTATATGATGGGCCCCATGGATGATGATCCAGTGTCTTATGGGTAGTGTTGAGCGATACTGCTCGATATCTAAAAATATCGTATCGAAATGGTATCGCCGATATCACTAAATATCGTCGATATCCGATTCCGATACCGGAAGTCCAATGTAAGTCTATGGGAACAAAATATCGACATTAAAAAAAAAACCATTCTTGCCTTGTTGGTTAATTGTACATGAAGGAAAACAACAAAGACTAATGTAGAATGTATTGGGGGAGGTTGAGGAGACAATAAAGGCATACATGTTTAACCCAATGCATTGGAATAGCATTAATATATTTTTTTTGGAAATACGTTTGGATTGACTAACAAATTGACAATGTTGTTAACCTTTTTTCTATTTTGGCAAATATGTATGTTTCACAACTTCCATGCTCTTCACCTTTTTAACTTTTGCCAGTGCCACACTTTCTCCTTCATAATCTTCAGCAGCATCATCTTTCTCATCAAATTATTCTTCATCTTCACCTTCTTAATCTTCTTCTTAAACTTCTTGCTATTCATGTTTTTGTTTACATTACTCATATTGTTATTATTAAACTAATTAATCTTCTTCATATTCAAATTCTTCATCTTCTTCCTCTTCATCTTCTTCATCATATTCTTATTTGTGACAGAGATTCCTGTACTTGTAATCTGTAAAAGTATGAATTGTTCATCCTTCCGTTCTTGCTGTCACAAAAGATTTAAATTACAACAGTATTTGTCCGTGTTCAGTTTAGCCTGCAGCAGCAGCAGGCATTTTCCAGGGGCACCACGAGGAGGAACGGACTCACCCCCATACACTGCTTAGTCTTCTTCTGCTTAGAATTTAGAGCATATATTTTGCTCTTCATTTTGGTCTTATACTTCATGTTCTTCTGCTTTTTGATCTTTTGCTTATTGTTCTTCTGTCTCTTGTTCTGTATCTTGTAGTTTGTCTTAACCTTCTTTGTCCTGTTGGTGATCTTCTTCTGGGTAATCTTTTATTTTTCTTTGTGATGGTGTTCAGGCTGGTTGGCTTCATGCTCGTCGTCCTTGTTGTCGTCATCTTCTTCTGGGTGGTCTTTAAGGTCGTCTAATTTCCGAGAAACAGCTGACGTTACTGGAACCCTGACGGGTATCAGATGGAGCAAGAGACAATGGAAGTAACGAGGACCAGCTGACTGTGCTGGACCGCGGACGGGTAGCAGAAGGAAAAGAGGCAATGTCACAACCGAGTACCAGCTGACGTTACTGTGACACGGTTACTAAGCAGGAGGTACCTGTGCTCCAAAGCACTACCAAGGACCAGCAGACGTTGCTGGAACTCGGAAACGGAGATGGAGGCACCTAGGCCAAAGGCACTGGGGAGAACCACTTGACGGTACTGGACCCCGGACGGGTAGCAGAAGGAAAAGAGGCAATGTCACAACCGAGTACCAGCTGACGTTACTGTGACACGGTTACTAAGCAGGAGGTACCTGTGCTCCAAAGCACTACCAAGGACCAGCAGACGTTGCTGGAACTTGGATACGGAGATGGAGGCACCTAGGCCAAAGGCACTGGGGAGAACCACTTGACGGTACTGGACCCCGGACGGGTAGCAGAAGGAAAAGAGGCAATGTCACAACCGAGTACCAGCTGACGTTACTGTGACACGGTTACTAAGCAGGAGGTACCTGTGCTCCAAAGCACTACCAAGGACCAGCAGACGTTGCTGGAACTCGGATACGGAGATGGAGGCACCTAGGCCAAAGGCACTGGGGAGAACCACTTGACGGTACTGGACCCCGGACGGGTAGCAGAAGGAAAAGAGGCAATGTCACAACCGAGTACCAGCTGACGTTACTGTGACACGGTTACTAAGCAGGAGGTACCTGTGCTCCAAAGCACTACCAAGGACCAGCAGACGTTGCTGGAACTCGGATACGGAGATGGAGGCACCTAGGCCAAAGGCACTGGGGAGAACCACTTGACGGTACTGGACCCCGGACGGGTAGAAGAACGCACCCATGAAAATGTAAGTTGACAGGACGCAAGCCGTCCGCAGTTACCGAATCACACAGTCCTACAGTGGGTGCTTATCCTATTGTCACAATGGAAACCGCCTTTATTTACATATCCCACAGCACACATAGGAATCACCTAAACTGCAGGCACCATAGAGTCGGCTAACCCGAATGCAACACGACAGCACAACTTATTGGAGGATAATTGACGTTCACACTGCCAGGAAACAGCTGTCGTGCTGTAACCAGGCTGGCCAGGAGTCAGTACCCTGCCAATTACTTACGAGCAACAAATGGCGGTGTTGTAGCCCAGGGAGTAGAGTTCAGGTGGTAGAAAGATGAACATAACAGGAGACATGGAAAACGTTGCCAAACAGTTATTTAATCTGAAAACGGACAGGCAAATTCAGGTGAGATCCATGCCTTGTTCATTTTCAGAAAAGTAAGCCGGTCTACATTCTCTGAGGATAGTCGCATGCGACGGTCTGTTACTACACCACCTGCAGCACTAAAGACACGCTCAGATAATACACTGGCAGCAGGGCAAGCCAGCACCTCCAATGCATACTGGCTAAGCTCTGGCCATGTATCCAACTTAGAGACCCAAAATTTGAAAGGGGAAGAGGCATCTGGGAGTACATTTAGAGGGAAAGCCAAGTAGTCTGTCACCATCTTACGGAAACGTTTCTTCCTGGTGACTGGAGCCGTCTCGGATGGTGTAGACCTTGCTGGCGCTGTCACAAAACTTTGCCACATTTGTAACATACAGTTCTTGCCCTGTGCAGAGGCGCTGCTTCTGCTCCCTCTTGTTGTAGAGGTGTCTACACTGCCTCGACGCACAGAGCTGCTTTGTAAAGCAGTAGCAGCAGCAGCAGCTCTCTCGGCTGGAATGTACAACAGTATGGATTGCACCAGTGTGTCTTGGTACTCCTGCATTTTACGGTCCCGGTTCACCAGTGTGATGAGGGTTTGTAAGTTGTCCCGGTAGCGAGGGTCTAGGAGGGTGTACACCCAATAATCTGACGTGGTGAGAATGTGGGCGATGCGGCGGTCGTTTCTCAGGCACTGAAGCATGAAATCAACCATGTGCTGCAGACTCCCAACTGGCCAACAAAGGCTGTCCTCTGGAAGAGGCGTCATCTCTGTCTCCTCTGCATCACCCCACCCTCGCTCTACATACTGACTACAGCGTTGTGTACCTCCCTCTGTAGGGATTTCTTCCTCCTCCATTGACTCCTCCTACTCCTCCACATCCTCCTCACAAAGTGAGCCCTGCCCAGCCCTTTGTGAGGAACCACGTTGCGCTGACTGTCCTGAAGGTAATTGAATTTGTGACTCCTCATCCTCCACCTCTTCCAAAACCTCTTCCTTTAGTGCTTTCAGTGATTTCTGAAGCAGGCAGATAAGGGGGACAGTCATGCTGACTAGTGCATCATCTGCACTCGCCATCCGCGTTGAGACATCAAACGCACGCAAAACGTCGCAGATGTCCTTCATAGAGGCCCACTCAGTAGTGGTGAAGTGTGAACGGCGCAAATTGCGAGTTGATTGCGCCTGTTGCAGCTGATACTTCATTACTGCTGGCTGCTGCTCACACAACCGCTCCAACATATGTAACGTGGAATTCCACCTGGTGGGTACGTCACATATGATGTGATGTTCAGGAAGGCGAAATCTGACTTGCAGAGCTGCAATGCGCGATCTGGCCATGCTGGAACGTCGCAAGTGAGCGCACTCTAGGCGGACCTTGTGCAGCAGTGCATCAAGATCCGGATAGTCCCTCAAAAAACTCTGCACGACCAAGTTGAGCACATGTGCCAGACATGGTATGTGAGTGAGGTTGCCAAGGCCCAGAGCTGCCACCAGATTTCGGCCATTGTCACACACTACCAAGCCTGGCTGGAGATTAGCTGACAAAAACCACACGTCGCTCTCCTGCTTGATGGCATCCCAGAGCTCCTGCGCTGTGTGGCTTCGATTCCCCATGGGAATTAATTTCAGGTACGGCCTGTTGACGTTTGGCCACGGCTGTGCTCATATCGGTCGCAACAGGTAAGCGTTCACGGGTCCATGTGGAGGTATACCGTGACGGCTCGTGCAGCGATGATTCTGAGGAACTGGAGTAGGAAGAGGAATCAATGTGCACAGACTGGATTCCTGCAATCCTTGGAGTTGGCAGAACACGTACAGCGCCACTGGCAAGATCTGTACCCGGCTCCACAACATTGACCCAATGGGCAGTGAGGAAAGGTATCGTCCCTGGCCATGGGTACTGGTCCACGCATCAGTGGTCAGGTGGACCCTGCTACTGACGGCGTTTAGTAGCGCATGTTTAATGTTTCCCTCGACATGTTTTTGCAGAGCAGGGACAGCTTGCCTGCTGAAATAAAATCGGCTTGGCACATTATATTGTGGGACTGCCAATGCCATAAAGTTCCTGAAACTGTCAGTCTCCACCAGCCTGAATGACAGCATTTCAAGGGACAGGAGTTTTGCAAGGCCAGCATTCAGAGCCTGTGCTCGTGGATGGTTTGCCGAGTATGGCCGTCTTTTATCCCATGCCTGTGTTACCGATGGCTGTTTTTTGTTCTGGGAGTGTGACGATAACTGTGAACTTGCTGCAGTGGGTGGAATAACAGTTTGTCTATGGACAACAGTGACCGAGGTTCTTCCATGGAGATCCTGTGAGGAAGCCGAACCAGGTGTGTGAGAGCTGGAGGTAGAGGCTCGAACATGACCTAAAGATGTAGGTGCTGCTGTAGGTTGGCCTACATCTCCAGTGTGTCTTTGGAACTCAGCTACGTGCTTTGTCCGTACATGTTTCCACATATTTGTGGTATTCAGGTTCCTGATATTTTTACCTCTTTTAACTTTTTGCTTACACAGCTTGCATTGAACATAGCAAATATCATCTACAAGTCTGTCAAAAAAGGACCACGCAGTGCAAGTCATGGGAGCGCCAATTTTGACAGTTCTAAGAGAACTGCTCCCAACAGGTGCCAAACTGGAGGCTACAGGCAAGCGAGTCTGCAGCCTACCTCTCCCTCCTCTTTGTACCGTTGGGACAATCTCTTCCTCAGAGCTGCTCCCACCACCTTCCTGTTGCTCACGCCATGTTGGGTCTCGGACTTCATCATCTCCACTACCCTCTTCCAACACCTGCTGCTGTTGGATGGTCTGGGCAGCACCATGCTCCACAAAACCTGGCACCTGAGTCTCATCATCATCATAAGATGCGTTCTGCGGTGTGCTGTCCATCGGCACTGGCTCACCCGCCTCTTCAGATTGAGAGAGACACAGCTGTTGCGCATCACTGCATACTCCCTCTTCTTCAAATTGCAGAATGCTGCTTGCCTGTGCCCGTGTTTGTGAGCCAACAGATTCTGAGAACAGAAGCAGAGACTCAGCTGGCTCCTGTACAGAACTCTCTGACTGCCTGGGCAATTTGACAGGCGGTGAACAGACAGATGGTTGCTCAACAGTGTTGTGTTCCTGAGAGGAGGTGGAAGGAATTGAAGTCGATGCATTGGCTGCCATCCAACCAACAACGGCTTCAATTTGTTCTTCCAGCAGCAGGGGGGCACGCCGAGCTCCTACCAAAGTGCGCATAAAGGAACGCTCATGGGTAAAACTGGTGGATGCTGTGTCACTGAGGGCGGCAGCAGCCACAGAATCCCCACGTCCTCTCCCTGCTGAAACTCCACGGCCACGACCACGTGCCTTACTCACTGACTTCATCATCTTGGTAGATTGATAAAGAAAGTCAGAAAAGTTATAAGGCCTAAGTGTGGTTATTACGCAGAGACTGAAGTGAACACTGAAACAGAACTGTTCACAATCTGTGAAAGGCTACTCCTTTGTCTACTTCTATAGTGTTTGCAACCAATGTATTGGATACGGATGGAAGCGCGTCACACTAATAGATTATATTTTAAATGGAATGGAGCAGAACCAATTGGAGATAAATGAAAAGGATGAGCCACTGAGACACGCTCAGCAGAGTACAAGCAGCAGTGCTTGAACAAGTAACTGGAGCGTGATGTGCACTCAAAAAATAAAAAACACAGACTGAAGTGAACACTGAAACACAACTGTTCACAATCTGTGAAAGGCTACTCCTTTGTCTACTTCTATAGTGTTTGCAACCAATGTATTGGATACGGATGGAAGCGCGTCACACTAATAGATTATATTTTAAATGGAATGGAGCAGAACCAATTGGAGATAAATAAAAAGGATGAGCCACTGAGACACGCTCAGCAGAGTACAAGCAGCAGTGCTTGAACAAGTAACTGGAGCGTGATGTGCACTCAAAAAATAAAAAACACAGACTGAAGTGAACACTGAAACACAACTGTTCACAATCTGTGAAAGGCTACTCCTTTGTCTACTTCTATAGTGTTTGCAACCAATGTATTGGATACGGATGGAAGCGCGTCACACTAATAGATTATATTTTAAATGGAATGGAGCAGAACCAATTGGAGATAAATGAAAAGGATGAGCCACTGAGACACGCTCAGCAGAGTACAAGCAGCAGTGCTTGAACAAGTAACTGGAGCGTGATGTGCACTCAAAAATAAAAAACACAGACTGAAGTGAACACTGAAACACAACTGTTCACAATCTGTGAAAGGCTACTCCTTTGTCTACTTCTATAGTGTTTGCAACCAATGTATTGGATACGGATGGAAGCGCATCACACTAATAGATTATATTTTAAATGGAATGGAGCAGAACCAATTGGAGATAAATGAAAAGGATGAGCCACTGAGACACGCTCAGCAGAATACAAGCAGCAGTTAGTTTGAGCGATACTGCAAATATCGGGTATCGGCCGATATTAGCTGTATCGGCCTTTCGACTCCGAATACCGATATTTTCGTCATATCGAATACCGGAATCGGATTTGTCACTGTCACTGTCTGTGTCCGTCGGTCGGGTCTGTTACTGTCAGTGTCCGTCGGTCGGGTCTGTCAGGAGTCAGCGGCACTTACCTGGCAGAAGATCTCCGGCGGTCACGGCCTGGACTGCTTCATGGCCGCCATCCTCTTCTCCCCGGCGGTCACATGCAGTTTCTCGCGATAACTGCAGTGACTGCTGGGTAATCCCGGCCGTAAAGCAGTCAGTCCGATGACGTCACCGCGGGGAAGCAGGTAATCAGCTGTGCTGCGTCGCGATGACAGGCTCTGCCTGTCATTGCGATGTAGCAGAGCTGGATCGTCGTGGGACTGTCGTTACTATGGACTGCGTCGGACAGGTGGTATACTGTTGGTTTGTTTTTTTTCTTTTTTTTACAGGAGATCGATGGCGTCGCAGGAATGAGAGTACAATAAAAGAAATGAAAACTGTGTTGTCTCTTTTATTTCATTAAAATACTTTTTTCTTGCTTTGTCTTTTTTTTATGCATTTAATAACTTTGGGATTAATAATGTGTAAGTGGGTTAAGAACTGGCTCATGGATAGGAAACAAAGGGTGGTTATTAATGGAGCACATCGGACTGGGTCACGGTTAGCAGTGGGGTACCACAGGGGTCAGTATTGGGGCCGCTTCTCTTTAACATATTTATTAATGACCTTGTAGGGGGCATACAGAGTAGTATTTCAATATTTGCAGATGACACTAAACTCTGCAGGGTAATAAATACAGAGGAGGATAATTTTATATTACAGGAAGATTTATGTAAACTAGAAGCTTGGGCTGATAAATGGCAAATGAGCTTTAATGGGGATAAATGTAAGGTCATGCACTTGGGTAGAACAAATAAGATGTATAATTATGTGCTTAATTGTAAAACACTGGGCAAAACTGTCACTGAAAAAGACTTGGGTGTATGGGTGGACGACAAACTCAAATTTAGTGGCCAATGTCAGGCAGCTGCTGCCAAGGCAAATAAAATAATGGGATGCATTAGACGAGGCATAGATGCTCATGAGGAGAACATAATTTTACCTCTATACAAGTCACTGGTGCGACCACACTTAGAATACTGTGTGCAGTTCTGGTCTCCGGTGTATAAGAAAGACATAGCTGAACTGGAGCGGGTGCAGAGAAGAGCGACCAAGGTTATTAGAGAACTGGGGGGTCTGCAATACCAAGACAGGTTATTACACTTGGGGTTATTTAGTTTGGAAAAACGAAGGCTTAGGGGTGATCTTATTACAATGTACAAATATATGAGGGGACAGTACAAAGACCTTTCTAATGATCTTTTTACTCTTAGACCTGTGACGGGGACGAGGGGGCATCCTCTACGTCTGGAGGAAAGAAGGTTTAGCCATAATCACAGATGCAGATTCTTTACTGTAAGAGCAGTGAGACTATGGAACTCTCTGCCGTCTAATGTTGTAATGAGTGATTCCTTACTAAAATTTAAGAGGGGACTGGATGCCTTTCTTGAAAAGTATAATATTACAGGCTATATTCACTAGTTTCCTAGATACAGCGTTGATCCAGGGAGCTAGTCTGATTGCCGTATGTGGAGTCGGGAAGGAATTTTTTTCCCCAATGTGAAGCTTACTGTTTGCCACTTGGGTTTTTTTTGCCTTCCTCTGGATCAACATGTTAGGGCAGGTTAGGATAGGATATGGGTTGAACTAGATGGACTTAAAGTCTTCCTTCAACCTTAATAACTATGTAATGGATCGGTGTCTTATTGACGCCTCTCCATTATTAACTGGGCTTATTGTCACCGTGCAATCAACGGTGACATTAACCCCTTATTACCCCGCTTGCCACCGCTACAGGGCAAGTGGGAAGAGCCGGGTAAAGTGCCACAATTGGCACATCTTTTGATGAGCCAAATGTGGGGCTGCTGTAGCCTGGTATTATCAGGCTGTTGAGGGCCAAAATCCATGGGCCTTGACAGTCTTTTAATACCAGGCCGCAGCAGTCTGCATTTTACTTGGCTGGTTAACAAAAATAGGGGGACCCCTACGCCGTTTTTTTTTCGAGGGGATCCCCTATTTTTGTTAACCAGCCAAGCTAAGCAGACTGCTGTGGCCTGGTATTATCAGGCTTGCAAGGTCCATGGATATTGGATCCTTACCAGCCTGAAAAACCAGGCCTCAGCGGTCTGCTTCATCTGGCTGGTTAACAAAAATAGGGGGGACCCCACGCCAATTTTTTTCGAGGGGATCCCCTATTTTTGTTAATCAGCCAAGATATGCAGACTGCTGTGGCCTGGTATTATCAGGCTGGCAAGGTCCATGGATCTTGGCTCCTTAACAGCCTGAAAATCCAGGCCTCAGCGGTCTGCTTCATCTGGCTGGTTAACAAAAATAGGGGGGACCCCACGCCAATTTTTTTCGAGGGGATCCCCTATTTTTGTTAACCAGTTCCCTCTGACGTCACTGATTGTGTCCCTGGCTGACCTGAAGTGAAAGTGGAAAGCAATCAATTAAGCTTTCCACTTCCTCTCCTGTCAGCCAGGAGAGGAACTCATTCATTTGGGGGTTTACTGTGAGGCTGCAGCATTAGCTGCGGTCCCTGCAGTAAACATTAACCCTTTCTGAAGGATTACACCGTGGGACCTGACTGTACATCGGATTGGTAAGAATAATTTTGCTTTATTATTTTATTTTTATTACAGGAAATGGTTTTAGCAGGAAAATAAAATATGGTCAAAAACTGTGTGATTATTTCATTAAACTTTTTTATTAAAGTGTGTGTGTTTGATTTTTCTTTCATACAATAGGATTAATAATTGATAGTTGTCTAATTGACAGCTCTCAATTATTAACCTGGCTTAAAGTGACCTTTCAATTGCAAGGTCATTTTAACCCCTTATTAACCCATTCGCCACCGCTACAGGGCAATGGGAATAGACGGGCAAAGTGCCAGAAAGGGCAAATCTAATTAGAGATTTGCCCTTTCTGGGGTGTCTGGGGGCAGATGTTAGTAGCCGGGGGGGGCCCAAAAATAATGGTCCCTCTCTGGGCTATTATTATCTGCCCCCACTCACTGGCTTTGTCTGTCTGGTTGCGAAAATAGGGCGGGAGCCCACGCCTTTTTTTTCAGCAATTTTACACCTCATATATATATATACATGTCATTAAATTTGTGACACATATATATATATATTTATTTTTATAGTTCATACACTTCTACATAGTATAATAGCCGCTAATTCAATTGCCGGCTTTTGTGAAAATGCAGAACCCGACATGAAATGACACTTGGTTTACATAGAGTTAACCATGTCTTTTCATGTAGTTTGATATCTGATTTGCACAAACAATTACATGAGTGTAAGTGTGCAAAATTTCACACCTGTAGGGGTTAATTAAAGGTGTAAATTCGTAGCAAAAAAGTCAGTTTTTTTTACAACGAATTTACACCTTTAATTAACCCCTACAGGTGTGAAATTTTGCACACATAGACTGATGTAATTGTTTGTGCAAATCAGATTGCAAACGACATGAAAAGACATGGTTAACCCTATGTACACCCAAATGTCATTTCATGTCGGGTGCTTCTGTCTTTTCACAGAAGCCGGCTTTACCCGGCAATTGAATCAGAGGATATTTTACTATGTAGAAGTGTATAAACTATACATATATGTATATATACATGTCACAATGACATGATATATATATATTATATATATATATATATATATATATATATGTATTCTATGTGTGTATATTTAGTGTTTACAAGGAAATAAAGGTTTTTTTTAGTTGCGATATTTTGTTCCCATAGACTTACATTGGACTTCCGGTATCGGAATCGGATATCGACGATATTTAGTGATATCGGCGATACCATTTCGATACGATATTTTTAGATATCGAGCAGTATCGCTCAACACTAGCAGCAGTGCTTGAACAAGTAACTGGAGCGTGATGTGCACTCAAAAAATAAAAAACACAGACTGAAGTGAACACTGAAACACAACTGTTCACAATCTGTGAAAGTCTACTCCTTTGTCTACTTCTATAGTGTTTGCAACCAATGTATTGGATACGGATGGAAGCGCGTCACACTAATAGTTAAATTGCATGGAGCTGCAAGAATTACACTGAAGGAAAAAAAAAAGAGTCTGTGAGTGACATGTGCAGATGCCTACAGACAGCGTTGCATGCAGAGCAAACTGCAGCGTCACCTGCACTCACACACACCTTGCAGAGCAGTTAAAACAACACTGCAGGCAAAAGGAAGCTTTACACAGCGGTTGGTGCTAGCCTGCCTACAGCACAGTTCACTAAATCGCAATCTCTAACTGTCCCTCAGAGTCAGCACAGCAGCGTTCTGTCCCTTACTGAATTCACAGCACAGTGACGCTAAAATGGCGGCGGCGCCTTTTATAGTGCATTCTGACATAATTTCAGCATCCAATCACAGCCATGCCATTAGTTAACATGACCGCAGCAGTACAGGATGTGCCCACACTTCTTAGGATTCCTCATTGGCTGACTAAAATCACATTGCCTCGCAAAGAATTATGGGAACTTCCGATTCCGGTATTCGATAAGACGAAAATATCGAAACGAATTATCGAAAGGCCGATAGAGCTAATATCGGCCGATACCCGATATTTGCAGTATCGTATCGCTCAACACTACTTATGGGCCAAAATCATGCTCCATATATAATGGGCCCCATTATTAATGATCCAGTGTGTAATGAGCCCCGTAAATGCTGCTCCAGTGTCTGATGTCCCCCATATAGAATGCTCCAGTGTATGATGGGCCCTATCTATGATGCTCAAGTGTATGCTGGGCCCCATATATAATTCTCCAGTGTATAATGCTCCCCATATATTGCTCCAAACATTAAAAAAAATGAAACATCTCTCCTCGCTGTGCCTGCTCTACTCTGGACTCCTCAACGTCACCATCTTATAGCTCTCTGCACTTGGACTGTTTAGTCAGAGGGTGTACAGATGTGACGTCATCGCGCTCTCTAACCTGAATGTCACTGTCAGGAAACGTGGAAGACATCACAGCGGTGGAGCACGGAGAGTTAAGTATTGCAAGTGCTGGGGCCCTGAGCAAGCAGGGCGGGCCGACTCGTGGCAACGGCACTGGCACAGGGCCCCTCATAGTTTGCTGGTGTGTCTGACGGCGAGTGGACCCTCCCACCGTCAGAGACACTTTTTGTATTATGAGGGGCCCTGTGCCAGTGGCGTCGCCCACTAGTCGGCCCCCGCCCACCTGCTCAGGGAACCGGCACTTTGTATGTTTTGCAGTCCATCCACGCTTGCAAGTGCATGTTCATTAAATGTCTAAGCATGCAACTGGTATTCAAATTTCTGATATTTTTCTCTTGGCTAAAGGTCCTTCCTCATTTCTTACAGATAACCTTTGCCTCATCAGTAGGCTTTTGTTCAAAAAAGTGCCACACTGGACTCTTCCTACTATGGTCTAAATTTTCAGGGAACGCACGCTGTGCTAATTTGACCGTCTGACCAAGCTGTCTTGCAACTTTTTGTTTTTTAACATGTTTTTGTTCTGCTACGGGCCTGCCAGATAACCGCTTCTGCGATGTCGATGCCTGCTGCGGATCCTTCTCCTCTTCTGAGCTATTGCCAGCGGCACCCTCTTCTCCTAATGGATACCAATCCGGGTCAACAACTGGGTCATCCATCACCTCCTCTTTAATTTCATCTCCACCTTCCTCTGTGTCACCGTGTAAGGTGGTATAGCATGCGGGGAGGGGCACCTGAGTTTCATCAGGGTCAGATTCTGGCTCAGTAGACTGCGAGGGAAATGTAGTGCTCTGGGTGAATGTACCAGCAGAATAATCTAGCAGTGGCTGTGCATCAGTGCACTCCATCTCTGATTCATGTTGGACTGGGGAATTCAGGATTTGACTTGATAACCCAGGTATGGTATGTGAAAAGAGCTCCATGGAGTAATCTGAAGTGTGGGCTGCCGCATCCTTCACTTTTGGTGGGGGTGAAGCACACAAGGAAAGGTGTTGTTCCTGCCCAGGAGCCTGTACTGATGACTCAGTGCTTGCATTTTTTTGAAACTTTAGAAGAGGAGGCGATAGAGCTGGAGGCTGTTTCGGCAATGTAAGCCAAAACCTGTTCCTGATGCTCAGGCTTTAAAAGCAGTTTACCTACTCCCAGTAAAGGGAGCCTTTCGGGCCTTCTTGAGCCAGACGATGACACCGGCTCAACACCTCCTGCCTTAGGTGCTATTTTGCTTATGGCACTTCCAGCTGATGCACCACCACCACCATCAGTACCAGCTGGCCCCCCACGCCCACGTCCGCTGCCTCTTCACCATACTTACTCATTTTTGTGAAAATGTCCCCAAAACACCAGCAGATATGTTACTGTATCAGAAGCATACAGCTGTATACAGTCTAGGGATAATTGTAAATCTCCGTATATATTTCAGGAGGCAGACACAGACGCTCTCAGGCTCACTATGGATTACACCAGAATATAAAAAGTAGAAAAATGGTAATGTATTAGAGGCATACAGCTGTATACAGTATTGGGGTAATTGTAAATCTACGCATATTTTGCCATAGAGTCAGACACAGGCTTTCACAGGATCAGTATGGATCACACCAGAATATAAAAAGTAGAAAAAGGGTAATGTATCAGAAGCGTATAGCTGTATACAGAGTTGGGGTAATTTTAAATCTCCGTATATATTTCAGGAGTAACACACACTCTCAAAGGCTCAGTATGGATTACACCAGAATATGAAAAGCATAAAAAGTGTACTGTATCAGTAGCGTACAGCTGTATACAGTGTAGGGGTAATTTTAAATCTCCGTCAATATTTCAGGAGTAACACACACGCTCACAGGCGTAGTATGGAGTAGACCAGAATATGAAAAGCATAAAAATTGTACTGTATCAGTAGCGTACAGCTTTAAACAGTGTTGGGGTAATTTTAAATCTCCGTACATATTTCAGAAGTAACACACACACACACTCACAGGCTCAGTATAGATTACACCAGAATATGAAAAGCATAAAAAGTGTACTGTATGAATGGTACCAGAATGTCCTACAAGAGCAACTTCTCCCAACCCTCCAAGAGCAGTTTGGCGATCAACAATGCCTTTTCCAGCATGATGGAGCACCTTGCCATAAAGCAAAGGTGATAACTAAATGGCTCAGAGAACAAAACATAGAGATTTTGGGTCCATGGCCAGGAAACTCCCCAGATCTTAATCCCATTGAGAACTTGTGGTCAATCATCAAGAGACGGGTGGAGAAACAAAAACCTAAAAATTCTGACAAAATGAAAGCATTGATTGTGCAAGAATGGACTGCTATCAGTCAGGATTTGGTCCAGAAGTTGATTGAGAGCATGCCAGGGAGATTTGCATAGGTCCTGAAGAAGAAGGGTCAACACTGTAAATATTGACTTGCTGTATTAACTCATTCTAACTGTCAATATAAGCTTTTGTTACTCATATGTTTGCAATTATATTTCTGTCTGTGATAAAAAAAAACATCTGTCAAACACACATAAAAACCAGAGGGCAGCAGATCATGTGAAAATATAATATTTGTGTCATTCTCAAAACTTTTGGCCATGACTGTACAACAGACTGAGGATTTCTGTCTGACCCGCGAGACCGTTTATGACGATGCAGAGAATGTCTCCAAAGGAAGAGGTGAAGCAGTGGAAGGCTGATGGAGCACGTATGGACAATGGTCTCTGGAAAAAGGACCAACTTATGTGTCTCCCTAAGCGAATGTACCCTGCTATTGCCACATGGGCACATGGACCTACACACCGAGGAAAAAACCAGGCCCTAGCCCTGGTACAAAAATTCTACTGGGCTACAGGTATTTCTACAGTCCTGACAGCACTCAACCATGCATGCAATATCTGTCAGACCTGCAATCCCGGTCAACTTCAACGTGTACCTCCGAAGCATCTTGCTAAGCCTGACTATCCTTTCCAAAGGCTCCAAGTGGACCATATCACGTTGCCTAAGTCTGGAAGGTATGAATACTGTCTGGTGGTTGTCGACATGTTCTCCAGTTGGCCGGAAGCATTCCCCGTTACCAACATGACTGCAAACACCACAGCAAAGAACTGGTGATGGAAGTTATCTGCAGATATGGAGTTCCAGAAGTCGTTGAAAGTGACCAAGGTCCGGCTTTTTCTTCTCATGTGTATCAGGAGGTTCTGACAATGCTTGGATCCACTGTAGCCCTCCATATTCCGTACCATCCACAATCCAGTGGGAAAGTTGAGAGGTTGAATGGCACACTGAAGGGACAATTGACCAAAATGATGCAGGAGACTACGGCTCCATGGCCAGAGCTCCTACCCATTGTACTATATCACATTCGCACTACCCCTATTGCAAAACATGGCCTGTCCCCATATGAGATATTGTTTGGTGCTAGGCCCCCAGTTGCAAATTTCCAGCCTCAGCAGTTATCAGAAGAAACTGATCGTGTTGTTCAATATGTTATTCAGCTTAGTAAAAATCTTGCTAACACCCATGCTCTAGTTTCTTCTTCTATTCCAGATTCAGCAGAAACCGACACTTGTCACAATTTGAAGCCTGGTGATTTTGTGGTTGTGAAAAGGCATGTCAGAAAACACGGACTAGAACCCTTGTATGACTGTCCCTATCAAGTCCTCCTCATCACCCCTACGTCAGTGAAACTGGAAGGAAGACCGACTTGGATCCACGCATCGCACTTCAAGCTAGTTAAACAAGCCAATGGTAAATAAAGGGGACATAATGTTTTTGTTTTTCATATTTTCCATGTTATTATTGGTAACCACATGGGACAGCCTAAATTCCCCAACATCCTTGAATAATAAGTTTATACAACATCATGAAAAATTACTGAGAGATTTGTTGGACAATTCCCAGTCTCTGGCAGACTGTTGGAACTGCACATATTCACCAGTGTCAGCCACGAACATCCCCTTTTTGACTATCCCTGTCCCACCTGAGGAGTTATTTGCTTTGACTAACTGTTCTGATACACTCGCTAATAATGCCACAGATAATGCAAAGTTATGGAATACTACTGTCGGTATACCTATTGTGGGATGGGTGGGTATCCCTGGTAGCAAGGTAACCTTTCAGGAAGCGATACACACCTTCAATATTTGGTCTATAAAGGAGGGGCTTGGGTACCTAAGAATAGGACTAGTCTAACTAATCTAGGGCAAGTTCCAAAGTATGGTTTACAAATTAGTTTTAATGTGACTTCATACTCTACTGATGCCTTCAAACCAATATTGTTAGAGAGAATGATACATAATACGTCATGGAAATTTTCTAGTCTGTTTTCACAAGGTTCTAAAATATCTGCGCTAGTATTCCTGGCAATATCCCTTGTAATGAGTCCTCTGAATATGTGCCAGGAACCCCCACCTGTGGAAATCCTAATGTAGGTTATTGTAGTCCCCAACTTGGTGTATGCTTCAGAATGTGTCTGCATTCATAGACTTAGTTCATAGATTGGTACTGCAACATTCAGCCCTATGGGATTTACCTAATGATATGTTCTGGGTATGTGGAGATAATGCTTATAAATGGTTGCCAGTAGGGGTAAGAGGTACTTGTAAATCTGGCTCGCTTGACCCCAGCCACCTTTGTCCTCTCAAATAAACAGTTGGATACACAGGCTATACATAAACATACATTATATAAAAGAGCTGCAGACAACTCACCCCCCTTCAGGGAGACCACATATAATACAAATGAGTGTGGCCAATAAAGTTGTCAGTTCTATTTTCATTTACCCTATGATTACGCAAATGTGGGATAAATTGGTTAGGGCCACAGACTATCTAGATGATCAAATTTGGGATATATTGGATATACTTAATACTACTGTTGCTGTTCAAAACCAACTCATTATAGTTACCAATCAACATACTATAGTACTGGACTACTTAACAGCAGCACAAGGCTGTATGTGTCAGATTATTGGACCACTTGCTGTCATTATATAGATCCTAACAGTACTATGAAGTTAAAGTTAGAAGATATTCAAATACTCAGAGATCAATATGATAAAGATAATAACCGTAATAAGGACAGTTGGTGGGCAGACACTTTCTCCTTTCTTAATCCAGCCAATTGGTTCAAAGGAATTGGGGTTGGATAGCTGTAGTCTTGCAAAGTTTGTTACACATCATTGCCTTTATCCTTGTTATGTATGTAATACTAAAACTTGTTTTTTGGTGTATTTCTGTATGTATTAGGAAATTCTGCAATAGAACAGCTAATGATGATACGAAAGACGTTGTCACCCCTGCTCTTCTCTACACTGATTTTAAGAAGTTACCTGATGAAGATGTTGAAGTCAAGCGCATGGCTACCTTCAAAAGACCCCCACCATCTTTATCAAAAATTGTTATTCACAAATTGTAGTATACAGGGGGGATGGGTACGCCGCAACAGCCATGTCTGGTAACATGGCATCAGACATGTGAAGACCAGTACCCCTCGAGCTTATAGCTTGGGATAGTACCTCTGATGCTGCACATAAGTTAACAAAATTTATCTAGGGGGGAATGTGAAGGACTAAATTAAGAAAGATCAAAACTGAATGTTCCATTTGTGCTTGTGACTCCATCTTGTCTTTATGAGACAAATTCTATTACTAGGCAATAGTTTCTGGCTGTTATAAAGCCAAATTGTTTTTCTGATTTTAAGTAGAGTAAAGGTTATGGGCTGTAATAAAACCAGACTGCTCCAGTTTGGACAAGATATGAGACCTTGGGATGTATCACTGTAGAATACTCTGAGAAATGAGTACGCTATTGTTCTTTCCTATGTTACGTAGACATGACCATATATGTAGTTTCCGATTTTCTTGTATTCTTATAGGTTAATTTTCCTGTATTCTTATAGGTCAATTTTCTTACATTTTCATAGGTTAATTGTTGTAGGTGTGGTTTTATACTATTGGTTGAAATACAAACTTACTGAATACTATAAAATATGATGATATAATACATGGGTAAGAATCTACTTTGATTCTCCCAAATAGAGACAAGTCTCCGTGTGGTCATTGCCGGCAATACCCTGTGAAATAATTTGGAAGTCACTTGGTCAACCGTGAAGGGTCACTTCAGATCCTCCCTCAACACCAGCAGATTTTACTGTGGTAACAATTTGTTGTACAGTGTACCATAAGTACAGCTATATGCTAACAATTTGTTGTACAGTGTACACAGTTATATCATAATAATTATTCTTTGTATAACCAACTGGAAGTATGTAATCTGCTACAAAGAAAGCCCTAATGTCACACATTATTAAGAACTGATTTTTAGTCTATTGCTCCTAATTTTTAATGCTTTATTATGTATTGAACAACTGTTGTAGTGTGGAAAATATAAATAGGTAGTGAAATAGAATATACTACATTGCACCATGTTCCAAATTATTATGCAAATTGGTTTTAAGTGTTATAGCATTTTTTTTTTTTGTAAGTGAAATCCATTGATGGTATTGTGTGTCAGGGTTGTTTGGATCACTGAAATCAATCTCATCTCAGATACCTGTGATAATTAGTTTGCCATGTGAGCCCAATAAAAGGGAAACTGGATGTTCCCCACTATTAAGCAGGCCACAGTTTTCAAGTAACATGGGAAAGAAAAAGGATCTCTCTGCTGCTGAAAAGCATCAAATAGTGCAACGCCTTGGTGAAGGGATGAAAACATTAGATGTTTCCCAAAAACTTAAGCGTAATCATCGTACTGTTAAGAGATTTGTGGCTGATTCAGAGCACAGACGAGTTCGTGCTGATAAAGGCAGAATGAAGAAGGTTTCTGCCAGTCAAGTTCATCAGATTAAGAGAGCAGCTGCTAAAAAGCTATTACAAACCAGCAAACAGATATTTGAAGATGCTGATGCCTCTGGAGTCCCTCGAACCTCAAGGTGTAGGATCCTTCAAAGGCTTGCTGTGGTGCATAAACCTACCATTCTGCCACCCCTAAACATGCTCACAAGCAGAAACGGTTGCAGTGGCCCAGACATACATGAAGACTAATTTTCAAACAGGCTTGTTTACTGATGAGTATCGAGCAACCCTGGATGGTCCAGATGGATGGAGTAGTGGATGGCCACCATGTCCCAACAAGGCTGCGACGTCAGCAGGGAGGTGGAGGAGTCATGTTTTGGGCTGGAATAATGGGGAAACAGCTGGTAGGGCTCTTTTAGGGTTCCTGAAGCTGTGAAAATGACCTCAGTAAAGCATATAGTTTCTGACTGACCACTTTCTTCCATGGTATAAAAAGCAGAAATGTGCCTTCAGGAGCAAAATCATCTTCATGCATGACAATGCACCATCTCATGCTGCAAAGAATACCTCTGAGTCATTGGCTGCTATGGGCATAAAAGGAGAAAAACTCATGGTGTGGCTACCATCTTCCCCTGACCTCAACCCTATAGAGAACCTTTGGAGTATCATCAAGCAAAAGATCTGTGAGGGTGGGAGGCAGTTCACATCAAAACAGCAGCTCTGGGAGGATATTCTGTTTTATTTTTTTACGTTTTATTACAGGAGATCGAGGGCGTCTCTTGGATCTGAGCGTATAATAAAGATATGAAAACTGTGTTGTGTTTTATTTCATTAAAATAATTTATTCTTGTGTGTGTTTTTTTAACCCTTTGTTAATATAAGATTAATAATGGATAGGGGTCTTATTGACGCCTCTCTATTATTAACCGGGCTTAATATCACCTTACAATAGCAAGGTGATATTAACCCCTTATTACCCCATATCCCACCGCTGCAGGGGAGTGGAAAGAGAGGGGCTAAGTGCCGGAATTGGCGCATCGTACAGATGCGCCAATTCTGGGGTGGCTGGTGCTGGTATTTTTAGCCAGGGGGTGCGCCAATATCCATGGCCCCTTCCTAGGCTATGAATATCAGCCCGCAGCTGTCTGCCTAGCCTTTCTGGCTATAAATTATAGGGGGACCCCACGTCATTTTTTTGGGGGGTCCCCCTATTTTAATAGCCAGTGAAGGTTAGCTGCGGACTGATATTCATAGACTGGGAAGATCCATGGGTATTAACCCCTTCCCAGGCTAGAAATATTGGCCCCGGCTGTCGGCTTTCCCCCTCTGGCACAGAAAATTGCGTGGGAGCCCACGACATTTTTTTTCCTATTTTTTTTTATTAACTATATTGCGTTAAGATTTTGTGTGTGTGTGCGCGTGTATCTTTATTTATGTACCATTTTATCTATCATCTATCTACCTATATATCTTTCTGTCTATCTATATATCTATCTATATATATTTCTAACTATCTATTATCCATCTATCTATGTATTTTCTATCTATCTATATATCTATCTAACTTCTGGTATCTATTATCTATCTTTCTATCTCTGTGTGTGTGTAATGAAATGTGGGTTGGACAAATGTAAAAGAGGAGGTTGGACAAGTAATGACATCACAAATCTTTTTTTTTGTTAAATAACATATCTTTATTTAGCTGTCAAAAATGCATACAAAAACGTATGAGAAAAAAAAGCATGAAAAACCGCATCAAAACCGCGTAAAAAAAGGACATTAGTTTTCTGCCAAGAGGTGCGGATTCGGCGAGGAAAAATCCCCAGGCAAATCCGCAACGTGTGCACAGGCCCTACGCACCGGTGTCCTTTGAAAAGCCGGCATTTCATCCCCGGCTACTGTAAAATCACACTGACAGCTCACAAAACACACATATATACACATAGAATACATATATACAGTCATGGACAAAAGTTTTGAGAATGGCACAAATATTAATTGTTACAAGTCTACTGCTTCACTTTTTCTAATGGCAATTTGCATATACTCCAGAATGTTATAAAGAGTGATCAGCTTAACAGCAATTACTTGCAAAGTCAATATTTGGCTAGAAAATGAACTTTATCCCCCAAAACACATTTCAACATCATTGCAGCCCTGCCTTAAAAGGACCAGCTAACCTCTTTTCAGTGATTGCTCCATTAACACAGTGTGGGTGTTGATGAGGACATGGCTGGAGATCAATCTGTCATGATTAAGTATGAGCTGGCATCACTGTTTCTCTTCTGTTAACCATGGTTACCTCTAAAGAAACACGTGCAGTCATCATTGCAATGCACAAAAATGGCCTAACAGGGAAGAGTATCGCAGCTAGAAAGATTGCACCTCAGTCAACAATCTATCGCATCATCAAGAACTTCAGGAGAGAGGTTCCATTGTTGCCAAAAAGGCTCCAGGGCGCCCAAGAAAGACCAGCAAGCGCCAGGACCGTCTCTTAAAAGGTTTCAGCTGCGGGAATCGAGCTACCAGCAGTGCAGAGCTTGCTCAGGAATGGCAGCAGGCAGGTGTGAGTGCATCTGCATGCACTGTGGGCAGAGACTCTTAGAGCAAGGCCTTATCTCAAGGAGGGCAGCAAAGAAGCCACTTCTCTCCAGAAAAAACATCATGGACAGACTGATATTCTGCAAAAGGTACAGGCAGCGGACTGGTGAGGACTGGGGTAAAGTTATTTTCTCTGATGAATCCCCTTTTCGATTGTTTGGGACATCAGGGAAAACGCCTCATTCGGAGAAGACAAGGTGAGTGCTACCACCAGTCTTGTCTCATGCCAACTGTTAAGCATCCTGAAACCATTCATGTGTGGGGTTGCTTCTCAGCCAAGGGAATCGCTCTCTCACAGTCTTGCCTAAAAACACAGCCATGAATAAAGAATGGTACCAGAATGTCCTCCAAGAGCAACTTCTCCCAACCCTCCAAGAGCATTTGGCGATCAACAATGCCTTTTCCAGCATGTGGAGCTCCTTGCCATAAAGCAAAGGTGATAACTAAATGGCTCAGGGAACAAAACATAGAGATTTTGGTATATGGCCTGGAAACTCCCGAGATCTTAATCCCATTGAGAACTTTGGTCAATCATCAAGAGACGGTGGACAAACAAAAACCTAAAAAATTCTGACAAATGAAAGCATTGATTGTGCAAGAATGGACTGCTATCAGTCAGGATTTGGTCCAGAAGTTGATTGAGAGCATGCCAGGGAGAATTGCAGAGGTCCTGAAGAAGAAGGGTCAACATTGCAAATATTGACTTGCTGCATTAACTCATTCTAACTGTCAATATAAGCTTTTGTTACTCATATGTTTGCAATTATATTTCTGTCTGTAATAAAAACATCTGTCAAACACACATAAAAACCAAGGGCACAGATCTTGTGAAAATATAATATTTGTGTCATTCTCAAAACTTTTGGCCATGACTGTATTATATATATATATATATATATATATATATATATATATTATATATATATATAATATTTTATAGTTCATACACTTCTACATAGTGTAATAGCCGCTAATTTAATTGCTGGCTTTTGTGAAGTTACAAACCCACATGAAATGACACATGGTTTACATACAGTTAACCATGTCATTTCATGTACTTTGATATACGGTTTTCACTAACAATACATAGTGTATGTGTGCAAAATTTCACGAATTTACACTTTTAATTAACCCCTACATGTGTGAAATTTTGCACACATACACTCATGTGTTGTGAATACCTTGGAGGCGACTTCTGAGCTGGGGCTCTCTCCGGTGGTTGCTGAGGGTAATGAACTAATTACTGAATGGGCCTTCAGCTGGCCTGAATGGTATGATATAAGTGACCTGAGTTCCCAGCAGCCTTGCCGGTAATCAAATTTTTCCTCCTGCTCTTGCTTGGAGCACATCTTGCTTTCCTGCTCTCATTCAGATAAGTGTTTTTCTTTTTTTTTTCCTCTGTTGGATTTTCTCTGCTGGTTTGCTGCTTGCAGTGGACTGCAGCCTGGTCCCCTTTTGGGGTCTTGCGCTGCAATTGTGCTCATCGTGTGTTTGCATTTTTGCTTTGTTCCTTCGTCAATTTTTATTTTGCTGTGTTGCTGTGTGTTACACCAGAGATCTGATTTCGTGGTAGAATCGTGTGATCTCAGGTTTTTTGTCAATCAGAAGTGTTTGTATTTTTGTCAGGGTTTTTTTGGGTTGCAGTCAGAATTATTTCCTATACTTTTCTATCTAGACAGATTGGGCCCGCATTTGTCATTCTATTTTCTGTCTGTGTCCTTGTTTTCTTCTTGTCTAACCCCATTACATGTTCGGGGGCTTCCTATTTCTTGGGGATCTGCTCCGGGGCAGATAGCATTCATCTTTCTGCCCTTAGGTGTACTATCTCTCCCCTGTAACGAGGCGTCTAGGATCACCGTAGGTACGCTCCACCGCTACTTCTAGTGTGGCGGTTAGTTTAGGTTACTGCAATCCAATAGTTTCCAGCCTCTCTGGTGTATTGCTACTTTGGCAGTTTTTTCAGTTTCTCCTCAGCTACCGAAACATAACACTCTTTAAATTGTTACTGAAAACCATATATCAAACTACATGAAAGACGGTTAACGTGTAAACCATGTGTCATTTCATGTCGGGTCTGTAATTTCAAAAAGCCGGCAATTGAATTAGGGCTATTATACTATGTAGAAGTGATAACCTATTAATTACCGTACAACCAAAAGTTTGGACACACCTTTCTTCAAAGATTTTTCTGTTTTTCATGGCTAGAAAATTGTAGAATCACCCCTGAAGGCACAAACTATGAATTAACACATGTGGAATTATACTTACACTTTAAAAAAAGTGTGAAACAACTGAAAAATGTTTATTCTAGGTTCTTCAAAGTAGCCATCTTTTGCTTTGATTAGCTTTGCACCGAAAAGGTAATGGATGGATTCTACATGCCGGTCCCACTGTGAAGCTGGAGGGAGGTGGGTGTGATGGTGCGGAGGTTTTGCGGGTGACCTGTTGGGAATTTATTCAAAAATTGAAGGCATAGTGAGCCAGAAGGCTATACAGCTCTTGCCGCAGCATGCTTTCCCCGGTTGCGTTTATTGGACCACATTTATTTTTTCAACAGGACAATGACCCCAAACACACCTCCAGACTGTGTAAGGGCTATTTGACCAAGAAGGAGAGGTTGGGGTGCTCGCCAATGACCTGGCTTCCACAGCACCAGACCTGAAATAATCGAGATGGTTTAGGGTGAGTGAACGCTCCCCGCCAATTTTGAATAAATCTCCAACAGGTCACCAACAAACACCCCCACACCACCCACCACCTCCTCCATCTTAGGGGGAACCAGGCAGTAAATCCATCCTTCACCTTTTTGCGTGCAAACAGTAACAAAGTAAAAGGTGGCTACTTTGAAGAACCAGAATATAAGAGACTATTTTCAGTTTTTTTCACCTTTTTTGTAAAGGAAAGTATAATTCCACATTGTTAATTCATAGTTTTGATCCTTCAGGTGATTCTACAATTTTCATAATTGAGAAAAGGAACCGTGTGCACAGCCAAAAAAAAGAGGGGTGCCCGATGGTTCCCACACGTAACTAAATATGAAATGAACTCGCATCAACTTATGGTATAATTAAGGTTTTTATTACAGTATGGCGAAACGTTTCGGTCCTATACATGGAGCCTCCATTCATACATTTTCCAAAAGAAAAAAGGAAAATTAACATCAAAAGTGAAAAAAGAATACATAAGCAACTTGGTCATTTCAACGAGAAATAGGAAAATTATTTCAGATCCAAGCTAGAGAGATCAGGGAGAGGTCATAGATCAAGTAAAATAGAGTACAGAAACAACGGCAAGAGTGGGGGGACATACCCAAACTACGCCAAAAGGGTTAATCCACAATGGGAAAAGGGGGAAGCGGATGAGTGTAAAGTGAAAATAGGAATATAATTTTCATAGTCATGAGAATACGAAAAATCTTGAATGAGAAGGTGTCCAAACTTTGGTTGTACTGTATATATATATTTGTGTCCAATGACTGTGTATATATAAATATATTTTATGAGGTGTAAATTCTTGAAAAAAAAGCATGGGTCCCGCGCTTTTTGAACCGCAAAGCCACGAGGGGGGGTCAGATAAAATTAAACCAGGGGGTCATTTTTTTTGTGCTCCCCCTGGACAACATATGCCCCAGCCACCCCGAAAGGCAAATCTATAATTAATAGCCCTTTCTGGCCTTTGCCCTCTATTCCCATTGCCCGTAGCGGGGCGAATGGGTTAATAATGGGTTAAAGCCACCTTCTATTGGAAAGTGACTTTAACCAGGTTATTCTTGAGAGTTTCAATTAACAACACAATTATTAATCCTATTGGAGAAAATGGTTTTAAAAAAAAACACAAACACATTAATGAAAAATATTTTAATGAAATAAATAAACAATTTTTTGACCATTTTTTATTGTAAGTTAATCCTCGATTCCCTTGTTTCTTGTAATAAAAATCAAATAATAAAGCAACATTTTCTTACCTATCCGGTTTCATCGGTCCCCCAATGTAATCCCTTCTGAAAGGGTTAATGTTACTGAAGGGACCGCTTCTAATGCTGCCAGCCTCGCAGAAACCCCCGAATGAATGAGCTCCTCTCCTGGGACAGGAAGGAAGTGATTAGGTGGGAAGCTTAATTGATTGCTTCCCACTTTCACTTCGGCAGGGGGACACGCACAGCACGTGACGTCAGAGGCAATCCCAGCTGACCTGAAAGTGAACTGATTAGCAAAAATAGGGGATCCCCTCAAAAAAAAATGGCATGGGGTCCCCCCTATTTTTTGTTAACCAGCCAGATGAAGCAGACAGAGGCATGGTATTTTAAGGCTGTTTAAGGATCCAATTATGAACCTTGCAAGCCCATAATACCAGGCTACAACAGTCTGCTATCTTGGTTGGTTAACAAAATTAGGGGGGAAACCCCTCAAAAAAAAAAAAATGCCGTGGGGGTCCCCCTATTTTGTTAACCCCCAAAAAAAAAAGCAGACTGCTGCCGCCTGGTAAAAAGCTGTCAAGGCCATGGTTTTGGCCCTCAACAGCCAAAATTACCCCTGCAGCAGCCCCCCACAATTTTGGGGCATTCAAAGATGCGCCAATTGTGGCACTTTACCCGACCTTCCCACTTGCCCTGTACGGTGGAAGTGAGGTAATAAGGGGTTAATGTCACCTTTGATTGAACGGTGACAATAAGCCCGGTTAAAATGGAGAGGCTCAATAAGACAGATCCATTTTAATCATAAAGTTTTGTAAATGTTTAAAAAAAATAACATCCAGAAAAAAGCTTTTAATGAAATAATAACAAAAGTTTTCATTATTATTTTATTGCACCTCATTCGTGACGCCATTGACTCCTGAAAAAACAAAAATAACAAAACGTTTGTGTTATTTCATTAAAAACTTTATTCTGGCTGTGTTTTTTTCATTTACATCCAAAATCCTGCAAACGCAGCATGCGCGATTTTTTTCTCAGGGTCATACTCACTGGGACAAAAAACGGACGATTGCAAAGCCGATAAAAAATGGATTTGCAATCGGACCAATGTTATTCAATAGGGGACTTTTCATTTGGATTTTTTTTCTCAGCGAAATCGGCCCTGAGAAAAAATCGCAGCATGCTGCGTTTGCAGGTTTTTGGCATGAAATTGTAATGCAAGTCATGGATGCGAAAAAAAAATCGGACACATTCGACCATCGTGCTGTCCGATTTATAGCCCAGTGTCCTTTGAAAAGCCCGAAATTCATCCCCGCTACGTAAAATCACACTACACTCCAAAACACTAGATAATACACATAGAATACATTAATAAAATTATTATTGTGGTGTAAGACCCCTGATGCAGCGGGGGGCACGTGATGGCCCTCGGATAGCATGGAGGCATGTGAGGGGACGTTTGTATCACAGAGGTGGGTGGCCCTGGATGGAACCTGAGCATGTTTTGTTCAGCAATCACGCTGAGAGTTTACTATATTTGGGAGGCTTCCGGGACTGGAGGCGGGCGGGTCCGTCCCTAAAACCACCCAAGGGGCTTGTGTCTAAATACCTGGGTTAAAACCTGTATGTAATGGTGTACTAAAGGACCTGTGGTGAGGTCATGCCATGTGAATAACCCTGTGATTCCTGACCTCACCTGTGGGTGGAGTTACACCTTGTAATGGAGTTGTTTTGCACCTGTGAGAGAGTGTTGGGAGGCTGCCAGTGTGGACGGCTTCCATGGGCCAAGGCAGGACTTACAGAGGGTCCTGTGATGAAGGCGAGGCCCAGGCAGGGCTGAAGCATTGAAACGTATTGTATGTTACCATATGGTTTATGAGCAATAAACCTAAAGACTTTTTGTAAGAAAGGTCTCCTGAATTACCTCTGAAGCAGCCGAGTGAGGAAAACCTTAAAATTGGGGTGGAATGCTGGAAGAGACCCCAGGGCCAAGGTTCCAGGACGGGAATCAGGAGCCAGAGAGGAACGGACGGCTGTGAAAACCGTGAGTGTTGACCCCTGGTCCGAATAAACTGTGCATTGAGTTTATGTGGTGCCTCTGAAGTATGAGGTATTGAAAGAAACTGTTAAGCAGTGGTACAGCAGGATTGGTTTGTGACCGGGGTATTGAGAAGTAAGCAAAAAGCATGCTGAAGATCCCAAGGAGGTGTCGGGAAACCTGCGTGGCCAACAGGAAACAGACAGGATCTGTGGTGTACTGACGGTCTGAGACGTTTTTTTTCCTTTGTGGGATGCCTTCTGAGAGAGGAGGTGTCCGGAAATCTCTGTGGCCAAGAGTACAACAGGGTCTGTGGTGTGCTGCGGGTCGTAGAAAGACTGTATTTTTGTTTTGCTGGGTACCTCGAGGCTGAGGTCTCCCCGGAACCGTTGGGCTGACGCCAACAGGGGACGGCCTGACAACCTGCTAGGTGGTCGGGATCGTGAGAAGAATT
>JARQOD010000006.1:178230663-178323755 GCA_033576555.1 Oophaga sylvatica
TTTGTGTCACAATGACATGTGTATATATATATATATATATTTATATGAGGTGTAAATTCGTAGAAAAAAAATGCATGGGCTCCCGCGCTATTTTCTGAACCAGACAAAGCCAGCGAGTGGGGTCAGATAATATTAGCCTAGGGAGGGTGCATTTATTTTGTGCTCCCCTGGCTACTAACATATGCCCCCAGCCACCCCAGAAAAGGCAAATCTATAATTAGAATAGCCCTTTCTGGCACTTTGCCCGTCTATTCCCATTGCCCTGTAGCGGTGGCGAATGGGTTAATAATGGGTTAAAGCCACCTTGCTATTGGAAAGTGACTTTAAGCCAGGTTAATACTTGAGAGTTGTCAATTAGACAACTATCAATTATTAATCCTATTGTATGAAATGGTTAAAAAAAAACACACACACATTAATGAAAAATCATTTTAATGAAATAAATACACAGTTTTTGACCATTTTTTATTGTACAGTTAATCCTCGATTCCCTTGTTCTCTTGTAATAAAAATCAAATAATAAAGCAACATTATTCTTACCTATCCGGTGTTCAGTCAGGTCCCTCAATGTAATCCTTCTGAAAGGGTTAATGTTTACTGAAGGGACCGCTTCTAATGCTGCCAGCCTCGCAGTAAACCCCCGAATGAATGAGCTCCTCTCCTGGCTGACAGGAGAGGAAGTGATTAGTGTGGGAAGCTTAATTGATTGCTTCCCACTTTCACTTCAGGTCAGCCGGGGACACCGCACAGCATCAGTGACGTCAGAGGCAATCCCAGCTGACCTGAAGTGAACTGATTAGCAAAAATAGGGGATCCCCTCAAAAAAAAATGGCATGGGGTCCCCCCTATTTTTGTTAACCAGCCAGATGAAGCAGACTACTGAGGCATGGTATTTAAGGCTGTTAAGGATCCAATATCCATGAACCTTGCAAGCCTCATAATACCAGGCTACAACAGTCTGCTTATCTTGGTTGGTTAACAAAATTAGGGGATCCCCTCAAAAAAAAAAAAATGCCGTGGGGGTCCCCCTATTTTTGTTAACCAGCCAAGTAAAAAGCAGACTGCTGCAGCCTGGTATTAAAAGACTGTCAAGGCCCATGGATTTTGGCCCTCAACAGCCTAAAAATACCAGCCTGCAGCAGCCCCACAATTGGCGCATTCAAAGATGCGCCAATTGTGGCACTTTACCCGACTCTTCCCACTTGCCCTGTAGCGGTGGCAAGTGAGGTAATAAGGGGTTAATGTCACCTTTGATTGAACGGTGACAATAAGCCCGGTTAATAATGGAGAGGCGTCAATAAGACACCGATCCATTATTAATCATAAAGTTTGTAAATGTTTAAAAAAATACACATCCAGAAAAAAGTCTTTTAATGAAATAATACACAACACAGTTTTCATTATTATTTTATTGCACGCTCATTCTGTGACGCCATTGATCTCCTGTAAAAAAACAAAAATAACAAAACTGTGTTGTGTATTATTTCATTAAAAGACTTTATTCTGGCTGTGTATTTTTTTAACATTTACATGCCAAAATCGCTGCAAATCGCAGCATGCTGCGATTTTTTTCTCAGGGCTCATACTCACTGGAGACAAAAACGGACGATTGCAAGCCGATAAAAAATCGGATTGCAATCGGACCAATGTTATTCAATAGGGGACTTTTCATTTGCGATTTTTTTTCTCAGCTGAAATCGGTCTGAGAAAAAAATCGCAGCATGCTGCGATTTGCAGCGATTTTGGCATGATAATTGCTAATGCAAGTCAATGGATGCGATAAAAAATCGGACAGCATTCGCACCATGCGAGTGCTGTCCGATTTATACGCACCAGTGTCCTTTGAAAAGCCGGAAATTCATCCCCGGCTACTGTAAAATCACACTGACAGCTCACAAAACACTAGATATATACACATAGAATACATATATATATATATATATATTGTGGTGTAATGACCCCTGATGCAGCTAGGGGGCACTGTGTATGGCCCTCGGGATATGCATGGAGGCATGTGATGGATGGACGTTATGTATCACAGAGGTGGGTGGCCCTGTGATGGAAGCCTGAGCATGTTTTGTTCAGCAGATCTACGGCTGAGAGTTGTACTATATATTGGGAGGCTTCCAGGTGACTAGGAGAGCTGGGCGGGTCCAGTCACCTACAAACCCACCCAAGGGGCTTGTGTCTAAATACCTGGGATAAAACCTGTATGTAATGGTGTAGCTAAAGGACCTGTGGTGAGGTCATGACCATGTGACATAACCATGTGATTCCTGACCTCACCTGTGGGTGGAGTTACACCTATGTAATGGAGTGTGTTTTGCACCTGTGAGAGAGTGTGTGGGAGTCTGCCAGTGTGGACAGGCTTCCATGTGTCCAAGGCAGGACATTACAGAGAGGTCTCTGTGACTGAAGAGCGAGGCTCCAGGCAGGAGCTGAAGCATTGAAGAGCGTATTGTATGTTACCATATGGTTTATGATGCAATAAACCTAAAGACTTTTTGCATAAGAAAGTGTCTCCTGAATTACCTCTGAAGCAGCCGAGTGAGGAAAACCTTACAATTGGTGGATGGAATGCTGGAAGAGACCCAAGGAGCACATGTTCCAGGACTGGGAATCAGGAGCCAGAGGAGGAACGGACGGTCTGTGAAAACCGTGAGTGTGACCAGTGGTCACGAATAAACTGTGCATTGATGTTTATGTGGTGCCTCTGAAGATATGAGGTATCTGAAGAAACTGTTAAGCAGTGGTGACAGACAGGAGTCTGTGTTATGTGACCGGGGTCATTGAGAAGTAAGCAAAAAGCATGCTGAGAGGATACCTCAGAGGAGGTGTCGGGAAACCTGCGTGGCCAACAGGTAACAGACAGGAGTCTGTGGTGTACTGACGGGTCAGTGAGACTGTTTTTTTTCCTTTGTGGGATGCCTCTCTGAGAGAGGAGGTGTCCGGAAATCTCTGTGGCCAAGAGTAACAGACAGGAGTCTGTGGTGTGCTGACGGGTCAGTGAGAAAGACTGTATTTTTGTGTTTGCTGGGTACCTCTGAGGCTGAGGTCTCCAGGAACCTGTGTGGCTGACGCCAACAGGGGACGGCCTTGACAACCGTGCTAGGCTGGTCGGGATCAGTGAGAAGAATTAGTGAGAAACTGGTTTTTTTTTTGGTGTTTTTTTTTTCTGGAACACGTGTGAGGTGTGTGCTGTGGCTCATCGGAGTCCACGAAGGTGACAAGCGGCTGGCTGTGACTCGTGGGGTCACGAAGGTGACAAGCGGCAAGACAGCGCAGCGTGCAGAGACCTGTGGTAGCAGGAGCTAAAGTGACTTGCAGCAAGAGGTTCTGCAGCAGCAAGAGCTGCAGTGGCAGCAGCGGCTTGTGCGTGGCAGCCGGAGGTGCTGGCGGGTGGTGGCAGTACCAGCAGGAGCTGGTGAGGTACCATAAGGACATCAGGTCCAGAGTGGGTGACCTTTTAAAGTGACGGTATTAGCCCCGAGAGACATAAGGTTCTGTGCGAACTGGGGTCTGGTAGAGCCGTGGGGGAGTCCACGGTGTATAACCCAAGGAGGGGTGATGGCCCAAAAGGGGGCGGAATCCCAAAAGGGGGTGGCAACCCAAAAGGGGATGATGGCCCAAAAGGGGGCGAAGTCCCAAAAGGGGGCGGTTGGCATAAAGGGGGTGGAGGATCCCAACGTTAATGGGAAGGTGCAGACCAACTGTTGCCCGGGGCAAATATGTTATATGTGTCCAGTCTGCCTTAGGAACTATCCACCCGGCACACTACTACGGGGGGGTACCCTGCAGATACACCATGAAGAGGTGGTGGGTCTGGTCGACTCGGGGAGTCCGGTGACTCTAGTGAGGGTTGCACCTGACGGGTTTCAAATACCTGGAAGAAAGGTCGGGGTCACCTGTATCCATGGGGACACAAAGGATTATTCAGTGGCCAGGGTAATCTTTGAGACAGGCTGGGACATTGCAGGACAGGATGTCGCTATAATCCCTAATTTGTCGTGTCCAGTGGTTATAGGGCGGGACTCTAAACTGTTCTCTGGCTTGTGGGACAGGGGAGTTCCTCTACAGCAGGAGGGAGGCCTCTCTACTGTTGGGGTGGCAGACATTGGGACAGTGACACCTCCCAAAACTGACGAGTCAGACGGTGACACAGGAGGAAAGGTTGCGTCTGCCCGACTGACTGACATGATGTCCTCTGAAATGTATGACAATAGAACCAATGACGATGTGGTAGTTAAGACCTCTAGAACGGACACCCAGTTAGAGGGTAACGGGAGGGGCCCCGAGAGTGACTCTTGTGCAGACTGTGACTCGACCGCAAGGGAAAGCGAGTGCAGTAAGGTGGAGCCGAGTAAAAATGGCCGATCTTCCTCTCGCCGCAGGGGCCGCGGAAAGGCGGGACAAGCTACATCCTCTAAGAAGAGAAATCATGAGGAAGAGTCAGGGTCAGGTACCGGTCAGGTGACTGTCCTTGATAAGGAGGCAGAGCTGGAGCTCTCTGAAGTTACCGGGAGTCGGGAAACAGTGAAAGAGGCAGTCGAGCAGGAAAGGGTCCTGAGACGAATGATTGAGCACAAAGTGGAGGAGCTGGAGAAGGAAGTCTCTAAGCTCAGAGATCGTCTGACAGCGTGTAAAAGTATGAACAAGGCTCTGTGGAGAGAGACAGAGGTGCTCAGAGAGGCCCAAGAAAAACATCAGCAAGAGTGTCGCTGCTTGGCAGAAGAGCGAGATGGAGTTCTCCGAGAGCTCAAGATGGAGGAGGAGACTGGTGCCCAGCTCCAGAAATCTCTGGGGGAAGAAATCCAGCAAGGGAAGTGCCATGCAGATGGGCACACAAGGGAGAGTGATGTCTTGGAAAACTGTACTAACGCTCAGGACGAGGAGGTACAACAGTCTGTCCAAGAAGGTGACGGGTCCGTTTTCAAGTGTGTATTAGAGATACCCGAAGACAGGCGAGAAGTGTGTGCCATTGAGGAGGTGCATGAGGCCTTTAGAAAGGCAGTAGAAGCATGCAGTGTGAAGAAAGAGATGAAACAGTTGGTCATACTGTCGACTAGGGAAGTCACGATGAAGGGGGTGGCTATCCTGAGCGACATGCACCTACATTGTCTCCGCACGAAACAGGTGATCCTGTTGAGAAATAGAGAAGCCGCTCGACGTCTGGAGCAAGTAAGAAAGACTCAAAATCAGCTTGGCTTGATGGAAGACATCGTTCAAGTGCCCAGAGGTCTGGTGAAGAAGGTCATCGGAAGACTCGGGAAAGTGATATGCAGGAGATGGTAAATAAGTCCGGTGTGACGAGAGTCAGAATTCCGGCTGATGACGAAGTCCAGGTCGTGGGTGAAGACGGGATGGTTCCGTTCCTCGTTGTCGGATCCAGGGAGAGCCTTGGGAATATCCGGATGCTCCTGGAGTATCGTGTGTCGTACCTGAGAGAAGTAGAGCAGCTACGACTTGAGAGGGAGCAGGTCAACAGAAACCTACGGGAAATGGAAAGAAGATGGTCGCCACCTTCAACCCGTGGTATTGAGAGGCAAAAAGGTTTGCTTAAGACGAGAAGTCCTCAAGCTGGAGATAATACAGGAAATAGGTCGCCTGATGGAAGAGGTAGAAATAGTGATGTGTTATGTTACGGTAGCTGAGGAGTGCAGGTAAAAAAGGAAATACACCAGAGCAGTTGGAATCTATGAGATTGCAGTACCCTGACTAACCACCGCAGCTAGAGGCAGCCGTGGAGCGTTCCTACGTTGGTCCTAGACGCCTCGTCACAGCCTGAGAAACTAACTACACCTAAAGATAGAAATAGGAAAGCTATCTGCCCCGGAGCAGAACCCCAAAGATAATAGAAAGCCCCCAAACATGTAATGGCGGTTAGACAAGAGGAAATACTGACACAGAAAGAAAATAGTATGAGCAAACGCTGGGGCCCAAACTATCTAAATAGAAAAGGACAGGAAGGGTACTTACTGCAATCTCAGAAAACCCTGAAAAAACACCAACACAACTAATTTCAAAATCACCTGAGATCACACTACCTCTACCACCTAAATTAGTTCTCTGGTGTAACAAAAACAGCAGCCACTGAAAAAACTGGAAAAAGCAAAAGTACAAAACACAGTGGCTGGACTAAACTGAGAGGGCAAAAGCCCCCGGAAGGGACCCAGAAGGCCCCCACAGAAGTGCAGGACCAAATGCGAAAAATATAGCAAAAACACAAAATAAGAAATTGTCTTATCTGATAGCAGGAGATGCAGACACGACACAGCAGGCTACAAGGGAAACTGGAAAGAAGGATTCAGACCAGAACAATTGATCACCGGCAACCCTGATGGGAAAATGACTCCCTTATATAAGACCAATCAGTAACACCTGATTCCCAGTCCTCACAATCCTCACTAGTACCGCTTGTAACCACCAGAGGGAGCCTCTGCTCAGAACTCATCTCAAACCCATTCACAACAGTACCCCCCCCTTGAGGAGGGGTCACCGAACCCTCATTTGAGCAACCAGGTCGGTCAGGATGAGTTCTATGATACGCACGGATAAGTCTCCTAGCATGGATGTCAGAAGCAAACACCCAAGAATTGTCTTCCTGACCATAACCTCTCCATTTAACCAAATACTGGAGTCTTCATCTAGAAAAACGAGAATCCAATATTTTCTCAACCACATACTCCAGATTGCCCTCAACCAAAACAGGGTCAGGAGGCACAGCAGCAGGAACCACTGGCTCAACAAACCTCTTCAACAAGGACTTGTGGAACACGTTATGGATCTTAAATGTCCCTGGAAGAAGCAAACGAAAAGAAACAGGATTAATAATCTCCATGATCTTATAAGGTCCAATGAACCTAGGCTTAAATTTAGGAGATGCTACTCTCATAGGAATATTCTTTGAGGACAACCAGACCAAGTCCCCCACTTTAAACCGAGGACCATCAGTCCTATGCCGGTTAGCAAACCGCTGGGCCTTCTCCTGAGAGAGGGACAACCTCTCCACTACCTGGTCCCAAATCTGCTGCATACGCTCAACAACAGAGTCAACACCTGGACAGACAGAAGCCTCCGTCTGTCCTGAAGAAAATCGAGGGTGAAACCCAGAATTACAGAAAAACGGAGACATCAAAGTGGCAGAGCTAGCCCTATTATTAAGAGCAAACTCAGCCAAAGGCAAAAAAGAGACCCAGTCATCCTGATCAGCAGACACAAAGCATCTTAGATAAGTCTCCAATGTCTGGTTTGTTCTCTCAGTTTGACCATTGGTCTGAGGATGAAATGCCGAGGAGAAAGACAATTGAACACCCAGTTTAGAACAAAAAGTCCTCCAAAATCTGGAAACAAACTGGACTCCTCTGTCAGACACAATGTTCTCAGGAATGCCGTGTAAACGAACCACGTGCTGAAGGAACAACGGCACCAATTCAGAGGAGGAAGGCAACTTAGGTAATGGCACAAGATGTATCATTTTGGAAAACCTATCACAAATTACCCAGATGGTGGTCATTCTCTGAGAAACAGGAAGATCGGAAATAAAATCCATAGAGATATGGGTCCATGGTCTCTTGGGCACAGGCAATGGCATCAACAAACCACTAGAGCGAGAGCAAGGCTTGGAGCGAGAGCAAGTCCCGCAGGACTGCACAAATTCCCTGACATCGCGAGACAAGGTAGGCCACCAAAAGGACCGACTAACCAAGTCTCTGGTACCAAAAATTCCGGGATGCCCAGCCAATGCGGAACAATGAATCTCAGACATCACACTCTTTTTCCATTGGTCCGGGACAAACAATTTTCCAACAGGGCAGCGCTCAGGCCTATCCTCCTGACACCCCTCCAGAGCAAGTCTCAAATTGGGCGAGATGGCGGAAAGAACTACACCCTCCTTCAAAATAACAGAGGGATCAGATAGCTCAGGAGAGTCCGCAAGGAAACTCCTCGAGAGGGCATCCGCCTTAACATTCTTAGTGCCAGGAAGAAAGGAAACCACAAAATTAAAACGTGTGAAAAACAAGGCCCACCTGGCCTGTCTAGGATTGAGTCGCTTGGCAGATTCCAGATAGACCAGATTCTTATGGTCCGTGAGGACCACCACCTGATGTTTGGCTCCCTCCAGCCAATGTCTCCACTCTTCAAAAGCCCACTTCATGGCCAATAACTCCCGATTACCCACGTCATAATTACGTTCAGTAGGAGAAAATTTTCGAGAGAAAAAGGCACAAGGGTTACTTTTAGAGGTCTCTGGATCTTTTTGGGACAAAACGGCACCTGCCCCAATTTCAGAGGCATCAACCTCCACCTGAAATGGCAGAGAAACATCAGGCTGCCGTAGAACAGGAGCAGAAGTGAATCTCTGCTTAAGTTCCTGAAACGCAGAGACTGCCTCAGGAGGCCAATTCACCACATCAGAACCCTTTCTGGTCAAATCAGTTAATGGTTTAACAATAACAGAGAAATTACCAATAAATTTACGATAAAAATTGGCAAAACCCAAAAATCTCTGAAGAGCCTTTAATGAAGTAGGTTGGACCCAATCACAGATGGCCTGAACCTTGACCGGGTCCATTTCAATAACAGATGGGGACAAAATGAATCCCAGAAATGAGATCTTCTGTACGCCAAAAAGACACTTTGATCCCTTCACATACAGAGCATTCTCTCTCAAAATCTGGAATACAGTTCGAACATGTTTCACATGAGAGTCCCAGTCATTAGAAAAAATCAAGATATCATCCAAATAAACAATCAGAAACTTGTCCACAAAATCCCTGAAAATGTCATTCATGAAGGACTGGAAGACGGAAGGAGCATTAGTGAGCCCAAAGGGCATCACAAGGTACTCAAAATGCCCTTCAGGGGTGTTAAATGCCGTCTTCCATTCATCCCCGTGCTTAATGCGAATAAGGTTATACGCCCCCCTGAGGTCAAGCTTGGTAAACCAAGTAGCGTTTTTCACCCTGGAAAACAGGTCAGAAATCAAGGGTAACGGGTATTGATATTTCACAGTAATATTGTTCAAGAGACGATAATCAATACACGCCTTAATGAACCATCTTTTTTGGCCACAAAGAAAAAACTGGCACCTAAGGGTGAAGAGGATGGTCTGATATGACCCTTCTCCAATGATTCCTTGATATAAGACCGCATAGCGTCATGTTCAGGTACAGACAAGTTAAAAAGGCGACCTTTAGGGAATTTACTACCTGGCACTAATTCAATAGCGCAGTCATAGCTCCTATGGGGAGGTAAGGATGCAGATTTACTTTCGCTAAACACATCAGAAAAATCAAACAAAAAGTCAGGAACATCCTCAGCCTGGGGGGAGGCAGAAAAAACAGGAGTGTTGGCACTAACACATTGGCAGCCCCAACTGGTTACAGACACAGATTTCCAATCCAAAACAGGATTATGAGACTGTAACCAAGGGAAACCCAGCACTATAATGTCATGCAGATTATATAGAACCAAAAATTTGCAGCACTCCTGGTGATCAGGTTCAACCCTCATTATCACCTGAGTAGAAAACTGGGGTTTATTCTCAGCCAAAGGGGTAGAATCGATCCCCAGTAAAGGAATAGACTTCTGTAGGGGTATCAAGGGAAACCCACAACGTTTAGCAAAATCATAATCCATCAGGTTAATAGCTGCTCCAGAATCAACGAAAGCCTGAGCAGAAAATGAGGACAGAGAGCATATCAGAGTGACAGTTAATAAAAACTTAGTCTGAACACTACCCAAGACAACTGAGCGTGCAAAATGTCTTCCCCGCTTAGGGCAGACTGAAATAGCATGAGAGGCATCACCACAGTAGAAACATAACCCATTGCGCTTTCGAAACTCATGACGCTGTGCCCCAGACACCACTCCATCACACTGCATGGGCTCAGCAGCTGGCTCACAAGGCAACACCACTCCACGCATACTTCTCCGCTCACGCAAACGTCTGTCAATTTGAATCGCTAATGACATAGAATCATTGAGACCAGAGGGGACAGGGAATCCCACCATAACATCCTTTACATTATCCGACAGACCCTTCCGGAAAAGGGCCGCCAAAGCGTCGTCATTCCATTTGGTCAGGACTGCCCACCTACGGAATCTCTGACAGTATAACTCAGCGTCATCAAGCCCCTGATTTAATGCCAACAAGGCTTTTTCAGCTTGATCAGTGACATTAGGCTCATCGTACAATAACCCCAAAGCCTGAAAAAATGCATCAACATCACTCAAAACAGGATCCCCAGGTATCAGGGAAAAAGCCCAATCCTGAGGATCGCCGCGCAGGAGAGAGATGATAATTTGAACCTGCTGCGCTGCGTTTCCCGAGGACTTAGATTTTAAGGCAAGAAACAATTTACAATTATTTTTGAAATTCTGAAACTTAGCTCGATCCCCTAAAAACAAATCTGGCATGGGGATCCTAGGTTCCACAACAGGCAACCTAGCAAGATATGCAGCAATACTCCGAACCTCAGTGGCAAGCTGATCCACACGGCCAGACAACTGTGCAAACTCCATTGGGAGAAAAGATCCTCCCCAGCACCCAGAGATACAGAGGGAAAAAAAAGGAAAAAAAAAAAAAATGCAACAAACAGAAAAATATCTCTGACAACTTTTCTTCCTTCAAAATATTTTTTCCCTTCTGTGAGTACCATACAATTTTTATGGCCGGTGATACTGTTATGTTACGGTAGCTGAGGAGTGCAGGTAAAAAAGGAAATACACCAGAGCAGTTGGAATCTATGAGATTGCAGTACCCTGACTAACCACCGCAACTAGAGGCAGCCGTGGAGCGTTCCTACGTTGGTCCTAGACACCTCGTCACAGCCTGAGAAACTAACTACACCTAAAGATAGAAATAGGAAAGCTATCTGCCCCGGAGCAGAACCCCAAAGATAATAGAAAGCCCCCAAACATGTAATGGCGGTTAGACAAGAGGAAATACTGACACAGAAAGAAAATAGTATGAGCAAACGCTGGGGCCCAAACTATCTAAATAGAAAAGGACAGGAAGGGTACTTACTGCAATCTCAGAAAACCCTGAAAAAACACCAACACAACTAATTTCAAAATCACCTGAGATCACACGACCTCTACCACCTAAATTAGTTCTCTGGTGTAACAAAAACAGCAGCCACTGAAAAAACTGGAAAAAGCAAAAGTACAAAACACAGTGGCTGGACTAAACTGAGAGGGCAAAAGCCCCCGGAAGGGACCCAGAAGGCCCCCACAGAAGTGCAGGACCAAATGCAAAAATATAGCAAAAACACAAAATAAGAAATTGTCTTATCTGATAGCAGGAGATGCAGACACGACACAGCAGGCTACAAGGGAAACTGGAAAGAAGGATTCAGACCAGAACAATTGATCACCGGCAACCCTGATGGGAAAATGACTCCCTTATATAAGACCAATCAGTAACACCTGATTCCCAGTCCTCACAATCCTCACTAGTACCGCTTGTAACCACCAGAGGGAGCCTCTGCTCAGAACTCATCTCAAACCCATTCACAACAGTGATGCCTCAGTTAGCTCAGTGATGAGTGACCTAAGCAGGAGAACCTGTAGTGGACGAAATGAAAAGGACTCAGACCAGACAGGACGTATGGGTGCAAGTGAATTGCGACGCCGTACTGACCGCTGGGGATGCGGGTGGTCTGACAGGGGGGCCTCGTCAGCAACAGATGTGACAGAGTCGGAGGACAGACGCCTACCAAAGAGATTAGTAGCAGGGTCCGACTTAGAGAGACGGTTTGACTGGCAGAGACGACCAAGAAGGATCTCTGGTCGGGTAAAAAGTGTTCAACCCCACAAGTTTGAACAGAGGGGGGAGGTATGTGGTGTAATGACCCCTGATGCAGCTAGGGGGCACTGTGTATGGCCCTCGGGATATGCATGGAGGCATGTGATGGATGGACGTTATGTATCACAGAGGTGGGTGGCCCTGTGATGGAAGCCTGAGCATGTTTTGTTCAGCAGATCTACGGCTGAGAGTTGTACTATATATTGGGAGGCTTCCAGGTGACTAGGAGAGCTGGGCGGGTCCAGTCACCTACAAACCCACCCAAGGGGCTTGTGTCTAAATACCTGGGATAAAACCTGTATGTAATGGTGTAGCTAAAGGACCTGTGGTGAGGTCATGACCATGTGACATAACCATGTGACTCCTGACCTCACCTGTGGGTGGAGTTACACCTATGTAATGGAGTGTGTTTTGCACCTGTGAGAGAGTGTGTGGGAGTCTGCCAGTGTGGACAGGCTTCCATGTGTCCAAGGCAGGACATTACAGAGAGGTCTCTGTGACTGAAGAGCGAGGCTCCAGGCAGGAGCTGAAGCATTGAAGAGTGTATTGTATGTTACCATATGGTTTATGATGCAATAAACCTAAAGACTTTTTGCATAAGAAAGTGTCTCCTGAATTACCTCTGAAGCAGCCGAGTGAGGAAAATCTTACAATATGTACATTCATTGTGACACATATATATATGTATATATATTTATAGTTCATACACTTCTACATAGTGTAATAGCCGCTAATTCAATTGCCGGCTTTTGTGAAATTACAGACCAGACATGAAATGACACATGGTTTACATACAGTTAACCATGTCATTTCATGTAGTTTGATATATGGTTTCACTAACAATTACATGAGTGTATGTGTGCAAAATTTCATACAGCTAGGGGTTAATTAAAGGTGTAAATTCGTTGAAAAAAAATGCGTGGGATCCCGCACTATTTTCTGCGGGGGGAGCATGGCCAATTACGGCCGGGTGTCAGCTGATTCTCACAGCTGACACCCGGCACGAAGTGACAGGAGCAGTAACAGACCGCTCCCAGCACTTTAAACCCCGGGAACACTGCAATTAAACAAGATTGCAGCATTCCAGGAGACGGCAGAGGGCTGACAGCCCCTCTGCCTTTGGATCGGAGACCCCGTGGCGTAAAACGGGGTCCCGATCACTTCCATGGTAACCCGATGTTGTCATTATGACATCTGGGTTACCAGAGCTGAGAAACTTCCTGTCATGGGCAGTGCATGATCAGGAAGTCTCCCAGGTCAGTGTGCAGTAAGTGCAGCGCTGACAGCTTCTATAGCATGCAGATGCTGCTTCATCTACATGCTATAGAAGCGATCAGCCTGCAAAAAATGATTGTCCTATAGTGGGACAAAGTGTAAAAGTTAGAATAAAGTAAAACATTTTTTTTAAATAATTGTAAAAGTATTTAAAAAAAATCAAGAATAAATATTGATATTTTTATTATTATTTTATCACTAAATCAATGTTTGAATAGAAAAAAAATGTAAACAATAAAAGTGTCTGTAACAACCTAACCCATTAGTTCACCCCTTTAGTGAACACCATAAAAAAAAACAAGGCAAAAAAAAATGCTTTATCATCGTACTGCCAAATAAAAAGTAGAATAACACGCGATCAAAAAAAAATCGGATATAAATAAACATGGTACCGCTGAAAACATCATCTTGTCCCACAAAAAACAAGTCCCCATACAGCTCCATCACTGGAAAAATAAAAAAGTCATAGCTCTCAGAAAAAAGCAATGCAAAAATAAATATTTTTAATATATAATATTTTTTATTGTATAAAAGCGCCAAAACATAAAAAATGATTTAAATAAGGTATTGCTGCAAACGTACTGACCCGAAGAATAAAACTGCTTTATCAATTTTACCAATGTGGAACGGTATAAACGCCCCCCAAAAGAAATTCATGAATTGTTGGTTTTTGTTCATTTTGTCTACCAAAAATCGGAATAAAAAGCGATAAAAAAATGTCATGTGCCCAAAAATGGTACCAATAAAAACGTCAGTTCGTCCTGCAAAAAACAAGAGCTCACATGACTCTGTGGGCCAAAATATAGAAAAATTATAGCTCTCAAAATATGGTGATGCAAAAACTATTTTTTGCAATAAAAAGTGACAGCAGCCAAACATAAAAACCCACTATAATGCCTCTTTCACAAGTCCTGATGTTTCCGGTACCAGAGATGTCAGTGTCCGTGTGTGTAATTCTTGTGGCACACGTGTGGCATGCATGTGCCGCATCAGTACCACAAGGACGAGTGCCAGGAAGAAGCATTACAGTGAGAGTATGTTTCCACATTCAGTATTGGCAGCGCTTTGAACGCAGCAGATACCCACTGCCGGCTTTTTGTACGTGTGGTGATTCTGTATGTGTTCATTGGACGGTGCTATTTATTTTGCGGAGACTGAGCGTCTCTGCAAGATAAACAGACATGCTGCCTGCGTTCTATAAAGACACGCAGCATGTGCGTATACGCAAAGATGCCGGAGGCGTCCCTGCACGCATAGTGGAGATGGGATTTCATAAAATCGCATCCACTATGCTGTAACATCTGGCCACTGCGGATTGGATGCTGTGGCTGTACGTCGCTTCCAATCAGCAGCAAATACTGAACATGGAAACATACCCTAAGCGCTGTTCTCACACGCCGATGCGTGTCACATGGGTGATATCCATGTGTGTTATGCGTATGCACGTGTGCTGGATGTTTGTGGCTTGTGCTGACATTAAAAAACGGACATGTCACACGGTCCGAGGAAACACACTGACATGTGCACAGACCCATTCACTTGAAGAGGCAAATAGCGCTCCGTTACTCCCAAGTCTCTCCGCATGGCTAAGTAGTACTGTACAGCCACATATGAGGTATTGCCATGTTCAATAGAAATTGAGGGACAAATTTTGTTGCCATTTTTACCCACTTCTTGTGTAAAAATGTAAAATCTTTGACTAAAACAAAATTTTGGTGGTAAAAATGTAGTTATTTTGTCTTCACTGCCCAAATGGTATAAAATTCTGTGGCACATCCATGGTGTCAATATGATCACTGCACCCCTAGATGAATGCATTGAGAGATGTAGTTTGTAAAATGGGGTCACTTATGTGGGGTTCTGCTGTTTTGGCACCTCATGGGCTCTCCCAGTGGGTCATGGCACCTACAAACCATAACAGTAAAATCTGGCGCTCCTTCCCTTCCGAGCTCTGCCATGCACCTAAACAGTGGTTTACCGCCACATATGGGTATCAGTGTACTCAGGACAAATTGCACAATAACTTTTGGGGTCCAATTTCTCCTGTTACTCTTGGGAAAATAAAAAATTGGGGTGAAAATATCATGTTTGTGGAAAAAATATGATTTTTTAACTTTATGGCTCTACATTATAAACGTCTGTGAAGCCCTTCGGGGTTCACAGTGCTTACCACACATCTAGCTAAGTTCCTTGGGGGGGGGTCTAGTTTACAAAATGGTGTCATTTGTGAGGGTTTCCACTGTTTAGGCACATCAGGGGCTCTCCAAACGCGACATGGAGTCCAATCTCAATTCCAGCCAATTTTGGTTTGAAAAAGTCAAATGGCGCTCCTTCCCTTCCAAGCCCTGCTATGCTCCCAAATAGTGGTTCCCTCTCACATATGGGGTATCAGCGTACTCAGGACAAATTGCACAATAACTTTTCGGGTCCAATTTCTCCTGTTACCCTTGGAAAAATAAAAAAATATGGATCTGAATAATTTTTTACTGAAAAAAGGTAAATGTTCATTTTTTCAAACATTCCAAAAATTCCTGTGAAGCACCAGAAGGGTTAATAAACTTCTTGAATATCGTTTTGAGCACCTTGAGGGGTGCAGTTTTTAGAATGGTGTCACTTTTGGGTATTTTTTATCATATAGACCCCTCAAAGTGACTTCAAATGTGATGTGGTCCCTAAAAAAAATGGTGTTGTAAAAATTAGAAATCGCTGTTTAAATTTTAACCCTTATACCTTCCTAACAAAAAAAAAGTTGGTTCCAAAATTGTGCTGATGTAAAGTAAACATGTGGGAAATGTTACTTATTAAGTATTTTATGTGACAAATCTGTGTGATTTAAGGGCATGAAAATTCAAAGTTGAAAAATTGCGAAATTTTAAAAATTTTCGCCAAATTTCCATTTTTTCCACAAATAAATGCAAGTCACATCAAATAAATTTTACCACTATCATGAAGTACAATATGTCATGAAAAAGCAATGTCAGAATCACTGGGATCCATGGAACTGTTCCAGAGTTATTACCTCATAAAGTGACAGTGGTCAGAATTGTAAAAATTGGCCCGGTAATTAATATGCAAACCACCCTTAGGGGTAAAGGGGTTAATATCAGCTCACAGTTGTATACTTGGCCTTTAGTGGCTATTAAAATTTAGGACCCCCCCAAAAAATGATGTGGCGTCCCCTATAACTAATAACCAGCAAAGGCTATGCAGACAGCTGCGGGCTGATTTTAATAGCCTAGGAAGGAGCCATGGATACTGCCTGCCCCAGGCTAAAAACAACAGCTCTCAGCCGCCCCACTAAAGTCGCATCTCTATCATGTGCCAATTCTGGCACTTACCCTCGCTCTTCCCACTTGCCCTGTAGCGGTGGCAAGTGAGGTGACAGTTGGGGGGGTTGATGTCACCTTTGTATTGTCAGGTGACATCAAGCCCTGAGGTTAGTAATGCAGAGGCGACAAAAGATGCACCCATTACTAACCCCATAGTCACATTATAAGAAAACACAGACACAGAAAAAAGTCCATTAATTGAAAGAAAAACACAGACTCCTTTAATAATCTTAATTAAGATTATTAAAGGAGTCTGTCCTTCAGCTTTCCCTCTGCTGGTTGCGAAAATTGTGCGGGAGCCCACACCATGTTTTTCTGAAAAATTAAATACATGTACAGTAAGCTGCACACACAGTGCACTAATTGTATTTGTCAAAGAAATCTATATATATATCTATTCTATGTATTTACTGTATGCAATCTATCTCTTCTATCCTGTTCGCTACTGCAGTGGTTTTGCAGTACATGGCACATGAATTGCCGGCTTTTCTTGTATCTATCTATGCAATATATATATTTATAATATACACACACATATATACAGTGTCACTGACATCTATATATCTATGTATTCAATGTGTATCCATCTATTCTATTCTAACATGCTACTCTGTGATTTTACAGTACATGGCAGATGAATTGCCGGCTTTTATTCTATCTGTGTAATATAAATACTGTACATATATACACACTGCTAAAAAAAAATAAAGGGAACACTCAAATAACACATCCTAGATCTGAATGAATGAAATATTCTCATTGAATACTTTTTTCTGTACAAAGTTGAATGTGCTGACAACAAAATCACACAAAAATCATCAATAGAAATCAAATTTATTAACCAATGGAGGCCTGGATTTGGAGTCACCCACAAAATTAAAGTGGAATGTAATGTCCTTAAAACAAGTCAAAATGATGCTAAGTAGTGTGTGTGGCCTCCACGTGCCTATCTGACCTCCCTGTGCCTGTATGACCTCCCTACAACGACTGGGCATGCTCCTGATGAGGCGGCGGATGGTCTCCTGAGGGATCTCCTCCCAGACCTGGACTAAAGCATCCGCCAACTCCGTGACAGACTGTGGTGCAATGTGACATTGGTGAATGGAGCGAGACATGACGTCCCAGATGTGCTCAATCGGATTCAGGTCTGGGGAACGGGCAGTCCAGTCCACAGCTTCAATGCCTTCATCTTGCAGGAACTGCTGACACACTCGAGCCACATGAGGTCTGGCATTGTCCTGCATTAGGAGGAACCCAGGGCCAACTGCGCCAGCATATGGTCTCTCAAGGGGGTCTAAGGATCTCATCTCTGTACCTAATGGCAGTTAGGCTACCTCTGGTGAGCACATGGAGGGCTCCAAAGAAATGCCACCTCACACCATTACTGACCCACTGCCAAACCGGTCATGCTGAAGGATGTTGCAGGCAGCAGATCGCTCTCCATGGCATTTCCAGACTCTCACGTCTGTCACATGTGCTCAGTGTGAACCTGCTTTCATCTGTGAAGAGCACAGGGCACCAGTGGTGAATTTGCCAATCCTGGTGTTCTGTGGCAAATGCCAAGCGTCCTGCACCTTACTTGAGTCCCGGGAATGTGAGTGCCATCACTACAGAAACTATGCCAGCACCGGAGGAGAGTACAAGTGTTTTTATTTTAATAGCGCAAAAATTCAGATTAAGAAGGGGTTGTCCTTGTGGCAACCTCATTTACTGTATTTGCAAAAGCGCCAACATACTTACTGCTCCTCCTTTGTTTCCTCTTTCACCAGTTAGTCCTCTCTGACCTTCTTGCCCAGGCTCTACCTTTAATATATCAAGTATGAGATTGTTTAGCTTGATGTAACATACCACAAAATTTCAACATACAGAATACATATATAAGTTCTTCACTAAGAACTTACTTTACTCACCGTGTACTTTTGTTTATTGTATAACAGCTACAATACATTAAAACCCTTTAAGTAAAAGTTGTTTAACGGAGTTGTGTGGCAAGAATATATTGATGACCTGTCCATTTGATAAGTCTTCAATATCAGATGGGTGGGGATTCGACACCTCCACTGATCAGCTGTTATAAGCTTTGATGGTGGGCGGATGTAAACACATGGAATGGAGCTGCACTCCAGTGTAGTGGCTGCTGATGGGCGGCTGCTACATACTGAATGAAGTTGCACATTGCAGCTATTTTCCATGTATTTACATCCAAAGGCAGTAGCATGTAACAGCTGATCTTGGGGGTGTAAGGTATCAGACCCCCAGCAAGGTAATACTGATGCACTATCCCACAGGTTATTAACATATTTTTACTATATTTTTCCCTTTAAGCCATGACTCTCTATGGTGATAACCAGTAAATAGGTATTTTCAAGTCAAGTTCAGCCACAATTTTGTAATTTCATTGTGGTCTCGCTAATAATTTGGGCTCTGTTCATTTTCATCCAAATTAACTTGCATTAATAGGAATCCGCCACTACATGTAGTGTCAGAAATCCTGATTCCAGCAATGCATCACTTACTGGTTGAATGATCCAGACCGGGTTTTGAGTCCTGTTTTCTTCTTTTTCCCGGTCTGGTCATGTCTATGACTCTATGTGTTGTGAATGGGTTTGAGATGAGTTCTGAGCAGAGGCTCCCTCTGGTGGTTACAAGCGGTACTAGTGAAGATTGTGAGGACTGGGAATCAGGTGTTACTGACTGGTCTTATATAAGGGAGTCATTTTCCCATCAGGGTTGCCGGTGATCAATTGTTCTGGTCTGAATCCTTCATTCCAGTTTCCCTTGTATCCTGCTGTGTCGTGTCTGCATCTCCTGCTACCAGATAAGATTTTTTCTTCTTTTGTGTTATTGCTATATTTTTGCATTTTGTCTTGCACTTCTTTGGGGGCCTTCTGGGTCCCCTCCGGGGGCTTCTGCCTTCTCAGTTTAGTTCAGCCACTGAGTTTTGTTCTTTTGCTTTTTCCAGTTTTTTCAGTGGCTGCTGTTTTGATTTTGTTACACCAGAGAGCTAATTTAGGTGGTAGAGGTCGTGTGATCTCAGGTGATTTTGAAATTAGTAGAGTTGGTGTTTTTCAGGGTTTTCTGGGATTGCAGTAAGTACCCTTCCTGTCCTTTTCTTTTTAGATAGTTTGGGCCCCAGCGTTTGCTCATTCTATTTTCTTTCTGTGTCAGTATTTCCTCTTGTCTAACCGCCATTACATGTTTGGGGGCTTTCTATTTTTGGGGTTCTGCTCCGGGGCAGATAGCTTTCCTATTTCTATCTTTAGGTGTAGTTAGTTTCTCAGGCTGTGACGAGGCGTCTAGGACCAACGTAGGAACGCTCCACGGCTGCCTCTAGTTGTGGTGGTTAGTCAGGGTACTGCAATCCCATAGATTCCAACTGCTCTGGTGTATTGCCATTTTTTTTACCTGCACTCCTCAGCTACCGAAACATAACACTATGGCTATTTATCGTCGCTGCTTACTGCAGGTGATGTCAGTTATAGTTCTTGCTTAGGGCTGCTGTAGCTGACTCTGATTGCTCTGATTTGTCCTGTTGCGTTTGCTGTCTGAACCCGTGTCTCTGTTTTCCCTTATTCCTGTTCTGACTCAGTGTTCCCCTTTGGTGTGTTGACTCCCTGGTTTGGACTTGGCTTGCATCCTGACCTGTTTCTGTCTTTTGGCTTATCAGCTCCTGACCGTTACTGATCCTTTGGCTTGTTCCTGACCCTGAATTTGTTTATTCCTTTGGTACTGCGCTATAGTCTAGAATTTGACCCGGCTTGTTTGACTATTCTGCTGCCACCTGGTGGCAGCCTCGCTGCTGCACGACATGCCTGCTTGGTCTAGGTGCAGTCCTGCTTCCACTCTATTGCCATCTAGTGGAGCCTGCACCTACCTGCACTGCAGCAGCATGATAACTGGGCTGTTTCGTGCAATTTTGATAAAATCATTGTTTTATGTGCTGCAGATCTATCAGTTCTCTGAATGCTGAGCTTTGTGCAACTGCACACCACAGAAGGAAAGTTTTGTGTGTACAATCTGTATACAGTAAAGATGTATATCTTTGTACCGTGTTAGCCAGTTGATAGAAAAATATTTAGAGTTGAGAGTCCTCAGTGGTTGATACCTTTTAATGGCTAACTGAAAAGATGGTAACAAATTGCAAGCTTTCGAGACTACTCAGGTCTCTTCATCAGGCTGAACTAATACAAAATATTTTGTATTAGTTCAACCTGATGAAGAGACCTGAGTAGTCTCGAAAGCTTGCAATTTGTTACCATCTTTTCAGTTAGCCATTAAAAGGTATCAACCACTGAGGACTCTCAACTCTAAATATTTTTCTACAATCTGTATAGGCAGAAAGCTGTCAATCAGTGGTAAGTGTGGGATTATACAGAGCTCATGAATATGAAAGAACCTTGTCACAGATTTCCTTTAAGTCATAATAATGCTGTACTCATTTATTTTTGTGTTGACCTTAATTCTACAGCACACAATCTCGAATATGATCCTAATGTGGATCATTGGTTGCAGTTCAGTAAGTGGCCATATAAAAATATTATTCTGTTCAAAGGGGATAAGTAGTTATGCACCAAATTGCTTTATTACTTTGTAATTTGTAAATGAATGAGCATTTTTTTTAACATAATCATTCAACATACAAAAGACATGTCTAATTTACAACCTTCTTTCCTTTGGCACCCATAGGTCCACGTTTTCCAGGAAGACCATTATCACCTCGAATTCCTAGAGAAAAAAAAATAAGATTAGATATTAAAGGGAATGTTTCAACCCCCATTTTTTTTTTAAAGAAAAATTGTTAAGAATTAATGTGTTAATTTTCTTCTTAAATATTTGTTATTTTTATAGTATCATATACAGTATGTCAAATGATTAAAAAGTTTTCATAATTTCATTTTTTAAACATTAGTGATAGAGCTGCTGACATTTGCCATTAAATTCTAGAGTAGCTTGATTTACGACTGCAGTAAATACAGGCAGGATTTGCACATGTGTCTGACATCACTCCTCCCCTTCTGAGGATTGGCAAAACGATAAGAAAGGATAAAGTTTAGGATCTCGGGGCGTTCTGTAAGTGATTACAATGTGATACTAAGATATGTACAGTGGCACCGAGGACCGTTGGCAGTGCTGATTCTGGCATCCTGTTAAGGCAAAAATTGCAATAGCGCCCCCTCACAACAGGGCAGGGAATAAACGTAATTACTCCACTGTTTGGGTTTTGTTTTTATGGTGTTCAGTGTATGGTAAAAATGACCATGTAACATGATTCTCCAGGTAAGTATGATGTCAATGATACCAAACAGATAATTTAGAACATTGTAAAAAAAAAAAAAAAAAATGTTTGTTTTGGCATTATCTGACGACGGTAAGATTTCAAATTTTTCACTGTTTTCATGTGTAAGGGTTTTTCTAAGTGGAGACCTTATATTTTATTTGTTTTGATCGCTTTTTACTCCATTTCTTTAGGCAGGTGTTTGAAAAAAAAAGAATTCTGGCAGTCTGATTATTTTTCTGTTTATGGCATTACCTGTATGGGAGAATTAATTTTATATTTTGACATGGGAAAGTTGTGTACTTGGCAAAGGTAGTACCAAGAACAAATGCTAGAATCTTCAATTGCTGTAACAGAAGAAGGCATTAGTTGGTGCTGTGCTGCCTCAACTGTCTTTACCAAGATCTGAGCGGAACATTCACATCATTGCAGCACTCAGATCTCAGTAATTACAGTCCAGCAATAAGTACATTTCAGCAGTGAGTATCTCACATGAAAGGATTAGATACACAGCTCAGAGTACTGTATCACACAATAGGATTAAATACACTGTTCATCAGACTGTATCATACAGTGGCATGTCACGTCAAAATCCACAATAGACTACCTCAAAAGCTGAAGGTTTTTAGCATACCTTTCAGCAATAGTGCAACAGAACATTTTACTTATTTATATCTCTAATCTGTGATTTTCTATACAGTAGAGTCTTGGATGCTTTAGGGTATTAGAGCACTTTATCCATATGTCATTTTGATCTGATCCTTCTCGTGGTATAACCATCATGTTTTTAATGCCTGACAATAAATATATGGACTTTTGCATAGGCAGGAATTTCAGTTCAGTGAGTAAAGTTACCCAGGTATATGGTTTAATGCTCCTCCCTCTATCAATGCTTGTATAATGGATGTTCAAGTGTCCTTTTTCAACAGCGTCCCCTACATGACATTTTGGTAGTGTATTTATTTTTAATTGTGTGTCAAAAATCAATAAATTAATATTTTTTATTAGGATCTCTTCGTGGAACTGTATTTTTCTTTTTATTGATTTTTACTGTTCATCCTTTCGTGTATAGATATCAATCATGTAGGGTACCCAAACTTTTCCATTGACCCATTTTCCTTTTTGTAATTTTAAAAATGAAAAAAAGGACAATATATATATATATATTTTGCCTAATATACAAAGGAAATGAGTCATCTATAACTTTAGCCCTTTTAAAGATACTTTCATTTTCAACTTGCTTACCTGTTCACAACAGTAATTTTGACCAGAGATGTCCAAACTTTTACATGCCACTGTACATAATAGTATTGAATACATTGCTCAGAAGACTGCATTGCATGTGATAGAATTAGATATATCGCTCAACAGTCAGCATCACACATGATAGATGTACATACAAGGCTCTGTGGACTGTATATTAGATGATAGGATTAGATACACAGCTCAGTAGATTGTAACACTGTATCACTCATTATATACAATTGAATACATGGCTCAGGAGACTGTATCACACACATGATAAGATTGAATACATGGCTCAGGAGACTGTATCACACACATGATAAGATTGAATACATGGCTCAGGAGACTGTATCACACACATGATAAGATTGAATACATGGCTCAGGAGACTGTATCACACACATGATAAGATTGAATACATGACTCAGGAGACTGTATCACACACATGATAAGATTGAATACATGGCTCAGGAGACTGTATCACACACATGATAAGATTGAATACATGGCTCAGGAGACTGTATCACACACATGATAAGATTGAATACATGGCTCAGGAGACTGTATCACACACATGATAAGATTGAATACATGGCTCAGGAGACTGTATCACACACATGATAAGATTGAATACATGGCTCAGGAGACTGTATCACACACATGATAAGATTGAATACATGGCTCAGGAGACTGTATCACACACATGATAAGATTGAATACATGGCTCAGGAGACTGTATCACACACATGATAAGATTGAATACATGGCTCAGGAGACTGTATCACACACATGATAAGATTGAATACATGGCTCAGGAGACTGTATCACACACATGATAAGATTGAATACATGGCTCAGGAGACTGTATCACACACATGATAAGATTGAATACATGGCTCAGGAGACTGTATCACACACATGATAAGATTGAATACATGGCTCAGGAGACTGTATCACACACATGATAAGATTGAATACATGGCTCAGGAGACTGTATCACACACATGATAAGATTGAATACATGGCTCAGGAGACTGTATCACACATATGATAAGATTGAATACATGGCTCATGGGTACTGTATCACACATGATAGATTGAATACATGGTCAGAGACTGTATCAGCAACATGATAGATTGAATACATGGTCACAGGAGGACTGTATGCGACCATGATAAGATTGAATACATGGCTCGAGTGAGCTGTATACACACACATGATAAGATTGAATACATGGAGGAGACTGTATCACACACATGATAAGATTTGAATAAAAGCTCAGGAGACTGTATCACACATATGATAAGATTGAATACATGGCTCATTGGTCTGTATAACATATGATAGGATTACAGTAGATACATGTGTCAGTAGACTGTATCATGGCAATATGGGCATGCTCAGTTCACAGCTAAGGTGGTCACAGCATGGGAGATTGTGGCCAGTGACTGACTCTAGTCTATTACAGCATTCGGCTGACTCATCATTTGCTGTGTTTAAGTGCTATGCTGTGACAAAGACACCAGCAATTAAAAATGATAGCCCCCAGTGGAAGTTAAAAATTTATAAAAAATGACACCATTTAACTTTAAACACTATTAATCCCTTGCCAACATATGACGTATTGGTACATCATATGCCGGCTCCCTGACTTTGATGCGGGCTCGGAAGGTGAGCCAGCATCTTTCCCTTCAGATGATGGCTGCTTCAAGTGGAGCGGAGTGGGACTAATAAATACAGTAAAAAGTTAAAAAAAATTTTAACAATGTGAAAAAAAGACAAAAGTTCAAATTATCTCCCTTTGCCCATTAAAAAAAAAAAAAAAACATATTTTTGGTGTTGCTGGGTTCATATGTCTGATATGTCAAAATATAAAATAAATTACGGTAATCTGATTGATAAATGGCATAATGTGAAAAATAATGGAAATGCCATAGTTGTGTTAGTTTGGTCACCTCAACATTGCAATAAAATTAAATAAGGAGATAAAAAACATTATATTAACCCCAAAATGATATTAGTAAAAATGTTAGCTCAGGGAGCAAAAAATAAGCCGTCACACATCCCCATATTGTATAAATTGAAAACATCATGGGTCTCGGAAAATGGTGACAAAAGCAAATTTTTTAAAAATGTTAATTTTTTTCAGTTCTTAAAAGAAAAATCTATTCATGTTTGATTTCTGTGTAATCGTACTGACCTAGAGAGTCATATTTACATTTTTTTCAATTTCAACACACTTGTAATTTTTTCTCGCTTTTCAGTGCATCACTTGATAAAATGAATGATGTCAGTCAAAAGAACAGCTCGTCCCGCAAAAAAAAACCTCTAATACGGTTATGTGGACTGAAGAATAAAAAAGTTATGGCTCTTGGAAGATGGAGAGGAAAAAACAAAAATGAAAAAATAGAAAACGGGTTAATAAACTTTTTGTCATTAACGCAAGACATTTTAAAAAATTCAGACACATTAAAGTGAGTATGTCAATTGCTATAGCGAATATAAAAATCACACCTTTGTTGTTCTACTTTCTACATCCATTCTGGAGATTGTGGAGTTAATTCAGCTTTGCTAATTAGGGTGCTCACCCACCCTGGCATGGATAAACAGCTCAGTGCACAGTTCAGCTCACTAGTTTTTCATATATCCATCTTCCACACTGATAATTGACAGCCCTGGCTTTGCTGAGCATTCTCTAGTAGGTTGCGGTTGTTTTGTAAGAAGATGGACCGGACCGGGGGTACCTTTCCTGCGTCGGTGCCGGAACTATCGGGACTGTCAACATTGTTGCCAGTGGAAGGCTTTCTGAACCCGACCAACCTTTGCACTTGACAGCAGAGGGCGTGACTGAGATAAAAAGGGCAATGCGCGGGAAAGCAGGGAGAGATCTGGCGGGAAGACAGAGCGCGCAGCAGGGCAAGGTCGGTGCTCCATCCTTGGAGCAACTTGTTAATGCAGGCCTTGCGTCCCTGCATATGGGTACAGTGACTGTGTACAGCAATCTGCTTTGTGACCGTCGATCCTCGAGACCGAAAGTCTGACACATACCGGTCCGGTGCTGCCTAAAACTGACCATGTGACTCATCTAGGGCTGCGTAAATCATCACACGCTGCCACTGCCAAGCTGAGTCCCACTACGGAGATAACAGAGTCTGTGCTTCATTCCGCGCGACGAGCCATGGATACAGGACCCCGCTTAGGACAGCAAGGATACGCATCCTTCATCGAGAATCGGATCCTCAACTTCTTCAGGACCTCACCTCACCAGAGACTACACACGCCTCTTGTGCGGGTGCCACTGTTGGAGCCTAGGACACTGTGGCCAGGAAGCCGGCGGACAGATAAGTTTTCCCTTTTCATGAACAATTGCTTTACTGTACGCCTCACCTCCTGTTTATACCGTGCCTATACTATTCCTCATATCCCCTGCTTAACCCCTCACCTCCCTGCATGGAGTACTATGCTGTTATTAAACCCATTAACCCTTGCTCTGCCTCCTGTCCGTCACAGCATCCTGCGACCTGCAATCTCACACTTGGCGTAGTCGGCAGGATGCAGTCTACGGGCACAGAGGCAGAAGACCTACAATGGGGGTAAGCCCTAGGTCCAGCATATCACTGGGGCAATGTTGAACAATCTCCCGAAGTTCATTGGGAGCAATACTATGCTTTGGAGCTGGACTGAGCGAATCAGGGGGAAGATGCGCATGCACCCCATGACACCTGCATTAGAAGCGGAGGTTGCCATGATGGCTTCAGATGGAGAGGCGAGGGATTCTGTTATACTACGACTCCCCCCGGGAAACAGACACCTTTAGCAAGGTTTTACAAATACTGGAGGAGACCCCACGGACATAGAGGAGTTACGCATGCATTTGTGTTGCGGGGTTGAAAGGGAGGGGGAGACGGTGACCCAGTACATGAATGCGCTACAGGAGATCCATACTGCCATTACTAGGAAAGACGGCATAGGCATAGGGTCTACTGACGTAGTGCTGCGGGACCAGTTGGTGACAGGCTTGGGAGGGGTACTGCTGAAACAGGCTTTGTGGGAGCGCTTGCAGGTAAATTCGCACATGACCTTTTCTGAGGTGGGAAGAGAGGTGCGCACAAGCGAGCAAGAGCAGGGGGTGACAGTCCCGGTGGGGATGGTCCGGAGCGGAGAGGTTTCCATGATAATGGCCACCAAACCAGGATGGGTGGAAGAGTTGCGGAAAGAAATTTGGGATAAACGTGAAGAGTTGGCTGATTCGAAAAAGAAACCAGTAGTTACCTCAAATCTGCCGAGAAGCAGAAATGGCTCTAAACTTAGTTGTGAATGTTCCGCCGAGAATTACCTCCCACATGCTATAATTGCAAGACACTGTACATTTGCACACAAAGGAGAAGACCCCTACCACGCCATCTGTTAAACTAGAAGGCTCCAAACCTACAGGACCCCGCCTGCCACCTGAACAGTCAAGAAGGAGTACCAGAAGTCCCACAAATCTAGTTTCCATGTGTCCTCTCATCTGGGCCGAAATGGATGGTCTGGCTGTACGCTGTTTGGTAGACACTGGTTCACAGGTGACTACGATGTCTGAGACCTACTTCTGACGACACTTTCCTGAAGCAATGCGGCCTGAGTGGTGCTCCGTGATTAAGTTAACGGCCGCCAACCACTTGCCCATCCCGGTCGCAGGGGTGGTCTGGATGTAAATAACCATCTGCGGTAAAGACCTGGGATGGAAGGGAGTGGTGCTGACCGCCGGAGGCGCAGGTAACGGACACACTGTCACCCTAGGGATGAACGTGCTGAAGGAATTCGGGAGTCTTCTCATCAATGAGTCCCGAGATGTGTTCCAGAAACAGTGGAGTCCTCACACTCCCCAAAAGAAGAGTGTTTCAGCAGATAGTCCATGCGGCTTAAGCCCAAGAGACCTCCACTGATAGAAGGACATTAGGAAAAGTGATCGTTCCAACCTCTGCTAATCCTGTTTTGCCACCAGGACAGATCGTGTTTACCCTGCCTGTCTGAGCCTGTACTCCCCTGGAAGAAGTCGAGGTACAGTTAGAGCCAGCTATTATGGAGCAGCGCTGAGTGGCTCGGATGGCAAAGTTTCAGTTCAAAATCGCCTATAAGAGAGGAGCTGAGAATACTCATGCGGACGCCCTATCCAGAGTGACACATAGGAAACTTGGGCCCAATCGAGATGAAGAACTGGGAACTGAAGAGGTCCTTGAGTTCTGAGATTCTGCCAGGACAGTGGCAGACATGCAGGAACAGATGCAGGTGGTGTCCCGAGAATGTATATTGGGACGGTCCCGTGATGAGTGGGTTCAGTTACAGCAGGAACATTGGGAACTCACTCAAATGAGACAGTGGGTAACGTTAAAACAACTTCCCAGTCAGAGAGAGAGAGAGAGATGTCCTATGCCTGGGGGCTCTGCAGATCCTTCGGCAGTGGGAGAGGCTCCAAATGAGGAATAGATTGTTGTATCGGAAGGTCCAACTTCAGCGGGAGCTGGATGCCACCTGGCAGGTATTGATCCCTGAAGAGTTGTCTAAAGTGGCCACAGAAGTGCACAAAAGAGGAGCCCACTTCGGTCAGGAGAAAACCTTTCAGTGGCTGCAAAGATTAGTTTATCATCCTCAGTTGAAGATCGTGGTGGAAGAGACCTGCAGGCTCTGTAGGAGTTGCGAGTTGGTGAAACCACCAGAGCAGAGGGCTCCCACACAAACTATCGTGACTTTGGCACCTCTGGAAGTACTGATGATAGACTATCTGACAATTGGCCCAGCTCATCAAGAAGGGTCATTACGCTTCTGTAATGACTTCAGGAAATTAAATGAGGTGTCAAAATTTGACCTCTATCCCATGCCAAGGGTGGACGAGCTAATTGAGAGACTGGGGAAGGCCCAGTACGTCAGCATGCTCGACCTCACAAAAGGTTACTAGAAGATCCCATTAACAGAGTCAGTGAAAGAAAACACCGCTTTTAGAACACCAGAGGGTCTTGCCTGTTGGGTTACATGTGGCTCTGGTGACTTTCCAGAGGCTGATGGACATAGTGTTAGCACCCTATTAGAAATATACATAGGCATATTTAGATGACATAGTCATCTTTGTGCAGATTGGAACACCCACCTTTACCAGGTACAAGCAGTACTGGAGTCTCTCCTGATCGCAGGGTTAACAGCGAACCCAAAGAAATGCACGATAGGACTCATAGAAGACCGGTACTTAGGTTATGTGATCGGCCGTGGGATTATCAAACCCCAGATAAACAAGATCGAGGCCATCCAAAACTGGCCCAAGCCGTTGAGTACCAAACAGGTGAGGGCATTTATCGGCATCATTGGGCACTATTGCCGGTTTATACCCAACTTTGCGGGGAAGTTCTCACCCCTAACTGACCTGTTAAAAGGTAAGAAGTCAGTTATGGTCCGCTGGAATCCTCAAGTGGAGGAAGCATTCCAGTCCTTGAAGTCGGTGTTGGTGGACAGCCGGTCCTCATCAGCCCCAACTTAAAGGGAACCTTTACCGTGCAAACAGATGCCTCAGAGGTAGGCCTAGGAGCGACACTGTCGCAAGAGGTGAATGGGGATGAGCATCCAGTCACCTATTTGAGCAGGAAACTGACCCTGGTGAAGAAAAATTATAGCATAGTGGAGAAGGAGTGCTTGGCGTTTAATTTGGAATTGAGATGTAAGCTTAAAATAAAGACAGTTTTTTCTGAAAATACTGACTTTACCATGTGCCACAACAGAGAGTCAGCAGGAGGTTAGGAAGGTGAATAACGGGCTCAAGAATTGGTGTAGGAAGGAGGGTTTGGGGTTTCTGGAGAACTGGGCCAAATTTCTTGTTTGCTGCAGGCTCTATGCTAGGGATGAGCTGCACCTTGATGGGGAGTCTGCAGCTGTGCTGGGGAAAAAAATTTACTAGAAGTTTGGAGGAGTGTTTAATCATAATCTCAGACTCAGATTCTTTAATGTAAGAGCAGTGAGACTGTAAGGAGGTGAACAGGAACAGTGTCGTCGTTTCGAGATGCACTTTGGGGCCGTAACTATAGGAGCCATCATCACTGTTGCAGAGAGATGACTTATCTGTGTGGGGAGGGCCTGAGCACCTGACAGAAGGGGGCATGGGGGACATAAAAGGAGCTGAGCGCAGGAAAAAGAGACTTGGTGGGAAGGTGACCACAGTGCACAGTGTAGGATGAAGGTTGACTCCCTCTCCTCAACTACCACCACCGACGCCAGCTCTTTACAGACTGACAACTCTAACATCCCTTACCTGGTGCCTCTCCACGAATCCAACCCATAACGTGCGGTACAGCAGATGCTCTGTCCTTTCCTGAACTTTGTGATTCCGGTCGAGGCCTTGTCACTCTTGTGGCCTGTACGGCATTGTGCTCCCAGTGCACCGCGTCACCCTCGAGGAACCAGCAAAGAAAACTGTATCCACGCATCAACAGACCCAAGATCAACTTACCTAAGGCCAACAGAGATGGATACTTCGGCACGGTCAGGAGACAGTGCATCTCGTTCCTACGTAGCAGAGCCAGAGACTTTTCTCATGGACTGCGGCGTCGTTGGGAGTTGTTTCAACCGTTCCCGAACAAGAACCAATCGATAAGTCATCGCCTTCATTTCTCTCCTTCTAATTCCAATTCTTGTATATCTGTTTATGTGGGTTCAGTATTTCCCTGATTTGTTATTTGCCTAATCATCTCCCTGAATGGAGGTTTTCCCTAATTCCTATTCAGAAATCATTTAAGTAAATCCTTGTTAACCCTTCTCTGCCTCCTGCTCTTTACTGCATCTGACGAACCTTTACATTTTGGCATAGTCGGCAGGATGCAGTTCAGCAGCATGGAGTCGGTAGAACAGGCAGCTGAGCCCAGGACCAGTATCTCCTTGGGGGCCATGTTAAGTAATTTGCCAAAATTTATGGGGTCTAACACCATGTTGTGGAGCTGGACAGAGTGCATGAGGGGTATGTTGAGAATGCACCAGATGACTCCCATGCTAGAGGCTAAGGTGGCCATTATGGCCCTGGACAGAGAGGCTAGAGACTCCATGATGCTACGTGCCCCTCGAGACCGTGACATGTTAACCAAAGTGCTTCAGATTTTGGAAGTGACCCATGGCGACCCCACTGACGTAGGGGAACTTAGGACTCGCCTGTTTAGCCGTATGCAAAGGGAGGGGGATACGGTGACGCAGTATGTGAATGCCCTACAGGAGTTGCATACCACCATTGTCAGAAAGGATGGAGTAGGGATAGGGCCGGCAAATGTTGTGCTACGTGACTTGCTGGTGACTGGGCTATGGGACATCCTGACCAAACAGACCCTGAGGGAGCGGTTACGAGCGGACCCCCGCATCACTTTTGCTGACATAGGGAGTGAGGCTCGCTTACGTGAACAAGAGCAGAGGGTGACAGTCCCGGTAGGGAAGGTCCAGAGTAGGGAAGCAGCAGTAAATACAGTCACTGAACCCCCTGGGTTGAAGAGATGAGGAAAGAGCTGCTGAATATCCAAGGAGAATTGGCTCAGATGAAGGAAAAAGTTGAGACTGGCCCGAGTGCAGCCGGGGGCCGAAGTAATGTGAACGCCAGTAATGACACCAGGAAGTCCCGCCAGCCGAGGTCTTTCACCTGCTTCAACTGCGGAGAGATAGGACATATGGCTCAGTAAAGCCCAACGTGGGGCGGGCCTCAGCCACGCCCTTCGATAAACTAGAGGGCTCCAAGCCTGGGGGACGTCACCTGGAGCCAGAATGGAAAGGAAGGAGTGGTGAAAGTCCCACAAACCTGGTGTCCACCTGCCCGCTGGTCTGGGCTGAATTTGACAAATGGGCAGTGTGTTGTCTGGTGGATACTGGGTCTCAGGTGACCACGATGCCTGAAGCATATTTCCATCGATACTGTCGGGAGACTCTTCGGCCCGAGTGGGGCCCAGTAGTAAAGCTGACAGTGACAAACCACCTGCCCATCCTGGTTGCATGGGTGGTGTGGATGAAAGTTTCTCTGTGCAGCCAAGACCTTGGACGGAAAGGTATAGTGTTGACCCAGGGTGAAGCCCGTCTCAGTCATACTATCACCCTGGGGATGAACGTCCTGAAAGAATTCGGAAAACTGCTCCTGGATGAGCCTACTCACTCCTCCCTGAAACAGTGGGGCACATATACCCCCAGTGACAAATATTGCAATGACTGCTTCGTGCTGCTCAAGCTCAGGAGTCGTCTAGCCATGGAGAAACACTGGGAAAGGTGATAGTGCCGAACTCCGTTAAACTCACCCTACCATCGGGACAAACAGTGCTGACCCTCCCTGTTGGAGCCCCCGCCCCATTGGAGGGGGTGGAAGTACAGCTAGAACCCCCTTTAACTGAACCGCTGCCAGCAGGACTGTTGGTGGCACGAACTCTGGGCATTGTATGAGATGGAACAGTGCTTGTACGCTGCGTTAACTTGACAGATCAAGAAGTAGTAATGCCACCCAGGAGTGAAGTAGCATGAATAGTAGGGATGCCTGAGGATATCGTCCTTCCCCAGGCCATACAGTTGTCAGTTAGACAGGAAGATCCGTGGTCAGTGACTGTCACCACTTCTCCAACGCCGGAGCCCCAATACATCCACGAGGGGCGACGCATATTAGATCACATGCGTGCTGAACTGTCCGAACTCACACCTGCTCAAGTTCAACAAGTGAAAGCAGTACTGGAGCGATACCGGTCAGTGTTTGCAAGTTATGAGGACGATTTTGGCTGTACTACGGCTATTACTCACGAAATACCAACAGGGAACATGGCGCCTATCAGAGAAGGTTACCGGCAAATTCCCCCTCAGTTATACCAGGAAGTTTGAGAGATGCTCGGTCAGAGGCTACAGGCAGGTGTCATCAAGGAAAGCCAAAGTCATGTACGGCCCCCATCGTGTTAGTACGGAAGAAGGATGGAACATTGAGGTTCTGCGTAGACTATTGTAAACTTAACGGCTGCACCGTGCGGGACTCATACCCTCTGCCTCGGATTGAAGAGTCCTTGTACGCTTTGGGGAAAGCCAATTTCTTCTCAACGTTGGATCCTGCTAGCGGGTACTGGCAAGTGCCCATGTCGGAGAAGGATCTAGATAAGACGGCTTTTATCCTATGGGTCTCTTCAAATTCAACAGGATGCCCTTCTGCTTGGCCAATACCCCCGGTACGTTTCAACGTTTGATGGAGAGGTGCTTAGGTGACCTGAACTTTGAGGCCACGCTCATATATGTGGGCGACATCATAGTGTATGCTTCCTCGTTTGAAGATCACCTGTGGAGACTAGGGCAAGTGCTGAGCTGCCTGCAGAAGTATGAACTGAAGGTGAAACCCCAGAAGTGCCACTTATTCTGAACTCAGATTGAGCATCTGGGTCATGTCGTCTCAGCGGATGGAATGGAACCATCCCGGGAGAAGATCAGAGTGATTCAGGACTGGCCAACCCCTGAGACCGTGAAAGACGTTCCAGCATTCCTGGGATTGACGGGGTACTACCGAAGTTTTTGTGAAGAACTTTGCCCGTGTGGTGCAGCCCCTGCTAGAGCTTTTGAAAGGGGTATCCCCGAATGCAAAAGGCCTGCCCATCCGCTAGGGAGAAAAACAGGAAAAAGCTTTTCGGGACTTGAAGAAAGTGTTGACTGAAGCCCCGGTGCTGGCCTACGCGGACTTTTCTGTGCTGTTCATTTTCCACACTGACGGAATCTTACACGGGTTGAGGGCTGTGTTGTCACAGGTGCAGGATGGGAAAGAGAGGGTTATCGCTTATGCTAGCTGGTCCCTTCATGATTCCGAATGCAACCCGGACAACTACAGTTCTTTCAAGCTGGAGTTGCTGGCGTTGGTGTGGACTATGATGGAGAGGTTCACGGAGTATCTGTCTGGTTCAGAAGTGTTGCACACACGATAATAATCCGTGGCGCATCTGGAGAACGCTAAGTTAGTGGCCTTTGAACAACGCTGGGTATCCCGGATGGCGAAGTTTCAGTATAAGATTGCCTACAAGAGGGGGGATGAAAACACCCTCGCCGACGCCTTGTCCAGAGCAAGACATTCAGCACCTGGAAAGAGCAGCAAAGTTGAGATGTTGGTGGATGAGGAAGTTCCCCGATTTCTTGATCAAATTTGGACCTCCCCACGTGAAGGAGTGTTAGGACGGTCCAGGGACGAGTAGGTCTGCTTACAGCAGGAGGACGGTGAACTTGCTCTGTTTCGACAATGGGTGACTGCGAAACAATTGCCCAGTCAAGAACAAAGAAGCACTCTTACTCCAGAAGCGCTGAAAATACTTCAACAGTGGGAGCGACTCCAGATGAGTAATTGGCTGTTGTATCAAAAGGTCCAGCTACAGAAAGAACTGGGGCCTCTTGGCAGGTGGTGACCCCAGAGAAGGTGCTATCTAAAATCGTAGCTGAAGCTCACGAAAAAGGAGTTCACTTCGGTGCTGAGAAAACCTTTCAATGGCTACAGCGTTTTGTCTACCATCCTCAGTTAAGAAAAGCGGTTGAAGAGGCTTGTAAACTCTGTCGGGCATGTAAATTGACCAAATCTCCAGAACAAAGGGTCCCGGCACAGACTATTGTGATGTCAGCACCCCTGGAACTGCTGACTGTTGACTACATGACCATCGGACCAGCGCACCAGGAAAATAACCACTGTCTAGTGATGATTGATAATTTCTCTTAAAGTTCGCTGTAGTAACACACACTTGAGATCAAACGGCTGAGTCGGCTGCCCACGCCATCTGTAAAAACTTCATTCAGGTCTATGGATGCCCACAACGGATCCACTCTGATCAGGGAGCCTGCTTCTTAGGAAGAGTTATGGATGAGTTACAACAGATCTATCAGTTTGACCGGTCTCACACCACACTGTACCATCCACAGGGAAATGGGGCCTGTGAATTATTTAACCGTACCCTCATACAGATGCTGAGAACCTTGGAAGAGGATCGGAAAGCTCGGTGGCCTGAGTACGTGTCTGAGCTGGTATGGATCTATAATAATCGAGTGCTCCAGACCACCGGTTTCACACCCTACTCTGTGTTGTTCGGCCGAGAAGGGAAAGAAGTCACGGAGCTGGAATTGGACCTGGGGGAGGACTACCCATGAAAGGGGTTGTCTACCTGGGTTCGAGAACATCGTTATCATCTGCAGACACTATTGTCTGGTGCAGACTCAACTTCACAAGCTGGAGCACCCTGAGAAACTTCCTCTGCGAGGGACAGATCTTTGGGTTGGGGACCGAGTGTTGGTAAGGGAAAAACGTCCACGGGACAAACTGGGGAATCGATGGGAGAGTCGGCCATACCGAGTGAAGCGTCAGGTCGGAGGAAAAGGACCGGTCTATGAGATCCAACCGGAAAGAGAGGGGAATGCTCCCACCCGGGTAGTGCACCGAAGTATGCTTCTGCCATGCCTCTCCGAGGATCCCTTACCAGATGAAGAAATGCCTGAGGTTCCTGAGGTGGTCCCTCCCACAGTACAGGAAGATGAAGAAAAAGAAGGTCCTGAACAACAGATTGAGAACGTGTCTGAGAATCAGAACCCTGGAACCGCAGAGGGAGATGCTACGTCGGGCACAAATCGTGCTTCTCCAACATCAGGACAACCGAGTGCAACCACACTCGAGGACTCCACTAATCCTACCAATCTAAGTCGCTCCAAACGTACAACGGCTGGACAGCCCCAAAGTGGTACAACTAGGATCAATTCATTTGGCAACAGGTGAACATGAACAGTGTCGTCGGTTCGAGATGCACTTTGGGGCTGGAACTATTGGGGCCGTCATCACTGTTGCAGGGGAATGACTTATCTGTGTGGGGAGGGCCTGAGCACATGACAGAAGTGGGTGTGGGGGACATAAAAGGAGCTGAGTGCGGGAAAGAGAGACTTGGTGGGAAGGTGACCACAGTGCAGGACTAAGGTTGACTCCCTCTCCTCAACTACAGCCACCGATGCCAGCTTTTTACAGACTGACTGACTCTTACATCCCTTACCTGCTGCCTCTCCATGATTCCGGCCCATAACGTGCAGTAAGGAAGACGCTCTGTCCTTTCCTGAGCTTTGTGATTCCAGTCGAGGCCTTGTCACTCCTGCGGCCTGTACGGCGTTGTGCTCCCAGTGCACCGCGTCACCCTCAAGGAACCAGCAGAAAGAACTGCATCCATGCATCAAGGACCCAAGATCAACTTACCCAAGGCCAACAGATCCGGATACTTCAGCACGGTCATGAGACAGTGCATCTCGTTCCTATGTAGCAGAGCTACAGACTTTGCTCACGGACTTCGTCGAGAGATGTTTCAACCGTTCCCCAACAAGAACTAGAATCGATAAGTCATTACCTTCATTTCTCTCCTTCTCATTCCACTTCTGATAATGTAGGTTCAGTATTTCCCTGATATGTTATTTGCCTAATCGTCTCCCCGTGTTTAGGTTTTCCCTAATTCCTATTCAGAAATCGTTTAAGTAAATCCTTGTTAACCCTTCTCTGCCTTCTGCTTTTTACTGCATCCGACGAACCTTTACAAGACTATGGAACTCTCTGCCATACGATGTTGTAATGGTCAATTCACTGCTAAAATTCAAGAAGGACTTGGATGCCTTTCTTGAAAAACATAATATTACAGATTATGGGGCATTGAATCAGCGATTGCTGTATATGGAATTGGGAAGGAATTTTTCCCTAATATGGAGCTATTAGTGGCTTCCACATGGGGTTTTTGCCTTCCTCTGGATCAACATGTTAGGTTTGAACTTGATGGGCTTAAGTCTACCTTCAACCTTTCAAATTATGAAACTATGATGTTCACTATACCAGATTTATTGTATTGTTTCTTTGTATAGATGAAGATACTCTGACTTCTTACGCTTGGTATGTAAGGTCCAATTTCACTTGCAGTGTAGAATAGATCAATCATGGAACCAGTGATATGGCCATTTCTCCTAAGTGCTCCAGTACCTGTTTTTCAACATGACAATGCCAGGCTGCTTGCTGCTCATGCTACTGTGAGCAGCCTGTGTGGTCTAAACATGCTATTAAAGCAGCAGAGTCTAGTTGACTTGTCTCCCATTGAACAAATCTGGGACTTTATTGGTTGGCAATTGATAATGTTGCTGCCAGCAGCAGATCTTGATGATTTGTACTCCCAAGTTAATGGCATAACATTCCTATGACTGACATTAATAGCCTCATTGATAGTAAGCCAAGACATGTTAAGTGTGTATATTTTTGTTCATACTCGATATTGAATAAATTGAGAAGTTTTAAAAACATATTTAGCATGATGCATATCATTAACATGTTTATTGATCCCGTGATTCCCATAATTCCATGACTTTCTTCTTGGTATTACAATTTCAACACTGAGTATTCCAATCCACACAGGCAAAGAAATCAAACCATAGCTGTTTATAGATTAAGTTACATGTAATAATGAGAAATATTGGGAGAATATAGTGTTGTAAGCGCTAGAATGGACTAATCACCTGACCTAAATCCAATACAAAATTTATGGGAGGACTAAAGCTCAGAGTTCAGTGAAGGAGCCCACGGCTCCTCCAAGATTTGAAGAATGTGTCAAAATCTCATCTGAGCAATGCATATGACTAGTTTCTCCATACAGGAGTAATCTTGAAGCTTTTGTATAAAGCATTAACTAAATTTTATTAAGCGTGTTCAATACATTTTCCCTGTGTCATTTATCATTATTATACATAACTTAATTTATGGACATCTATAGTTTGATTTCTTTGTTTGGGATGGGTTGTCACTAGGGATGAGCAAATAGCTTTAGATAAGTCCTCATCCGAATAGCTATAGCACTTACCGAATAGCTGCATCGGGAACCTGGATACCTTGAGCGATCCCGATAATCAGCTGTTCGGAGCAGCAGCTGCATGTGTTGCGGCTGTATGACAGTCATTACACATGCATAGATGTGTTGTGACAGTCACACAGCCACGACATCCCTACTTGTCACCAACATCTGGGAGAATTTCATGTCAATAGCACCTTTAAAAATATATTTACTTAGACGTGTTCAATACTTATTTCCCCCATTGTATGTGTGATATAGCTCTTGCCAGTTGACACAGAGGTCTCGAGAACTCCATGTCTTCAGTCTGCAGCCCATTCTGACATTTGACTAGGTAGGGCTTCTGTTTCAATTGGTCACCATATCGTTCTCAGCCAGGACACACAAGGGGACTCATCCTCCTCCTACTGTGATGGGGTTTTCATCAGGGTTGAGCTGGCTTCTGTCTGAGACACTTGGTATCCACGCCTTCCCCCATAAGTCCCAGAACAGGCTAAAGTCCTGCCCTATTATCACCAGGTGTAGCAAGTCCTGAACCACACTAACCTCAAGTGATTAAACCCCACAGTAAGTTTTCATAGTCACTCTGGAAATGGGCTAGTCCGTGGATACAGCGGATGGCCACACGTTTCCCTGGGATCAACTGGTGGTGGAGTGTGGCCCATATCAGGGTCATCAAACGCCCTGCGCTCAAGAGTCTTGACATCAGTACACCGTTTATTGTCATGGGACACGCCTGTGGCCCCTCACCGGGCTGATACTCCACACTTTAGGCATGATAAGCATAGTAGGAGCAGCGACTCCCTAGGCTGCAGTCCATCTCATCGGAGGACAAGAGACAACGGGCGGCTATATGTCCCGGACCACGACATCTACAGCAAAGCAAGTCTTTACCCATGGCCTTTGACAACCCCTCAGCGACCGCTTGGGATCTAGGACTCCCCCAAATGGTGGCTCTACTACCCCTCTTTTGGGGGTCAGATTCCTGCAGGGTACCCCAGTATGGGGATGCACAACCACCTGGATTTCTTAGGGACCTCTCCAAAACCTGGTACAGTTTCACTAGGCCAACCAGTTCATCCACATTTCTGGGATCTCCTTGGGCAACCCAGGTCTGCACCAGCATAGGAAGGAAGTGCACAAACTTGTCCATAACAACCTGCTCAACCATCTGGGCTGAAGGGGAGGATTCTGGCTGCAACCACTTTTGCACGAGATGCTGCACATCAAACATTTGGGATCAAGGAGGATTGTCCCCATAATATTCCCAGTGGTGAACCTTGTGTGCTCTGACTAACACAGTGTAAGGTTCTGTGTACATGTTCCTGAAACTCAGTTTGTTCGTCAGCCATTTTACTTTCTGTCTTGCTGCAGCTATCTTGCCCTCAGTCAAAATGGAGTTTCCAGCTTGCATGTTCCCGCCCTGATTCTCTCCTTTTGCTTCTTAAGCAGCCACAGCTGAGCAATCAGTGCTTCAGAATCTAGCCTGCAGTGAACCTGTGACCTGACTCCTAAAGCCTTGGACCTTGTACTCCAGCTATTCCTACTGAGGAACTCTGAAGCACTTGTGGACTCTGAACCCTGCTCTTTGAAAGACCCACGTTTGCATGGACTTACGGTAACAGAGAAGAAGATCCTGAACCTGTTGTGGAGAGTGATTGCTGAGCTTAGATTACTCTGGCCTGCTGTGTCTCCTGCTTCTGTGTCTGCAAACTGTGTGACTATTTTGCCAACTTGTATGAAGTAATACAAGACTTTCTATATCAAACCTGTGTCTCATGTATTTTCATCGCACCCAAGCACAAGACGCTATATGAACTGTACTACATACATTACAAGATTCTGAAGCCAAAACGTTAGTGTCTGCTGGGTCTGGAAAGGCTGTGTCTGCTGTAACTGTGGATATCGGATGTCCGGTTGTACTTTCTGTGATGACAGTGGTTGTGACTTCTCACAACCATTCCAGGTGAGCAATTCCCTTAAGTGTTTTTTTTTCTGCAGTGTTACCACAGGTAAACACTATTGTTTTTTTTTTTTTTCTTCTCTTTTCTCTTTTTTGTCTGCTGTAACTGTGGATATCAGATGTCCGGGTGAACTTTCTGTGATGATAGTGGTTGTGACTTCTCACAACCATTCCAGGTGAGCAGTTCCCTTAATTTTTTTTCTCTCTGCAGTGTTACCACAGGTAAACACTATTGTTTTTTTTTTCTCCTCTCCTCTTCTTCCAGTACTCCTGTCTTAAAAGATCTGGAAAATGGAGGCCCGCATAAAGGAACTTTGCGGAGTGACTGATAATATCCTTGCAGATTTGCAGAATATAAAGACCCGTTTTCCAAGCCTACAGGACCTCACTAATCACAATTTGCAAGTGTTTGGACAGACTGCCCAGGATTTGCGAGCCAGGATTGAGGTTCTAGAAGAGCGAGTCCAGGCTCCTGCCGTAGCCCCGAGTTCTGGGATTCCCAAGTTGCCCCCTTTTCGTTTTGGCGGTGAACGTGAGAAATTCAGGGGATTTATTAATCAATGCAATCTTTTTTTTTCTGCACATGCTTCACAATTTCCCACTGAACGATCTTAAGGTACTGCCACACTAAACAATCCCGCTAGCGATCACGATAACGACGCATACTAATGCGATCGCTAGCGGGATTGTTTCTATATCGCTAAGTGAGGCCACATTTAGCGATATAGTTAACGACGCTATCGCCGTTAGCGATCTTCTTAACGACTTTAGCGGTACAAAAGTACCGCTAAATCGCTAAGAAAAGGTGCCACACTAGCGATATATACTTACCCAGCGGGAGCGCCGACGAGAAAATAGGGTCCGGAACGATTCCAGCGACGAGCGAGATCACAGCAGGAAGCTCGTCGCTGGCAGATGCCGCACTGAACAACATCGCTAACGGGATTGCTAAATAGTGACTTTTTTTAGCGATCCCTTAGCGATATTGTTCAGTGTGGCATACCCTTAAGGTGCTTACTATAATTATGTTGCTTACCAACAAGGCTTTGATGTGGGCAAACCTCTGATTGAGACTGAGGATGATTGTTTGAATCACCTTGATGCTTTTATTTCAGCCATGGGGCAGGTGTTTGATGACCCCAATCGAGGTGCAACAGCTGAAGCAGCCATGTTAGCTTTGCGCCAAGGTAAGCACTCGGTAGCTGAATATGCCTTGGATTTCAGGAGATGGGCCCTTGATACCACCTGGGACAGTTCCGCCAAAAAATCTATTTTTCGAAAGGGGTTATCTCCACTGATTAAGGATGAACTTGCTCGTGCCGACCCTCCCACTGCGTTAGGTGACTTTATTAACTACTGCATCCGTATTGATACTCATCTGACTGAACGCAGGCAAGAGAGATGGTTCGAAAGCAATCGCACTAACCTTTTCCTACCTTCCTCTCCAGCTAAGGAACCTTTGAGTAGGATTACACGGGAACCTGAACCCATGCAGGTAGACTCTTTACAACGACGGGTTAGTGATGCACGCAAGGAACATCGTTTTAAGGAGAATCTATGTTTCTATTGTGGTAAGTCAGGGCACTTCATTATAAACTGCCCCAGCCGTTCTCGTAAGACTACTGCAGCACTCATTCATTGTGAGTGTTGCGAGAGGGGATCTGTCAGGTCTGAGCCTCAGGCTCCAGAGAGATCTGCAGCAACAGATCTTGATTTCTCGGACTTAAACTCCATTACCTCTGAGGACGTTGACTGTGTAAACGCTGCCATTTTTCAAGTTTCCTCAGCGGTGTCCCAGCTGAGTTGTAAGAAAAACAATTCTCATTGCTTTCTTTCCATCAAACTCTGGGTTGATTCAGCTTGGGTGTCTAGCTCTGCTATGATCGACTCAGGGGCAAGTGGAAATTTTATGGATGTCTCCTTTGCTCTGAAACAGGGGATACGTTCAGTGAAGAAGGCTACTCCAGTACAGATGGAAACTGTGGATGGCTCCCTGCTGACCTCTGGACCAGTGGATCAGGAAACAGAGCCTTTGAGGGTTCTTATGGGTAAAGATCATCAAGAGAAACTGTCCTTTATGCTTATCTCTTCTCCCCACTTTCCCATTATTCTAGGGCTACCATGGCTGCAGGCTCAGAATCCTACCATTAACTGGGAGACCAAGGAATTACACTTTCCAGAGAAACAGATGAGTCCAAAAGTTTCAGCTTGCTCTGTTCCTAAAGGAACCATGTCAGTCCCTGAACTACCAGCTGTATACCAGGACTATGTGGATTTATGTGACAAGAAGAACGCTGACCAGCTTCCTCCTCACCGTCCATATGATTGTCCAATTGAATTATTGCCTGGAGCAGAGATACCTTTTGGTAAGATCTACCCCCTGGCGGGGCCCGAGCTAAAGGCTTTAAAGGATTACATAGACGAAAATCTAGCCAAGGGCTTCATACGCCCCTCTTCATCTCCTGCAGGTGCACCCATCTTCTTTGTAAAGAAGAAAGATGGATCTCTGAGACCATGCATAGACTATAGGGAACTCAATAAGGTTACTATTAGAAACCATTATCCATTGCCTTTAATCCCTGAGTTATTGGAGAGAGTGCGACATGCCAAAATTTTCTCTAAACTAGATCTTCGTGGGGCCTATAACTTAGTCCGTATTAGACCTGGGGATGAATGGAAGACTGCATTCAGGTCACGCTATGGACACTTTGAATATCTAGTTATGCCTTTTGGTCTGAGTACCGCCCCAGCCACTTTCCAACACTTGGTGAATGACATCTTCAGGATCTCCTAGATACATTTGTGGTAATTTATTTGGATGATATTCTAATTTTTTCTAACTCCACAGAGGAACATCATGGACATGTGAGAATGGTCTTGGAACGTCTAAGACAAAATCATCTTTACATCAAACTTGAAAAGTGTGAATTCCATAGGACCGAAATTCAATTTCTGGGGTATGTACTGTCTACACAAGGAATTAGTATGGATGGAAGCAAAACCCAAGCCATCAAGGATTGGCCAAGTCCTAGAAATGTGAAGGAGGTACAGCGCTTCATCGGGTTTGCCAACTTCTATAGACGTTTCATTAGAAATTTCTCTGAGGTAGTGTCACCTATCACCCAACTTACCCGGAAAGAGTCTAGGTTCTCCTGGACTCCCCAAGCCCAGGAAGCATTTTCCCGTCTAAAAGATAAATTTACCACTGCACCTATCCTAGTACATCCCAACCCCGAGCTTGCCTTCATAATAGAGGTGGATGCTTCAGACTGTGCCGTTGGAGCTATACTCTCTCAGAGAACAGGTGAGAAGAATGTCTTGCATCCCTGTGCCTTCTTTTCCCAGCAGTTGTCTTCGGCTGAGAGGAACTACGATGTGGGCAATAGAGAGTTGTTGGCCATTATTGCCGCCTTCAAAGAATGGAGACACCTTCTTCAGGGAGCTGCACAGCAAATAGTCGTCCTGACAGACCATCGTAACCTTGAGTTTATCAGGTCGGCTAAGTGCCTGACTCCTCGCCAGGCTCGCTGGAATCTTTTCTTAAACCAATTTAATTTTATCATTTCTTATAGACCAGGATCGCGCAATGGAAAGGCTGATGCACTCTCTAGGATTTACTCAGCAGAGACACGTCCAATTACTCCTCCTAAGACTATTCTTCCTGACTCTAGATTCCTAGGAGTAATTCATAATCAAGACCTACTTAAGGACATCAAGGAAGCATACCATGCGGATTCCTTTTTGGCACAACCCCCAAGGGACGTAAGTCTTGTCTTTAAGAATGGTGTGTGGATTCAGGGACAACGCCTGTATATTCCTGAAACAGTCAGATTGAGAGTATTGCAACTCATTCACGATTCCAAGATAGCTGGGCATAGAGGAATTCTAAAGACACAGGAATTTCTCTCTCGTTTCTTTTGGTGGCCCACTTGCAGGAAGGATGTTTTAAACTATGTCACTTCATGTGAAGTCTGTGCAAGATGCAAAACACCTCGCTCCTCACCAACTGGTCTGTTACAGCCTCTTCCCACCCCGTCCCGCCCGTGGGGATCCATTTCTATGGACTTCATTGTGGAGTTACCAACCTCTCAAGGGAAGAACACCATTCTAGTGGTGGTTGACCGTCTAACAAAGGCAGCTCATTTTATCCCTTGTGTCGGCTTACCCACTGCAAAACAGACATCAGATTTGATGATTAAAGATGTGTTTCGCTTACATGGAGTACCGGATGAGGTTATTTTGGATCGAGGGGTGCAATTCACTTCTAGGTTTTGGCAAAATTTCTGTGCAGCATTGGACATTAAAGTAAACCTTTCTTCTGCTTTTCATCCCCAGACTAATGGACAGACCGAACGAACCAATCAAACCCTGGAGCAGTATCTCCGCTGCTTTATCTGCCACCTACAGGATGATTGGGTGGATCTACTTCCATTAGCTGAGTTCTCGTATAACAACTCTCAGAGTGCCTCCACTAAGCAGTCTCCTTTTTACTCTAATCTAGGTTATCATCCTAACATTCTACCACGATTTCCCATAGAAACGCCTTTACCAGCAGTGGCTGAAAGAATCACGTCTTTACAGAAGAATATGGATCTTCTAAAGGAGAATCTGGAATCGGCTCAGGAAAGGTACAAGAAAGCAGCAGATAAATTTCGTAAACCTGCACCAGCTTTCAAGGTAGGAGACTTGGTCTGGCTGTCAACCAGAAATCTTAAGTTAAGGATTCCATCGTCTAAGTTGGGACATAAGTACATTGGACCCTATAAAATCAGTAAAATTATAAGTGCCGTTGCTTGTCGTCTTCAACTGCACAGAACTATGAGAATTCACCCTGTCTTTCATGTATCCCTACTAAAGGCTGCGACACCCAATACGTTTCCTGGACGTTCTTCTCCTTGCCCTGACCCAGTGCTAGTCGATGGTCAGGAAGAATTTGTGGTGGAAAGGATTTTAGATTCCAGGTTGTATAGAAATCAGTTACAATATCTGATTAAATGGCAGGGCTACCCAGTGGAGGACAACTCATGGGAACCAGTCAATAACGTTAATGCTCCTCGCTTGCTCCGTCAGTTTCATCAGAGGTACCCACACAAGCCTGGCCTGAGGTCATCCGGAGGTTGTTCCTAAGGGGGGAGTAATGTAAGGTTCTGTGTACATGTTCCTGAAACTCAGTTTGTTCGTCAGCCATTTTACTTTCTGTCTTGCTGCAGCTATCTTGCCCTCAGTCAAAATGGAGTTTCCAGCTTGCATGTTCCCGCCCTGATTCTCTCCTTTTGCTTCTTAAGCAGCCACAGCTGAGCAATCAGTGCTTCAGAATCTAGCCTGCAGTGAACCTGTGACCTGACTCCTAAAGCCTTGGACCTTGTACTCCAGCTATTCCTACTGAGGAACTCTGAAGCACTTGTGGACTCTGAACCCTGCTCTTTGAAAGACCCACGTTTGCATGGACTTACGGTAACAGAGAAGAAGATCCTGAACCTGTTGTGGAGAGTGATTGCTGAGCTTAGATTACTCTGGCCTGCTGTGTCTCCTGCTTCTGTGTCTGCAAACTGTGTGACTATTTTTGCCAACTTGTATGAAGTAATACAAGACTTTCTATATCAAACCTGTGTCTCATGTATTTTCATCGCACCCAAGCACAAGACGCTATATGAACTGTACTACATACATTACACACAGTCAATCCTGCGCGTGCCAAAATTTAAATTTTTAATTTGGCATACTCCTGCGCATCACACATGTTCACTGAGAACGCTGCCCACACTTCTAACACCACCTGTGATAGATCGGCTCACTCGGTTGCACACGGAAGTAGTCACAGGAACACTGCGGCTTTAGAAATGCACTTAGTTTATTAGACATGACATAAACCAAGTTTAAGCACAAAAATAAACACTCTGAGCAAAACATCAAAACAAAATGGTAGCACTAGATACTGTCCTCGCATTAGTGGGGTTCAGCCCACTCAGGGTAAGCTAGACCCATGGTTCAGGCATAAACAAAACACAAACCACTTCTCTAGAGTGTTCCTCTCCAGGCACTGGCCCTCCTGCCTTTGGAGGCCAGCTACATAAGCTCCAGACCATGTGACTCCTCCGTCCTTGTGACTGATCACATGACCCTGACACCATACAGTCATGGCCAAAAGTTTTGAGAATGACACAAATATTATATTTTCACATGATCTGCTGCCCTCTGGTTTTTATGTGTGTTTTGGCAGATGTTTTTATCACAGACAGAAATATAATTGCAAACATATGAGTAACAAAAGCTTATATTGACAGTTAGAATGAGTTAATGCAGCAAGTCAATATTTGCAGTGTTGACCCTTCTTCTTCAGGACCTCTGCAATTCTCCCTGGCATGCTCTCAATCAACTTCTGGACCAAATCCTGACTGATAGCAGTCCATTCTTGCACAATCAATGCTTTCATTTTGTCAGAATTTTTAGGTTTTTGTTTGTCCACCCGTCTCTTGATGATTGACCACAAGTTCTCAATGGGATTAAGATCTGGGGAGTTTCCAGGCCATGGACCCAAAATCTCTATGTTTTGTTCCCTGAGCCATTTAGTTATCACCTTTGCTTTATGGCAAGGTGCTCCATCATGCTGGAAAAGGCATTGTTGATCGCCAAACTGCTCTTGGGGGGTTGGGAGAAGTTGCTCTTGGAGGACATTCTGGTACCATTCTTTATTCATGGCTGTGTTTTTAGGCAAGACTGTGAGAGAGCCGATTCCCTTGGCTGAGAAGCAACCCCACACATGAATAGTTTCAGGATGCTTAACAGTTGGCATGAGACAAGACTGGTGGTAGCGCTCACCTTGTCTTCTCCGAATGAGGCGTTTTCCTGATGTCCCAAACAATCGAAAAGGGGATTCATCAGAGAAAATAACTTTACCCCAGTCCTCAGCAGTCCACTGCCTGTACCTTTTGCAGAATATCAGTCTGTCCATGATGTTTTTTCTGGAGAGAAGTGGCTTCTTTGCTGCCCTCCTTGAGACCAGGCCTTGCTCCAAGAGTCTCCGCCTCACAGTGCGTGCAGATGCACTCACACCTGCCTGCTGCCATTCCTGAGCAAGCTCTGCACTGTTGGTAGCCCGATCCCGCAGCTGAAACACTTTTAAGAGACGGTCCTGGCGCTTGCTGGTTTTTCTTGGGCGCCCTGGAGCCTTTTTGGCAACAATGGAACCTCTCTCCTTGAAGTTCTTGATGATGCGATAGATTGTTGACTGAGGTGCAATCTTTCTAGCTGCGATACTCTTCCCTGTTAGGCCATTTTTGTGCATTGCAGTGATGACTGCACGTGTTTCTTTAGAGATAACCATGGTTAACAGAAGAGAAACAATGATGCCAAGCACCAGCCTCCTTTTAAAGTGTCCAGTCGTGTCATTCTTACTTAATCATGACAGATTGATCTCCAGCCATGTCCTCATCAACACCCACACCTGTGTTAATGGAGCAATCACTGAAAAGAGGTTAGCTGGTCCTTTTAAGGCAGGGCTGCAATGATGTTGAAATGTGTTTTGGGGGATAAAGTTCATTTTCTAGCCAAATATTGACTTTGCAAGTAATTGCTGTTAAGCTGATCACTCTTTATTACATTCTGGAGTATATGCAAATTGCCATTAGAAAAAGTGAAGCAGTAGACTTTGTAAAAATTAATATTTGTGTCATTCTCAAAACTTTTGGCCATGACTGTACAGATCTGGTCAGCACATGGTATGCCGGCTCTGCAGGTAGAGATAAGGTGGACTTTCTCCCACCCAATCTATCCCTGTGTGTGCTGCGGTCATTCCCAAATAAGACTGAGTATTTTGAGCACTCAAGAATGACACTGTACACACACGGTGACAGAATAGCATTCCATCAATACTGAGTACTTTATTTTAGCACAAACATGTTTCATTGTTGCGTATAAAAAAGGGGTGGTTAGTTAATTACCATATTGTTTAGCTTCAATGTTATTGGTTATCTAAATATATATGGAATATTGTGATCAAGGCATATATACACTGCTCAAAAAAATTAAGGGAACACTCAAATACCACATCCTAGATTTCACTGAATGAAATATTCCAGTTGCAAATCTTTATTCATTACATAGTTGAATGCGTTGAGAACAATAAAACATAAAAATTATCACTTTAAATCAAAATTAATATCCCATTGAGGTCTGGATTTGGAATGCTCAAAATCAAAGTGGAAAATCAAATTACAGGATGATCCAACTTCAGTGGCAATGCCTCAAGAGTCAAAACAAAGAAATGATGCTCAGTTGTTTGTGTGTGGCCTCCAAGTGCCTGTATGGCCTCACTAAAACACCTGGACATGCTCCTGATGAGGCGGCAAATCATCTCCTGAGGGATCACCTCCCAGACCTGGACTAAAGAATCCACCAACTCCTGGACAGTCTGTCGTGCAACATGACGTTGGTGGATGGAGCGAGACCTGATGTCCCAGATGTGCTCAATCGGATTCAGGTCTGGGAAATGGGCAGGCCAGTCCATAGCTTCAATGCCTTCATCTTGCAGGAACTACTGACACACTCCAGCACATGAGGTCTGGCATTGTCCTGCATTAGGAGGAACCTAGAGCCAACCGCACCAGCATATGGTCTCACAAGGGGTCTGAGGATCTCACCTCGGTAACTAACGGCAGTCAGGCTACCTTTGGCGAGCACATGGAGGACTGTGCGGCCCTCCAAAGAAATGCCACCCCACACCATTACTGACCCACTGCCAAAGCGGTCATGCTGAAGGATGTCGCAGGCAGCAGATCGCTCTCCACGTTGTCTCCAGACTCTGTCACATCTGTCACATGTGCTCAGTGTGAACCTGCTTTCATCTGTGAAGAGCACAGGGTGCCAGTGGCGAATTTGCCAATCCAGGTGTTCTGTGGCAAATGCCAAGCATCCTGCACGGTGTTGGGCTGTGAGCACAACCCCCATCTGTGGACGTCAGGCACTCAGACCATCCTCATAGAGTCGGTTTCTAACCGTTTGTGCAGACACATGCACATTTGTGGCCTGCTGGAGGTCATTTTTGCAGGGCTTTGGCAGTGCTCCTCCTGTTCCTCCTTGCATAGATGCGGAGGTAGCGGTCCTGCTGCTGGGTTGTTGCCCTCCTATGGCCCTCTCCACATCTCCTGGTGTACTGGCCTGTCTCCTGGTAACCCCTCCTGCCTCTGGACACTACCCTGACAGACACAGCAAACTTTCTTGCCACAGGTCGCATTGATGTGCCATCCTGTGACATTGATATGACATTGATATGTCACACTACATAAAGAGAAAGAGAAAATTGTAATCAATGATGAATTACATTTTAGCATACCTTTACCTATTTTACCACATGTGGCCATGAATACATAGTGGCCATGAATACATAGGCCCTGAATGGGAATGTTCAAATACTAACACGTTTTATGGTTATCTGTCTCTTTTCTCTTAGGTGGGGATTTCTGAAGATGCTGAACACTGATAAATGTGAGAATGACTGTAGCACCCGCCTCTCTGCCTGCAATCCTTCTCTCCCTGCAAAGACATCAGCACACTCACCGCCAAGGCTCCCGTCCTGATTCTTCAGGGTCTGCTACTGCCCGGGGTGCACGCACTCCTAGCAGGTCTCCAGGCACTGTGCTTAGAGCGCGCACGCGTACACTTTCTCTTTCTTAATGGGGCTGCGCGCATTCCTCTAAAGTGTCCCCAGCTAACAGCTAGAGGTCTCTTACTATTTAAACCACCTCCTCCAACATGAAGGTGCCTGTGCAATGTTGTGAGTTTGTTCCTAACACGTTTGTCAGTTCTCAGGTCCCTGTACTAACATCTCATCTCAGTCTGCTGCACCCGCCAGTGCTTCCTTCAACGGTAGCAGAGCCAGCTGCACCCGCTAGTGCTTACCTCAACAGCAGTAGAGCCAGCTGCACCCGCCAGTGGTCATCTCTCTGTCAGACTGTCCTGTTTGCACCTGCTGTTCCTGTCATCTTCTCTACCTGCCTGCATCTGTTGGACATTCCCCCGGGCCATTCCAGTTATCCTCTCCTAGGGGTCATTCGCCATCTACCCAAGGTCAGTTCTGGAGTAGCACCTGAATCACCACCCTTATCTCTCCACAGACGGCTGTGTTGTTAGCTGCTGTGTGTAAAAGGTCGGATTAGGTGAGGATCCTAGTAACGCCCCTCCAGGTCTTCCTTGGGCTTTGGCACAGTGGTTCCACCACCCAGCCCGTTACAATGACCTGTGCAGATTTCATATTGAACTTGTTTGTTAATTTTTTAAAGCATTTTATATTAATCCTATCAAGGATGCCTTCTACCATTTTTTTTTACATAATAAAATCTGTGGAATTTAATTGTTCTAGTAACTTGATCTCTAGCAAGCTTTTTGCTATTTCAAGCCAAGTGATCATATTATGCTTTTTTCTACAATCCAACATAATTTGTACTATCCGGTGGGAAATTGTTGTACCCATCTTTATTGTCAGCTGTTGTACACAGTCTCTTTCTCATAATAAAGATTACTTTGGGGAATGCACACAATATTTTCCCAGGATACGGCAGCCCAGAGTCTCACATGCAGCTGTGGTTAGATAAAGACTGTGACAACAACAGCATGTAAAGGACGGAACGGCAACCATGGAACAGTTGTTAAATATGCCCACTAAATACTTTATGTATCCAAGAAATTCCTAGCTGTCAGAGCTGAATAAGGTCATTTACACTTAGAAAGCTATTTTTCATCAAAACACATTATGCATTATGTACAACTATTAAGGGAAATGCAGTAACAAAACTGTAGCTTTTTTTTCGTGCATTTTTGAATGCAGATAAACAAAGAAAATGGGAAAAATTGCATAAAAAAGCATTATTCTTGGAGATTGCTGCATTTAAAAAAGCCACAACCCCCAAAATCCCACAACATGCCAAAAATACTGAATCTAGACATTTCAATTCTTTGCTGTATATTTTAAGGCTATGTACCCACAATGAGTTTTTTTGAATATTTGATATTGCAGATTTTCTGCACTTATTAAGTAAATTAGGTAACTTGTGTTTTTGACTGTTTTTGAGCTGTTTTACATGCATTTTTCGTGTGATTTTCACTGTGTTTTTGTCTCTTTTTGGTAGGTCATGTTTTAAATAAAAATGCTTTGTTTTTGATATTTCTTGGTATTTTGCTTTGACAACTTTATTGATTCAGTCTTGTGTGTATTACATGCGTTTTTTATGGTTCAGCTATGGAAATGCATTAAAAACATTTGTTTTTTACTTGTCGATTTTCCGCACATAATGTAAATCTTTGGTGGAAAGATTTGCATTAGATTTGCCGGAGAAATTGACATGTTGAAGATTTGAAACACACACCTAAAGGTGAGTTTATGCTGAGTTAAAAATTAAAATTGCACAGTGGGCATGAGATTTCCATAAATTTCCACTGGATCCGTAAGGTTGTGTGCCCACAATGAGGTTTTGGTGAGTTTTGTCACTGTGTATTTTCGCTGAGCCAAAAACGCAGCATGTTATAATTCTAGGAGAGTGAATAGCATTTATAGAATTACGCAGGTAAAAATGTCGACATACGGCAAAAAAAATTTTTGTTTCAAAATTCTGAATTTTTTCAAAACTTAGAAAGGAAATCATTGCAAGTTTAGTATTATCATAAGTGACCCATAAAATCATATTGCCAGGTTATTTTTACAGCACAATGAACACTATACAAAATATCAACATGACTGTAGGAAGTTCATATACGGTTATATTGATGGAAAAAAAAAAGTTATGGCTTTTGGAATAACGCGAGAAGACAAAAGGGCAAAAACAAAAAACTCACTGGGAGGATCTTTCACCAATTTTAGTATGTTAAACTGGCCACACCATTGAATAGTGGCTGTACAGCTGAATAAAATTGTATATTTTTTCTATTTCTATATCCCCACTTTGTTTGTTCTATGTTAAGCATCTTACTGATATGCTGTACTTTGAAAATAACAAGATTGTACACATAAAACAACATATTAATCTGCACCGCAAACTAGAACATTGTCTCTATGAAAATTTAATGGCACAGGATTTTGCTGGTAAAACTGAACGATTTAAAAGTCATGTTTTTATATTGTCCTTTTGGAGAGCAGTTCAGTTACAGAAACAACATTTGATTGTCAGGAGGACGAAAACTGCAAGTTTTCTAGGTGAAAATGTTTATGGCAACACTCCCTCTTGGGAGTTTTTAGAAGGGCTTTTCTATTTTCTGAAACAGTTTTGAAGAGTTTTTGAAGTATTTTGAAAGCATTTTTTTTTATTAGAAAGCATCTAGTTTGGAAAGGATGCTATCAGGAGCCACTTGCCAAAGAAATTACATGCACTTAGTTTTTTTCTACCAGGCATTTTAAAAACCAGAAGCAGAATAAAATAACACTTAGGGCCTGTGCACACGTTGCGGATTTGCCTGCGGATTTTTCCGCGCCGAATCCGCACCTCTTGGCAGAAAACGCATGTCCTTTTTTGACGCGGTTTTGACGCGGTTTTTCATGCTTTTTCTCATGCGGTTTTGTATGCATTTTTGACAGCTAAATAAAGATATGTTGTTTAACAAAAAAAAAAGATTTGTGATGTAATTTCTTGTCCAACCTCCTCTTTTACATTTGTCCAACCCACACTCCATTACACACACACAGATAGAGATAAAAAGATAGATAATAGATACCGATAGATAGATAGATAAAAAATACATAGAATAGATGGATAATAGATAGTTAGAAATATATATAGAAAGATAGATATATAGATAGACAGAAAGATATATAGGTAGATAGATAGATGATAGATAAAATGGTACATAAATAAAGACACACGTGTACACACACACAAAATCTTAACGCAGTATAGTTATTAAAAAAAAAATAGGAAAAAAAATGATGTGGGCTCCCGCGCAATTTTCTGCGCCAGAGGGGGAAAGCCGACAGCCGGGGCCAATATTTCTAGCCTGGGAAGGGGTTAATACTCATGGATCTTCCCAGGCTATGAATATCAGCCCGCAGCTAGCCTTTACTGGCTATTAAAATAGGGGGACCCCCCAAAAAAATGACGTGGGGTCCCCCAGTATTTTCTAGCCAGAAAGGCTATGCAGACAGCTGCAGGCTGATATTCAAAGCCTTGGAAGGGGCCATGGATATTGGCGCCCCCCCTGGCTAAAAATACCAGCACCCAGCCACCCCAGAATTGGCGCATCTGTACGATGCGCCAATTCCGGCACTTAGCCCCTCTCTTCCCACTCCCCTGTAGTGGTGGGATATGGGGTAATAAGGGGTTAATATCACCTTGCTATTGTAAGGTGATATTAAGCCCGGTTAATAATAGAGAGGTGTCAATAAGACGCCTATCCATTATTAATCTTATATTAAGAAAGGGTTAAAAAAAACAACACACGCATAAGAATAAATTATTTTAATGAAATAAAACACAACACGGATCCAAGCGACGCCCTCGATCTCCTGTAATAAAACGTAAAAAAATAAAACAACCGTATACGCCATGTCCGACGCAGTCCAATTAATAACGAATGTCCCACGATGATCTCCCCTACAGAACAGTGACATCAGGTGATGCTACTGCTCTGTAGGGCCTCCCAGTGATGAACTGACAGGAGACAATGGCTCCTGCAGTGCATCACTGAGGTTACCCGAGTTCAGAGTCTCACTTTATGGCAATGCTGCGTGGGAATTTTCTCACCCAGCATTGCCGTGAGAGAATGAATGGAAGTGACGTCATTCTCTCCCGGCGGCAGAGCGGTACACAGATCGATGGCGTCGGGGAATAGGTGAGTATATACTCTATGTGTTGTATGTCATGTGTGTGTTCTATATGTCATGTGTATGTTATATGTTGTATGTCATGTATGTTTTTTTTTTTTTACATTCAGCACATTAGTCGGATGATGAGACTACTACTGTCCCATCATTGGCTAATGTGTCAGTCACTGTCACTGTAGCAGGCCTGCATACACCGATCACGCACACAGCCCCGCACACCACCGCACACACACCGATCACGCACACAGCCCCGCACACCGCTGCACACACACCGATCACGCACACAGCCCTGCACATATACCGATCACGCACATACACCGAGCACGCACACAGCCCCGCACACCGATCACGCAGACACCGGCACACAATCACCACCCACACACATAGCGCCGCACACTATACACGCCCACGCACCGCCCACACACATAGCGCCGCACACTATACACGCCCACGCACCGCACACAGACATAGCGCAGCACACTATACACGTCCATGCACCGCCCACACACATAGTGCCGCACACTACACACGCCCACATTCGGCCCACACACTTCCCTCCTCCCGAACTGCAGCGGTTTCACCCGCAGTAAAACCGCAGATCTTTTTTAGACCTGCGGTTTTGCTGCGGAAATGCCCGACTCAATGCAAGTCAATGGGCGCTGAACCGCTGCAGTTCTGCACAAAGAATTGACATGCTGCGGAAAATAAAGCGAGGCGAAATCGCACGTTTTTTTCCGCAGCATGTGCACAGCAGACATGCGGTTCCCATTGGATTGCATTGCATGTGCACTGTGCTGCGGGTTGGATGCATTTCCGCACGTTGAAAAACGCAGCAGAAACGCATCTAAAAGCGCAAAGTGTGCATGGGGCCTAAACGTCTGATTTATAATAGAAATGAATCTTTTTTTTATTGTTTTTTGGGTGACTTTAGGCAATCAGCACAGCGTATACAGTGGTCAAAAGACAGGTGCTAATAAACTGCTCTCCATCTTCTCTATAGGGAGTCCAGCGGTGTCAGGACCCTGCTTTGCAATGATGTTCTAAAATGTAGTTATGGAGTAATATGTAGACTGCCCCAATGTTTAAAGCCAATGCATAGTCCTGAAGCTCAAAGGCGTAATTTAAAGTCCCAATGCAAAAGCTCTAACGGGTCCCCAATTATTGCAATCTATATTAGTGATGATCTTTTTATTTAGGCGAAAGTGACCTTTTGGGCCCTCTAGTCTCCAGGGCCTGTATGAAATTACAACCCTTTACTGCATATAGAGGAACTAAGTGAATACCTGATCACCTGGAACTCCACCACTTCCAACCTTTCCCTTTAGAAAACAGAAAAGTCAGTAATATAAAATTTGCAAAAAATATTCTAAGATAAAGAAAAGAAAGATTGGAACACAGAAAAAAATCAACAAATGTTTACTTGTATATTAACTCCTTAGTGACAGGCAATTTTGGCCTTTGTGTCTAAACCTCATTTTTAAATTGACATGTGTCACTTTAGGTTGTAATAACTTTGGCACTCACATATCCTATTGATGCTATGCATGTTTTTTCATTATGCATTGTACTTTATGACAGTGGTAAATTTAGATGTTTTAAATTTATTTATTAAGTTACCTGAAATTTGATGAAAATTTTGAAAAATTAGGAATTTTAAGACTTTGAATTTTGTTACCTATAACTCAGTCATAGCACAGAAAAAAATATATAAATAGCATTTACAATATAAATATGAATGACCACAATGGCGCTCATGACTAGCCTGCTAACCCAGCTGCAGGTAATCTGACCAATCAACTTTTCGCTAAAATTTGGAATAAAATATGAAGTTGTGAATCTGCGCTTAGAAGGAGGATTGGGATTATATGTTTCCTCCGACAGGGTTTTTAGAGTAATACTTATAGAAACCACTCAACCTACAGTCATGGCCAAAAGTTTTGAGAATGACACAAATATTATATTTTCACATGATCTGCTGCCCTCTGGTTATTATGTGTGTGTTTGACAGATGTTTTTATCACAGACAGAAATATAATTGCAAACATATGAGTAACAAAAGCTTATATTGACAGTTAGAATGAGTTAATGCAGCAAGTCAATATTTGCAGTGTTGACCCTTCTTCTTCAGGACCTCTGCAATTCTCCCTGGCATGCTCTCAATCAACTTCTGGACCAAATCCTGACTGATAGCAGTCCATTCTTGCACAATCAATGCTTTCATTTTGTCAGAATTTTAGGTTTTTGTTTGTCCACCCGTCTCTTGATGATTGACCACAAGTTCTCAATGGGATTAAGATCTGGGGAGTTTCCAGGCCATGGACCCAAAATCTCTATGTTTTGTTCCCTGAGCCATTTAGTTATCACCTTTGCTTTATGGAAAGGTGCTCCATCATGCTGGAAAAGGCATTGTTGATCACCAAACTGCTCTTGGAGGGTTGGGAGAAGTTGCTCTTGGAGGACATTCTGGAACCATTCTTTATTCATGGCTGTGTTTTTAGGCAAGACTGTGAGAGCCGATTCCCTTGGCTGAGAAGCAACCCCATACATGAATGGTTTCAGGATGCTTAACAGTTGGCATGAGACAAGACTGGTGGTAGCGCTCACCTTGTTTTCTCCGAATGAGGCGTTTTCCTGATGTCCCAAACAATCGAAAAGGGGATTCATCAGAGAAAATAACTTTACCCCAGTCCTCAGCAGTCCACTGCCTGTACCTTTTGCAGAATATCAGTCTGTCCATGATGTTTTTTCTGGAGAGAAGTGGCTTCTTTGCTGCCCTCCTTGAGACCAGGCCTTGCTCCAAGAGTCTCCGCCTCACAGTGCGTGCAGATGCACTCACACCTGCCTGCTGCCATTCCAGAGCAAGCTCTGCACTGCCGGTAGCCCGATCCCGCAGCTGAAACACTTTTAAGAGACGGTCCTGGCGCTTGCTAGCCTTTCTTGGGCCCCTAGAGCCTTTTTGGCAACAATGGAACCTCTCTCCTTGAAGTTCTTGATGATGCGATAGATTGTTGACTGAGGTGCAATCTTTCTAGCTGCGATACTCTTCCCTGTTAGGCCATTTTTGTGCATTGCAATGATGACTGCACGTGTTTCTTTAGAGATAACCATGGTTAACAGAAGAGAAACAATGATGCCAAGCACCAGCCTCCTTTTAAAGTGTCCAGTGGTGTCATTCTTACTTAATCATGACATATTGATCTCCAGCCATGTCCTCATCAACACCCACACCTGTGTTAATGGAGCAATCACTGAAAGGAGGTTAGCTGGTCCTTTTAAGGCAGGGCTGCAATGATGTTGAAATGTGTTTTGGGGGATAAAGTTCATTTTCTAGCCAAATATTGACTTTGCAAGTAATTGCTGTTAAGCTGATCACTCTTTATAACATTCTGGAGTATATGCAAATTGCCATTAGAAAAAAGTGAAGCAGTAGACTTTGTAAAAATTAATATTTGTGTCATTCTCAAAACTTTTGGCCATGACTGTACAGTGATAGGGTGCACATAATAGGTTAGTAGCCTTATAGTGCCTTCAACAGAATATACAATTAATTTTACAGTATTTTCTGAGTGCGGTAATATGCCATACACTACTGTTTCGGCACATGACAGAACTTGTAAGGGAATGAGCACTATTGGAAATTTAGAATGCAGATCTTGCTGCAATAGTTTGTGGGAGCCATTCGTCCCTGTGGTACTGGAATAGCAGAAACCTACCACCGAACTGATCACATTTTGGAAACGACACCGCTCAATGAATTCATCAAGGGGTGTGGTAAGAATTTTGCAAACAGGTCTCTCAGAGAATTTAATAAATTGGACAGTAAAATAAAAAAAAAAATAATTGTGGCCATGGACCACTCCCAATACCCAGAGTGGAGGAAGAGATCTGTTCCACTTAATCCTACAGATTTCTAAGGTTTTTCTAAATCTGACTTGGTCAAATAGCTTGACCAAGTCCACACTAACTTATAACGCTTACCGAATAAGCTGCAGAAGTAACCCGGCTTCCTGGATCACTCAGGCTGATCAGCTGTTTGGCTCCGCAGCTGCAGGTGTCGCGGCTGTGTGACAGTCATGACACATGCATGGAGAGCCTGTTTGTTGAGGTAACATCCTCACAGGTGAGGATGTTACCTTTAGTAGCCATTCAAACCCCTGGAACGCTTTAACGAATCCAGCTGATTCTGAGACTGTTTTTTGTGACATATTGAACTTCGCGTTAGTGGTAAAAATTTTTTTATATGACTTGCTTTTATTTATGAAAAAAATGGAAATATGGCGAAAATTTTGAAAATTTAGCAATTTTCAAACTTTAAATTTTTATGCCCTTAAATCAGAGAGATATGTCACATAAATTTCTTAATAAATAACATTTCCCACATGTCTACTTTACATCTGCACAATTTTGAGAACAAAATTTTTTTTTGTTACGAAGTTATAAAGGTTAAAAGTTGACCAGCGATTTCTCATTTTTACAACACCATTTTTTTTTAGGGACCACATCACATTTGAGGGGTCTATATGATAGAAAATACCCAAAAGTGACACCATTCTAAAAACTGCACCCCTCAAGGTGCTCAAAAAACATTCAAGAAGTTTATTAACCCTTTACATGCTTCACAGGAGCTGAAGCAATGTGGAAGGAAAAAATTAACATTTAACTTTTTTTGCAAAAACTTTACTTCGGAACCAATTTTTTTATTTTCACAAGTGTTAAAAGAAAAAATGAGCCACAAAATTTGTTGTCCAATTTCTCCTGAATACGCCGATACCCCATATGTGGGGGTAAACCACTTTTTGGGTGCACGGCAGAGGTCGCAAGGGAAGGAGCGCCGTTTGACTTTTTCCACGCAGATTTGGCTGGACGCCATGTCGCGTTTAGAGAGCCCCTGATGTGCCTAAACAGTGGAAACCCCCAACAAGTGACCCCTTTTTGGAAACTAGACCCCTTAAGGAACTTATCTAGTTTTGTGGTGAGCACTTTGAACCTCCAAGTGCTTCACAGAAGTTTATAACGTAGAGCCGTGAAAATAAAAAATCATATTTTTTCCACAAAAATTATATTTTCACCCCAATTTTTATTTTCCCAAGGGTAACAAGACCCCAAAAGTTTTTGTGCAATTTGTCCTGAGCATGCTGATACCCCATATGTGGGGATAAACAACTGTTTGGGTGCATGGCAGAGCTTGGAAGGGAAGGAGCGCCGTTTGACTTTTTCAACGCAGAATTGGCTGGACGCCATGTCGCGTTTATAGATGCCCTGATGTGTCTAAACAGTGGAAACCCCCCACAAGTGACCCGATTATGGAAACTAGTGTGAACAAGTCACTCCTTGTTGATTATAACCGTAATGGTGCCTTGATTAGGGATGCCACTCCCATATTAACATATCATAAAGGTAAATCTGGCACTCAAAATTGTAATAAAGAAAAATAATTTTATTTTAGAAATGCAATCCACAACATGTAACGTTTCGGTCAAAACATCAGACCTTCTTCAGACAGATTGCAAAGGAGACTGTTTAGAAAGGCAAAATGGTGGATACATGTCCATAAAGTTTTCTTGTGAAAAAGCGCTGCATAAGTAAAGCAGTATAGTGGTTCTGCTGTGAGGTAAGGCGCTCCTTAGAACCCCAAAATTGGTGTGCAATTTGTCCTGAGTATGCTGATACCCCATATGTTGGGGTAAACCACTGTTTGGGCGCACGGCAGGGCTCGGAAGGGAGGGAGCGCCATTTGACTTTTTGAACGCCACGTCGTGTTTGGAGACCCCCTGATGTGCCTAAATAGTGGAAACCCCTCAATTCTGGCTCCAACCCTAACCCCAACATGCCCCTAACCCTAATCCTAACCCTAATCCTGACCTAATTCACCCTAATTCCAACCCTAATTGTAAACCTAACCCTAATTGTAACCCTAACCCTAATTGTAACCCTAACCCTAATTCCAACCCTAACCCTAATTATAACCCTAACCCTAAGGCTGGGTTCATATTGCGTTTTACCAGCCCATTCAACACATAGCGTTGATGGGCTGGTAACGGTATAGCATAACGTGATCGCGTTATGCTATACCCACTAGCGCAGAGGAATCAGCGATGATTCATCTGCGCTAGCGGTGACGGAGCCTAGACGCTGCAGCCCGTGTCCGAGGCTCCGTCACTGAATAACGGCACGTCGCGAACGCATGCCGCTTTACGACATGCGTTGCGATGCGCCCTCAAATGGGGATGAATGGCAGTGTTAACGGACTGCGTTAAACCGCGTTATACCGCGGTGTAACGCAGTCCGTCTATCGGACTGCCATAACGCAGTATGAACCCAGCCTAACCCTAACCCTAATGCTAACCCTAACCCTGATGCTAACCCTAATTATAACCCTAACCGTAATTCTAACCCTAATTCTAACCCTAATGGAAAAATGAAAATAAATAAAATTTCTATATTTTATTATATGTCCCTAACTAAGGGGGTGATAAAGGGGGGGTTTATGTACTGTTTTTTTTATTTTGATCACTGTGAAAGTTTATCACAGTGATCAAAATGTACATTCAGGAGAATGAATGAAAAATTTTTGAATCTGCGCATGCGCCCGCCATTTTTTTTTTTTACAGGATGCTGGAGGATCGGAGGACAGGGGGCGCTGACGGAGGACAGGGGCGCTGACGGAGGACAGGGGGAGGATCGGAGGACACAGGGGCCACAGGAAGGTACAGGGGGGGAGATCGGGGGTCCCGGGGACCCTATTTCTCTCCCCTCTAATGTGCGATCACATCAGAGGGGAGAGAAATTTACAGGCAGGATCGCGGCTGTGTGTTTTCTTTTGCGATCGCCTTTATATGGCGATCGCAAAAGAGTAGTGACTGTGGGGGTCCCTATTATGTTCTCTGGGGTCTCGGCTACCCCAGGCAGCCAAGACCCCAGAGAAAATCGCCCAACCCCCCCCGGCACCTCGCTGCGGGCGCACTGAGCATGCGCCCACCATTTTCTCGGCATCGCAGCATGGCGGCGGCACCGGCGGAGACTGGAGGGCCCCAAGACCACCAGGGGCCACAGTGGGGGTCCCGGGGACCCTATTTCTCTCTCCTCTGATGTCGGATCACATCAGAGGAGAGAGAAATTAAATGGCACAAAGGATTTTTTTTGTTGCGATCGCCGTTATAGGGTTAATAACGGCGATCGCAACATCGGTGTCGGTAAAAACCGACCCGATTCATGTTCTCTGGGGTCTCGGCTACCGGGGGTAGCCAAGACCCCAGAGAAAATCCGACTGTGGGGGGCGCTATTCACTTTTTCCACAGCGCTGTTAATTAACATTAAGCACTGGAAAATCGCTAAGAAGATTGCCAATGTTGAATATATAAGTCAATGGCTGGCAAAGCGAGGTGTTGTTTCAGCCAGCTCTTTTTATTTTATTACAGGAGCTATTTTTGAGCACTTATCGTTCATCAATAGCCTGTATCTTATGGGTCATTACCGAGAGCGCTCACAAAAGCGCTATCAAAAATGCTAGTAAAGCACGTGCTTTGGAGTTCTAAAACAGTGGCAGCATAAGGGTGCTTTCACACTTCCGCTACATATGCACTACAGGCTGCCTGTTCGCTTCTGTAATGCCGCCGTTCCGCTAACCTGCAGCGGAACAAAAAGAAGAAAATGCTTTTCTTTTTGTTCTGACACTGATAGCCGAATGCGGTATTACGAAAGCGAACGGGCGGCTGCAGATCGCGGAACCCAGCCGTTAACTTCTATGGGCAATGTAAGCAGAATGCCAGAATTCCGCCAGCATTGCCCCGGGGTCAGCTGGATGTCAGATCCAGAGCGAATCGACCTCTGGCGGCCCCAAACACAAGTGTGAAAGCACTTTTAAAATTACAGTGTGCAAGAGGCCTAAAATCAAAACAATTTTGAACTTTTACCTGACCCAGCACTGACCTGCTTTGTTGCAAGTTTTGTTGCAGATGTAAGGCTGTGTTTCCATGGTACGGAAACACAGCGCTTTGGACGGAGCGGAAATTCCGCTCCGCCCAAAGCCCCGCCCCCTTCTGAACGCACGCTCATTCCAATGTGTTCAGGACACCTCCGGAACACATCCGGAATGACCGCAGGGCTACATAGCCCTGTGTTATTTCCCTTGCGGCGAGGCAGCGTCGCCGCAAGGGACTAGGACATGCTGCGGTCTGAAAAGACGCGCCGCATGTCCGGAAACGCAGGTCTTCCACCTGCGTGTTTTGCAGCATAGTGGAGACGGGATTTCTTGAAATTCCCTCCACTATGCTGTAACATCTGGACGCTGCGTGTTTGACGCTGCGACAACGCACAGCGTCAAACACGCAGCTAATCCGGACTGTTTCCTGATAGTGGAAACATACCCTAACAAGTAGCAGGTCAGATGTCCTGCAATTTACATTAGACTAGCTTTTATTCCTTCTGTACATCAGAATATAGCAGTGTCTGAAATCTCCACAAAGAGAGAAGTGTACTGCCACAAAAAATCAGTCAGCTTCCACAGCAATTCACTTTCTACAACTATGAATCCAAACGTGGAAGGAGGAAGTTGGTCCATGAGAATCACATTTACTTATTTTCCAAACGAACTGCTGATGATGTCCATTCCATCTGGGTATGTGAAAAACGGTCGACTTGCAAGGGACGTGTTTGGACCAATTAAGAATGAATTTGCCCGTTGGATACGCATGATACCTGCCCTGGCCTTTATACCACCACAGAATGTTGTGCAATCATTTGAAGAATTGGTGGAAGATCCTGACTTTCCACAAGAAGCAATACCTATTGCCAACCAGGCTCGGATTGGCCCACCGGAGAACCAGAGGATTCTCCGGTGGGCCCAGGCACTGTCACCTGCTGGCTTACTGGTCAGCAGCTGCCTAGGGCCCCCACTGCTCCAGCGGCCCCCCGCAAGTGGCTATGGGGGTCCTGAGTCAAGGGGGCCCGCCCTGTGCCTGCGTAGCAGCAGCTGGAGACAGGATCCTGTCCCCGCTGCTAAAGCTAAATGAATATTCACGCTTCCCCATGCCTCTATGTGCGTGGAGAGGCGTGAATACCATTTCTCTTTAATAGCGGGCAGTGTTAGTCGCAGGCTGCAGCTAACACTGCCCGCATGTAAAGCCCCACGCACCCACACACACACACAGAGACACACACAAATACTCACAGCGCAGCACATCTTCCTGGCTTCCTGCACGGCTCTTCCTGTCTGAGAGAGCCCAGCTGGGTGACGTCATCATCCAGCACTGGGTCTCAGACAGAAAGAGAACAGGCTGCCGTGATGTGCTGCTGCTGCTGGGAGGTGAGCTGTGCTGTGTGTCTCTGTGCCTTGTGTGTGTATGTGGTGTGATGCTTTGTGTGTGTGTTTGTGTGAGAGAGAGAGAGGGTTGGTGGGGGGAGGCAGTGATGGAGGTGATGGGCAATAATTGTGGGGGGAGGCAATGATGAAGGTGATGGGCAAAGATGGTGGGGGGAGGCAACGATAGAGGTGATGGGCAATGATGGCGATGGGGGAGGCAGCGATGGAGGTGATGGGAAATGATGGCAGTGGGGGGAGGCAGCGATGGAGGTGATGGGCAATGATGGCGGTGGGAGGAGGCAGGGATGGAGGTGATGGGCAATGATGGCGGTGGGGGGAGGCAACGATGGAGGTGATGGGCAATGATGGCGGTGGGGGGCAGCGATGGAGGTGATGGGCAATGATGGCGGTGGGAGGAGGCAGGGATGGAGGTGATGGGCAACGATGATGGTGGGGGAGGAAATGATAAAGGTGATGGGCAATGATGGCAGTGGGAGGAGGCAGGGATGGAGGTGATGGGCAATGATGGCAGTGGGGGGAGGCAGCGATGGAGGTGATGGGCAATGATGGCGGTGGGAGGAGGCAGGGATGGAGTTGATGGGCAATTATGGCGGTGGGGGGAGGCAATGATGAAGGTGATGGGCAATGATGGCGGTGGGAGGAGGCAGGGATGGAGGTGATGGGTAATGATGGCGGTGGGGGGAGGCAGCGATGGAGGTGATGAGCAATGATGGCGGTGGGAGGAGGCAGGGATGGAGGTGATGGGCAATGATGGCGGTGGGGGAGGCAATGATGAAGTTGATGGGCAATGACGGTGGGGGAGGCAATGATGGAGGTGATGGGCAGTGATGGCGGTGGGAGGAGGCAGGGATGGAGGTGATGGGCAATGATGGCAGTGGGGAGGCAATGATTATGGTGGGGGAGGCAATGATGGAGGTGATGGGCAATGATGGTGGGGAAAGACAATGATAGAGGTGATAGGCAATGATGGAGGAGATAGGCAATGATGGTGGGGAGAGGCAATGATGGAGGTGATGGGCAATGATGGTGGTGGGGAGACAATGATGGAGGTGATGAAATGGACAATGATGGTGGTGGAAGAGGAGGCAATGATTGAGGTGGTGGAATGGGCAGTGATGGGGTTGTGGGGGAGAATGATAAGGGTGGTGGGGGAGAAGACAATGATAGAGGTGGTGATGAGGACAATGATGGGGTGGAGAGGGTCTGCATTATACTTTGAGGGGCTACATTATATTCTGTGGGGGGACTAAATTATTCTCAGGGGACTACATTATATTCTGGGGATATATCATACTATATGAGGGGGCTACAGTATACTCTATGGGGAGCTGCATTATATTCTGTGGTGGGGCTGCATTATGCTCTCAGGGGACTACATTATATTCTGGGGGCTACATATTACTATATGATGGGGCTACAGTATACTCTATGGGGGCCTGCATTATTCCGTCAGGGGACTACATTATGTTATGGGGGGCTATATCCTACTATATGAGGGGGACAGCATTATGCCCTATGAGGGGGCTACAGTATACTCTATGGGGGGGCAGCATTATGCCCTATGGGGGGCTACAGTATACTCTATGGGGGGCTGCATTATACCCTATGAGGGTGCTACATTATATTCTATGGTGGGGACTGCGATATACCTTATGAGGGGGTTGCATTATATTTTGTGGGGTGCTGTATTATATTCTATGAGAGAGGGCTGCATTATATTTTATGAGGGGGCTACATTATTTTCTGTGAGGGTGGCTACATTATATTCTGTGAGGGGGCTACATAATATTCTATGAGGGGGCTACCCCTCTATGATCCTACTGCAACCCCTACTACATAATTAAGACATGTACTACCTTATATTATACCCTGATATATAGCGTTTTACCGCACAATTGGCGGTCTTGTATTTATTTGTATGTAGCTACATAGTGGGCCCCAAGAATGATTTTCTCTGGTGGGCCCAAGGTGCTCCAGTCCGACGCTGTTGCTAACTATTTTGAATACGGCTATATCGGTCGAATGAATCGCAGAGGGCGTCAAGCACCTTTGTTTCCAGTTCAACTCTGGAATGTGTATGAACGAACATTGAATGATCAACAGCGAACAAATAATGATGTCGAAGGATGGCACCATAGCTTTCGAGAAACATGTGGTACTCTTTTCCAAAATATACAGTACAGACCAAAAGTTTGGACACACCTTCTCATTGAAAGATTTTTTCACACTTTACAAAAAAGTGTGAAACAACTGAAAATATGTCTAATATTCTAGATTCTTCAAAGTAGCCACCTTTTGCTTTGATTACTGCTTTGCATGCAGAAAAGGTGAACTGATGGACTCTACATGCCTAGTTCCCACCGTGAAGCATGGAGGAGGTGGTGTGATGATGTGGGGGTGCTTTTTCAACAGGACAATGACCCCAAACACACCTCCAGGCTATGTAAGGGCTATTTGACCAAGAAGGAGAGTGTTGGGATGCTACGCCAGATGACCTGGCCTCCACAGTCACCAGACCTGAACCCAATCGAGATGGTTTGGGGTGAGATGGACCGCACACTGCTTCAATTTTGAATAAATCCCCAAAGTGTCACCAGCAAAGCACCCCCACACCATCACACCACCTCCTCCATGCTTCACGGTGGTAACCAGGCATGTAGAATCCATCCCTTCACCTTTTCTGCGTGCAAAGCAGTAATCAAAGCAAAAGGTGGCTACTTTGAAGAACCTAGAATATAAGACATATTTTCAGTTGTTTCACACTTTTTTGTAAAGTGTAATGTATAATTCCACATGTGTTAATTCATAGTTTTGATGCCTTCAGTGTGATTCTACAATTTTCATAGTCATGAAAATACAGAAACATCTTTGAATGAGAAGGTGTGTCCAAACCTTTGGTCTGTACTGTATACCGGTTCATTAACTGTCTGAAACATCAGCAAGAGCTCCATAGTTTTGAAATTATTCAGATAATAGCAGGAAATCCCATCGCTGCAAGAAACAAAAAGTATGCTGCAATTTCAGCAAGGGTTAAACGTATTGTGCAAGATTTCAATAATAGAAGCTTGATGGATTATCTGAGAGGCATTGCCTACAACTTTGAATTTTAGTTCATGGTTGCATATTGTATGTTTTGAGAGCAGTGTTTTTAGCTGTAAAATCATTCAAGCATTATAACCTGTAATTTGTCTTTTCTCTTTTTCTCTAATCCTTCCCCTCTATACCTTTTTATGTTTCTTGTTACAACAGTTTTGATATATACAGTTAAAGCATAACGCTACAAAAAACATAAGTTATGTTATAGTACCTGTGCCCATGATATTCATTTCCAAAGGAGACCTTCCAGCAGCTTCACTTCTGTGTGAAAAGTCTCATCCAAGTTAAAGCTCCATGTGCTGCAGGATTTCAGTAGTTGCTAAGGAGGTTGTTTCTCCTTAGCAGCAGTACTTATGGATGGATTCTAGAGGCCGTGGCTGCACAGGAGCATGCAACTACCGTAACAATATATTCCCTATGATGTATAAAGGGCTGCTGGTTTACAGCCTTCTGCAAAGCCCCCCCCCATGTGTTCCGTCCTGTAACGGCTTTACACAAGCGGGGGGAGCCCTCCTCTTGTCCAGGACAGAGCACATGAGCGGAGGGTGAAGGGGAGCTTTGCAGAGGGCTGTGAGCAAGCAGCCCTGAATGTATCACAGGGAGCCAAGATCCGTTCTGCTACCAAGGGGGCACGACCTCCTTAGTAACCAATGAAATCCTACTATTTTCCTGTCTGTTTGTAAAATGACTTATCTAGAAAACAATGTTTTAGAATTAAAAAACTCATTTGATCAGAATTGTATATCTCATATGGTGTATTATTAGTGATAAGCGAATGTTCAGTTCAGGCAGGTCTTTAATTTCTAGAGGCAAAACATCCTGGGGGTGAAATGCTGGGGGCGAAATCTTCGTGTGCGAACTGCCGGGGGCGAAATGTTCGGGGGCGAAATGTTCGGGGGTGAACTACCGGGGGCAAAATGTTCGGGGGCGAACTGCCGGGAGTGAAATGCTGGGGGCGAAATGTTCGGGGGTGAACTACCGGGGGCAAAATGTTCGGGGGCGAACTGCCGGGAGCGAAATGCTGGGGGCGAAATGTTCGGGGGCGAACTGCCGGGGGCAAAATGTTCGGGGGGCGAACTTCCAGGGACGAAATGTTCGGGGGCGAAACATTCTGGGGACGAAATGCTGGGGGCGAAATGTTCGGGGGCGAACTGCCGGGGGCGAAATGTTAGGGAGCGAACTGCCGGGGGCGAAATGTTCGGGGGTGAACTGCCAGGGGCGAAATGTTCAGGGGCGAACTGCCGGGGCAAAATGTTCGGGGGCGAAACATCCTGGGGGCGAAATGTTCGGGGGCGAACTGCCGGGGGCGAAATGTTCGGGGGCGAACTGCCGGGGGCAAAATGTTCGGGGGCGAAACATCCTGGGGGCGAAATGTGCGGGGGCGAAACATCCTGGGGGCGAAATGTTCAGGAGCGACGTGTACCTGGGGGCGAAATGCTGGGGGCCAACTGCTGGGGGATAACTGCTGGGGGCGAAACTTCCTAGAAACCCCTGAGGGCCCTATAAAACTCTCCGCTAAATCCATCTGGGCCTGGTGCTTTCTCATTTTGAAGATGACTTATGGTTTGTCTCACCTCTCCTCCCCTCTCCTTCTGTTATTTCTGCAATAATTACATCTTGTTCCTGTGTTAGTTTTGGAAGAGTGACTTGCTGGAGGAATTTTTTACCTTTTGCCAAAATAGTATGTGAGGGTTTATACAATTGTTTGCAAAAGTTTTGTAGTATTTCATTGATTTTCCTAGTGTAGGAGGTCATAGCTCCCTGGCCATCACGTAATATATCTATTGTCTTTACCTTCAGATGCCCATTTTCTAGTCTTGCCAGAAATTTCCCCGATTTGTTCCCGTATCTCAGCAATTCAGCCTCCAGGAAAGGCTGGAGCCCAGCCTCCCCCCCTCCCAAGAGGCATGGGCGGAGGCCAACATGACGGGGGGTTGGATGGTTTAAGTGGGGGAAGGTAGCATGCTAATGAGGGGGTATATGGGTGGTGTGGGGTCACCCCATAGCCAGTTCCCGCTCTGCTGGACCCAAGAACAGTACCTGCGGTCATGGAGGACGTGGACAGGGCCTTGGAGAGGCTCAGAGCGGTGGCTTTGTTGCAGCCTCCGGGCTGGCTTAAAGCGCAGGTGACCGGGATCGTGCCGGCGACCGCTGGGCCATCCACCCAGCCGGTGGTTAGGGAGCGACGACCTCGACGGGTGAGGCCTCCGGAACGCCTCTCCCCAGACGCAGCTCCTCGGGCCTCCCGTTGGCGCAGGAGCCCCTCTCGGGACCCTCCAGGCCAGGCGCTGCCTAGTCCTCGCGCCAGCAGGCCCAGGCCTGGGAGGAATCCGCTCGCCTGGCGAGGTCCTGCGGCGGTGTCTGGGCCTCCGCCTTGCATCACTCAGGAGGCGCGGCCAGCACGCGCCAGGCATCACAGACAGCCGTGTCGGGAGGCCGCAGCAGCGGTGCTGCCTTTGCGCGGCCTGCCTCCCCCATCGTACTGCGACAAGGAGACATCGGAGCGGTGGCCTGCTCACCTGTAGGGCTGGCGTCCCCATCCCCAACGAGTGGGGCATCAGGCCCATCGGAGGCAGCCGGAGCAGGCCCTCTTCCAGGCGGCCTGCTTCTGCATCCAGGTTGGGGGGGGCCGGTGGCACAGTGGCCTGTGTGGAACCGGGGCCAGCGTCGGCATCCCCCTCTAGTGGGGCACCAGGCATATCGGGGGGCTGCCACAGTGGGATTTCTGCTGGGCGGCCTGCCTTGTTCGCCGGCACCAGGGTGCTTCAGCCCCAGAGTAGTACGGCGGCGGCCTGCAGCATGGCGTGGCAGGTTCTAACTGACCCCACAGATAGCGGCCGGGGTTTCCCTTTTAGTACCTCTGTTACATTACGGGGGGCCATCCCTGGCTCGAGCATGGGCGTAACACCTGGGGTCATAGACGCGGCAACCCAGGTAATACCAGCATCAGTGGTACAGAGAACGGGATCCCCGATGGGGTTCAGGCCATACACCTCTGTTTTCCATGAGAGGAGTCCCAGGCTTCAGCAGCAGGCCATTGGGGTTACAGACCAGAGTGGCGCGGAGGCATCTGAGGATCCAGGTTTTCTGGCTGGAGGGTACACAGCCCCCTCGCAGCCCATCGCGCGATGGGTAAGAAAATGCGGCCGCGGGGCCCTGAAGGCTAAAACTGACATTGAATCTGCATTTCGGCTATTGCCAGTTCACCCTGATAGCTTGAAGCTGCTGGGGTGTTACTGGGAGGGCGGTTTCTTTGTGGACAGGTGTTTACCCATGTGGTGTTCCTTATCATGTGCATATTTCGAGGTCTTTAGTTCCTTTGTTGAGTTGGGTGATGCGGGGAGGTTTCCGGTTTTGAATCAGTCATTCGTTATTTGGATGATTTTTTGTGCGTCGGGCCGGCGGATTCATTGCGTTGCCACAGGATTTTAAGAGCAATTGAGTGGGTGGCGGAGCATTTTGGAGTCCCGTTGGTGCCCGGCAAAACCGAGGGTCCGAGTACGTGTTTGTGTTTTTTGGGAATTGTTATCGACACCGTTGAATGGGAATTCAGACTCCCCGAGGATAAGTTATCGGCCCTGAGGGCTGAAGTGGTTACAGCGCTCCGTTTGAAAAAATTGTCGTTACGGGATCTTCAGTCGTTGTTAGGGAAGATGAATTTTACTTGTCGAGTTATGCCGATGGGGCGAGTTTTTTCACGTAGGCTGGCAGGCGCTACGGCAGGGATTCGGGCCCCTCATCATTTCATCAGGTTGTCGGCTGAACTCAGGGCGGATTTGGCAGTTTGGAATTCCTTTTTGGAAGGGTATAATGGCCGATCGTTGGTCATGGCGGAGGTGGTTGACAACAGTGCTTTGGAGTTGTTTACGGATGCGGCAGACGGGGGTCGGTTTTGGGGCATATTTCAAGGGGCAGTGGTGTGCATCCCCGTGGCCGGGCGAGTGGGTGACGGCTGACCTGGTACGCAACATTATGTTGTTAGAGATCTTCCCGATCCTTGTGGCTGTGCATTTGTGGGGGCGTGAGTTTCAGAACCAGCGAGTGCGGTTCAATTGTGATAATATGGGTGTGGTGTGTGCGATCAATGGCCTTACCGCATCGTCCCCCCCGGTTGTTTGAGTGTTGCAATGATTGGTGCTCGCATGTTTGTCTTTGAATGCGCATGTAACTGCGACTCATGTTCCTGGAGTTAAGAACGAAATAGCTGACTCCCTTTCTCGTTTGCAGTGGGATCGCTTCCGATCATTGGCGCCAGAAGCAGAGGAGAAGGGTTTAGCGTGTCCGGAGGATCTCTGGAAGGTGGTTTATGGGCGGCCGAGTTGCTGATTAAATCTTCGTTAGCCCCTAAAACATGGGAGGCATATCAGGCAGTATGGCAGAGTGGGAGGAGGTTCTTGCAGCCGGGGCGGGCACTGGGCCGGGACTCGGGCAGGAGGGAGTTTTGCTGTCATGGCTTGGGCGGGGCGCAATGGAAGGATGGTCATGTGCAAAGGTATCACGAGTTTTCGCCACATTGTCCTTCGGTTTTCGTTTACGGGGGTGTCGGGATTTAACAAAGACTTTTTTAGTAAAACAGGTGGCAAAAGTTTTTGGCGAGTGCAAAGCAGCGGCGATATGAGGCGCCCTATTTCGTTTAGCTTGTTGGAGCAGGTGGGCCTTACTCTGGAGTCGATGTGTTCCTCGCGTTTCGAGGCGATATTGTTCCACTTGACTTTTTCGTTTGCATTCTTTGGGGCATTACGGGTGGGCGAGCTTGTTTCTCCTAGCAGAAGGGTAGATGGTGGGTTATTGGCAAGGGATGTTATTCTTACCTCGCGAGGGGTGGAGTTTTGGCTGCACAGGTCCAAGACAGATCAGGAGGGTAAGGGCTGGTGTGTGGTGTTAAACAGTGTGCCCGGCTCTACTATGTGCCCGGCTCAGTGCTTGTGGAATTTTTGGGAGCTCTGCCCTAGCTTGGGTGGTTCATTGTTGTGTCACATTGACGGGGTAGTTTGTCTCAATATCAGTTTTGTGCCATTCTTAAGGGGTCTATTCGATCTTTGGGTCTTGATGACTCTCGTTTTGCTTCTCACTCGTTTCGCATTAGGGTGGCAACAGAGGCGGCGGTGGGAGGTTTGGGTTCGGAATCTATTCAACGGATTGGAGGTTGGAGGTCTAATCGGTATTGTAGTTATATTAGGCCTTAATTTTATTAATAGGCCTGTGTGTGTTAATTGGGGTTGAGGAAAGGGGGGCCGCGCTTTCCTCTGGATTTGGGTGTGTTGGTATTTTAGCCTTGTTTTCTCGTTCCAGGTGTCGGGCCCTCGCTGGGGTGGATTTTCGGTCATTCTTTCGTTTACTGGGGAGCGCTGCACGTGGATCTCCGAAGTGAGGGGCGACAGCTGGGTTTTTCCAGGACCGTGGCGGTGGTGCAGTGGCTTAGTTTTAGAGGGATGGAGTGGAGAAGGGTCCTGCAGGAGATACACGGTTGCGTTCGGCTAGACCGTGCTCCTGACATTTTGGTGCTTCATGTGTGGGGGAATGATCTGGCGGTCCAGCCTTTTCGGGAGTTGGTAAGAGATATTAAGCAGGATTGTTGTGGTTGTGGTCGTTGTATGCAGGAATTTCGGTTGTCTGGTCTGAGATTGTTCCGCGCAGATGGTGGCGTTCAATGAGGTCTTTGGCCAAGGTCAACAAGGCCAGGATAAAAGTGATTAGGGCGGTGTCTGCTTTTATTGTCAGGAACGGGGTCTGTCGGTCCGGCATTTTGATCTTGAGAGGGGTGAGGGTGACTTTTGGTTGGCCGACGGGGTCCATTTAAATGCAGTTGGTTCAGATATTTGGGCGCTCGGTCTGCAGGAAGGCATTGAGATGGCGATGGTGATGCGGTCTGGAGGGGTCTTGGGCCCTTGAGGGGTTCAAGGGGCCCTTGTTGTGGCAGTTCGAGGGGGAGTCCTTGAAGTCGGTTGGAAATTGTTTTTGGGGACTCAGTGGTTTGGGTCTCCTTAGTCTGAAGTGATGTTGATGGTGATCAGGTGAAAGGTGGATGGGGAGTCCGATAAGAGTGGGCGGATCCCCAATGAGCTTCGTGAACAGCATATCCTGGTGTGTTGGTGCTCCCGAGCCTGGGGGTAAGGGCTGGGAGCAAGATGATGGGTTGTTGTTCACACCAACTTTGGGTTTTATTCACCTAGATCTTGGGGCTTCAAGGACTCCTCCACACGGTTATTGTAATACTATGTGTTTACTGTATTCTGTTAATAATGTTTATGTATTTAATAAAAGGCTGCTGTGGCCATATAAATTCCAAAGAATTAAAGTTTACGTGTCTTAGTGAGCAGCGTAGTGGGTGTCTTTCCAGTGGGGGTGGTAAGGTGTTGTGGTCTCAACTCCCCAACAGGTAAACAACTAGACAATACCAATGTCATGCCTAGAGCGGAACATCTGCTCCCTCCTATCAATCCAGGTTTCAAACTCTTGTTTGGCCAGCTTCCATTTTTCCCTGTTTTTAGTTATGGGGCTTTACAAGAACTCTGTATATCGATTTCTAAGCTTTGCACTAGAATCTGAATATTTTTCCACTACTATTTTCTTGAGTGAGGCCTCAAAAATCATAATTTTGCCTCTTAGCACCGCTTTCGCTGTACTCCAGTAAAAAGCGTGTTGGTTTGCATGTTCCTTGTTGTCCCATTCGAATTCCTCCCACCAGCCCCGTAATTTGTCATTAAATCCCTCATCTTTTGTGAGATAAGCTGGAAATTTCCATGTGTAATATGTTCCTTTTATCTGATTATCCACCAATTCCATACCCACCGAAGCATGGTCAGATATGACCAGGTTGTGGATCTCCACTGACTTCATTCTATTTAATAGTCTCTCCGAGATCAACAGATAATCTATCCTTGACCAGGATTGGTGAGCATGAGAGAAGTGGGTAAACTCTCTATCCTCTGGATGTAACCAACACCAAACATCCCTCAATCCAGTGTGTTCAAGGAAGGAGGGGAGAACAGTCTCTCTTTTTGGAGGGATCAGACTCTGGCTCTTTCTGTCCTCCTCCCAATTGTGAACTGTATTCAAGTCTGCCCCAGTAATTATCAAAGGCCAGTTGTCCAAGACAATTTTCCTCTCCAGGTCATCAAAGAATATCTTGTTAGAACCATTAGGTCCATATACATTGCATATTAAATAGACTTCTCCTCCATGCTCTATGGTGACCCAAACCCACCTCCCCTGATCATCACACTCCTGGGACAGATTAAATACAAAATTACGATGGAATAGTATCACTACCCCTGCATGTCTACAGTCATGGCCAAAAATTTTGAGAATGACACAAATATTAATTTTTACAAAGTCTACTGCTTCACTTTTTCTAATGGCAATTTGCATATACTCCAGAATGTTATAAAGAGTGATCAGCTTAACAGCAATTACTTGCAAAGTCAATATTTGGCTAGAAAATGAACTTTATCCCCCAAAACACATTTCAACATCATTGCAGCCCTGCCTTAAAAGGACCAGCTAACCTCTTTTCAGTGATTGCTCCATTAACACAGGTGTGGGTGTTGATGAGGACATGGCTGGAGATCAATCTGTCATGATTAAGTAAGAATGACACCACTGGACACTTTAAAAGGAGGCTGGTGCTTGGCATCATTGTTTCTCTTCTGTTAACCATGGTTATCTCTAAAGAAACATGTGCAGTCATCATTGCAATGCACAAAAATGGCCTAACAGGGAAGAGTATCGCAGCTAGAAAGATTGCACCTCAGTCAACAATCTATAGCATCATCAAGAACTTCAAGGAGAGAGGTTCCATTGTTGTCAAAAAGGCTTCAGGGCGCCCAAGAAAGACCAGCAAGCGCCAGGAACGTCTCTTAAAAGTGTTTCAGCTGCGGGATCGGGCTACCAGCAGTGCAGAGCTTGCTCAGGAATGGCAGTAGGCAGGTGTGAGTGTGTAGCCCTGGTGTGAAGGCACACGCAGTACCCTGGAGGATGTGCGGAGAGGTAACAGTTTAATGCTCAATAAACATTCACTCCATCACACACTTAGACACACCCATAGGATATAAAAGCTAGTGAGATGTAGCCAGTTAGTTAGTTCAGTCAGCGGCAGAGCTCAGAGAGTCTGTTTCCTGTCCTCGGACAGAGGAGAGAGAAGTCAGTCTAGTCCGGGTGGCTCCTGAGTGAGTCATCCCACCTGTGTGCAGTCTGTGCAGGAAGAGAGAGGAGTTAGCAGCAGGACCTTCAGTCTCCTGTCCCAAGGACAGTGGAGTTCAGTGACGTGCTCCTGAACTAGAAGATTACTGAGCACCTGTTAGCAAGCTCTGGGAAGAAGCAAGAAGGGACTAGCCTGCATTACCCTAGGAAGTGTGGAGTGCTTATGCTACAAGCGCGGACAGGGCGAAGGGCGCAGTGGAAGGAATTCAGTAGTGCCTTAAGGATTGGATTATCCTGCACATTGTCACCGGTCACTGGGGACCGAAGCGTCACTATAGCTCCAGGCATAGTGATAGAAAAACCAGAGTCTTACTGGACCTTAGGTCGCAGCAAGCAGCCCTTGGAGTGTCAGTACGTAACAGGGGTCAGGTGGAATAGGAACTTTGAGCCTGATCAGCAAAAGCAAGAACCTAGTTCCATCAAAGGAAGGCTCCGACCACAAAACTGACCGGGCAGTACAGCTTGGAGAAGCTGGAGAAATTGGAGTGAACTAGGCTTTATGCTGGTTGGACTCATCATTATTGGAAGTAAAGGAGGCCCCAACCTGTTCAGCTGTTATCTCAAAGCACATCCTCCACCCCAACAGCCTCCCTGGGACCTGCCTTATCATCTGACAAGTAAAAGGTATGGAAAGACGCTGGATGGTGTGAGACTGACTTATTTATCTGCACAACCCCACCATAACTATCGACCTGAGGGAAGAGTCCCACCTGTAGGGGACCCGACATCTAGCTGCCTCACCATCCCCTCAGAGATCTACAGCAGCGCTGGTCTTAGTGATCAGAGAACTACAGGTGGCGTCACGAACTGTATATATACCTTTCCCTGTAAATATTCCCCCCAACTTACGCCTGACCGCCAGGGCCACAGACCGAGCCACCGCTACCTGTGACAACCCCATAGACTTCCATGGGCTCGGCTCTGAGTACCCCATTGCTCTGGTAACCCACAATTGTGGTGCGGGTCAAGACAAAATTGGCGTCACGAACAGGATGCGAAACTCGCAAAATTGCGAGCCCTGTGTGCCTGTGGAGGTGTTTTTGTGAAAAAGGACTGTTTGCTATTTTTGGCGCTAAAATCCGCCATTTTGCCGCCAAATTCGCGCCCTCAGGCGCTGGAGAAGAAGGTGGGCGTGGATTCGTGGGCGTGTGCCCCCCTGTGGCGCGAAGAGAATGCCTGCCCTCTCAAAGTGCTATTACAACATGCGATCCTGCCCTACAGCAAAGGAGGTCCGCCTCCTCTTCACCTTCCCTGCGAAGAGGAGGAGACGCAAACCCCGCCTCCACGGAAGAGACCGGACGGCTCTAAGTAGAAGAGGAGAGATGTTCTGGAACATCATGGAGGCAGGACGTGTGCAGCCGAGCAGGGAAGCGGAGGAAGGCAGGCCCCGTTCCCCAGCCAAGCTGCCACTAGAACCAGAACCATCTGTGGTCCTGCACCTGCAGCAAGCCTTGCTGGAGATTGGGGAGGAAAATGCGAGGTTGAAGAAGATGATTTCGCAACAACCTGGCATGGAGGAGATCGAGAGACGCCGGCGTAACCAGATGCAGCGGCGGCTGTGGGACGCGGTGTTCTCTCCCCTCGACGACCCCCCACGATTTGAACTACCAAGACTTCTGCTGCCCAAGGCTAAGGAGCAACCGGAGGCTACCCCCAAAAGTACCGACCCTGATCCCACCGATGGAGCGGTGGAAGCGAAGGAGGTTGAGGAGGTACCGCCAGTTCCGGAATGCCTGCCCGGCCAGGAGGCCGCAGCAGATGATCGATCCCCGGTAGGGACACCGGAGGGGTCCTGTCCATCATTACCAGACGTCGACTGGGATGAGATGGCGCGCCTGGATGACGTCGCCTACACCGCCCAGTGGGAATGTGAGTGGCAGCGTCGCGAAGAGGAACAGCGACGCCGGCAAGAGGAAGAGCAGGAAGCTCAGCGCAACCGACAGCGGCAGCATGCAGAGCTCATCGCGGATAAGGAAAGTGTCCGCCGGGAAAAAGGTACTCTAAGGGAACCGCGGCGGCAGGGGTGTGTGACAGAGTTCCAGCTCCGGAAGGGCTGGGGCTTCATTAGAGAACCGGGCCTCTACCCAGGGGTCTTTGTCAGTCGCAGGGACGTAGAATCCCACCTGCCATCGGCCATCCGGGAGGGACCTAATCAATGGGGACATAGTCACCTATACACGGCACTGGGGTATGAAGGGATGGTATGCCCTTAATGTCACAATCGTCCGTGACCCCGTCCCCGACGCAGGTAACGTCACCATTGCCAGCGCATCACAGTCCCGAGCTTCCGCTGCACCAGGCCGTGCCCCGGCATCGCCCCCTGAATGTCCCTCGCAGTTCGAAGCACCGCCTGCATACTCTTCACTGCCTTGTCCTCCTACTACATCGCAACCTGCGACCCAATCTACATCGCAAACTGCGGTTACAGCTGAATCGCTACCTGCAACGCAAACTGCGACGCAATCGGCGTCTTGCAAGGATGACATACCCGTTGCGCCCCTAGTGGTTCGCACGAGGACTGTAGCGACCCAAACCCTGATAGCAGGTCACGACTTGTTGGTCATGGGATCTAAGGATCATCGTATTGTTCCAGCCCCCGGGATGGAAAGTATAATGGAAGCCTGCAAGAAAATGTGAAGAACGGTAGGACCCAGACAGGGTTTACCGCAACAAAGAAAATGTAGAAAGTTTTGATAAAAGAAATAATTGCTGTTTTGCACTTTATTGCTATATATAGGGTTTACATAGTTTTATATATAACGAGTAGAATGCCCGGCTGGGTACAGAGATGAAAATTTTGAAAAGTTAAAGAATTTGAGAAATAAAGAATAAGAGTTTTACATATAGAATACTCTGGTTGAGTAAATATCGTTGGATATATATGTAAATATTGAAGTGAAAAGTATATTTATGTGTCCTTTTATTATGTCATGGACTTTGAGGCTGAGGACTGTGCCAGCCCAGAACTTATCTCTGTAAATAGTTGCACTAAGGTGCATTAGATTGGTTTTACATGAAACCACCTCAACTACCTCTGAATATAAAACCCGTGTGGTGTGGCACTGAGTGAGGTCTGCATTCAGATGTCCTGCAGCCCACCCAGGACCCACGTTGAAGGTTTGGTGCGGGTCCTTCACAAGAATATTGTCTCTTATTTATATGAAAATGTCTATTTAGTATGTTGTATTTTTCTATGCCTATTGTTATAATGCAACGTTCAAGAAATCCGTACCTCCCGGATGGAAGAGTTAATGTTTATTGTTAATGAAAAACAAAATGTCTTCTTGTATTTCACAGCCCGGGAGTGCTGTATTTTACCATGGGGGAATGTGTAGCCCTGGTGTGAAGGCACACGCAGTACCCTGGAGGATGTGCGGAGAGGTAACAGTTTAATGCTCAATAAACATTCACTCCATCACACACTTAGACACACCCATAGGTATAAAAGCTAGTGAGATGTAGCGTTAGTTAGTTCAGTCGCGCGAGCTCAGGAGTCTGTTTCCTGTCCTCGGACAGAGGAAGAGAAGTCAGTCTAGCCGGGTGGCTCCTGAGTGAGTCATCCCACCTGTGTGCAGTCTGTGCAGGGAGAGGAGTTAGCAGCAGGACCTTCAGTCTCCTGTCCCAAGGACAGTGGAGTTCAGTGACGTGCTCCTGAACTAGAAGATTACTGAGCACCTGTTAGCAAGCTCTGGGAAGAAGCAAGAAGGGACTAGCCTGCATTACCCTAGGAAGTGTGGAGTGCTTATGCTACAAGCGCGGACAGGGCGAAGGGCGCAGTGGAAGGAATTCAGTAGTGCCTTAAGGATTGGATTATCCTGCACATTGTCACCGGTCACTGGGGACCGAAGCGTCACTATAGCTCCAGGCATAGTGATAGAAAAACCAGAGTCTTACTGGACCTTAGGTCGCAGCAAGCAGCCCTTGGAGTGTCAGTACGTAACAGGGGTCAGGTGGAATAGGAACTTTGAGCCTGATCAGCAAAAGCAAGAACCTAGTTCCATCAAAGGAAGGCTCCGACCACAAAACTGACCGGGCAGTACAGCTTGGAGAAGCTGGAGAAATTGGAGTGAACTAGGCTTTATGCTGGTTGGACTCATCATTATTGGAAGTAAAGGAGGCCCCCAACCTGTTCAGCTGTTATCTCAAAGCACATCCTCCACCCCAACAGCCTCCCTGGGACCTGCCTTATCATCTGACAAGTAAAAGGTATGGAAAGACGCTGGATGGTGTGAGACTGACTTATTTATCTGCACAACCCCACCATAACTATCGACCTGAGGGAAGAGTCCCACCTGTAGGGGACCCGACATCTAGCTGCCTCACCATCCCCTCAGAGATCTACAGCAGCGCTGGTCTTAGTGATCAGAGAACTACAGGTGGCGTCACGAACTGTATATATACCTTTCCCCTGTAAATATTCCCCCCAACTTACGCCTGACCGCCAGGGCCACAGACCGAGCCACCGCTACCTGTGACAACCCCATAGACTTCCATGGGCTCGGCTCTGAGTACCCCATTGCTCTGGTAACCCACAATTGTGGTGCGGGTCAAGACATGAGTGCATCTGCACGCACTGTGAGGCGGAGACTCTTGGAGCAAGGCCTGGTCTCAAGGAGGGCAGCAAAGAAGCCACTTCTCTCCAGAAAAAACATCATGGACAGACTGATATTCTGCAAAAGGTACAGGCAGTGGACTGCTGAGGACTGGGGTAAAGTTATTTTCTCAGATGAATCCCCTTTTCGATTGTTTGGGACATCAGGAAAACGCCTCATTCGGAGAAGACAAGGTGAGCGCTACCACCAGTCTTGTCTCATGCCAACTGTTAAGCATCCTGAAACCATTCATGTGTGGGGTTGCTTCTCAGCCAAGGGAATCGGCTCTCTCACAGTCTTGCCTAAAAACACAGCCATGAATAAAGAATGGTACCAGAATGTCCTCCAAGAGCAACTTCTCCCAACCCTCCAAGAGCAGTTTGGCGATCAACAATGCCTTTTCCAGCATGATGGAGCACCTTGCCATAAAGCAAAGGTGATAACTAAATGGCTCAGGGAACAAAACAGAGATTTTGGGTCCATGGCCAGGAAACTCCCCAGATCTTAATCCCATTGAGAACTTGTGGTCAATCATCAAGAGACGGGTGGACAAACAAAAACCTAAAAATTCTGACAAAATGAAAGCATTGATTGTGCAAGAATGGACTGCTATCAGTCAGGATTTGGTCCAGAAGTTGATTGAGAGCATGCCAGGGAGAATTGCAGAGGTCCTGAAGAAGAAGGGTCAACACTGCAAATATTGACTTGCTGCATTAACTCATTCTAACTGTCAATATAAGCTTTTGTTACTCATATGTTTGCAATTATTATAGTTCTGTCTGTGATAAAAACATCTGTCAAACACACATAAAAACCAGAGGGCAGCAGATCATGTGAAAATATAATAATTGTGTCATTCTCAAAACTTTTGGCCATGACTGTACCTTGAGCTGCCAAGCCCACTACTTTCCCCACCCACAACTTGCTGAGTCTAAAATAGTCCTCTTCCCTTAAATAGGCATGTTGAAGCAATACAATATCTGGCGAGTACCTTTTCAGATGCCTCTGTATCTTTAGCCTGATGAAGAGACCTGAGTAGTCTCGAAAGCTTGCAATTTGTTACCATCTTTTCAGTTAGCCATTAAAAGGTATCAACCACTGAGGACTCTCAAGTCTAAATATTTTTCTATCTACTGGCTAACACGGTACGAAGATACACATCTTTCCTATATCTGTATCTTTACTCTTTTATTCGGTGATCTAAAGGTACTGCCACACTAAACAATCCCGCTAGCGATCACGATAACAACGCATACTAATGCGATCGCTAGCGGGATTGTTTCTATATCGCTAAGTGCGGCCACATTTAGAGATATAGTTAACGACGCTATCGCCGTTAGCGATCTTCTTAACGACTTTAGCGGTACAAAAGTACCGCTAAATCGCTAAGAAAAGGTGCCACACTAGCGATATATACTTACCCAGCGGGAGCGCCGACGAGAAAATAGGGTCCGGAACGATTCCAGCGACGAGCGAGATCACAGCAGGAAGCTCGTCGCTGGCAGATGCCGCACTGAACAACATCGCTAACGGGATCGCTAAATAGTGACGTTTTTTAGCGATCCCGTTAGCGATATTGTTCAGTGTGGCATACCCTTTAGGGCTTTCACATTCCAGGAGATGACCTTCATAATCACTGTCACTACAGCCTATTACCTCTTGCTTTGTTTTCCTTGTGAGGGTTCTAAAGGTACTGCCACACTAAGCTATCCCGCTAGCGATCTCGTTAGCGTTGCATACTAATGAGATCGCTAGCGGGATTGTTTCTATATCGCTAAATGCTGCCGCATTTAGCGATATAGTTAACGACGCTATCGCCGTTAGCGATCTTCTTAACGACTTTAGCGGTACAAAAGTACCGCTAAATCGCTAAGAAAAGGTGCCACACAGCGATAAGATACTTACCCAGCGGGAGCGCCAGCGATGAAATAGGGTCCGGAGCGATTCCAGCGACGAGCGAGATCACAGCAGGAAGCTCGTCGCTGGAAGCTGCCGCACTGAACAACATCGCTAACGGGATCGCTAAATAGTGACGTTTTTTTAGCGATCCCGTTAGCGATATTGTTTAGTGTGGCATACCCTTAAGGATTAAAGGGAGATCCTCAGGTGGTTAGAGAAGGGTAGAAAAGAAAGAAAAAAAAAGACTTAGCAAAGATATGAAAGCGGACAGAGATTTAAACCTTAAAACAAATAAACAGTGAGCTCTCAATATGCTGTAGTGTATTTCTAGCTTCTTACACCACTGATAGCGTTGTGGACTTTGCTTTTTTCTGAGGAAGTAATAACCACCAAAAAGAAAAGAAAGAAAAAAGCCTGTGGGAAGAACCATATCCCACACCACATATTATAACTGTCAAAATGCCATCTGCATTTTCTCCTCCGCCCTGATCAACACCTCTGCATAACTCTTTGCCCTCCACCCCGCCAAAACCCAGGTCCCTTCCCCAAACAAGGAGCAGATGGGCACTTCTAACTGAAACCCATCCTCATCTCGGCGCAACATATACCAATTGGCAATAGTCAAACCGTTACCAGCAGCATCCAGTCACTTTGGGGAGACACTGTCCAGTTTGTAGAAAAACTTTTGGGGGGGGATCCATCAAGAACGACATGTGTATGATAGAGATGAGCGACTTTGCCTTTTTTAGGGTCGAGTCGGGTTTCGTGTCGAATGAAGTCGGCCGACTAACGGAAATGGTCGGGTCGGAGTCGAAAATCCGACCCCAATGCAAGTCAATGAGGAATAACAGCTGTCCCCCCCCGCCCACGTCCTCTTCCACCATACTTCCTCATGTTTAGGAAAATATATCCAAAATACCAGCAGATATATGGTACTGTATCAGTAGCATTCAGCTGTATACAGTGTTGGGGTAATTTTAAATCTCTGTATATATTTCCGGAGTCACACACAGAGCGTTCACTCAGTATGGATTTGACCAGAATACAAAAAGCAGAAAAAGGGTACTGTATCAGAAGCAAAAAGCTGTATACAGTGTAGGGGAAATTGTAAATCTCCGTATATATTTCCGTAGTCACACACAGATAGTCAGCATGTATTTGTCTGTGATACCAGCCGGTACACGGTAGTGTGTGAGGAGCGTACAGCTCTATACGGTGTGGGAAAAAATGAACGCTCGGTAACTGTGCAGAAAAAAGAATAAAATTATCAGTGCTGTGTAAAAAGCAGTCTGCCCAGCAGTGTACACACAGCAATACAGCTATCAGGCAGCCTAATAACCACCGCTGCTGCACCTACGAAAAATCCTCCTCTGTCACTTGCAGGCAGCCTAATTACCAGCGCTGCTGCACACGAGAAAATCCTCCCCTGTCACTGCACACTAACTGTACAGCACAATTGCTATCAGCACAAGCACAGAAGAACTTCTGTTTCCAGCCCTAACTCTCTCCCTACTGATAAACAGCGTCAGCAACCTCTCCCTACTGTTAAGATCAGCAGAAGTAAAATGGCGGTCGGCGGTCAGGGCTTTTATAGACACTATGACGCCCCCCAAAGCAAGCCAATCACTGCAATGCCCTTCTCTAAGATGGTGATGGACGCTGCAAATGTCATCTCATTGCCCACAGTGTACGTCCTTGCTCATTGGCTGAAAAAAGGCGCCTGCAAGCATTATGGGAAAACTGACTTGAGCGCTGGGGTCGACAACCGCATGGCCGACTGCACACTATGGTCGGGTTTCGGCCAACGAAACCCGACTTTGGCGAAAGTCGGCGACTTTTGAATCTGACCGACCTGTTTCACTCAACTCTAGTGTATGATGCAGTCCATTTCTATGGTGCTTCACCTGGGCAGGCCAGATGATCTCTGAGGCTTTGGTATTGAGTGGAAACTGTCTTCCTCACAAACTCTTCTTCGTTCGATGCTTTTTGCTTTGCGCAGTATTTTTTCCATATCTTTCTCTGCATCACTCGGCGATTTGTAGATGAATTTATCACCTTCATTTTGGAAAATTCTCAGTGTCGCCGGGTACTGCAGTCAGGGCCGGCTCCAGGTTTTTGAGGGCCCCGGGCGAAAGAGTCTCAGTGGGCCCCCCGTTTAACACATAACACGATTCATGATGCACAGATACAGCTGAGAAATATAGGTATAGTACAGTGCCAGATTTCACTTCTTACATGAGTGATAGCGCCCGACTCAACGCAAGTCAATGGGTGCAGAAACGGTGCATATCCGCACAAAGAATTGACATGCTCCGGAAATGAACCCGCAGTGTTTATGCTGGTGATTTTTCCGCATGTGCACAGCGGTTTTTAGTTTACATAGACTATAATGGCACTGTTCAACGCAGGAGAATCTGAATCTGCAACGTGTGCACAGACACGAAAATGAAGGTAAAAATCTGCATTTTTTATGCAGATTTTCAAGCGTTTTTTCGTGCGGTTTTGTATGCATTTTTGTAGGCTAAATAAAGATCTATTATTTACCAAAAAAAAAAAAAAAGAATTGTGATGTCATTTCTTGTTCAGCCTCTTCATATCCTGGCTTTCGTATGTTGGGTTAACACTACGCCATCCAATCAATTAGGGACAGAATAGAAATTAAACAGGGATGAATTTTACCAGTACAGGGGCTGTAGGACCACAAGTATCAGCATAACCTGATATGTAGACAGCACTCAATACTGCTTATGAACTCGCCTCCAGTTAGCTGTTACGTACTACAAAGCTCAGGGTGCCCAGTCAGACCATGAAAGGTCATAGTGTCTCTGGATGCTACTTTAACCCCAATCATGCATATCTACTACTGACACTATCCCCTTGGAGATGAGCTGACATATGAGCACACATCGGCCCGGATGAATCAGGGGTGCTTGGCATATCTGACATTATGGAGATATGAATCATACAGATTTGAGGAAACCCCGCAGCTGCATATACACTGACTCTGCACTCAGGTGTCTGACAGAGCAGGAGCTGCAGACACCTGAGGCTTCACTGTGGTTAGAAGACATGGGAGAGGTGAAAGGACAGAGCATATTGTCAGGGAGGAGTATAGGGGATTAAACCTGGGAAAGCAAAACCTTTCCAAACTTCAGGATGGCAACTAGTCATAAAGAGGAGAAGTTTACTGTTATGGTCAGTCCAGGAGCCAGTCCCCCGTGCACAGCAGCAGAGACTCACTGAGAGGCCCTCCCCCCTCCATCACTCCTCTCTTCCTGTTCCTGTGTCTGCTGCCTGTCACCTCACCGCAGACCACAGCAGAGACAGCCGGCGGAGAGCAGCATAATGTACGCTAACAGGTGAGGAAGGGGGCCCGTATGACCGTCATATCACATGCGTGCAGTAGAGCGGGCCCCCCTGCTTCTCCTGTTAGCAGTAATACTGGCGCCGGCTGTCATTCTCCTCATTGCTTTGTATGCACCACTTGAACCGGCAGTATGTCTGCCCATGCTGAGTGGGCCCCCCGTCTCACCAGGGCCCCGGCACTTGCCCGGGTGTGCCGGGTGCTGACGCCGGCCCTGACTGCAGTGCAAAACTTTTCTTTGCTTGAAAGAGTGCTGCACATATTTTACTAAAGGCTCTCCTGCATTTTGCCACCTCCGCAGAATAGTCTTCAAATAATAGGACTTTCATCCCTCTCAAAGTCACTGGCCGGGAACATCTTCTATATGCTCTCATTATGTCAAACTTATCATTTTAAGCCCCCGTCACACTAAGCGAGATCGCTGAAGCGTCACCGATTTTGCGACACAACAGCGACCTAGCCAGCGATCTCGCTTAGTGTGACATGCAACGACGACCTACTGGGTATCGCTGATAGTCGTTGAATGTGCTGGACCATTTTTTCATCGTTGGTCTCCCGCTGGCAAGCGCGCATCGCTGCATGTGACAGCAGGAGACCAACGATCAGCGAGCTAGGAGCTGGTATCCAATGTACATATCTGGTAACTAAGCACCGTGCGGCACCTAGTTACCCGATCTGTACACTAGATACCAGCTCTCAGCTTCTGCTGTAGAGCGCTGAGAGCCGGTATCTAGGGTACATATCGGGTAACTAGGTGCCACGCGGTGCTTAGTTACCCAATATGTACATTGGATACCAGCTCTCAGCGCTCTACAGCAGAAGCTGAGAGCCGGTATCTAGGGTACATATCGGGTAACTAGGCGCTGCGCGGTGCTTAGTTACCCGATGTGTACATTAGATACCAGCATGCTCGCTGGTCCTGATCGCTGGTGAGTCTGCCCATGTGACAGCTCACCAGCAATCGGCTAACGATGTCCCAGCGATCCCATCCACGTCGTATCGTTGGTGGGATCGCTGGGACATTGAAGAGTGTGACGGGACCCTTAGTCCAGGAATTTCATTATTACTTGACGTGGTCTTAATGTCCGGTTACCAGATCTTTGGTTGTGAGATCATAGATCTGCCCCAACTCTGTGAGCCCTTTCAACCATACAACCATGATTAATTCCCAGGGCCATTAATAGGTCTCTTTTGCAAAGTCTTTGAAGTTCAGCTGCAGGGAACAACTCAGAGAGCCCTACTAGCCTTAGGTTGCTGTGCCTTGACCCGTTTTCCAGGTCCTCGACCTTCTCAGACAGGCGTTTTGTTTCTGCAGTTGTCTTTTTCCTGTGTGGTCTGTATTCCAATTACACCTTTTTCAACTGTGATGAGAGCTGTACGTTATCAAGTTGTGAGAGCCTCTGCTCCAGCTCCTCTATCTGTTCTTTATGTTTGCTTAATTCATCTTGAAAATGCTGGAGGGCCTTCTTGATAACCTGTTCCAGGGTCTTTTGGATGTCTGGTATGATGCTATTTGCCACGTCAGCTGCCAGTTTATTATAGTCTATTGTTATCAATCTTGAAGGGTCTTGCCCACTACACTCATTTAGGTCTGCAATGTCCTCCCTACTAAAGGGTATGCCACACTGAACAATATCGCTAACGGGATCGCTAAAAAACGTCACTATTTAGCGATCCCGTTAGCGATGTTGTTCAGTGCGGCATCTGCCAGCGACGAGCTTCCTGCTGTGATCTCGCTCGTCGCTGGAATCGTTCCGGACCCTATTTTCTCGTCGGCGCTCCCGCTGGGTAAGTATATATCGCTAGTGTGGCACCTTTTCTTAGCGATTTAGCGGTACTTTTGTACCGCTAAAGTCGTTAAGAAGATCGCTAACGGCGATAGCGTCGTTAACTATATCTCTAAATGTGGCCGCACTTAGCGATATAGAAACAATCCCGCTAGCGATCGCATTAGTATGCGTCGTTATCGTGATCGCTAGCGGGATTGTTTAGTGTGGCAGTACCTTTAGGCTTTTCTCTTGCGAGTGTGCTGCAAGAGCATCCTCTCCCTCAGGGCTTGAGTCCATGGTGTCTTCCCCCCCACTGTGATTCCCACTGTTTGTTTGCAGGGGGCCCTCCAGGTTTTGTGAACTACGTAACACATAGCTATCCATTTGCTGAAGTGATGATTAGTGATGAGCGAACGTGCTCGCTGTTATTTGCCCAAGTATCACAGTATTCGGTGTACTCGGCGAGCACCGAGCATTTCCGAGATTACTCGACAGGAACTCTGGTCGCCACCCAGCATTTTTGGCGGACTTTAGAGACCCAATCACGCTGCAGGGATGGTCTGCCAGGCAATGAAACGCTGCAGCCAACTTTGTTGTGGTCGTGCAGTGATTGGCTGGCCGCACAGCATCTTCAGGGGTATAAGAGACTGGGAGCCACCCTGCTCAGCGCATTCAGCTCCGGATTGAGATAGTGTAGGGAGAGCTGCTGCCGAGATAGGGTCATATCTGTGCGTGCTGAAAGTTTGGCCAGTGTGCGCCACTTTCTTTTTTTTGCCCTGGGTGTGACTGTACTTATATACACCAGTATTTGGGCCCAAAAAAAACAAAAACAGGCCACACATGCTTCTGTGTGGTATCTCCATGACAGCTCATATCTGTGCATGCTGAAAGTTTGGCCAGTGTAAGCCAGTTATATTTTTTTGTCCTGGGTATGACTGTACATATATACACCAGTATTTTGGCCAAAAAAACAAAAACAGGCCACACGTTTCTGTGTGGTATCTCAATGACAGCTCATATCTATGCGTGCTGAAAGTTTGGCCAGTGTACGCCAGTTATATTTTTTAGTCCTTGGTGTGACTGTACTTATATACACCAGTATTTAGGCCAAAAAAAAACAAAAACAGGCCACACATGTTTCTCTGTGGTATCTCCATGACAGCTCATATCTGTGCTTGCTGAAAGTTTGGCCAGTGTACGCCAGTTATATTTTTTTTGCTTTGGGTGTGACTTATATACACCAGCATTTAGGCGAAAAAAAACAAAAACAGGCCACACATTTTTCGGTGTGGTATCTCCATGACAGCTCATATCTGTGCGTGCTCAAAGTTTGTCCAGTTTACGGCTGCTTTCTTTTTATGTCATGGGTGTCAATGGACTTACATACAGCACTATGTTGCATCATTTTAAAACACAGGCCATATCTGGGGGGCATATCTGTGACACACCTCATACATCCGTCTCTTAAAAATTGAGGCATTTTTGGCCTAAATTCTCATTTTGGCCAGTCTGTCACTCTCGTTATATCCAGCATTCTTTTGCATCCTATAAAAAAATATATTATATTTACAGTGTGGTATATCTGTGACACGCCTCATACGTCCATGTGATTAAAATTTGGAGATTTTAGGCCTGTATTCCAGTTTTCCTGTCTGTTACTCCAGTTATATAACAGCACTCTGTTACTTTTTTTAAATAACATGCCACATTTTACAGTGGGTGATGTCGGTAAAAAATAATTCAGTTTAACCCCTTCATGACCCAGCCTATTTTGACCTTAAAGACCTTGCCATTTTTTGCAATTCTGACCAGTGTCCTTTTATAAGGTAATAACTCAGGAACGGTTCAACGGGTCCTAGCGATTCTGAGATTGTTTTTTCGTGACATATTGGGCTTCATGTTAGTGGTAAATTTAGGTCGATAATTTTTGCGTTTATTTGTGAAAAAAATGGAACTTTTGGCCAAAATTTTGCAATTTTCAAATTTTGAATTTTTATTCTGTTAAACCAGAGAGTTATGTGACACAAAATAGTTAATAAATAACATTTTCCACATGTCTACTTTACATCAGCACAATTTTGGGAACATTTTTTTTTGTTAGGAAGTTATAAGGGTTAAAAGTTGACCAGCGATTTCTCATTTTTACAGCAAAATTTACAAAACCATTTTTTTTAGGGACCACCTCACATTTGAAGTCACTTTGAGGGTCTATATGGCAGAAAATACCCAAAAATGACACATTATAAAAACTGCACCCCTCAAGCTACTCAAAACTACATTCAAGAAGATAGGATAAAACAGGATAAAATGGACCCTAAAATTTGTTGGGCAATTTCTCCTGAGTGCACAGATACCTCATATGTGGTCATAAACCACTGTTTGGGCGCATGGCAGGGCTCAGAAGGTAAGGAGCGCCATTTGACTTTTTGAATGGAAAATATGCTGGAATATTTAGCGGTTGCCATGTAGCATTTGGAGAGTCCCTGTGTGCCTAAACATTGGAATTCCCCCACAAGTGACCCCATTTTGGAAACTAGACCCCCCAAGGAACTTATCTAGATGCAGAGTGAGCACTTTGAACCCCCAGGTGCTTCACAAATTGATCCGTAAAAAAAAAAAAGTACTTTTTTTTCACAAAAAATTTATTTTACCCTCAGAAATTACCCCATTTTCACATGGGCAACAGTATAAATTGGATCCTAAAATTTGTTGGGCAATTTCTCCTGAGTACACAGATACCTCACATGTGGTCATAAATCACTGTTTGGGCGCACGGCTGGGCCCAGAAGGGAAGGAGCGCCATTTGACTTTTTGAATGGAAAATTAGCTCCAATCCTTAGCGGACACCATGGCGTCTTTGGAGAGCCCCTGTGTGCCTAAACAGTGAAAACCTCCCACATGTGACACCATTTTTGGAAACTAGAACCCTTATGGAACTTATCTAGATGTGTTGTGAGCACTCTGAACCCCCAAGTGCTTCACAGAAGTTTATAACGCAGAGCAGTGAAAAAAAATATTTTTTTTTTTCCTCAAAAATGATTTTTTAGCCCGCTATTTTTTATTTTTACAAGGGTAACAGGAGAAATTGGACCACAAAAGTTGTTGTGCAATTTGTCCTGAGTACACTGGTACCCCATATGTGGGGGGAACCACTGTTTTGGTGCATGGGAGAACTCAGAAGGGAAGGAGCGCCATTTTGGAATGCAGACTTGATGGAATGTTCTGTGGGCGTCATGTTGTGTTTGCAGAGCCCCTGATGTGCCTAAACAGTAGAAACCCCCCAAAGTGACCCTATTTTGGAAACTAGACCCCCCAAGGAGCTTATCTAGATGTGTAGTGAGCACTTTGAACCCCAAGTGCTTCACAGAAGTTTATAAACGCAGAGCAGTGAAAATAAAAAAATCATTTTTGTTTCTCAAAAATCATTTTTTAGCCCACTATTTTTTATTTTCCTAAGGGTAACAGGATAAATTGGACCCCCAAAGTTGTTGTCCAGTTTTTCCTGAGTACGCTAGTGCCCCATATGTGGGGGGAAACCACTGTTTGGGCGCACGGCAGGGCTCAGAAGGGAAGGAGCGCCATTTGACTTTTTGAATGGAAAAATTAGCTCCAATCGTTAGCTGACACCATGTCGTGTTTTGGAGAGCCCCTGTATGCCTAAACTTTGGAGCTCCCCCACAAGTGACCCCATTTGGAAAATCAACCCCCTAAGGAACTTATCTAGATGCACAGTGAGCACTATGAACCCCCAGTGCTTCACAGAAGTTTATAACGCAGAGCCGTGAAAATAAAAAATCATTTTTTTTTCTCAAAAATGATTTTTTTAGCCCACTATATTTTTTATTTTCACAATGGTTACAGGAGAAATTGGACCCAAAAGTTGTTGTCCAATTTGTCCTAAGTACGCTAGTACCCCACATGTGGGGGGAACCACTGTTTGGGCACACGTCAGGGCTCGGAAGGGATGTAGTGACGCTTTGAAATGCCGACTTGATGGAATGGTCTGCGGGCAGGCAGAACCCCTGATGTGCCTAAACATAGAAACCCCCCACAAAGTGACCACATTTTGTAAACTAGACCCCCAATTAACTTATCTAGATGTGTGGTGAGCACCTTGAACCCCCACGTGCTTCACAGAAGTTTATAATGCAGAGCCGTGAAAATAAAAATCATTTTTTCCTCAAAAACTGATTTTTTTAACCCGCAATTTTTTATTTTCACAAGGGTAACAGGAGAAATTGGACCACAAAAGTTGTTGTACAGTTTGTCCTGAGTACACTGGTACTCCATATGTGGGGGGAACCACTGTTTTGGCGCATGGGAGAGCTCAGAAGGGAAGGAGCGCCATTTTGGAATGCAGACTTGATGGAATGTTCTGCGGGCGTCATGTTACGTTTGCAGAGCCCCTGATGTGCCTAAACAGTAGAAACTCCCCACAAGTGACCCCATTTTGGAAACTAGACCCCGCAAGTAACATATCTAGATGTGTGGTGAGCACTTTGAACCCCCAAGGGCTACACAGAAGTTTATAACGCCCGGGCATGAAAATAAAAAAATCATATTTTTTTCCGCAAACATGATCTTTTAGTCCCCAATTTTTTTATTTTCCAAGGGTACAGGAGAAATTAGACCCCAAAAGTTGTTGTCCAATTTGTCCTGAGTACTCTGATATCCCATATGTGGGAGAAAACTACTGTATGGGCACACGTCAAGGCTCGGAAGGGAAGTAGTGATGTTTTGAAATGCCGACTTGATGGAATGGTCTGCGGGTGTCATGTTACGTTTGCAGAGCCCCATGATGTGCCTAAACAGTAGAAACCCCCCAAGTGACCCCATTTGGAAACTAGATCCCCCAAGGAAACTCTCTAGATGTGTGGTAAGCACTTTGAATCTCCAAGTTCTTCACAGAAGTTTATAATGCAGAGCCGTGAAAATAAAAAATCATTTTTTTTCCACAAAAATAACTTTTTTAGTCCCAATTTTTTTTCCCAAGGGTAACAGGAGAAATTAGACCCAAAAGTTGTTGTGCAATTTTTCCCGAGTACGCTGATACCTCATATGTGGGGGTAAACCACTGTTTGGGCACACGTCGGGGCTTGGAATAAGAGAGCAATGTTTGACTTTTTGAACGCGAATTTGCAGGAATCAATGGTGGCGCCATGTCGCATATGGAGACCCCCTGATGTGCGTAAATAGTGAAACCCCTCAATTTAACTCCAAGCCTAAACCCAACACACCCTAACCCCAACCCTAACCCTACACACCCTAACCCTAATACAAACCCTAACCTGCTGCCATTTCCTATGGTGGTTTACAGTTCTCCCATTCCCCGAGACCCACAAACAGACATGGTGGTGGAGTTGGCATACTCCTGTCCCCACAATGCACTTTCCAGGTCATCCCCCCAATTCCATCACTCTCATTCCCTTCTTTTGAGTCCACAACCATCAGGCTCTTCCATCCCCTCTCCCTCAGAGTAGCGGTCATATATCGGCACCCAGGCTCGCCCACCCAGTTCCTTGACCACTTCTCAGCCTGGCTGCCGCACTTCATGTCCTCAGAACTACCAACCCTTATCCTTGGAGACTTCAACATCCCCATTAACAGTCCTACTTCCACATCTGCATCTCAGCTTCTATCACTAACCACTTCTCTAGGCCTCTCACAGCTTTCAACCTTTGAGACACACAAGGATGGCAACACCCTTGACCTGGTCTTTGTCCCCTCTGTTCAATCTCCCACCTAAATAATCACCCGCCCCACTTCTGACCACACTTTCTCTCCTTCATGCTCAAAAATCCCCACACCCAGCGAATTTCCTACCACACATTCAAAAATTTAAAAAACCCTTTAAACCCCTCAGACACTCTCGATCCCTCACTTTTCGCTGTCCCCAATTCCTTTTTTTTTGCCCTGACTGGTGTCACATAAATGCCACTCTTAAAAGCCCCCTTGACAGTAGCCCCGCCACCCTTGAACTTCAAAACACACAGTAAAACAGCCTGGCTACATCGCAAACCCCCTCCAGCGTGCTTGGATGGAAAAAACGCTTGGAAAAAAAACCCCACCCCAAAAGACTTTTTTCCATTTTAAAATTTCATTTTAAAAATTAAAATGCACCCTTCCCTCGCCAAACAGCCCACTACCCCCTGACTCCCATACCAACAACCCTAAGAAACTTTTTTAACTTTCCTCCTCCCAGGCCAAAAGACAAGACCCTACACTGAATTTGTGCTAATGCCCCGGGCCTCCCATTTTTAAAAAAAATAATACTATCCGTCAGGAAATTCTTAAACCACCAGTGCTGGACTCCCATCCCCCCTGCTTTCCCCCTGGCCAATTTCCCTTTTGTCCCATACAGAAAAGAAAGTCTCCAAGACTTTCTTCCTCTCGTCAAAACTTGCACTACCGACCCCATTCCCCAAATCTCCTCCGCTCTCTCTCCCGTTGTCACAATACCTAAATACAACTTCAATCTCCATTCCTCGGCTTTTCCCTCCCCTTCAAACACCCATCATTACTCCACTATAAAAAAACCCCCCTCTTTACCCTTTTTAAAAAACTAAGACCCGGGTTTCCAAACCCCCTTCTTCTAAATTTTGGAGCGCCTAGTCACCCCCGCCCCCACCCCTTACCCCCCCATCACTCCCCCCTAGACCCCTTTACAGTCGGCTTCCGCCCCCCCATTCGACTGAAAAATGCACTTCAAAGGCCAAGACCTTTTTGACAGCAAAACGTACGGCGACCACTCTTGCTCATTCTCTCGACCTTTTGCATTTTTGACACTTTGACCCCGCTCCTACGTGGTCCAGTCACTAGGTATTAAGGACCGTTCCTCCTGGTTCTCCTTTCTTTCTGACCCCCTCCTTTGTGTTTCGTTCTCTGGGTCCCTTCATCCCCTTCCCCAGTCGGTGTACCCCCCGGGCTCACCCCTTTGGGCCCCCCCTTTTTTCCTTACCCGCCCCCCTTGGAAACCTCACAGATTTGGCTTTAGTCCTTTTATGCTGTACACACAATTTAAAAGTCATCCCCGACCTTTCCCCCCTGTCTACGAAAGCCCGGTGTCTGTCCGCGTCTCCCAAAATAGTCTGCTCCTATCTGAAAAATTAACCCCTCCCCCAAAAATGAACTTCTTCTCCCCCGTCTACAACCTCCCTAAATCTGACTTTCCCTTCAGGGGGGGCACCTAATAAAACCCCGGGGAGGCTTTTGCGGGTGTTATGTTTGACACCCAAATTTTCCTTCCCTCCCAATACAATTTTGCCCGCTTTGCCGCCCAACCCAAAGAAACTTAGAATCTGCCCTTTTTCCCC
>JARQOD010000006.1:178323855-178337978 GCA_033576555.1 Oophaga sylvatica
AGCCTGGTTGCGCTGGTGAGGGTTCGGTGACCCCTCCTCAAGGGGGGGGTACTGTTGTGAATATGCTGGAGGCGGCATCTGAGCTGGGGCTCCCTCCGGTGGTTGCTGAGGGTAATGAACTGATTATTGAATGGCCTTCAGCTGGCGCTGAATGGTAGGATATAAGTTGCCTGAGTTCCCAGCAGCCTTGCCGGTTATCAATTGCTCCTTCTGGTCTTGCTTGAAGCACTGCTAGTTTCCTGCTCTCATTCAGATAAGTGTTTGCTTTTTTTTTCTCTGTTTGATTTTCTCTGCTGGTTTGCTGCTTGCAGTGGACTGCAGCCTTTCCTCTTTTGGGGGTCTGGCGCTGCAATTGTGCTCCGTTTGTTTCTGCACTTTTGCTTTGCTCCTTTGCTACTTTTTATTTGCTGAATAGCGTTTTGTTGCACCAGAGATCTGATTTAGGTGGATGAGATCGTGTGATCTCAAGTTTTTTGGCAATCAGAAGTGTTGGTATTTTTGTAAGGGTTTTGTTGGATTGCAGTCAGAACTCTTTCCTGTACTTTTCTGTCTAGACAGATTGGGCCCCAGCGTTTGCTCATTCTATTTTCTGTCTGTGTCCGTGTTTTCTTCTTGTCTAACCGCCATTACATGTTTGGGGGCTTCCTATTTATTTGGGGATCTGCTCCGGGGCAGATAGCTTTCATCTTTCTGCCTTTAGGTGTAGTTATCTCTCAGGCTGTGACGAGGCGTCTAGGATCAACGTAGGTACGCTCCACGGCTACTTCTAGTTGTGTGGTTAGTTCAGGTTACTGCAATCCAATAGGTTCCAGCCTCTCTGGTGTATTACCGCTTTTGCTATTTTTTTGCTATTTCTCCTCAGTTACCGAAACATAACAGGGCTCATTCTACTCTATGGGGACAGTCCTATACTTTATGGCACATTATATGGGGACTATCATATACTGGAGCAGTATGTGGAGCTCATCATATGCTGCATGGAACATTATATGGGACCACCAATTATTCTGTATGGAGCAATATATTGGGCTCATTATTCTGTATGGTGCACTATGTGGTGGCCATAATACTGTATGGAGGAATATAGTGTCCGGTTTTTGAGCTATTGTAGATTTTAACATAGATATCAGTCATGTCATGTAAGAAGTGAAGTATTTTTCATTGTACTATATCTATATTTCTGTGCCGTATCGGAGCATCATGAATTGTGGTATGTGTTAAAGGGGCCCACTGACACTCTTTGACCCGGGGCACACGAAAACCGGGAGCCAGCCCTACCCCCCCACAAGTTTAGCCAAATAACCCCCAGTTTTCAATGCATAACTATTAGTATAAGTTAATTAAGGTTGCTCAAGCTTAAGTAATAAGAATTGATGTCGTTGGCATTGAAATGGGCACTGTAGTTGTGTTTACTGTCCTCCACTCCCTGGCGACTTTGCTTCCCCTTTGACTTGCATTCGGTTTCGTGTTTCAGTCGGACCACCGACTTTTCCCGATAGTCGGCCGATTTCATTCGACCCGACTTTTGAGAAAGTTGGGTTTCATGAAACTTGACTCGACCCTAAAAAAGGCAAAGTCGCTCATCTCTAATTATTAGTATTACTATTTGTTATTAATATTGCGCCATTAATTTCATGGTGCTATACATGACAAGGGGTTACATACAAAGGAATAAATATTGTTTAAACCAAAAAATTACAATGACAGACTGTTACAGAGGGGAGACCTTGTCCTTGCGGACTTTCATTCTGCGGGATAATGGGAAAGAGACAGAAGGTGGGGGGTGCGGCAAATCGGGTGGTGGAGAGGCGGCAGCTCGTGTGGTGGTGTAGAAGTCACACCTCCGACCACCACGCTCTCCAATTGACATCTTTTGTAAATGCAGCCGAAACTTCAAAATCTCTATCTTCAGTTCTAGACAATGCATGGGCTACTTTTAAACGTCAGCGGCCAAGCAGTTAAGTATTAGTAGGTGAGGGCTTTTCAGAATCCTGCCCAGAAACACCAGGCTTCAGTTTTTGTGAGTCCTGCCCCCGTGAACTTCCACGTAATCTTACACTGGCTCTTCCAGGCATGATTTCATCACGAAGATTTAGCCTTCGTAATACAGAGACAGAGTACAAGACAAAGTATAACAGCACCTAAGCGTTCACCCTCTGCTACTCAGACTTTCCATCTGCACAGTGACTGCCTCTAGGTGGAAGATGATGACGGTGTAGTAGTTGTAGCATTTAACACAGTCATGAAGCTGCCATAACAACTTTAACCCCTTCCCGACCCATGACGCCTACGTTGGCGTCATGAAAACCAGTGGCATCCCGCCAACGTAGGCGTCATGCTATAAATCATGTTCCTGCAGGTCGGGTGACCGGGGTCACTGAAAGGTCACCCGACCCGCAGGCACAAGACCCTTTGTGCATCACCACAGTGGGGGTGGCTTAACCTCCACGTGGCTACGATCGCTCTGATTGGCTGTTAAAAGTGAAACAGCCAATCAGAGCAATCTGTAATATTTCACCAATATAATTGGTGAGATATTACAATCCAGCCATGGCTGATGCTGCAATAGCATCTGCCATGGCTGGAGACCGCGATCTGACCCCCCCCACATCGAGTCACGGTGGCGATCGGCCGCCGCCACCGAAAGATGGCGGTGATCGGTCACTAACTGCTCCCCTCCTCCTGGCCTCCACTGCCCCCACTTCCGATCAACCCCCTCACCTTCCGACCCCCCTACTCACCTCTCCCGGTCCACCGATGTCCCTGGATCCGTCCCGGCGGCCGCCCGGGATTCTTCACGGCTGGCGCATGCGCAGTGCGCACTGCAGAGTCCAGAAATTTATTTTGATCACTGTGATAAACTGTCACAGTGATCAAAATAAAAAAAAAGTAAATGAACCTCCCCCTGTCATAGGTAGGGACAAATAATAAATAAAGAATTTTTTTTTTTTTTTCCTATTAGGCCATGTGCACACGTTGCGGATTTTGCTGCGGATCCGCAGCGGATTTCGCGCTGCAGATCCCCAGCAGATCCATAAACCATTACAGTACAATGCAAATAAATGGTAAAAAAAAAAAGCTGTGCACATGCTGCAGATTTTTCAGCGCGGATTTGCTGCAGTTTTAAATTCGCAGCATGTCAATTCTTTGTGCGGATTCCGCAGCGATTTTACACCTATTCCATTATAGGTGTAAAACCGCAGGGAAAAAACGCAGCAAAACCGCAGTAAATCTGCGCTAAATACACAGGGAAAACGCAGGTCATTTTACCTGTGGATTTTAGAAAAATTCGCAAGTGAATCCGCAACGTGTGCATGGGGCCTCAGGGTTAGGGTTAGGCTGGGTTCATATTGCATTATGGCAGTCCGTTAGATGGACTGCGTTTCACTGCGGTATAACGCGGTGTAACGCAGTCCGTTAACGCTGCCATTCACCCCATTTGTGTGCGCATCACAACGCATGCCGTAAAGCGGCATGCGTTCGCGACGTGCCGTCATTCAGTGACAGAGCCTTGGACGCGGGCTGCAGCGTCTGGGCTTCGTCACCGCTAGCACAGATGAATCATCGCTGATTCCTCTGCGCTAGCGGTATAGCATAATGCGATCGCGTTATGCTATACCGTTACCAGCCCGTCAACGCTACGTGTTGAACGGGCTGGTAAAACGCAATATGAACCCAGCCTTAGGGTTAGGGTTAGAACTAGGGTTAGCATTAGGGTTAGAATTAGGGTTAGGGTTGGAATTTGGGTTAGGGTTGGAATTTGGGTAAGGGTTGGAATTAGGGTTAGGGTTGGAATTAGGTTTAGGGTTGGAATTAGGGTTAGGGTTGGGATTAGGGTTAAGTTTGTGGTTAGGGTTAGAGTTAGGATAAGTGTTAGGGGTGTTTCGGGGTTAGGGTTGGGATTAGGGTTAGGCTTGTGGTTAGGTTTATGGTTAGAGTTGGGATTAGGGTTAGGGGTGTGTTGGGGTTATGGTTAATAATAATAATAATAATAATCTTTATTTATATAGCGCCATCATATTCCGCAGCGCTTTACAGTTTAACAGTTTCAGAACACAAGTCATAAGTAACAACGTTAACAATACAGTAATTAAAGCAAAATAAGACGGCCCTGCTCGTGAGAGCTTACAATCTACAATGAGGTGGGGGAGATACAAAGTACAGGTGTGTATATACAATGGTGCATTTACAATGATGGTCCAGCCATCTTGAGGGAGTGATGGATGGATGGAGATAGTGAATGGGCTACACACACACACACACACTTACACAGAGAATGACTTTGATTAGTGAATGTGATAGGCCGCTCTGAACAGATGTGTTTTGAGGGAGCGCCTGAAACCATGCAAATTGTGGATAGTCCTAATTTCTTGGGGTAGAGCATTCCAGAGGATTGGCGCAGCGCGGGAGAAGTCTTGGAGTCGGGAGTGGGAGGTACGGATTAGTGCAGAGGTTAGTCGAAAGTCGTTTGCAGAGCGCAGCAGTCGGTTAGGCCGATAGAAATGAGGGAGGAGATGTAGGGGGGTGCTGCAGTGTGGAGAGCTTTGTGGGTGAGAACAAGTACTTTGAATTGGATCCTATAATGAATGGGCAGCCAGTGTAAGGACTGGCGAAGAGCGGACGCGTCCGAGTACCGATTAGCCAGATGGATGACCCTGGCTGCTGCATTAAGGATGGACTGGAGAGGGGATAGTCGAGTAATGGGGAGGCCAAGTAATAGAGCATTGCAGTAGTCCAGGCGGGAGTGGATCAATGCTACAGTGAGGGTTTTTGTTGTTTCCATGGTGAGAAAAGGGCAGATTCTAGAGATGTTCTTTAGGTGTAGGCGGCAAGAGCGGGCAAGAGATTGTATATGGGAGGTGAAGGAGAGATTGGTGTCAAACATAACACCCAGACAGCGAGCCTGCTGCCGGGGTGTTATTATGGTGCCACCCACTGAGAGGGAAATGTCAGATTTAGGGAGGTTAGTAGACGGCGGGAGCAGAAGAAGTTCAGTTTTGGAGAGGTTAAGTTTCAGATAGAGAGCAGACATGATGTTGGAGACTGCGGACAGACAGTCAGTGGCATTCTGTAGTACAGCGGGGGTAAGGTCGGGGGATGACGTGTATAATTGTGTGTCATCAGCATAAAGATGGTACTGAAAGCCAAATCTGCTGATGGTCTGTCCAATTGGGGCGGTGTAGAGAGAGAAGAGAAGGGGGCCAAGGACTGAGCCCTGGGGTACACCGACAGTGAGAGGAAGAGGAGATGAAGTGGAGCCAGAGAACGAAACACTGAAGGAGCGGTCAGAAAGATAGGAGGAGAACCAGGAGAGAACAGTGTCCTTAATACCTAGTGACTGGAGCCTAGACAGTAGGAGACAGTGGTCAACAGTGTCGAAAGCTGCAGAAAGGTCGAGTAGAATGAGCAGAGAGTGGTCGCCGTTACGTTTTGCTGTCAGAAGGTCATTGGTCACTTTGATGAGTGCAGTTTCAGTCGAATGTAGGGGTCGGAAGCCGGACTGTGAAGGGTCTAGGAGGGAGTGAGTGGAGAGGTAACGGGTGAGGCGGGAGTAGACTAGGCGCTCCAAAAGTTTAGAGATGAAGGGGAGATTGGAGACCGGTCTGTAGTTGTTTGTGCAGGAAGGGTCAAGAGCGGGTTTCTTTAGTAGTGGAGTAATGATGGAGTGTTTGAAGGAGGATGGGAAAATGCCAGAGGAGAGTGAGAGATTGAAGATTGTAGTTAGGTGAGTTGTGACAACAGGAGAGAGAGACTGGAGGAGATGTGAGGGAATGGGGTCGGTAGTGCATGTAGTCGGACGAGAGGAAGAGAGGAGTCTGGAGACTTCTTCTTCTGTGATGGGATCAAATGTGGAAATTGAGCCAGGGGAAATGCAGGGAGGGATGGGAGTCACAGCACTTGGTGGTTGAGAGCAGATTTCCTGATGGATAGTATCTATTTTTTCTATAAAGTGGGAGGCCAGGTCATTAGCACAAATGTCAGTGATAGGGTCTTGTGCTTTTGGCCTGAGGAGGGAGTGAAAAGTGTCAAAAAGTTTCTTAGGGTTGTTGGCTAGTGAGGAGATCAGGGTGGTGAAGTAGGTCTGTTTGGCGAGGTGAAGGGCTGCATTATAAGTTCTTAACATGAATTTAAAGTGGGTGAAGTCTTCTGGTGTGCGGGTTTTTCTCCATAGGCGTTCAGCACTCCTAGAGCATCGCTGGAGAAGGTGAGTTTGCGATGTGAGCCAGTGCTGTTTTACTGTGTGTTTGGAAGTTCTGAGGGTGAGCGGTGCTACTTGGTCAAGGGTGCTTCTAAGAGTGTCATTTTAGTGATGAACAGCCAGATCAGGACAAGAAAAAGAGGAGATTGGGGACAGCGAAGAGTGTAGGGAGTCTGAGAGTGTCTGAGGGTTAATGGCTTGTAGATTTCTGAATGTGTGGTAGGTAGGAGTTCGCTGGGGTGGTGGAGGATTTGTGAGCGTGAAGGAGAGAATGTTGTGGTCAGAGAGTGGAAGCGGTGAGTTATTTAGGTGGGAGATTGAACAGAGGCGGACAAAGACCAGGTCAAGGGTGTTGCCATCCTTGTGTGTCTCAAAGGTTGAAAGCTGTGAGAGGCCTAGAGAAGTGGTTAGTGATAGAAGCTGAGATGCAGATGTGGAAGTAGGACTGTTAATGGGGATGTTGAAGTCTCCAAGGATAAGGGTTGGTAGTTCTGAGGACATGAAGTGCGGCAGCCAGGCTGAGAAGTGGTCAAGGAACTGGGTGGGCGAGCCTGGGTGCCGATATATGACCGCTACTCTGAGGGAGAGGGGATGGAAGAGCCTGATGGTGTGGACCTCAAAAGAAGGGAATGAGAGTGATGGAATTGGGGGGATGACCTGGAAAGTGCATTGTGGGGACAGGAGTATGCCAACTCCACCACCATGTCTGTTTGTGGGTCTCGGGGAATGGGAGAACTGTAAGCCACCATAGGAAATGGCAGCAGGGTTAGGGTTTGTATTAGGGTTAGGGATGTGTAGGGGTTAGGGTTGGGGTTAGGGGTGTGTTGGGTTTAGGCTTGGAGTTAGAATTGAGGGGTTTCCACTATTTACGCACATCAGGGGGTCTCCATATGCGACATGGCGCCACCATTGATTCCTGCAAATTTCGCGTTCAAAAAGTCAAACAGTGCTCTCTTTATTCCAAGCCCCGACGTGTGCCCAAACAGTGGTTTACCCCCACATATGAGGTATCAGCGTACTCGGGAAAAATTGCACAACAACTTTTGGGGTCTAATTTCTCCTGTTACCCTTGGGAAAAAAAATTGGGGACTAAAAAAGTTATTTTTGTGGAAAAAAAATGATTTTTTATTTTCACGGCTCTGCATTATAAACTTCTGTGAAGAACTTGGAGATTCAAAGTGCTTACCACACATCTAGAGGAGTTCCTTGGGGGATCTAGTTTCCAAAATGGGGTCACTTGGGGGGGTTTCTACTGTTTAGGCACATCATGGGCTCTGCAAACGTAACATGACACCCGCAGACCATTCCATCAAGTCGGCATTTCAAAACATCACTACTTCCCTTCCGAGCCTTGACGTGTGCCCATACAGTAGTTTTCTCCCACATATGGGATATCAGAGTACTCAGGACAAATTGGACAACAACTTTTGGGGTCTAATTTCTCCTGTTACCCTTGGGAAAATAAAAAAATTGGGGACTAAAAGATCATGTTTGCGGAAAAAATATGATTTTTTTATTTTCATGCCCGGGCGTTATAAACTTCTGTGTAGCCCTTGGGGGTTCAAAGTGCTCACCACACATCTAGATATGTTACTTGCGGGGTCTAGTTTCCAAAATGGGGTCACTTGTGGGGAGTTTCTACTGTTTAGGCACATCAGGGGCTCTGCAAACGTAACATGACGCCCGCAGAACATTCCATCAAGTCTGCATTCCAAAATGGCGCTCCTTCCCTTCTGAGCTCTCCCATGCGCCAAAACAGTGGTTCCCCCCACATATGGAGTACCAGTGTACTCAGGACAAACTGTACAACAACTTTTGTGGTCCAATTTCTCCTGTTACCCTTGTGAAAATAAAAAATTGCGGGTTAAAAAAAATCAGTTTTTGAGGAAAAAAATGATTTTTTATTTTCACGGCTCTACATTATAAACTTCTGTGAAGCACGTGGGGGTTCAAGGTGCTCACCACACATCTAGATAAGTTAATTGAGGGGTCTAGTTTACAAAATGTGGTCACTTGTGGGGGGTTTCTACTGTTTAGGCACATCAGGGGTTCTGCCTGCCCGCAGACCATTCCATCAAGTCGGCATTTCAAAGCGTCACTACATCCCTTCCGAGCCCTGACGTGTGCCCAAACAGTGGTTCCCCCCACATGTGGGGTACTAGCGTACTTAGGACAAATTGGACAACAACTTTTGGGGTCCAATTTCTCCTGTAACCATTGTGAAAATAAAAAATAGTGGGCTAAAAAATCATTTTTGAGAAAAAAAATGATTTTTTATTTTCACGGCTCTGCGTTATAAACTTCTGTGAAGCACCTGGGGGTTCATAGTGCTCACTGTGCATCTAGATAAGTTCCTTAGGGGGTCGAGTTTCCAAAATGGGGTCACTTGTGGGGGAGCTCCAAAGTTTAGGCATACAGGGGCTCTCCAAACACGACATGGTGTCAGCTAACGATTGGAGCTAATTTTCCATTCAAAAAGTCAAATGGCGCTCCTTCCCTTCTGAGCCCTGCCGTGCGCCCAAACAGTGGTTCCCCCCACATATGGGGCACTAGCGTACTCAGGAAAAACTGGACAACAACTTTGGGGGTCCAATTTATCCTGTTACCCTTAGGAAAATAAAAAATAGTGGGCTAAAAAATGATTTTTGAGAAACAAAAATGATTTTTTTATTTTCACTGCTCTGCGTTTATAAACTTCTGTGAAGCACTTGGGGGTTCAAAGTGCTCACTACACATCTAGATAAGCTCCTTGGGGGGTCTAGTTTCCAAAATAGGGTCACTTTTGGGGGTTTCTACTGTTTAGGCACATCAGGGGCTCTGCAAACGCAACATGACGCCCACAGAACATTCCATCAAGTCTGCATTCCAAAATGGCGCTCCTTCCCTTCTGAGTTCTCCCATGCACCAAAACAGTGGTTCCCCCCACATATGGGGTACCAGTGTACTCAGGACAAATTGCACAACAACTTTTGTGGTCCAATTTCTCCTGTTACCCTTGTAAAATAAAAAATAGCGGGCTAAAAAATCATTTTTGAGGAAAAAAAAAATTATTTTTTTTCACTGCTCTGCGTTATAAACTTCTGTGAAGCACTTGGGGGTTCAGAGTGCTCACAACACATCTAGATAAGTTCCATAAGGGTTCTAGTTTCCAAAATGGTGTCACATGTGGGAGGTTTTCACTGTTTAGGCACACAGGGGCTCTCCAAAGACGTCATGGTGTCCGCTAAGGATTGGAGCTAATTTTCCATTCAAAAAGTCAAATGGCGCTCCTTCCCTTCTGGGCCCAGCCGTGCGCCCAAACAGTGATTTATGACCACATGTGAGGTATCTGTGTACTCAGGAGAAATTGCCCAACAAATTTTAGGATCCAATTTATACTGTTGCCCATGTGAAAATGGGGTAATTTCTGAGGGTAAAATAAATTTTTTGTGAAAAAAAAGTACTTTCTTTTTTTTACGGATCAATTTGTGAAGCACCTGGGGGTTCAAAGTGCTCACTCTGCATCTAGATAAGTTCCTTGGGGGGTCTAGTTTCCAAAATGGGGTCACTTGTGGGGGAATTCCAATGTTTAGGCACACAGGGACTCTCCAAATGCTACATGGCAACCGCTAAATATTCCAGCATATTTTCCATTCAAAAAGTCAAATGGCGCTCCTTACCTTCTGAGCCCTGCCATGCGCCCAAACAGTGGTTTATGACCACATATGAGGTATCTGTGCACTCAGGAGAAATTGCCCAACAAATTTTAGGGTCCATTTTATCCTGTTTTATCCTATCTTCTTGAATGTAGTTTTGAGTAGCTTGAGGGGTGCAGTTTTTATAATGGTGTCATTTTTGGGTATTTTCTGCCATATAGACCCCTCAAAGTGACTTCAAATGTGAGGTGGTCCCTAAAAAAAATGGTTTTGTAAATTTTGCTGTAAAAATGAGAAATCGCTGGTCAACTTTTAACCCTTATAACTTCCTAACAAAAAAAAATGTTCCCAAAATTGTGCTGATGTAAAGTAGACATGTGGAAAATGTTATTTATTAACTATTTTGTGTCACATAACTCTCTGGTTTAACAGAATAAAAATTCAAAATTTGAAAATTGCAAAATTTTGGCCAAAAGTTCCATTTTTTTCACAAATAAACGCAAAAATTATCGACCTAAATTTACCACTAACATGAAGCCCAATATGTCACGAAAAAACAATCTCAGAATCGCTAGGACCCGTTGAACCGTTCCTGAGTTATTACCTTATAAAAGGACACTGGTCAGAATTGCAAAAAATGGCAAGGTCTTTAAGGTCAAAATAGGCTGGGTCATGAAGGGGTTAAACTGAATTATTTTTACCGACATCACCCACTGTAAAATGTGGCATGTTATTTAAAAAAAAGTAACAGAGTGCTGTTATATAACTGGAGTAACAGACAGGAAAACTGGAATACAGGCCTAAAATCTCCAAATTTTAATCACATGGACGTATGAGGCGTGTCACAGATATACCACACTGTAAAATATATATATTTTTTTATAGGATGCAAAAGAATGCTGGATATAACGAGAGTGACAGACTGGCCAAAAATGAGAATTTAGGCCAAAATGCCTCAATTTTTGAGAGACGGATGTATGAGGTGTGTCACAGATATGCCCCCAGATATGGCCTGTGTTTTAAAATGATGCAACATAGTGCTGTATGTAAGTCCATTGACACCCATGACATAAAAAGAAAGCAGCCGTAAACTGGACAAACTTTGAGCACGCACAGATATGAGCTGTCATGGAGATACCACACCGAAAAATGTGTGGCCTGTTTTTGTTTTTTTTCGCCTAAATGCTGGTGTATATAAGTCACACCCAAAGCAAAAAAAATATAACTGGCGTACACTGGCCAAACTTTCAGCAAGCACAGATATGAGCTGTCATGGAGATACCACAGAGAAACATGTGTGGCCTGTTTTTGTTTTTTTTGGCCTAAATACTGGTGTATATAAGTACAGTCACACCAAGGACTAAAAATATAACTGGCGTACACTGGCCAAACTTTCAGCACGCATAGATATGAGCTGTCATTGAGATACCACACAGAAACGTGTGGCCTGTTTTTGTTTTTTTGGCCAAAATACTGGTGTATATATGTACAGTCATACCCAGGACAAAAAAATATAACTGGCTTACACTGGCCAAACTTTCAGCATGCACAGATATGAGCTGTCATGGAGATACCACACAGAAGCATGTGTGGCCTGTTTTTGTTTTTTTTGGGCCCAAATACTGGTGTATATAAGTACAGTCACACCCAGGGCAAAAAAAGAAAAGTGGCGCACACTGGCCAAACTTTCAGCACGCACAGATATGACCCTATCTCGGCAGCAGCTCTCCCTACACTATCTCAATCCGGAGCTGAATGCGCCGAGCAGGGTGGCTCCCAGTCTCTTATACCCCTGAAGATGCTGTGCGGCCAGCCAATCACTGCACGACCACAACAAAGTTGGCTGCAGCGTTTCATTGCCTGGCAGACCATCCCTGCAGCGTGATTGGGTCTCTAAAGTCCGCCAAAAATGCTGGGTGGCGACCAGAGTTCCTGTCGAGTAATCTCGGAAATGCTCGGTGCTCGCCGAGTACACCGAATACTGTGATACTTGGGCAAATAACAGCGAGCACGTTCGCTCATCACTAATCATCACTTCAGCAAATGGATAGCTATGTGTTACGTAGTTCACAAAACCTGGAGGGCCCCCTGCAAACAAACAGTGGGAATCACAGTGGGGGGGAAGACACCATGGACTCAAGCCCTGAGGGAGAGGATGCTCTTGCAGCACACTCGCAAGAGAAAAGCCTAAAGGTACTGCCACACTAAACAATCCCGCTAGCGATCACGATAACGACGCATACTAATGCGATCGCTAGCGGGATTGTTTCTATATCGCTAAGTGCGGCCACATTTAGAGATATAGTTAACGACGCTATCGCCGTTAGCGATCTTCTTAACGACTTTAGCGGTACAAAAGTACCGCTAAATCGCTAAGAAAAGGTGCCACACTAGCGATATATACTTACCCAGCGGGAGCGCCGACGAGAAAATAGGGTCCGGAACGATTCCAGCGACGAGCGAGATCACAGCAGGAAGCTCGTCGCTGGCAGATGCCGCACTGAACAACATCGCTAACGGGATCGCTAAATAGTGACGTTTTTTAGCGATCCCGTTAGCGATATTGTTCAGTGTGGCATACCCTTTAGTAGGGAGGACATTGCAGACCTAAATGAGTGTAGTGGGCAAGACCCTTCAAGATTGATAACAATAGACTATAATAAACTGGCAGCTGACGTGGCAAATAGCATCATACCAGACATCCAAAAGACCCTGGAACAGGTTATCAAGAAGGCCCTCCAGCATTTTCAAGATGAATTAAGCAAACATAAAGAACAGATAGAGGAGCTGGAGCAGAGGCTCTCACAACTTGATAACGTACAGCTCTCATCACAGTTGAAAAAGGTGTAATTGGAATACAGACCACACAGGAAAAAGACAACTGCAGAAACAAAACGCCTGTCTGAGAAGGTCGAGGACCTGGAAAACGGGTCAAGGCACAGCAACCTAAGGCTAGTAGGGCTCTCTGAGTTGTTCCCTGCAGCTGAACTTCAAAGACTTTGCAAAAGAGACCTATTAATGGCCCTGGGAATTAATCATGGTTGTATGGTTGAAAGGGCTCACAGAGTTGGGGCAGATCTATGATCTCACAACCAAAGATCTGGTAACCGGACATTAAGACCACGTCAAGTAATAATGAAATTCCTGGACTAAGGGTCCCGTCACACTCTTCAATGTCCCAGCGATCCCACCAACGATACGACGTGGATGGGATCGCTGGGACATCGTTAGCCGATTGCTGGTGAGCTGTCACATGGGCAGACTCACCAGCGATCAGGACCAGCGAGCATGCTGGTATCTAATGTACACATCGGGTAACTAAGCACCGCGCAGCGCCTAGTTACCCGATATGTACCCTAGATACCGGCTCTCAGCTTCTGCTGTAGAGCGCTGAGAGCTGGTATCCAATGTACATATTGGGTAACTAAGCACCGCGTGGCACCTAGTTACCCGATATGTACCCTAGATACCGGCTCTCAGCGCTCTACAGCAGAAGCTGAGAGCTGGTATCTAGTGTACAGATCGGGTAACTAGGTGCCGCACGGTGCTTAGTTACCAGATATGTACATTGGATACCAGCTCCTAGCTCGCTGATCGTTGGTCTCCTGCTGTCACATGCAGCGATGCGCGCTTGCCAGGGAGGACCAACGATGAAAAAATGGTCCAGAACATTCAACGACTATCAGCGATACCCAGTAGGTCATCGCTGCATGTCACACTAAGCGAGATCGCTGGCTAGGTCGCTGTTGTGTCGCAAAATCGGTGACGCTTCAGCGATCTCGCTTAGTGTGACGGGGGCTTAAAATGATAAGTTTGACATAATGAGAGCATATAGAAGATGTTCCCGGCCAGTGACTTTGAGAGGGATGAAAGTCCTATTATTTGAAGACTATTCTGCGGAGGTGGCAAAATGCAGGAGAGCCTTTAGTAAAATATGTGCAGCACTCTTTCAAGCAAAGAAAAGTTTTGCACTGCAGTCAGGGCCGGCGTCAGCACCCGACACACCCGGGCAAGTGCCGGGGCCCTGGTGAGACGGGGGGCCCACTCAGCATGGGCAGACATACTGCCGGTTCAAGTGGTGCATACAAAGCAATGAGGAGAATGACAGCCGGCGCCAGTATTACTGCTAACAGGAGAAGCAGGGGGCCGCTCTACTGCACGCAGGTGATATCAGGGTCAAACGGGCCCCCTTCCTCCCCTGTTAGCGTACATTATGCTGCTCTCCGCCGGCTGTCTCTGCTGTGGTCTGCGGTGAGGTGACAGGCAGCAGACACAGGAACAAGAGAGAA
>JARQOD010000006.1:178338078-178424875 GCA_033576555.1 Oophaga sylvatica
GATCAGGATGGGCTCGATGATAGGCACGGATAAGTCTCCCAGCATGAATGTCCGAAGCAAACACCCAAGAATTGTCCTTCTGACCATAACCTCTCAATTTAACCAAATACTGGAGTTTCCGTCTAGCAAAAGGAGAATCCAATATTTTCTCAACCGCATACTCCAAATTGCCCTCAACCAAAACAGGGTTGGGAGGCGCAGCCATAGGAACCACTGGTTCGACAAACCTCTTCAATAAGGACTTGTGGAACACGTTATGGATCTTAAATGTCCCTGGAAGAAGCAAACGGAAGGAAACCGGATTAATAATTTCAACGATCTTATAAGGTCCAATGAACCTTGGCTTAAATTTTGGAGATGCAACCTTCATAGGGATATTCCTTGAGGACAACCAAACCAAGTCCCCCACTTTAAAACAAGGACCATCAGTCCTATGCCGGTTGGCAAACCGTTGGGCCTTTTGCTGAGAGAGAGACAACCTCTCCACCACCTGGTCCCAAATCTGTTGCATACGCTGCACAATAGAGTCAACCCCCGGACAGACAGAAGCCTCCACCTGTCCTGAAGAAAATCGAGGGTGAAACCTGGAATTGCAGAAAAATGGAGACATCAAGGTGGCAGAGCTAGCTCTATTATTAAGAGCAAAGTCAGCCAAAGGCAAAAAAGAGACCCAGTCATCTTGATCAGCAGACACAAAACATCTCAAATAAGTCTCCAAGGTCTGGTTTGTTTTCTCGGTTTGTCCATTGGTCTGAGGGTGAAATGCAGAGGAGAAAGACAACTGAACACCAAGTTTAGAACAAAATGTCCTCCAAAATCTGGAAACAAACTGGACTCCTCTGTCAGACACAATGTTCTCCGGAATGCCATGTAACCGAACCACGTGCTGAAAGAACAAAGGCACCAACTCGGAGGAGGAAGGCAACTTAGGTAATGGCACAAGATGTATCATTTCGGAAAACCTATCACAGATTACCCAGATAACGGTCATTCTCTGAGACACAGGAAGGTCAGAAATAAAATCCATAGAAATATGGTCCATGGCCTCTTGGTTACAGGTAATGGCATTAACAAACCACTAGAACGAGAGCAAGGCTTGGAACGAGAGCAAGTCCCACAGGACTGCACAAAGTCCCTGACGTCACGAGACAAAGTAGGCCACCAAAAGGAGCGACTCACCAAGTCTCTGGTACCAAAAATCCCGGGATGACCAGCCAACGCGGAACAATGAATCTCAGACATCACACTCTTTTTCCACTGGTCTGGAACAAACAACTTCCCAACAGGGCAGCGCTCAGGTTTATCCTCCTGACACCCTTCAGAGCCAGTCTCAAATTGGGCGAAATGGCGGAAAGAACCACAATATATAGAAGGTGTGGGGCACAAAGCCCCTGCCAGCTCACCCAACTTTCACCGGAGCACGGAGCTCACGAAGTCCTGACCAGGACATGGAATCGTAGAGAAAAAGGCAGTTGCAGTCCAGCTTCTTAGAAGTCAAATTCTTTATTTCCAATATGATAAAACATCACAGACGGTGTCCGTCCAAAAGTGTACATCAAACAGAAAAGGTGACACCTAGTAAAACAGCGACGCGTTTCGACCACCAAGGGTCTTTGTCAGAGCTGTATATCCCCTAGTGCCACTGCATTATAAAGGTTTGTTAAACCTATGAGCTGGCTGTTACCTCACAATGCAGATACAACAGGTGTCTGATAATTAAGCTGCAATCAGAGGTCAGCAGCTAATGCTGATTTAGTCCAACGTGCATGTTAGAATGTTATAAATTCAAGTTGAAGCATAATTAATGCAGGTGCACAGGGGATAGAGGATATGATAAAAACATTCATAGAAAGACTATTAACATCAGTGAAAACTAATAACAATAAAAAGATAATTATTTAAACAAAAAAAAAACAAAACACAACTTTAAAGTAAAATATATCTGTAAATGTCTTGACTTGTAGTTGTTTTCTTTTTTATATTGTCTTTTGGAATCGTTCTGAAATGGTAGTTGCTTGCATTAGTGGCCACAATAGTCCATCACTATTATAGATGGCACAGTGAATTCATGGCATATTGTTGGTATCGAATTTCCAGGAGGAACTATTAATATGCAAATTGCCTCTTCAAACAAAGAGGACTTGTACTCTATAGCCCACCTATTGGAAGTAGCGATCCTACAAGTCACAATCAACCCTTTAACGAGTCTTGTAATATGACTTAGGATAAAAACCAAATCAGAATCTCCATTTGCAGACACGGTGTTTCGGACTGTTGGTCCTCGTCAGTGCAAAGTAGGAGAGATCTGATTTGGCTAGATGAGAGGCTCTGGACTGGGGTCTGGGGGGTAAGGTTACTCCTTGTGGAGAGTGACATACCAGCTCTGGCGTGTCGAGGTAAGGAGGCTTATTCGCCGTGCAATGCTCCTCTGGGAAATTTTAATATGCAAATTGCCTCTTCAAACAAAGAGGACTTGTACTCTATAGCGCCACCTATTGGAAGTAGCGATCCTACAAGTCACAATCAACCCTTTAACGAGTCTTGTAATATGACTTAGGATAAAAACCAAATCAGAATCTCCATTTGCAGACACGGTGTTTCGGACTGTTGGTCCTCGTCAGTGCAAAGTAGGAGAGATCTGATTTGGCTAGATGAGAGGCTCTGGACTGGGTCTGGGGGTAAGGTTACTCCTTGTGGAGAGTGACATACCAGCTCTGGCGTGTCGAGGTAAGGAGGCTTATTCGCCGTGCAATGCTCCTCTGGGAAATTTTAATATGCAAATTGCCTCTTCAAACAAAGAGGACTTGTACTCTATAGCCCACCTATTGGAAGTAGCGAGCCTACAAGTCACAATCAACCCTTTAACGAGTCTTGTAATATGACTTAGGATAAAACCAAATCAGAATCTCCATTTGCAGACACGGTGTTTCGGACTGTTGGTCCTCGTCAGTACAAAGTAGGAGAGATCTGATTTGGCTAAAAGAGGCAATTTGCATATTAAAATTTCCCAGAGGAGCATTGCACGGCGAATAAGCCTCCTTACCTCGACACGCCAGAGCTGGTATGTCACTCTCCACAAGGAGAAACCTTACCCCCCAGACCCCAGTCCAGGAGGAACTAGTGAGGATAGAATGTCAGATATTAGGATACATGAATGAATTTCTAACAAACGTGAAGAAAGAAGCCCAGCCAAGGTGAAGAGGCAAATTCTAGAAAACACATTGTGCTTTACAGAAAAGAGAAAAATTATTATTGTATTTATATCTCTACATATGATAAAATTTTTAGGCAGCACAAGTAGAGAACATCCACCATAATTAACGATAATATATTAGTCCCTATATCCTTTGTACAACTACTCTGAAAAAGACAAGGGAACACAAGGAACACATTGCATCATTGTAGAATGGAAAACCCACAACAAGGCATATAGCGATGTACTTCTAAACGCATACTAACAGTGAGAGTCGTTCAGGAGGATCATATATCCAGCACTGGAATTTTATTTATTTATTTTTTTTCCAGAATAAATTTGGAGAGAAGTAGTTACATATCGCTATGAGTCAAATAGAGATCGCACACATTATCAATGACATATATGTATATAATCATTAGTTGGCAGCGACACCACAAAATAATGACTACACTGCCATGAAGTTCCTGGATATATGGACCAGATCAAAGTAGAAAGTTTATGGAGGGTATTCAGTGTTCGGCTTCACTAGTTAAGTATAAGCAGACAGAGAGAGATCACAGTGCAGACAGCTTAGTAAATATCAGATTTACCGATCTAAGATAGACTCAAGGGAGGAAAACTCTCATACTATGTTAACAGCGATGTATTCTGCACATATTCTAAGTGATCTATATCCCCCAAATTAATGACAGCAAAAAAGGTTAATTATTCTAACAAGATCCCATAGATGATTTATCAATATTATATTTCTATAATGACAAAAGTTAGAAAGGGAATAATTGCAAACAAAGACTAGCATATAATTCCTCAGGTTTTCCAATCAGGGATTAGTTCTAGGGGAGAGTAAAGCAGAGCAATACATCAGATTGAAATAGAGGATATATAGATCAAAATATCGCATAACTTTATATAATTATATACAAAAGAAAAACCCGGGCGCTTTGCAAGAAACTAGGAATGTGAAGCAGCAATGGTTTGGCAAAATTAACCTCCAATTTGCCCTGGTTGCCTTCACGGCTCCATTCTCTCAGACACAATATCGCAAGGTGTGCTGCCACCGGCCGGGACGGTACCCTTGTGGTCTGATCAATTACCCTTTGGATTGTTATCTGGACTTATGTTAAAAGACTCTTATATTTTACAATCTGAACCAAAAGGATTAACAAGGAAGAACAGAGAAATACGACAGACATCATCTTTTCTACAGCCACAGGACCTTTCAACATCGGAAGGCCTCTATTCAGTAAGGTACTGGTCATTTATTTACTTTATGTGTATCACCATTTATTGTGAAGCGCAGGGTAATTTTTTTTTTTATATTAACACTTTACATAATTACACTGAAATTTCAGTTCGGGAAAGAGAGGTATTTTTTTTATATAAAACATGGGTTATGTCGATATATCAAAATGTTCAGTATTTAATAGTGATGCATAATTTCACTGCGTTTGTTCAGTCCATGGGGTACCTGGTGTTGAGATTGAAGATCCAGAACGCTTCTCTATTTAGAAGTCGCCTTCTAGAATCCCCTCCTCTGGCTGAACTAAAAACGCGCTCTATGCCTGTCATTTCCATGAATTTAACGTCTCGCTGATGACACTCAATGAAATGTCTTGATGCCATGGAGACACCTTTAATATCGGAGTTTACATTGACTATATCTCGTAAATTCTGAAATGCGGATTTTTAATTTTCTTGTGGTACAACCCACATATATTAGGTTGCATGAAGTGCACCTAATATAATAAACTACATTAACAGAGTTGCAATTAATAAATTGTTTGATATTATATGTTTGAGTGTTGCTAAAATCATGAAAGGTTTTTTGAGATTTTGCAACTTTGCATGTTTTACATTTGTTAGCACCGCATTTAAAAAAACCTTTTGTTTTAAGCCAATTGTTTTTTGATGTGTGAGAAGAAAAGTAGCTGGCTTAGTTGTGATGTTGTTTCCCTATATACATGCATACCCCACACAATAGCATTGGAAGCATTGCGTTTCTTATTTGAAAAATATAGTGATTATTCTACTGAACTAATTGAATATTTGCTGGAGGTTATACAATTTTTGCTTCAGCATAACTATTTTTCATTTGATAATACCATATATCTTCAGAAATCAGGAGTTCCTATGGGTGCCAAATATTCACCCTCCCTGGCAAATCTCACTATGGCTTTTTTGGAAAATAAATTCGTATATTCAGATGATAATCCTTTCTCTGATTGTATCTATTGGTACGGTAGATACATCGACGATACACTGATTATATGGGATGGCGATGTATCTGCCGTACCTGCCTTTGTTGATTATCTTAATTCTAATAATATGAACATAAAATTCACATATGTTCATGATTTTCAATCAATTGTCTTTTTGGATTTAGAATTAAAGGGCGTAGAAAGCAATAAAATTATTACTAAAACGCACACCAAACCAATTAGTGGAAATACGTTACTCCATGCTAAAAGCGGACACCCCAAACATGTCATTAAGGCAATACCAGTTGGGGAACATATCAGACATAGAAGAAATTGTTCTGACCCTAAGGACTTAATCAAGGAATTTGAGCAACTCAAAATTAAAATGAAACAACGTAAATATCCTTACTGGTCAATTAAGAGAGCAAATAATATAGCTCAGGAGAGGGATAGAGAACTATTGCTGTCATCAGAACCGCATTATAATTCTAAAGGGGATAAAAATATTGAGAAAAAAACTTTTGTAAGCCTTCGTTTTTCGAAACAATTTAACCAAATTAAAAAAATAATATATAACTGTATTCCCATTTTATATGAGGATGAAATTCTGGAAGAGATTTTATCTCCAGGAATCAATATTGTAGCCAGGAAAGCTCCTACCATAGGGGATTTTGTATCTCCCAGCTACTTTTCTTCTCACACATCAAAAAACAATTGGCTTAAAACAAAAGGTTTTTTTAAATGCGGTACTAACAAATGTAAAACATGCAAAGTTGCAAAATCTCAAAAAACCTTTCATGATTTCAGCAACACTCAAACATATAATATCAACAATTTATTAATTGCAACTCTGTTAATGTAGTTTATTATATTAGGTGCACTTCATGCAACCTAATATATGTGGGTTGTACTACAAGAAAATTAAAAATCCGCATTTCAGAACATTTACGAGATATAGTCAATGTAAACTCCGATATTAAAGGTGTCTCCATGGCATCAAGACATTTCATTGAGTGTCATCAGCGAGACGTTAAATTCATGGAAATGACAGGCATAGAGCGCGTTTTTAGTTCAGCCAGAGGAGGGGATTCTAGAAGGCGGCTTCTGAATAGAGAAGCGTTCTGGATCTTCGATCTTAACACCAGGTACCCTCATGGACTGAACAAACGCAGTGAAATTATGCATCACTATTAAATACTGAACATTTTGATATATCGACATAACCCATGTTTTATAAAAAAAATACCTCTCTTTCCCGAACTGAAATTTCAGTGTAATTATATAAAGTTATGCGATATTTTGATCTATATATCCTCTATTTCAATCTGATGTACTACTCTGCTTTACTCTCCCCTAGAACTAATCCCTGATTGGAAAATCTGAGGAATTATATGCTAGTCTTTGTTTGCAATTATTCCCTTTCTAACTTTTGTCATTATAGAAATATAATATTGATAAATCATCTATGGGATCTTGTTAGAATAATTAACCTTTTTGCTGTCACTAATTTGGGGGATATAGATCACTTAGAATATGTGCAGAATACATCGCTGTTAACACAGTATGAGAGTTTTCCTCCCCTGAGTCTATCTTAGATCGGTAACCTGATATCTTACTAAGGCCTCTTTCACACTTCCGTTTTTCTCCTTGCGGCGCCCCCGGCATTTTTCCGCAGCGCCGCATCACAAAACCGTATGCACCGCATGCGGTTTTTTTTCCCATAGACTTTCATTAGCGCCGGATGGTGCCGCATGTCACTGCGGCGCGTCCGGTTGGTGCCGGATGCGGTGTCTGTTCACCGTCCGGTGTCTGGAAAAAACACTGCATGTAACGTTTTTTGTCTGCGGCGAAAAAGCCGGATGCGGCGCGTGCGTTTTTTTTTTACAATGAAAGTCTATGGACGCCGCAATGCGCCGCATCCGGCTTGAGCCGCATCCAGTAGCCGCATCCGGTTTTTTAATTGATATACCAGCCCACAACAAACAGATACCAGACAGATACCACCCCTCAGCAAACATATAAAAAAAAATTTTTGTGGGACATCAGACACAGCCACAGAGAGCCACAGAGAGCCACAGACGCAGCCACAGACTAGCCACCGACGCAGCCACCGGAGAACGTCAGCCACCGGAGACTCGCAGCCAGGATCCGCACCATGGAGCGCCAGGAAAACAGACGGTAAATATGCCCCCCCCCCCAAAATCCAAAATTTACAATACATATGTCACCAATGCTGTGTGAGCTGATGTTTATTTTTGGCACCCTGGTACATTTTATATTTCATGTTTTTTCTGTGATGGGGATTGGTTCCCCTGGTACTGTATGAAATTAAATTGCCGATGATGGGGTGGGTCCCCGAGTTTAAAATGCATTTGTTTGGGAACTTTATTGTGTATTCCCTGCTACTGTTGTGAATGTTGATAATGTAGATCTACTGGTACTGTTTTTTTGCAGTGATGTGCTTGGTCTCCCTGCGACAATATGAAATGTGGATGTATTTGTGTATCATATAATGTTTTTTTTGTTTGTTTTTAAATCTTTTTTTTTTGGGCCTGTGATGTGGTTGCTTGTCCTGCTACTATCTGAAATGTGCATGTGTTTACTATCCTAATGTTGATGTTGTGTATTTTTGTTTTGCCTTATTTTTTTTATGGCCTGTGATGGGTATTATGTACTACTGCTATGTGAAATTTTATTTTTTTTTTGTTAGCTCAATCTTTTTTTCTTTAAAATTTTTTAAACATTTTCTTGGCCCTGTGTGTGCATGTGTTTACTATGGTAATGTTTATCTCCATTTTTTTTGCCAATGTTTATTTTTTGTGGCCTGTGATGGTTTTTCTACTAATGCTCTCTTGCATTTGTTTAGTATGCTAATGTTTTTTTGTTTGCAATCTTTGTTCTTTGTGGCCTGTCACGGTTTATCTACTAATGCTCTCTTGCATTTGTTTAGTATGCTAATGTTTTTTTGTTTGCAATCTTTGTTCTTTGTGGCCTGTCACGGTTTATCTACTCATGGTCTCTTGCATTTGTTTAGTATGCTAATGTTTTTTTGTTTGCAATCTTTGTTCTTTGTGGCCTGTCACGGTTTATCTACTCATGCTGCTATTACATTTGCATGTGTTTAGTATCCAAATGTTGATCTACTTTTCTTTTTGTTGCAATGTTTTTTTTTGGGTGCCTCTGACCTTAAATCTACTCATGCTCGTATGTGAAATGTCCATGTTTTTATTATCATTATGTTTGTACTGTTTTTTTTTTTGTTATTGGGGATCGGTTGATTCCCACTGTTAATTTTTTTTTATTTTTTTTTTTTGTCCAGGATACGGTTTACCCATGGTACTGTTGATGGCTACAAATGATTGCATGTGGTCGGAATAATGTCCTTGTTTGAATGTTATATTTTAAAACAGGGACAATCAATACATATAAACACAATTCCTTTTTGTCTGTTAATTCCACAGCAGAAGAATTGATGCTGCTGATCCAAGGGCGCAGGAGATCCTGGATGCAAGGAGGCAAGCCAGTAGAAAGTAAATATGACATCCCCCATGTGCCTAAAAATTAAATGTTTGTTTTTCTCTTTCAGCCAGGGACAAGGAATCCACATATATTCACTGTCCCTTTTTGTGTCCTTATTCAACAGCAGAAGAATTCAACGAGCGGCGGCGGCGGCTGAAGCGCAAGTTGAGCAGGGGGGAGGAGAGGACCTCCAAGCTAGGAGGCTAGCAAGCAGAAAGTAAGTATTACAGCACACATTTTGCTCTAAATTACATGTTTGTTTTTCTCTTTCAGCCAGGGCAAAGGAATACAGATATATTCACTGTCCGTTTTTGTGTCCTTATTCAACAGCCGAAGACTTCACCGGGCGGCGGCGGCGGCTGAAGCGCAAGTTGAGCAGAGGGGAGGAGAGGACCTCCAAGTTAGGAGGCTAGCACGCAGAAAGTAAGTATTACAGCACACATTTTGCTGTAAATTACATGTTTGTTTTTCTTTCAGCCATGGACAAGGAATATAAAATTTACAGTCCCTTTTTACTTAACAGCAGAAGACTACAACAAGAGGGGGAGGCGGCGGCTGGAGATAGACGAGAGGAGGAGAGGCGGGCAAGGAGGAAGCCAGTAGAAAGTAAAGATTACATCCCCCATTTCAATAAAAATACATGTTTGTTTTTCTCTTTCAGCCAGGGCCAAGGAATATAGAAATATATTGACTGTCCCTTTTTGTTTCTTCCACAGCAGACAACGTCAAACAGCTGCTGCAGCTGCCGCAATGGCGGTGTTGGCAGAGGAGGCAGCGGCTGAAGCGGCGGCGGCAGCACCACCGGCATCGCCATCTCCTCCCTCCCAGCCAGAGCCAGAGCCGCCACAGCAGGACACATCTTCTTCTGGGAGCCCTCCTAGCCATCGTCAGGAATTGGCGGTAAAAATATGTATTTTTAATTTTACTATCCACAATCCATCTGTGGGCTATATGTCTTGATTGGGTTTTTTTAATAACAGGAATCTGAAGATGACGAGGAGCTCCCAGAGGAAGAAGGACGGGGTGGAGAGATACCCGGAGTGGGCTCACAATTCGTAAGTATCCTGCATCAATCGCAGAAACACACCATCACAGTACACACAACACATAGAAAAACATTTAGTACATACTTCACACAGCGGCCAACACCTGCCAATATCCTAATTTTTCTTTTCATTTTTAGTCTCTCGCATCTGGGAGCCAGAGGGTTTCTCCCAGCGCCTCCCAGAGTCGTCGTGAGACTGTCGGCGGTTCTCAACGTGTAAGTTTTTTTTTTTTGCCATTTTCTATAATTTTTCATTTTTACAAAACGTGTTATCTAAAAATGTTTTGTGCATTAATTTTCCCATTGTAACATGTATAATTTTGAAAATTTCAAACAATGTGTCTGATGATTTTTTTTTTTTTTTTCCTTTGTTAATTTCACAGGCTTCACAGCGTGCTCTCGACTCGGACACGGAGGAGGGATTGGACGTGGAGTTGATGATCGACCTGGTCCGAGAAAGGGAGCCGCTGTGGAACATGGGGGACCGCCGGCATGCGGATCAAATTGTGACACGACGGCTCTGGACGGAAGTGGCAGCAGCAATGGTGCACCGCTGGGAGGACCTCAATCCTAGGTCCCAGACTAAATTACGTAAGTATAGTTCATGTTGCTGACTGTAAAGGTGTTTTTTCAAAACTTCTGTCCTCGTGTAACCAACGCTTCTTGTTTTCCTTATTTTCTTTTGGGAAACACTATGGAAACAATGAAAACATTAACTCTGGGGGACACGAGGACTAAAGTGTGGTTGTTGTATAGTAACCAAGGTGTGCTTTCTCGTTTCAGGGGAGAGAATTATGAAGCGGTGGCGGTCTGTGAGGGATCGCTTTAAGAAGGAATTTAACAAAGAGATGCGGGCCCCGAGTGGATCTTCAGGACGCCAGAGCAAGTACAAATATGCACGAGCTCTGGCGTTCCTGCGTGAAACCATGGTCACCAGAAGGTAAATATAACCATAAAATGTTAACTTTTTTTTTTTCCAGCCAGGGCCATTCCACATCTGTATATTAATTTTATGTTTTTGTTTGTTCCACAGCACGGTGACCAGCACTCGGGCGCCCGCAGAGTTGGAGCCTTCTAGAGCGATCCCTCAGGAGACCGACACCAAGGGACACTTTGACCAACCCTCCACATCTGCCCCTTCCCAGACTTCACACACACTTGATCCCGCTGTCCCCTCCACCAGCGCTGGAGCATCGTGGCCGGCTGCATTACATGAATCTGCTGGTCAGGATATAGCCTTCCCTTTACCCCACCCTTCTGACCCTGCCACCTCTAGTACAGCTGCGGGTACTGGGTGGCAGCGTCAGAAGGGTCAGGAAAAGAACTATGCGCCCGAGTTCTTACACATGAACGCATCTTTCCAGAACTGCCTTAAGTTGCTATCTGAACAAGTTTCCGCAGGCCTTCGTCAGATAACCACACTAGTTGGTGAGGTCAAGACACTTCTGGAAACTGTGCGTTCTGAGTTAAGAGCACCCCCGAACTACAGCTTTTTTAGGTCGGTTGCGGAGCGCATAGATCCGCTATCTTATGACCAGCAGATGTATGTGATGCACACGTGCCACGCTGCTCTAGCGCAGGTTGTCTCCCATCCTCAATCCACCCCAGTCATTCCACCACCTCCCCCCCTACAGCCGCCGTCCATCTTCCCCCCCCTCCACCTGCCATACCTCCTCCCCCTCCTATTCAATACCAACCACCTCCCCAGGTCCATCAACCTCCCCAATACCAACCACATCCCCAGGTCCATCAACCTCCACAATATCAACCACCTCCCCAGGTCCAACCACCTCCCCAATATCAACAACCTCCCCAGGTCCAACCACCTCCCCAGTACCAACCACCTCCCCAACTGCAGTCACCTCCCCAGTACCAACAACCTACCCACTACCAGCCACCTACCCCCTACCACACTTCTACCTACCAATCTCCTTCCCCCTTCCAAATACCTACTATGTCACCTGCTCCTCATGCACAACCCTCCACTCCACCACCACCCACCTGTTCTGCCTTGTCTTCCCATTCTTTTGGTCTTTCCACCCCTTCACCTCTTCCTGTTCCTTCCCCACCACCATCCCGTTCGTCCCTCCACACTCTCCACACTCCCACAGTCGAAGTGTCCCGCAGCCCCTCCAGCAGTATTTCCACCCCACACTACACAGACCTTTAAATATGTGTTTGTTTATCATTTTTTTTAATGAAAAAAAAAAAATTTAATAAAAAAATAAAGTTGAATAAATAAAGTTTAATAAAAAAATAAAGTTTAATATATAAAAAAGGTTATTTCTATGTTAAACATTTGGCCAAAAGGCCTAATTTTATAACAATTATATTAAAAAAAAATTTTTTCAATAAATTGTTCATTGGTTTAACATTGTTGTCTGTCTTTAATTTATAGGATGTTAAGTTTTAAATTTGTTATACAGGTACAGCTAACTTTGGCTAAAAGGTTCATAAATGCAACCTTTTTTCCAAAGTTATGTCCCGGGTTTCTATTATCTTTTTACTAAAAATGTGTACTTTTTTAGATTATCCCCTACCCCAGGTTTCCCCTACTCCAGTCCTCAAGGCCCACCAAAAACATATCATGTTTTCAGATTTTCCTTTGTATTGCACAGGTGAGGCAATTATCACCTGAGCAATACAAAGGAAAGACTGATAACTTGACATGTTGGTGGGCCTTGAGGACTGCAGTTGGGGAAACATGGCCTAGAATGTACACTTTTTTTGACAAATGGTGAAATACTTTTGTTAATACAATTTCACCTTTTGTCCAAAAAAGGTACATTGTAGGCCATGGGTCCCCAAATCCAGTCATCAAGGCCAACCAACAGGTATTGTTTTCAGGATTTCCTTTGTATTGCACAGGTGAGGCAATTATCACCTGAGCAATACAAAGGAAATCCTGAAAACAATACCTGTTGGTGGGCCTTGATGACTGGATTTGGGGAACCATGGCCTACAATGTACACTTTTTTGGACAAAAGGTGAAATAGTTTTTAAACAGCCATGGACACAACAATGGCAAAAAGGTTACAGTAGAAAACACACAAGAAGGTAGACAAGTAAAACTATTAAAGGTTTATTGTGGGTAAAGAAAATTATTAAAAGAAACAATACATTTATCACACTCTGTCATCCTGCCAGTCAACACTACCTTCCGGTGACACAAAGTATTGAGCAAACTGGTCCCTCATTCTTGAAACCGCGACTGTACTGCGAGTGGTAATGTTGCTGTAGTCGTGCAAAGTTGTTTCTTGATTGTGGTCCTCCAGAGAAATTATGGAGGACCACGCACGCTTTCACTACATCATCAACAGTCTCGGTCTTCAAGTTAATTGCAGTCAAAAGGACACGCCATTTTGCTGTCATAATGCCAAAGGCACACTCCACCATCCGTCTGGCTCTTGTGAGGCGGTAGTTAAATATCCGCTTTCTATGTGTCAATTCTCTGCTGGCATACGGCTTCAATAGGTGTTGTGACAGCTGGAATGCCTCATCACCTACACACACGAATGGCATCGGTGGGCCTGAGGTTTGAGGCAGTGGCCTAGGGGGGGGAAAATGAAAACTGTTTCCATACAATTTACGTCCCATAGCAGATAGTTTAAACACTTGGGAGTCATTAGACCGTCCATAAGACCCAATGTCCACCGCGATAAACTTGTAGTGCGCATCTGCAATAGCCATCAGGACGATAGAGAAATATTTTTTATAGTTAAAGAATTCAAATCCAGTTCCTTTTGGCTTTTGAATGCGGATGTGCTTTCCATCAACGGCCCCCAGGCAATTGGGGAACTGGCAGATGAGTAGAAACTGGTCCGCTATTTCAAGCCACCGCTCTGTTGTTGGCTCTGGAATAAATTCTCCAACCAAAGTATCCCACAGAGCACGACAAGTATACTTTATTATCCCGGATAGTGTGGAGATTCCCATCCGATACTGAAAATGTAGCGATGATAGAGTTTCGCCAGTTGACAGAAATCTGAAAACAAATTAGAAAATACAAATTATTTCAGAAACGCAGCATTACATACCAGAACTCAGCTACGACCATTGGAGATACCAAACATAATCACATCTATGACAAAGACTGTTTTATAACTAAATTTGGGGCTACTCATGTGGTTTCCTAGTTGGCCTGTGATGTTCAATTAATGATAAAATTACAAGTGCGCTCAAGCAAACAGATCCAATACATATAGCTTACCTTATAGTCACCATGAGACGCTCCGCCGGAGATATCGAGAACCGACAGTAGGTGTCCGATTTTTTAATTTGGTCTCCAACACGCTCCAGCAAATCATCAAAGTTTTCTTTGTTCATCCGCAGATAGGCAAAGAACTTATCAGGATTTTGTCACAGCTCCATGTTCAGTGTGGAATAGACACCACGAGTTAATCTCTGTGCCGTGATGGGGTGGATCCACATACGGCGTTGTCTTCGCAGGCGCTGACGCCTAATGCGCTGCTCCTCAAACTTTCGCTCCTTCTCCAGAACGATAAACCTCAATCGATTCATCTCCGCAGTAAAATCAACAAGATTCCTGAAGATATTGCCGATAATGACATCCATGTTCGCCAATCACTTGCTACTTGCTCTTCTCTCCAAACTGCACTTGCTCCTCTACAACCTGTCAAAGAAGGGATGTAGGACCAGTGTATATATAGGATTACAGTAGCCAATCATATTTGGAACCCCAAAAAGGGCGTTCTTAAAAAACCGGATCCGGCGCATACGGCGTCAACGGATGCCAAACTGGATACACCGGATGAGACGGATGTGTTTTTTTGCCGCATTCGTGAACCGGATGCGGCGAAAAACCGGATGCGGCGCATCCGGTTTTCATACAAAATACCGGATGCGGCGCTGCGGCTAAATGCCGGGGGCGCCGTTTAGGCGCCCGCCGGATGTGTGAAAGAGGCCTAAGCTGTCTGCACTGCGATCTCTCTCTGTCTGCTTATACTTAACTAGTGAAGCGGAACACTGGATACCCTCCATAAACTTTCTACTTTGATCTGGTCCATATATCCAGGAACTTCATGGCAGTGTAGTCATTATTTTGTGGTGTCGCTGCCAACTAATGATTATATACATATATGTTATTAATAATGTGTGCGATCTCTATTTGACTCATAGCGATATGCGACTACCTCTCTCCAAATTTATTCTGGAAAAAAAAGCTATAAAGGTGAAGCTGTTAGCTTTATATACGATAGTGTTTGAATATATCAAAGTTCCTAGCGCTATGTTATTAATATCTTGTAATGCTACCATCAACCTACATCTATGAATATACATCAGTCACAGGGAAAAAAAAATTTTTTTATGAAATTTATTCTCTTGGATTCTCTTCATATGCGTGTTAAATTAAAGTGAAAATTCCAGTGCTGGATATATGATCCTCCTGAACGACTCTCACTGTTAGTATGCGTTTAGAAGTACATCGCTATATGCCTTGTTGTGGGTTTTCTATTCTACAATGATGCAATGTGTTCCTTGTGTTACCTTGTCTTTTTCAAAGTAGTTGTACAAAGGATATAGGGACTAATATATTATCGTTAATTATGGTGGATGTTCTCCACTTGTGCTGCCTAAAAATGTTATCATATGTAGAGATATAAATATAATAATAATTTTTCTCTTTTCTGTAAAGCACAATGTGTTTTCTATAATTTGCCTCTTCACCTTGGCTGGGCTTCTTTCTTCACGTTTGTTAGAAATTCATTCATGTATCCTAATATCTGACATTCTATCCTCACTAGTTCCTCCTGGAAATTCGATACCAACAATATGCCATGAATTCACTGTGCCATCTATAATAGTGATGGACTATTGTGGCCACTAATGCAAGCAACTACCATTTCAGAACGATTCCAAAAGACAATATAAAAAAGAAAACAACTACGAGTCAAGACATTTACAGATATATTTTACTTTAAAGTTGTGTTTTTTTTTTTTTTGTTTAAATAATTATCTTTTTATTGTTATTAGTTTTCACTGATGTTAATAGTCTTTCTATGAATGTTTTTATCATATCCTCTATCCCCTGTGCACCTGCATTAATTATGCTTCAACTTGAATTTATAACATTCTAACATGCACGTTGGACTAAATCAGCATTAAGGTACTGCCACACTAAACAATCCCGCTAGCGATCACGATAACGACGCATACTAATGCGATCGCTAGCGGGATTGTTTCTATATCGCTGATAGCGGCTTAACTTAGCGATGTCGTTAAGGACGCTATCGCGGTTAGCGATCTCCTTAACGACTTTAGCGGTACAAAAGTACCGCTAAAGGGTATGCCACACTAAACAACATCGCTAACGGGATCGCTAAAAAACGTCACTATTTAGCGATCCCGTTAGCGATGTTGTGTGCGGCAGCTGCCAGCGACGAGCTTCCTGCTGTGATCTCGCTCGTCGCTGGAATCGTTCCGGACCCTATTTTCGTCGCTGGCGCCCCGCTGGGTAAGTATATATCGCTAAATGTGGCACCTTTTTTAGCGATTTAGCGGTACTTTTGTACCGCTAAAGTCGTTAAGGAGATCGCTAACCGCGATAGCGTCCTTAACGATATCGCTAAAATAGGTAGCTACTAGCATATAGAAACAACCCTGCTAGCGATCTCATTAGTATGCGACGCTAACGAGATCGCTAGCGGGATTGTGTAGTGTGGCAGTACCTTAAATCGCTAAGAAAAGGTGCCACTCTCAGCGATATATACTTACCAGCGGGGGCGCCGACGATAAAATAGGGTCCGGAACGATGTCAGCGACGAGCGAGATCACAGCAGGATCTCAGCAGGGGCCACGTCGCTGGTAGATGCCGCACACAACAACATCGCTAACGGGATCGCTAAATAGTGACGTTTTTTAGCGATCCCGTTAGCGATGTTGTTTAGTGTGGCATACCCTTTAGCTGCTGACCTCTGATTGCAGCTTAATTATCAGACACCTGTTGTATCTGCATTGTGAGGTAACAGCCAGCTCATAGGTTTAACAAACCTTTATAATGCAGTGGCACTAGGGGATATACAGCTCTGACAAAGACCCTTGGTGGTCGAAACGCGTCGCTGTTTTACTAGGTGTCACCTTTTCTGTTTGATGTACACTTTTGAAAGAACCACACCCTCTTTCAAAATAACAGCAGGATATGATAACTCAGGAGAATCTGCAAAGAAACTCCTTGAGAGGGCATCCGCCTTGACATTCTTAGTGCCAGGAAGAAAAGAAACCACAAAATTAAAACGTGTGAAAAACAAGGCCCACCTGGCCTGTCTAGGATTAAGTCGCTTGGCTGATTCGAGATAAACCAGGTTCTGATGGTCCGTGAGGACCACCACCTGATGTTTGGCTCCTTCCAGCCAATGTCTCCACTCTTCAAAGGCCCACTTCATGGCCAATAACTCCCGATTACCCACGTCATAATTACGTTCAGTTGGAGAAAATTTTCTAGAGAAAAAGGCACAAGTGTTACTCTTAGAGGTCTCTGGATCCCTTTGGGACAAAACGGCACCTGCCCCAATCTCAGAGGCATCAACTTCCACCTGAAACGGCAGAGAAACATCAGGCTGCCGTAGAACAGGAGCAGAAATGAATCTCTGCTTAAGTTCCTGAAATGCAGAAACTGCCTCAGGAGGCCAATTCACCACATCGGAACCCTTTTTAGTCAAATCAGTCAATGGTTTAACAATACCAGAGAAATTACCAATAAATTTATGATAAAAATTGGCAAAACCCAAAAATCTCTGAAGAGCCTTCAATGAAGTAGGTTGAACCCAATCACAGATGGCCTGAACCTTGACCGGGTCCATTTCAATAACAGACGGAGACAAAATTAATCCCAGAAATTAGATCTTCTGTACGCCAAAAAGACACTTTGATCCCTTCACATGCAGTGCATTCTCTCTCAAAATCTGGAACACAGTCCGAACATGTTTCACATGAGAGTCCCAGTCATTGGAAAAAATCAAGATATCATCCAAATAAACAATCAGAAATTTATCCACAAAATCCCTGAAAATATAATTCATGAAGGATTGGAAGACGGAAGGGGCATTAGTAAGCCCAAAAGGCATCACTAGGTACTCAAAATGCCCCTCTGGGGTATTAAACGCCGTCTTCCATTCATCCCCTTGCTTAATGCGAATAAGGTTATACGCCCCCCTGAGATCAAGCTTGGCAAACCAACTAGCACATTTCACTCTGGAAAATAGGTCAGAAATCAAAGGTAACGGATATTAATATTTAACAGTGATCTTATTCAGGAGGCGATAATCAATACACGGCCTCAATGAACCATACTTTTTGGCCACAAAGAAAAAACCGGCGCCCAAGGGTGAAGAGGATGGTCTGATGTGACCCTTCTCCAATGACTCCTTGATATAATATCGCATAGCATCGTGTTCAGGTACAGATAAATTAAAAAGGCGACCTTTAGGAAATTTACCACCAGGCACTAATTCAATAGCGCAATCATAGCTCCTGTGAGGGGGAAAGGATGCAGATTTACTTTCACTAAACACATCAGAAAAATCATTCAAAAAGTCAGGGACATCCTGAGACTGGGGAGAGGCAGAAAAAACAGGAGTGTCAGTATTAACATATTGGCAGCCCCAACTGGTCACAGACACAGATTTCCAATCCAAAACAGGATTATGAGACTGTAACCAAGGGAAACCTAGTACAATAATGTCATGCAGATTATACAGCAACAGAAAATTGCAACTCTCCTGATGATCTGGTTCAACACTCATTATCACCTGAGTAGAAAACTGGGGTTTATTCTCTGCCAAAGGGGTAGAATCAATGCCCAGTAGGGGAATAGACTTCCGCAGGGATATCATGGGAAACCCACAACGTTTGGCAAAGTCAAAATCCATCAGGTTAATAGCTGCTCCTGAATCAACAAAAGCCTGAGCAGAAAATGTGGACATGGAGCAAATCAGGGTAACAGTCAACAGAAATTTAGTCTGAACACTACTCAAGACAACTGAGCGTGCAAAACGTCTTCCCCGCTTAGGGCAGACAGAAATAGCATGGGAAGCGTCACTACAGTAGAAACATAACCCATTGCGCTTACGAAACTCATGACGCTGAGCCCCAGAAGTCACTCCATCACACTGCATGGGCTCAGGAGCTGGCTCACAAGGCAACACTATCTCACGCATACCTCTGCGCTCACGCAAACATCTGTCAATTTGAATAACCAAAGACATAGAATCATTGAGACCAGAGGGAACAGGGAATCCCATCATAACGTCCTTTACTTTTTCTGACAGACCCTTTCGAAAAAGGGCTGCCAAAGCATCATCATTCCATTTGGTCAGGACTGCCCACTTTCGAAATTTCTGACAGTACAGCTCAGCGTCTTCACGACCCTGATTTAATGCCAACAAGATCTTTTCAGCTTGATCAGTGACATTATGTTCATTGTACAATAACCCCAGAGCCTGAAAAAATACATCAATATCATTCAAAACAGGATCCCCAGGTGTCAGGGAAAAAGCCCAATCCTGAGGGTCGCCACGCAGCAGGGAGATGACAATTTGAACCTGCTGTGCCGCGTTCCCTGCGGATTTAGGCTTTAAGGCAAAAAACAACACAGTTTATTTTTGAAATTCAGAAATTTAGATTGATCCCCCAAAAACAAATCTGGCATGGGGATCCTAGGTTCCACAACCGGCAAACCAGCAAGATAGGTAGCAATACTCCAAACCTCAGTGGCAAGCTGATCCACATGGCTCATCCACCTAAATCAGATCTCTGGTGCAACAAAACGCTATTCAGCAAATAAAAAGTAGCAAAGGAGCAAAGCAAAAGTGCAGACACAAACGGAGCACAATTGCAGTGCCAGACCCCCAAAAGGGGAAAGGCTGCAGTCCACTGCAAGCATCAAGCCAGCAGAGAAAATCAAACAGAGAAAAAAAAGCAAACACTTATCTGAATGAGAGCAGGGAACTAGCAGAAGGAACAATTGATAACCGGCAAGGCTGCTGGGAACTCAGGCAACTTATATCCTACCATTCAGCGCCAGCTGAAGGCCATTTAATAATCAGTTCATTACCCTCATCAACCACCGGAGGGAGCCCCAGCTCAGAAGCCGCCTCCAGCATATTCACAGCAGAGCCCCACATATTGCTCCATACAGTATAATGAGTTGCATATAAAGCTTCATACAGTATATTATGGGCCCCATATATTGCTCCATACAGAATGTGCTCCATAAAATGCTCCATACAGAATAGGCTCCATATGTGACCCATATGATGCGCCATACCCTATATGATGCCCCATAGATAATGAACCTCATATGATTCTCCAGTATATGATGGGCCCCATGGATGATGCTCCAGTGTATGATGGGCCAAAAGAATGTTCCATATATAATGGGCACCATTATTAATGATCCAGTGTATAATCTGCCCCGTAAATGCTGCTCAAGTGTCTGATGTCCCCCATTTTCAATGCTCCAGTATATAATGGGCCCCATGGATGATGCTCCAGTGTATGATGGGCCAATATAATGCTCCATATATAATGGGCCCCATTTATAATGATCCAGTGTATAATGGTCCCCGTATATGCTGCTCCAGTGTTTGTTTTCCCCCTTTTAGAATGCTCCAGTATATGATGGGCCCCATGGATGCTGCTCCAGTGTGTGATCTGCCCCATTTAGAATGCTCCAGTATATGATGGGCCCCATGGATGATGCTCCAGTGTCTGATCTGCCCCATTTAGAATGCTCCAGTATATGATGGGCCCCATGGATGATGCTGCAGTGTCTGATCTGCCCCATTTAGAATGCTCCAGTATATGATGGCCCATGGATGATGCTCCGTTGTATGATGGGCCAATATAATGCTCCATATATAATGGGCCCCATTTATAATGATCCAGTGTATAATGGTCCCCGTAAATGCTGCTCCAGTGTCTGTTTTCCCCCTTTTAGAATGCTCCAGTATATAATTGGCCCCATGGATGATGCTCCAGTGTATGATCTGCCCCATTTAGAATGCTCCAGTATATGATGGCCCATGGATGATGCTCCAGTGTATGATGGGCTAATATAATGCTCCATATATAATGGGCCCCATTTATAATGATCCAGTGTATAATGGTCCCCGTAAATGCTGCTCCAGTGTCTGATCTGCCCCATTTAGAATGCTCCAGTATACGATGGGCCCCATGGATGATGCTCCAGTGTCTGATCTGCCCCATTTGGAATGCTCCAGTATATGATGGGCCCCATGAATGATGCTCCAGTGTATGATCTGCCCCATTTAGAATGCTCCAGTATATGATTGGCCCCATGGATGATGCTCCAGTGTCTGATCTGCCCCATTTAGAAAGCTCAAGTATATGATGGCCCATGGATGATGCTCCAGTGTATGGTGGGCCAATATAATGCTCCATATATAATGGGCCCCATTTATAATGATCCAGTGTATAATGGTCCCCGTAAATGCTGCTCCAGTGTTTGTTTTTCCCCTTTTAGAATGCTCCAGTATATGATGGGCCCCATGGATGCTGCTCTAGTGTCTGATCTGCCCGATTAAGAATGTTCCCGTATATGATGGGCCCCATGGAAAATGCTCCAGTGTATGATGGGCCAATATAATGCTCCATATATAATGGGCCCCATTTATAATGATCCAGTGTATAATGGTCCCCGTAAATGCTGCTCCAGTGTCTGTTTTCCCCCATTTAGAATGCTCCAGTATATGATGGGCCCCATGAATGCTGCTCCAGGGTCTGATCTGCCCCAATTAGAATTCTCCAGTATATGATGGGCCCCATGGATGCTGCTCCAGTGTCTGATCTGCCCCATTTGGAATGCTCCAGTATATGATGGGCCCCATGGATGATGCTCCAGTGTATGATGGCAAAATATAATGCTCCATATATAATGGGCCCCATTTATAATGATCTAGTGCATAATGGTCCCCTTAAATGCTGCTCCAGTGTCTGTTTTCCCCCTTTTAGAATGCTACAGTATATGATGGGCCCCATGGATGATGCTCCAGTGTCTGATCTGCCCCTTTGAAATGCTCCAGAAAATGATGGGCCCCATGGATGATGCTCCAGTGTCTGATCTGCCCCATTTAGAATGCTCTAATATTTGATGGGCTCCATGGAAGATGCTCCAGTGTATGATGGCCCAATATAATGCTTCATATATAATGGGCCCCATTTATAATGATCCAGTGTAAGTAAATGGTCCCTGGAAATGCTGCCCCAGTGTTGTTTTCCCCCTTTTAGAATGCTCCAGTATATAATGGGCCCCATGGATGCTGCTCCAGTGTCTGATCTGCCCCATTTAGAATGATCCAGTATATGATGGGCCCCATGGAAGATACTCCAGTGTATGATGGGCCAATATAATGCTCCATATATAATGGGCCCCATTTATAATGATCCAGTGTATAATGGTCCCCGTAAATGCTGCTCCAGTGTATGTTTTCCCCCTTTTAGAATGCTCCAGTATATGATGGGCCCCATGGATGATGCTCCAGTGTCTGATCTGCCCCTTTGGAATGCTCCAGAAAATGATGGGCTCCATGGATGATGATCCAGTGTCTTATGGGCCTAAATCATGCTCCATATATAATGGGCCCCATTATTAATGATCCAGTGTGTAATGGGCCCCGTAAATGCTGCTCCAGTGTCTGATGTCCCACATATAGAATGCTCCAGTGTATGATGGGCCCTATCTATGATGCTCAAGTGTATGCTGGGCCCCATATATAATTCTCCAGTGCTACCCATATATTCCTCCAAATATTAAAAAAAATGAAATACCTCTCCTCGCTGTGCACTGCTCTACTCTGGACTCCTCAGCGTCGCCATCTTACAGCTCTCTGTACTTGGACTGTTTAGGCAGATGGCGTACAGATGTGACATCATTGCGCTCTCTAACCTGAATGTCACTTTCAGGAAACGCGGAAGACGTCACAGCGGTGGAGCATGGAGAGGTAAGTATTGCAAGTGCTGGGGCCCTGAGCAAGCAGGGGGGGCCGACTAGTGGGCGATGACACTGGCACAGGGCCCCTCATAGTACGCCGGTGTGTCTGCCGGCGAGTGGGCCCTCCCACCGTCAGAGACACTTTTTTTTTTACTATGAGGGGCCCTGTGCAAGTGCCGTCGCCCACGAGTCGCCCCCCCGCCTGCTCAGGGAACCGGCACTTGCACGTGTGCGCCAGGTGCTGACGCCGGTCCTGGGGGGGTATTTGTAGGTTTTGTAGTCCGTCCACGCTTGCAAGTGCATGTTCATTAAATGTCCAAGCATGCAACTGGTACTAAAATTTCTGAGATTTTTCTCACACTGGACTCTTCCTACTATGGTATAAATTTTCAGGGCTTGCACGCTGTGCTAATTTGACCATCTGGCCATGCTGTCCTGCAACTATTTTTGTTTTTTTAACACCTTTTTGTACTGTTACGGGCCTGCCAGATAACCGCTGCTGCGATATCGATGCCTGCTGAGGATCCTTCTCCTCTTCTGAGCTATAGCCAGCGGCACCCTCTTCCCCCAATGGATGCCAATCCGGGTCAACATCTGGGTCATCCATCACCTCCTCTTCAATTTCATCTGCACCTTCCTCTGTGTCACCGTGTAATGTGGTATAGTATGCGGGAAGGGGCACCTGAGATTCATCAGGGTCACTGTTATGAATGTTTTTAGAAATGAATTCTGAGCAGAAGCTCCCTCTGGTGGTTACAAACGGTACTGAACCATTCAATGAGGATTGGCAATCAGGAATCACGGACTGGCTGGATATAAGGGAGGTTTCCCCCCATCATGGTTGCCGGTGATCAATTGTTCTTGTCTCAACGTTGTTTCCTGGTTCACTTGGAAGCTTGCTGAGTCTTGCCTCTTCTCCTGCTGACAGATAAGATATTTTCTGTTTTTTGTTTTTGTGCTTGCCATTTGCAATTTTCTCTAAATTTCTGTGAGGTTGGCCAGGTTCCCCTCCTCGGGGGGCTTGGGCGCCTCTCGGTTCCTCTGGAGCCACTGTTGTTTGTTCATTTGCCTTTTCCAGTTTTTTCTGTGGCTGCGGCTTAGTTTTGTTACACCAGAGAACTAATTTAGGTGGTAGAGGTCGTGTGATCTCAGGTGTTTTTGCAATTAGTAGCGTTGGCTTTTTTTTTTTTAGGTTTTTTTTGGATTGCAGTAAGTATCCTTCCTATCCTTTTCTGTCCGGGCAGATTGGGCCCCAGCATTTGCTCATACTATTTTCTGTCTGTGTCTGTATTTCCTCTTGTCTAACCGCCATTACATGTTTGGGGGCTTCCTTTGTTCTTTGGGGATCTGCTCCGGGGCAGATAGCTTTCCTCTTTCTATCTTTAGGTGTAGTTAGCCTCTCAGGCTGTGACGAGGCGTCTAGGACCATCGTAGGAACGCTCCACGGCTGCCTTTAGTTGTGGTGGTTAGTCAGGGTACTGCAATCCAGTAGATCCCAACCTTTCTGGTGTATTGCCTTTTTTGCCTGGTCTCCTCAGCTACCAAAACATAACAGGTCACATTCTGGCTCAGTAGACTGCGAGGGAAATGTAGTGCTCTGGGTGAATGTGCCAGCAGAATCATCTAGCAGTGGCTGTGCATCAGTGCACTCCATCTTTGATTCATGTTGGACTGGGGAATTCAGGATTTGACTTGATAACCCAGGCATGGTATGTGAAAAGAGCTCCATGGAGTAATCTGAATTTTGGCCTGTCTCATCCTTCACTTTTGGTGGGGGTAAAGCACACAAGGAAAGGTGTTGTTCCTGACCAGGAGACTGCACTGACGACTCAGTGCTTGCATTTTTTGAAACTTCAGATGAGGAGGCGAATGAGCTGAGGGTTGTTTCGGAAATGTAAGCCAAAATCTGTTACTGATGCTCCGGCTTTAAAAGCAGTTTACCTACTCCAAGTAAAGGGAGCCTTCCAGGCCTTCTGGAGCCAGACGATGACGCCGGCTCAACACCTCCTGCCTTAGGTGCTATTGTACTTATGGCACTTCCAGCAGATGCACCACCATCAGTACCAGCTTGTCCCCCACGCTCACGTCCGTGGCCTCTTCCAACATACTTCCTCATTGTTGTGAAAATGTACCCAAAATACCAGCAGATATATGTTACTGTATCAGAAGCGTACAGCTGTATACAGTCTAGGGATTATTGTAAATCTCTGTATATATTTCAGGAGTCACACACAGACGCTCTCAGGCTCACTATGGATTACACCAGAATGTAAAAAGTAGAAAAAGGGTAATGTATTAGAAGCGTACAGCTGTATACAGTGTTGGGGTATTTGTAAATCTCCGTATATTTTGCCAGAGTCAGACACAAGCTCTCACAGGCTCAGTATGGATCACACCAGAATATAGCAATTAGAAAAAGGCTATTGTATCTGAAGCGTACAGCTTTTTACAGTGTTGGGGTAATTTTTAAATCTCCGTATATATTTCCGGAGTAACAGACAGACTCTCACAGGCTCAGTATGAATCACACCAGAATATAATAAGAAGAAAAAGGGGTACTGTATCACCAGATACCAAGTATATATAGTATAGTGAAAATATTCGAAATCTCCGTATATATTTCAGGAGGCAGACACTGACGCTCACAGGCTCAGTATGGATTACACAAGAATATAAAAAGATGAAAAAGGGGTACTGCATCACCAGATGCCAGGTATATATAGTATAGTGAAAATATAATTAATCTCCGTATATATTTCAGGAGGCAGACACTGATGCTCACAGGCTCAGTATGGATTAGACAAGAATATAAAAAGCAGATCCGCAAGAAATAATCGCACATGTGGGCCAATGTTCCAGGTGTCAATGATGCACTTAGAGTGGTGGATGGAGGAGGACTTTATGGCAAAAAGGGTACTGTATCACTAGCGTACAGCTGTATACAGTCTAGGGGTCAATGTAAATCTCCATATGTATTTCCGGAGTACCAGACAGATGCTCACAGGCTCAGCATGGATCACATATATATAATAATAAGAAAAAGTGGTACTGTATCACCAGATACCAGGTATATATAGTATAGTAAAAATATTCAAAATCTCCGTATATATTTCAGGAGGCAGACACAGACGCTCTCAGGCTCAGTATGGATTACACAATAATATAAAAAGATGAAAAAGGGGTACTGTATCACCAGATAACAGGTATATATCGTATGGTGAAAATATTCTAAATCTCTGTATATATTTCAGGAGGCAGACACTGACGCTCACAGGCTCAGTATGGATTACACAAGAATATAAAAAGATGAAAAAGGGGTATTGTATCACCAGATACCAGGTATATATAGTATAGAGAAAATATTCTAAATCTCTGTATATATTTCAGGAGGCAGACACTGACGCTCACAGGCTCAGTATGGATTACACAAGAATATAAAAAGATGAAAAAGGGGTATTGTATCACCAGATACCAGGTATATATAGTATAGAGAAAATATTCTAAATCTCCGTATATATTTCAGGAGGCAGACACTGACGCTCACAGGCTCAGTATGGATTACACAAGAATATAAAAAAAAGATGTAAAAGGGGTACTGTATCACCAGATACCAGGTATATACACAGTTATATGAAAAAGTTTGGGCACCCCTATTAATCTTAAGCAAGCTTAATGTTTTATAAAAATTGGTGTTTTTGCAACAGCTATTTCAGTTTCATATATCTAATAACTATTGGACACAGTAATGTTTCTGCCTTGAAATTAGGTTTATTGTACTAGCAGAACATGTGCAATCTGCATTCAAACAAAATTTGACAGGTGCATAAGTATGGCCACCCTTATCATTTTCTTGTTTTAAATACTCCTACCTACTTTTTACTGACTTATTAAAGCACTTTTTTTGGTTTTGTAACCTCATTGAGCTTTGAACTTCATAGCCAGGAGTATGCAATCATGAGAAAAGCTACTTAAAGTGGCCACTTGCAAGTTGTTCTCCTGTTTGAATCTACTCTGAAGAGTGGCATCATGGGCTCCTCAAAACAACTGTCAAATGATCTGAAAACAAAGATTATTCAACATAGTTGTTCAGGGAAGGATACAAAAAATCTGTCTCAGAGATTTTACTTGTCAGTTTCCACTGTGAGGAACATAGTAAGGAAATGGAAGAACACAGGGACAGTTCTTGTTAAGGTCAGAAGTGGCAGGCCAAGAAAAACATCAGAAAGGCAGAGAAGAAGAATGGTGAGATCAGTCAAGGACAATCCTCAGACCACCTCCAGAGAGCTGTAGCATCAACTTGCTGCAGATGGTGTCACTGTGCATCGGTCAATTATACAACGCACTTCGCACAAGGAGAAGCTGTATGGGAGAGTGATGCGAAAGAAGCCGTTTCTGCAAGCACCCCACAAACAGAGTCGGCTGAGGTATGCAAAAGCACATTTGGAGAAGCCAATTTCTTTTTGGAAGAAGGTCCTGTGGACTGATGAAACCAAGATTGAGTTGTTTGGTCATACAAAAAGGCGTTATGCATGGCGTCAAAAAAACACAGCATTCCAAGAAAAACACTTGCTACCCACTGTAAAATTTGGTGGAGGTTCCATCATGCTTTGGGGCTGTATGGCCATGCCGGCACCGGGAATCTTGCTAAAGTTGAGGGGGACATGGATTCCACTGAGCATCAGCAGATTCTTGACAATAATGTTCAAGAATCAGTGACAAAGTTGAAATTACGCAGGGGATGGATCTTTCAGCAAGACAATGATCCAAAACACCGCTCCAAATCTACTCAGGCATTCATGCAGAGGAACAATTACAATGTTCTAGAATGGCCATCCCAGTCCCCAGACCTGAATATCATTGAACATCTGTGGGATCATTTGAAGAGGGCTGTCTATGCTCAGCGACCATCAAACTTAACTGAACTGGAATTGTTTTGTAAAGAGGAATGGTCAAAAATACCTTCATCCAGGATCCAGGAACTCATTAAAAGCTACAGGAAGCGACTAGAGGCTGTTATTTTTGCAAAAGGAGGATCTACTAAATATTAATGTCACTTCTCTGGTGAGGTGCCCATACTTATGCACCTGTCAACTTTTGTTTGGATGCAGATTGCACATTTTCTGTTAGTACAATAAACCTCATTTCAAGGCAGAAACATTACTGTGTCCAATAGTTATTAGATATATCAAAATGAAATAGCTGTTGCAAAAACACCAATTTTTATAAAATATTAAGCTTAAGATTAATAGGGGTGCCCAAACTTTTTCATATAACTGTAGTATAGTGAAAATATTAGAAATCTCTGCATATATTTCAGTAAACAGACACAGATGCTCTCAGGCTCAGCATGGATTACACAATAATATAAAAATATGAAGAAGGGGTACTGTATCACCAGATACCAGGTATATATCATATGGTGAAAATATTGTAAATCTCAGTATATATTTCCGGAGTAACAGACGGACGCTCACAGGCTCAGTATGGATTAGACCACAATATAAAAAGCTGAAAAAGGGTACCGTATCACCTCATACAAGGTATATAGACTGTACTATAGTGAAAATATTGTAAATCTCCGTATATATTTTAGGAGTCAGACAATGACGCTCACAGGCTCAGTATGGATTACACAATAATATAAAAAGAAGATCTGCAAGAAATAATCACACATGTGGGCCAATGCTCCAGGTGTCAATGATGCACTTAGAGTGGTGAGTGGAGGAGGACTGTGCAAAAAATGGAACTGTATCACAAGCGTACAGCTGTATACAGTCTAGAGGTCATTGTAAATCTCCGTATATTTTTCCAGAGTCAGACACAGACTCTCACAAGCTCAGTATGGATTACACCAGAATATAAAAAGCAAAATAGTGTACTGTATCAGAAGCGTACAGCCGTATACAGTGTTGAGTTAATTTTAAATCTTCATATACTGTACATACGATGGATAACTTAGTTTGTTTATATTTGATCATTCTAAGTTTTTGAAAAACAATGCAGGAGTTAGAAAATCTATTTAGTTATTTTAAAAATAACTTTATGTCAGGCAGCAGGCATCAGGCACTGGCTGCATGATCTCAGTGAGGTATGTTTGACCCTGAAACACTGCGGCCACTGCCAGTGACACATAGGCAGAGACCTTTCATTCCAAGGCTGTGGCCGGGGAGAAGCCACCGAGGACTCACCTGTCCAACTAGCCTCAAGTGTGGCTCAGTCTCTCGTGGCATTAAAAGTCTGTTTTTCTCTGAAACATCACAGCGGTCAGGTTCTCCTTAAACATAAGAGTACGCTGGCTCTTCCAACCCTATACACACAGCTGCAGTTAGTAAGTAACTGACTGCATAGCATGCGCATGAATCAAGCAATGAAAATGCAAAAAATTAGTGAACTCTGCTATTATGTATCAAATAGACTAGTGAGAAAATCACATAACCTTGGGAAATGCTAGGAAACCAATGTCCACTTAGTGGTGAAGTCTAAAAATCCTAGTGTGTCTGCAACAGCACTATGTTTCATGTACTTGTTATAAACTTTGGAATGAATTCAGCAATTGTGGACCTTTCTAAAGTGCCCTGGCTTCTGGTGCTGGAACGGATATTCCACAATCATAAAGCAGTTGCTCTAATGGCACTGCTCCAGTTACATAGTGATGCACTGCTGAGTCGACTATCAATCAGTGCTGGTTACTGCTCACTATGTACTGAGCTGTGACTGAAATGTGCAGGCCGGACCTCCATAACTGAAAGTCCGAAGCTGCCGTGAGGAATAAAGTTCATTTGCTCCTGGCGGTCGCTCAGATTTACAATGCTATTAACTTGCAGATTGGCTTCATATCTGCAGGTTAATAGCATTTTTTTACATGACAGGTTCCCTTTAAGAAACAAACAGACTCCATGGATGGGAGGCTTATGACTAGAGATGAGCGACTTTGCCTTTTTCGGGTCGAGTTGGGTTTCGTTAAACCCGACTTTCTCAAAAGTCGAGTCGAACGAAGTCAGCCGACTAAAGGAAATGGTCGGGTCGGAGTCGAAAATCCGACCCCAATGCAAGTCAATGGGGAATAAAAGTCAACAGGGAGTGGAGGACAGTAAACACACCTACAGTGCCCATTTCAATGCCAACTACATCAATTCTTATTACTTAAGCTTGTCAACCTTAATTAACTTCATAACAATAGTAACGCGTTGAAAACTGGGGGTTATTTGGCTAAAGTTGTGGGGGGCAGTGCTTGCCCCAGGTTTTCGTGGGCCCCAGGCCAAAGAATCTCAGTGGGCCCCTTTAACACATACCACAATTCATGATGCTCCGATACGGCAGAGAAATATAGGTATAGTACAATGCCAAATACTTCACTTCTTATATTACATGAGTGATATCTATTTTAAATTCTACAATAGCTCAAAAAACGGACAGTATAGTCCTCCATACAGTATTATGGGCACCACATAGTGCGCCATACAGAATAATGAGCCCCATATATTGCTCTAAACAGAATAATGAGGCCCATATATTGCTCCATACAGAATGGGCTCCATATAATGCTCCATACAGAATAGGCCCCATATGTGCTCTAAATGATGCTCCATACCCTATATGATGCCCCATAAATAATGAACCCCATATGATGCTCTAGTATATGATGGGCCCCATATATGATGCTCCAGTGTATAATGCTCCCCATATATTGCTCCAACCATTAAAAAAAAATGAAATACCTCTCCTCGCTGGGCACTGCTCTACTCTGGACTCCTCAGCGTCGCCATCCTCCAGCTCTCTGCACTGTGACGTCATCGCGCTCTCTGAGCTGAATGTCACTGTCAGGAAACGTGGAAGACGTCACAGCGGTGGAGCAGGGAGAGGTAAGTATTGCAAATGCTGGGGCCCTGAGCCAGCAGGGGGGCACACTTGTGGGCGGTGGGAACTGGCACAGGGCCCCTCATAGAACGCCGGTGTCTCTGACGGCGATTGGGCCCACTCACCTGCTCAGGGCATCGGCTCTTGCCGGGTGCGCCAGGTGCTGACCCCGGCCCTGGGGGGGTACAGCCCAGTTAGGGAGGTGGAAAAACTGGCATATCTTGAGGTGTAGGCTGGACGTTCAGCAGCTGCAAATGGAGGAATTGGAGAAGTCGGAGGAAGAGGAGGACAAAGCGAGCCATTTTGCTGGCAACCTATGTGTCATCAGGGGAAGGTGGTACAAAATCCTTTGAAACCCAGGCATGGTTCTTTTTAATGAAGGTGAGATCACCAAAATTTTGGGTCGACAGCCGGGTTCTTCTTTCTTTCAGTATTGATCCAGCAGCACTGAAGACTCTTTCTGATAGCACACTACCAGCAGGGCAAGCGAGCTCCTTTAAGGCATATTGTGCCAATTCAGGCCAGGTGTCCAGTTTACAGGCCAAGTAGTCAAAGGGAAATGAACTGTGAGGGAGAACATCGATAGGGGAGGGGAGGTAATTTTGAACCATAGTTGACAACTGTTGTCTCCTGTCTGGCAATCGATTCAGTATTACCAGACGTGTGAGCGGTACTCGAGAAATCAGTCCACAACATGGTCATGAAACCCCTGTCTCCAACGCCACTTCAGCTGTGTGCACCACGAATACCTCTTCCATTTGGCCCAGTACGGCTCGTGGTAGAACCCGCACCGCTGCCATGTGCTGGGAATGCCTCTAACAAACGGTTTACCAGAGTTGCTTATTTGTTCGCCAATATTAGCTCTAGGTTCTCCTGTGGCATGATGTTATGTAATTTGCCTTTATAGCGTGGATTGAGGATGCTGACCAACCAGTAGTCGTCATCCTTTATAATTTTGGCAATGCGGGGGTCCCTTTTTAGGATCCACAAGACACATGTGGGCCAATGTTCCAGGTGTCAATGATGCACTGCCAGTGGTGGGTGGAGGAGCACTTTCTGCCAAATTCACATCCCTCCATTCACGCACAAACCCTGTACCTGACCTTGGCAAGCCAACATTTTCTCTTGCCCCCTGAGAAGCATCATCTTCCCCAAAATAATCATCCCCCTCATCCTCATCCTTCTCCTCTTCCTCTTCTTCCTCCACTTTGTCCAGGACAGTTCTGTGAGCAGACAATGCCTGACTGTCATGAAGGATTTCCTCCGCCTCCTCCTCCACTGTAGACGCCTGATCCTTAATGTGCGTCAAAGTTTGCAAGAGCAGACGCATAAGTGGGATGATCATGCTTATGATGGCGTCGTCTGCGCTTACCAGCCGTGTGCATTCCTCAAAACACTGAAGGACTTTACAGAGGTCTTTCAGCTTTGACCACTGCACATCAGACAACTCCATGTCCACCCTCAAACTGCCTTCCCGTGGATCCTCCCACAAATGCATTACAGCCTGCCTCTGTTCGCACAGCCTCTCAACCATGTGCATGGTGGAGTTCCACCTTGTTGCAACGTCTATGATTAGGCGGTGCTTGGGGAGGTGGAGAGATCGCTGCAGCCTCTGCATACGACTGGAGTCTAGGGGCGAGCGATGGATGTGCGACCACAGTCTTAACACCTTATGGAGCAGGGCTGGTAACTCCGGATAATTATTTATGAAGCACTGCACCACCAGGTTCAAGGTGTGAGCCAGGCATGGTATGTGTCTGAGTTTTGCCAGGGCTATGGCTGCCACAAAATTATGGCCGTTATCACTGACTACCTTGCCTGGCTCATGATGTAGACTGCCCAGCCATGACTCAGTTTCTCGCTGCAAGTAGTCGGCCAGTACCTCCGCGGTGTGTCTGTTGTCGCTCAAAGACATCATCTTTAAAACAGCCTTCTGATGCTTACCACTAGCTGATCAATAGTGGGACACCTCATGTGCAACACTGGCAGCTGCGGATGGAGTGCTCGTGCAACTGCGCTCTGTCGACAAGCTTTTGCTTCTGGAGGAGGAGGAGGGTCGAATGCCTACAGCCAATTGTTTTCTATACCGTGGGCTGGGCAGCACTGTCCCACCGCCGCTGTCCCTGCATCCACCACATTAACCCAGTGCACAGTGATGGACACGTAACGGCCCTGGCCATGCCTACTGGCCCATGCATCTGTTGTGAGGTGCACCTTTCCACTCACTGATTGTTTGAGTACATGGACAATGCGGTCTTTCACATGCAGGTGGAGGGCAGGGATGGCTTTTCTAGAAAAGAAGTTCCGACTGGGTAGGTCATAGTGTGGGACAGCGTAGGCCATGAGCTCTCAGAACGCTGCACTTTCAACCAAACGGAAGGGCATCATCTCTAATGAGATCAGTTTGGCAATGTAGGCATTCAAAGCCAGTGAGGTTGTGTAGTCCGTCCCCGCTTGCAAGTGCATGGTGTTTAAATGTCTAAGCATGCAACTGGTATTCAATTTTCAGAGATTTTTCCCTCGGCTATAGGTCCTTCCGCACTTCTTACAGATAACCTTTGCCTCATCAATAGGATTTTGTTCAAAAAAGTGCCACACTGCACTCTTCCTACTATGCGATAAATTTTCATGTCTTGCACGCTGTGCTAATTTGACCGTCTGGCCAAGCTGTCCTGCAACTCTTTTTCTTTTTTTAACATGTTTTTGGACTGCTATGGGCCTGCCAGATAACAGCAGCTGCGATGTCGATGCCTGCCGCGGATCCTCCTCCTCTTCTGAGCTATTGCCAGTGGCACACTCTTCCCCCAATGGATGTCAACTTGGGTCAACAACTTGGTCATCCATCACCTCCTCTTCAATTTCATCTGCACCTTCCTCTGTGTCACAATGTAAGGTGGTATCGTATGCGGGATGGGGCACCTGAGTTTCATCAGGGTCAGATTCTGGCTCAGTAGACTGCGAGGGCAATGCAGTGCTCTGGGTGAATGTACCAGCAGAATCAGATAGCTGTGGCGGTGCATCAGTGCACTCCATGTCAGATTCATCTTGGACTGGGGAATTCAGGATTTGACTTGATAACCCAGGCATGGTATGTAAAAGAGCTCCATGGAGTAATCTGAAGTGTGGGCTGCCGCATCCTTCACTTTTGGTGGGGGTGAAGGACACAAGGAAAGGGGTTGTTCCTGACCAGAAGCCTGCACTGACGACTCATGCTTGGAGCTTTTGAAACTTCAGAAGAGGAGGAGATACAGCTGGAGGCTGTTTTGGCAATGTAAGACAAAATCTGTTCCTGATGCTCCCGCTTTAAAAGCGGTTTACCTACTCCCAGAAAAGTGAGCCTTCCAGGCCTTCTGGAGCCAGACGATGAGGCAGGCTCAACACCTCCTGCCTTAGGTGCTATTGTGCTTTTGGCACTACCAGCAGATGCACCACCACCACCATCAGTAGCAGGTGGCCCCTCACGACCACGTCCGTGACCTCTTCCACCATACTCCCTCATGTTTGTGTAAATGTACCCAAAATAACAGCAGATATGTGGTACAGTATCAGAAGCATACAGCTGTATACGATGAAGGTGAAAAATTTTAATCTCCGTATATATTTGCGGAGTAACAGACACAGAATCTCACAGGCTCAGTATGGATTACACTAGAATATAAAAACCAAAAAAGTGTACAGTATCAGTAGCGTACAGCTGTATACAGTGTTGGGGAACTTTAAAGCTCCGTATATATTTCAGCAGTAAGACACACGGTCACAGGCCCAGTCTGGCTAACACCAGAATATCAAAATCAGGAAAAGTGTACTGTCTCAGTAGCGTACATCTTTATACAGTGTTGTGATAATTTTAAATCAGCGTTTATATTTCAGCAGGAACACACATGGTCACAGGCCCACTCTGGCTAACACCAGAATATCAAATTCAGGAAAAGTGTACTGTCTCAGTAGCGTACAGCTGTATACAGTGTTGGGGGAATTATAAATCTATATATTTCCGGAGTCACACACAGATAGTCATCCTGTATTTGTCCCTGATACCAGCCTGTACACGGTACTGTGAGGAGCGTACAGCTCTATACAGTGTGGGAAAAACAGAACACTTGGTAACTAACTGAAATTTCCCCTTTAGAACTGGCAGGCAGCCTAGTAATCAGCTCTGCTGATCCACACAAGCAATTTGTACACTGTCACTGGCAGTCACCTCTGCTACTCCACCAAATTAATTGCCCCCTTATCACAGTCAGGCAGCCTACTAATCAGATGTGATGCTCCACACAAGCAATTTGTACACTGTCACTGGCAGGCAGCTCTGCTACTCCACCAAATTAATTGCCCCCTTATCACAGTCAGGCAGCCTACTAATCAGATGTGATGCTCCACACAAGCAATTTGTACACTATCACTGGCAGGCAGCTTTGCTACTCCACCAAATTAATTGCCCCCTTATCACAGTCAGGCAGCCTACTAATCAGATGTGATGCTCCACACAAGCAATTTGTACACTATCACTGGCAGGCAGCTTTGCTACTCCACCAAATTAATTGCCCCCTTATCACAGTCAGGCAGCCTACTAATCAGATGTGATGCTCCACACAAGCAATTTGTACACTGTCACTGGCAGGCAGCTTTGCTACTCTACCAAATTAATTGCCCCCTTATCACAGGCAGGCAGCCTACTAATCAGATGTGATGCTCCACACAAGCAATTTGTACACTATCACTGGCAGGCAGCTTTGTACTCCACCAATTATTGCCCCTTATCAAGCAGGCAGTTACTAATCAATCTGATGCTCTACAAAGAATTTCTAAGCTCACTGCAGGCAGGCAGCCTAAGAACAGCTTGCGCACACAGCAAAATCCTCCCCTCTCACTGCACAGTCACTGTATAGCTAATCACTATCAGCAGAAAGTAATTTTTTTTTTAGGCTCTGCCTAACGCTCTCCCTGCTCAGACGCACCGCCTGCAACATTCCCCTACATTGAGTTCGGCAGATGTAAAATGGCGGTCGGTGCTGAGGGATTTTATATGCACTGTGACGCCACTGAAAGCCAGCCAATCGCTGCAATGCCCTTCTTTAAGATGGTGCAAGCCGCTGGCTATGTCATCCCGTTGCCCACAGCTTGCGTCCTTGCTCATTGGCCGAGAAAAGGCGCTTAAAGTGTAGAGGAAAACCGACTCCAGCAAAATGGTCGCCGAACACATGACCGAACTCACTCCACGGTCGGGTTTCGTTTCATGAAACCCGACTTTGGCGAAAATCGGCGACTTTTGAAAATGAACAACCTGTTTCGCTCAACTCTACTTATGACTAATGATGGGTGAACACTAAAATGCTCGGGTGCTCGTTGCTCGGGTCGAGCAAATTGGAATGCTCGGGTGCTCGACCCAAGCAACGAGCCCAATATAAGTCTATGGGAAACGCAAGCATTTTTGCTCTGCCCCCCCAGGGGTCTTTTTAGGGTCTAAAAATGGCGGAAATCTATCAATTGGAACAGTGCTCAAATGACATGGGAATATCATGTGGAAGACCTCTGGAAGCATTTCTGACTCCCAGGTCACTGCTGTGAGCAATGTTGTCAGAGTCTTACGCCACTTTTACAGGCATACAATAAAACGGTTCTAGGAAGTTTCGCCCCCAGCAGTTCGCCCCAGGTACACGTCGCCCCCGAACATTTCGCCCCCAGCATTTCGCCCCCAGGATGTTTCGCCCCCGCACATTTTGCCCCCAGGATGTTTCGCCCCTGAACATTTCGCCCCTGGCAGTTCGCCCCAGAACATTTCGCCCCCAACATTTCGCCCCCGGCAGTTCGCCCCCGAACATTTCGCCCCCGAACATTTCGCCCCCGGCAGTTCGCCCCCGAACATTTCGCCCCCGGCAGTTCGCCCCCAGGATGTTTTGCCCCCGCACATTTTGCCCCCAGGATGTTTCACCTCCGAACATTTCGCCCCAGCAGTTCGCCCCGAACATTTCGCCCCCGGCAGCTCGCCACCGAACATTTCGCCCCCGAACATTTCGCCCCCGGCAGTTCGCCCCCGATCATTTCGCCCCCAAACATTTCGCCCCGGCAGTTCGCCCCCGAACATTTCGCCCCCAGGATGTTTCGCCCCCGAACATTTCGCCCCCGGCAGTTTGCCCCCCAACATTTCGCCCCCCGCAGTTCGCCCCCGAACATTTCGCCCCCGGCAGTTCGCCCCCAAACATTTCGCCCCCAGCATGTTTTGCCTCTAGCAATTAAAGACCTGCCTGAACTGAACGTTCGCTTATCACTAATAATACACCATATGAGTCTAAGATATACAATTCTGATCAAATGAGTTTTTTAATTCTAAAACATTGTTTTCTAGATAAGTCATTTTACAAACAGACAGGAAAATAGTAGGATTTCATTGGTTACTAAGGAGGTCGTGCCCCCTTGGTAGCAGAACAGGATCCTGGCTCCCTGTGATACATTCAGGGCTGCTTGTTCACAGCCCTCTGCAAAGCTCCCCTTCACCCTCCGCTCATGTGCTCTGTCCTGGACAAGAGGAGTGATGCAAGGCGGAGGCCCAGCACCGCCGCAGGGCCTCGCCGGGCGAGCGGATTCCTCCCAGGCCTGGGCCTGCTGGCGCGAGGACTAGGCAGCGCCTGGCCTGGAGGGTCCCGAGAGGGGCTCCTGCGCCAACGGGAGGCCCGAGGAGCTGCGTCTGGGGAGAGGCGTTCCGGAGGCCTCACCCGTCGAGGTCGTCGCTCCCTCACCGCCGGCTGGGTGGATGGCCCAGCGGTCGCCGGCATGATCCCGGTCACCTGCGCTTTAAGCCAGCCTGGAGGCTGCAACAAAGCCACCGCTCTGAGCCTCTCCAAGGCCCTGTCCACGTCCTCCATGACCGCAGGTACTGTTCTTGGGTCCAGCAGAGCGGGAACTGGCTATGGGGCGACCCCACACCACCCATATACCCCCTCATTAGCATGCTACCTTCCCCCACTTAAACCATCCAACCCCCCGTCATGTTGGCCTCCGCCCATGCCTCTTGGGGAGGGGGGGAGGCTGGGCTCCAGCCTTTCCTGGAGGCTGAATTGCTGAGATACGGGAACAAATCGGGGGAAATTTCTGGCAAGACTAGAAAATGGGCGTCTGAAGGTAAAGACAATAGATATATTACGTGATGGCCAGGGAGCTATGACCTCCTACACTAGGAAAATCAATGAAATACTACAAAACTTTTGCAAACAATTGTATAAACCCTCACATACTAATTTGGCAAAAGGTAAAAAATTCCTCCAGCAAGTCACTCTTCCAAAACTAACACAGGAACAAGATGTAATTATTGCAGAAATAACAGAAGGAGAGGGGAGGAGAGGTGAGACAAACCATAAGTCATCTTCAAAATGAGAAAGCACCAGGCCCAGATGGATTTAGCGGAGAGTTTTATAGGGCCCTCAGGGGTTTCTAGGAAGTTTCGCCCCAGCAGTTATCCCCCAGCAGTTGGTCCCCAGCATTTCGCCCCCAGGTACACGTCGCTCCTGAACATTTCGCCCCAGGATGTTTCGCCCCCGCACATTTCGCCCCCAGGATGTTTCGCCCCGAACATTTCGCCCCCGGCAGTTCGCCCCCGAACATTTCGCCCCCGGCAGTTCGCCCCCGAACATTTCGCCCCCAGCATTTCACCCCCAGGATGTTTCGCCCCCGAACATTTTGCCCCGGCAGTTCGCCCCTGAACATTTCGCCCCTGGCAGTTCACCCCGAACATTTCCCCCCGGCAGTTCGCTCCCGAACATTTCGCCCCCGGCAGTTTGCCCCCGAACATTTCGCCCCCAGCGTTTCGTCCCCAGAATGTTTCGCCCCCGAACATTTTGCCCCCGAACATTTCGCCCCCGAACATTTCGTCCCCGGAAGTTCGCCCCCCGAACATTTCGCCCCCGGCAGTTCGCCCCCGAACATTTCGCCCCCAGCATTTCGCTCCCGGCAGTTCGCCCCCGAACATTTTGCCCCCGGTAGTTCACCCCCGAACATTTCGCCCCCGAACATTTCGCCCCTGGCAGTTCACACACGAAGATTTCGCCCCCAGCATTTCACCCCCAGGATGTTTTGCCTCTAGAAATTAAAGACCTGCCTGAACTGAATATTCGCTTATCACTAATAATACACCATATGAGATATACAATTCTGATCAAATGAGTTTTTTAATTCTAAAACATTGTTTTCTAGATAAGTCATTTTACAAACAGACAGGAAAATAGTAGGATTTCATTGGTTACTAAGGAGGTCGTGCCCCCTTGGTAGCAGAACGGATCTTGGCTCCCTGTGATACATTCAGGGCTGCTTGCTCACAGCCCTCTGCAAAGCTCCCCTTCACCCTCCGCTCATGTGCTCTGTCCTGGACAAGAGGAGGGCTCCCCCCGCTTGTGTAAAGCCGTTACAGGACGGAACACATGGGGGGGCTTTGCAGAAGGCTGTAAACCAGCAGCCCTTTATACATCATAGGGAATAAATTGTTACGGTAGTTGCATGCTCCTGTGCAGCCACGGCCTCTAGAATCCATCCACAAGTACTGCTACTAAGGAGAAACAACCTCCTTAGCAACTACTGAAATCCTGCAGCACATGGAGCTTTAACTTGGATGAGACTTTTCACACAGAAGTGAAGCTGCTGGAAGGTCTCCTTTGGAAATGAATATCATGGGCACAGGTACTATAACATAACTTATGTTTTTAGTAGAGTTATGCTTTAACTGTATATATCAAAACTGTTGTAACAAGAAACATAAAAAGGTATAGAGGGGAAGGATTAGAGAAAAAGAGAAAAGACAAATTACAGGTTATATAATGCTTGAATGATTTTACAGCTAAAAACACTGCTCTCAAAACATACAATATGCAACCATGAACTAAAATTCAAAGCTGTAGGCAATGCCTCTCAGATAATCCATCAAGCTTCTATTATTGAAATCTTGCACGATACATTTAACCCTTGCTGAAATTGCAGCATACTTTTTGTTTCTTGCAGCGATGGGATTTACTGCTATTATCTGAATAATTTCAAAACTATGGAGCTCTTGCTGATGTTTCAGACAGTTAATGAACCGGTATATATTTTGGAAAAGAGTACCACATGTTTCTCGAAAGCTACGGTGCCATCCTTCGACATCATTATTTGTTCGCTGTTGATCATTCAATGTTAGTTCATACACATTCCAGAGTTGAACTGGAAACAAAGGTGCTTGACGCCCTCTGCGAATCATTCGACCGATATAGCTGTCTTCAAAATAGTTGGCAATAGGTATTGCTTCTTGCGGAAAGTCAGGATCTTCCACCAATTCTTCAAATGATTGCACAACATTCTGTGGTTGTATAAAGGCCAGGGCAGGTATCATGCATATCCAACTGGCAAATTCATGGTCACATTGGTATTGCATCTGGAGTCCTTCATTTTGAACTTTACGCCAAACCGACTGTGATAGGTGGAAAAAGCAACCAGTCTTCTCAAGGTTGGGGAATTCACTTTCAAATGCCTGTATTGCACTAGTTCAAAATCCAACATCAGGTTGTCTAGCTGCAGTCCAGGCTGCAAATTCTTCAGCTCTTGCAGCAACCTCTGGTATGTAGAACGGCTCTTGTCTGTCAGCAAGGTGTACACTAGCGGAACAACAAGGCCGCTATGGACTACATGGATTGTGTAAAGTTGCTTAAACAAGGCTGGTGTAGTGAAAAACATGCCATCAGCAAACCACTCTTTACATTGTGCCAGTAGATGGATATTGTCCCTTTGTCAAAATATCAACATACGGCTGTGTCCATTTCCTAATTTAAAATGAAAGTATTAGTAGAGGAAATAACAGAAAAAGTGTAACAAGCATCAGACAGATAATTTTGGGATGAATTAAAAAAAAAATATCCTAATCAGAAGCCCTGTTCATATCTCACATTAAAAACTCACATTTTGCTCCAGATTTTCTGATTTCATAATAAAAAAACTGAAGCAAAATCTAGTGTAAAGGGGCCAACCAATACTTTTTTACAACATATATTGTCCCATTGGAAAATGATATATTTTTGTTTAAAAAAAAATTATGCATAATGGAATTGTTTTAATACAATGGTAAATAGTTAAGTAGCTTACCAGAGTCATGCAGAAGGAACTGCTGCTGGACACCATCAATACTGATCTCCTGAAACTCCTGGGGGATAACAAGTTGATCGAGTTTGAGGTAACCTTGGGATATTGCCAAGTTGCCTTGCTAATCGTATTGTTCTCTTCAGTGATACTTTCCTTGGGAGAAGTGCTACAACATTAGAATGGGCTCCTGAAACGACGTCTGTGAGAATCTGTTGTGGTGTCTCCTGTGTTGTTCTTGCCCTGGTGACTGCCTCATTAACAAGTTGGATTGCTTCAGGTCTTGCAGCTTGTGCTGCGTGACTGTGAAGATTGACTACTTTCACAACTTCTCCAGATTCTTCATTGGTCCAAACACGTCCCTTGCAAGTCGACCGTTTTCCACATACCCAGATGGAATGGACATCATCAGTGGTTCGTTTGGAAAATAAGTAAATGTGATTCTCATGGACCAACTTCTTCCTTCCACGTTTGGACAGAACTGAATTCATAGTTGTAGAAAGTGAATTGCTGTGGAAGCTGACTGATTTTTTGTGGCAGTACACTTCTCTCTTTGTGGAGATTTCAGACACTGCTATATTCTGATGTACAGATGGAATAAAAGCTAGTCTAATGTAAATTGCAGGACATCTGACCTGCTACTTGTTACATCAGCAACAAAACTTGCAACAGTGCTGGGTCAGGTAAAAGTTCAAAATTGTTTTGATTTTAGGCCTCTTGCACACTGTAATTTTAAAAGTGCTTTCACACTTGTGTTTGGGGCCGCCAGAGGTCGATCCGCTCTGGATCTGACATCCAGCTGACCCCGGGGCAATGCTGACGGAATGCTGGCATTCTGCTTGCATTACCCATAGAAGTGAACGGCTGGGTTCCGCGATCTGCAGCCGCCCAGTTCGCTTTCGTAATACCGCATTCCGCTATCAGTGTCAGAACAAAAAGAAAAGCATTTTCTCTTTTCGTTCCGCTGGAGGTTAGTGGAACAGCAGCATTACAGAAGCGAACAGGCGGCCTGTAGTGCATATGTAGCAGAAGTGTGAAAGCACCTGTTAGGGCTGGCGGAACGCACAAAATAATTATAAATAATAAGTGCGTTCGCACCCCGGGGTCCACCGTGCAGGCAGAGCCTGCTGCTAGTAGGATGGCGGTATGGCGAACTCTGTTACTTCACAGAGTCGCAACTATAGACACTGTGGCCCTTATATGGCGGTATAAGCGAACTCTGTTACACCACAGAGTCGCTAAGGTAGAGACGCAGAAATATGGACTGTGTCCTGTTAACTCCACAGGTATGCACAGACAACTGCTGTGCGGACAGCAGTCCATAGTAACGCAATCAGCAACGCAATCAGACAATCTCCTCACCGGAGGTGTCGGTATTCTAGGGGCTTATTTCAGCCGAGCCCTAACACATGCGTGCAAGATCACCCTGGCGCAAAGCACATAATGTGATTGATACTAGGGCATGGCAGCACTACCATGCCACCCTTTTATAGTAGCAACTACAGGACCTGCCAGATAAGGACCAATAGGAAACTGCTCCAGAACACAAGTGGTTTCAGGACCTTCCTGGCGGACCAATAGGAGCTGCTGCATTACCTGAACATGTGACCTCTGATCTCCAATGAGAGATCTTACTCTGGGCATGCTCAGAAGGGGAAAGCAAGGACTTTGTCCTAAAGACGTCTGCTCGCCGCTAACCAGTACTGGCTACAATAGCAGAGCCTGGAGAAGCAGCAGTAATCCTCTGCACAATGTTAGACTGGGCGAGACGCTGGGACCAACGTCTAAGCTGAGCAGAGTCCACTGCGGCCGAAGACGGATGGGAGACCGCAGCAGGGACGGCTCGAGATTCCCCTTGTGCAGAAGCAGGAACTTGACCCCTAACATTATCCCCCTCCTAGGGCCCCCCTTCTTTGGGCCTCGCTATGTTCAAAGGCAGCGATGAGCTGCGGAGCATGAATATGTTCGGTAGGCTCCCAGGACCTATCCTCAGGCCCATAACCCCTCCAATCCACCCAAAATATTTTTTTGCCCCGTACCACCTTGCACCCTACAATGGCGTTCACCTCGTAATCGTCCGTAGACGAACCCGACGTCCCGGCTGATGACTCAGGCAACCGGGAGATGACCACGGGTTTTAGGAGGGACACATGGAAGGTGTCGGAGATACCAAGGCGAGGCGGAAGGGCCAAACGGTAAACCACAGGGTTCACCTTCTCGAGAACCTTGAAGGGACCCAAATAGCGGGGTGCCAACTTAGTGGATTCCACCTGTAGCCTGATGTTTCGGGTGGAGAGCCACACTAGGTCGCCAGGAGCAAATGTCGGAGCGGGACGCCGATGGGCATCGGCAGAAGACCTCATCCTTTCCTAGGAAGCCTGAGTGGCATCCTGGGTGCGGCCCCATATGTCCCGTGCCTCCACAACCCAGTCTGCCACCCTGGAGTCGGCGGAAGCCACGGGCATGGGCACCGGTACCCGCGGATGCTGGCCGTAATTTAAGAGGAATGGGGTCTGTCCGGTGGAGTCAGCCACAGCATTGTTTAGCGCGAACTCCGCCCATGGGAGCAAGGATGCCCAGTCATCCTGCCTGGCAGAGACAAAATGTCGCAAGTATGTGACCAAGGTCTGGTTGGCCCTCTCTACCAACCCATTCGTCTCGGGATGATATGCAGAGGAGAGGTTTAACTCAATACAGAGTAGATGACACAACTCTCTCCAGAACCGAGACGCAAATTGGGGACCTCGATCGCTGACAATCTTGTCTGGCATACCGTGTAGACGGAAAATGTGTCTAATAAATAATGCTGCCAAGGCCCGTGCAGAAGGTAATCGGGGTAGCGGCACTAAGTGCACCATTTTGGAGAAGTGGTCGGTGATCACCCAAATGATAGTGCAACCCCGAGACTTGGGTAAGCCCACCACAAAGTCCATCCCGACCATCTCCCAGGGCCTGTCTGCCACCGGCAAAGGAAAAAGTAACCCAGCTGGCCGTTGTCGAGGGACTTGTTCCGGGCGCAGGAGACACACGCCTGAACATACTCCCTGACGTCACGGGCCATATGTGGCCACCAGTATGTCCTCGTCAATAATTCTGTTGTCTTCTTTGCCCCAAAGTGTCCACCCACCCTGGACGAGTGTGCCCAAGAGAGTACCTCCGGTCGCAAATTAGTCTGCACAAAAGTCTTGCCTGGAGGCACAGACTCTAGCGAAACCGGGGCTACAGTTCTCAGGCTCTCTTCGGGGACAATAAGCCGAGGCTCCTCATCCTCCTCCTCTGATGACACTAAGGAGCGAGAGAGAGCGTCGGCCCGAACATTCTTCTCACCGGAGAGAAAATGGAGTGTGAAGTGAAACCGAGAGAAGAATAGGGACCGTCTGGCCTGGCGAGAATTTAGCCGCTGAGCCGTTTGCAAATATACCAAGTTTTTGTGGTCAGTGAAGACTTGGAAGGGAAAACGAGCCCCCTCCAGAAGATGACTCCACTCAGAGAAGGCCAACTTCATAGCCAGCAACTCCCTGTCCCCGATGGAATAATTCCTCTTGCTCGTGTAAAGGTCTTAGAAAAGAAGAAGCAGGGATGCTTCCGACCTTGAGCATCCTTTTGATAAAGGACTGCTCCAGCACCAACAGAAGAGGCATCCACCTCTAAAATAAACGGCTTATCAACAAGAGGGTGATGTAATATGGGAGCACTGGCAAAATGCGACATGATGGAAGAGAACGCCTTGGAGATCTCTTCAGACCACAACTTGGGATTTGCTCCCTTCTTGGTGAGGGCTACCAAGGGAGCTACCAAAGTCAAGAAATGGAGGATGAACTGAAGATAATAATTAATGAACCCCATAAAGCGCTGCACCGCTTTAAGAGAATGGGGTTCTTGCCAGTCCATTACAGCCTGTAGTTTGGCAGGATCCATAGCCAATCCCTGGGCGGAGATGATATAGCCCAGGAAAGGTAAGGACTCCTGCTCAAACACACAATTCTCCAGCTTGGCATAGAGGGAGTTTGCCCGTAAGAGGTCGAAGACTTTGTTGACATCCCTCCAGTGAGAGTCTATATCTGGTGAAAAGATGAGAATATTATCCAGATAGACTACTACAGAGGTGGAGAGCATATCCCGGAAGATGTCATTAACAAAGTCTTGGAAAACAGCGGGAGCATTACAGAGCCCGAAGGGCATCACCAGGTATTCATAATGCCCATCCCTGGTATTAAAAGCTGTCTTCCACTTGTCCCCTTCACGAATGCGAATTAGGTTATAGGCACCACGTAGATCTAGCTTGGTAAATACCTTTGCTCCTCGGAGCCTATCAAAGAGCTCAGAGATTAGGGGCAACGGGTACTTATTCTTGACGGTGATGGCGTTAAGACCCCTGTAGTCAATACATGGACGTAATTATCCGTTCTTCTTTTGCATGAAGAAGAACCCTGCCCCTGCTGGTGACACCGACTTCCTAATGAACCCTCTTGCCAGATTCTCCTGAATATACTGGGACATGGCCTCCGTCTCAGGAAGCGAGAGGGGATAGACTCTTCCCGAGGAGGTTCTGCTCCAGGCAAGAGATCAATAGGACAGTCGTAGGGGCGATGAGGCGGAAGAGTGTCCGCCGCCTTCTTGGAGAAAACGTCTGCGTATGACCAATAACACTGGGGGAGAGACGTGAGATCTACGGGTATCTCTGTGGTGGTGACCTGAACACACTCCCTGACACATCTGCCTCTACATGAATCACTCCAACCCAGTATCCTCCCAGAAGACCACTCAATATGGGGAGAGTGGTGACGGAGCCAAGGTATTCCCAGTAACACCTCGTCTATTCCCTCGGGCAGGACAAGAAAGGAAATACTCTCCTGATGGGAAGGGGACATAGACAACGTGAGAGGGATAGTCTGGTGGGTGATTTGTGAGGGCAGAGTCAATCCATTCACTACTCGCACAGTCACCGGTTTGACGAGCATCACCAGAGGTATAGTGTGGCGGAGAGCAAAGGCAGAGAACATGAAATTCCCCTTGGCTCCAGAATTCACACAGAGCTCGGCGATGAGAGTGGATGGACCTACAGTAATTGTCCACTTAAAGGACAACTTGGTGGAAAATGCCGCAGTGTCTAGTGAACCTCCTTCCCGACCCCTGTGGACATTTGTTGGCATAATGTCCTAACTGCTGGCAGATGTTACAGACCACGGGTACTCGAGCGGCCCGGGACTTAGGTCCTGCTCGAGAAACCTCCATGGACTCATGGGAGTCGGGCGCCTGGCTGAAAGATTCCAGAGGTCTGGCGAAGGTGGGAGCCAGCCGGAACCTCTATCTACACTGGGACCGCTCCAACCTCCGCTCGTGAAAACAGAGGTCGATGCGGGTAGATATGGCGATAAGCTTCTCCAGTGTGGCGGGAATCTCCCTGGCAGCCAAGGCGTCTTTCACATGGCCCGCTAGTCCTCTCCAAAACACGGGAATGAGGACTTTATCTGGCCAGTCCAACTCCGAGGACAGAGTCCGAAATTGGGCAGCAAAACAGCTGACCAAGGACGAACCCTGTGAACTTGCCAGGAGTTGGAGAGCCGCATCGTGGGTGACCTGAGGTCCTAGATAGATCTTTTTTAGAGCCTCCAGAAAACGAGGAGCACTCCGCACCACACGGTCGTCACGCTCCCACAGCGGGGTGGCCCACTCCAACGCTCTGCCCGACAGAAGAGATATTACAAAGCCCACTTGTGCCCGATCCATGGGGAAACGTGCAGCCAGAAGCTCGAGTTGTATAGAGCACTGACTCACGAATCCCAGACATTGCTTGCTGTCACCAGCGAACTTGTCTGGAAGTGGGAGGTGGGATAATGTGGGGGCAGAGGTGGCAGTGGACACACTGGCTGCAGCCACGCTAGCAGCCTGAACAGCGACTGCGGTAACATCCACAGCTGAGGTTGTGCGCTCAAGAGCCGCCAACCTACCCTCCAGCTGCTGGATGTCCTGCAGTAGACGCTGATCGTCCGCCATTTTACTAGCCAGACCCTGGCGCTAGTATTATGTTAGGGCTAGCGGAACGCACAAAATAAATATAAATAATAAGTGCGTTCGCACCCCGGGGTCCACCGTGCAGGCAGAGCCTGCTGCTAGTACGATAGCGGTATGGCGAACTCTGTTACTTCACAGAGTCACATCTATAGACACTGTGGCCCTATATGGCGGTATAAGCGAACTCTGTTACACCACAGAGTCGCTAAGGTAGAGACGCAGAAATATGGACTGTGTCCTTTTAACTCCACAGGTATGCACAGACAACTGCTGTGCGGATAGTAACGCAATCAGCAACGCAATCAGACAATCTCCTCACCGGAGAAGCCGGTATTCTAGGGGCTTATTTCAGCCGAGCCCTAAACACGTGGATACAATCTCCTCACCGGAGGTGCCGATATTCTAGGGGCTTATTTCAGTCGAGCCCTAACACATGCGTGCAAGATCACCCTGGCGCAAAGCACATAATGTGATTGATACTAGCGCATGGCGGCACCACCATGCCACCCTTTTATAGCAGCAACTACAGGACCTGCCAGATAAGGACCAATAGGAAACTGCTCCAGAACACAAGTGGTTTCAGGATCTTCCTGGCGGACCAATAGGAGCTGCTGCAGTACCTGAGCATGTGACCCCTGATCTCCAATGAGAGATCTTACTCTGGGCATGCTCAGAAGGGGAAAGCAAGAACTTTGTCCTAAAGACGTCTGCTCGCCGCTAACCAGTACTGGCTACAATAGCAGAGCCTGGAGAAGCAGCAGTAAACCTCTGCACAATGTTAGATTGGGCGAGACGCTGGGACCGACGTCTAAGCTGAGCAGAGTCCACTGCGGCCGGAGACGGATGGGAGACCGCAGCAGGGACGGCTTGAGGTTCCCCTTGTGCAGAAGCGGGAACTCGACCCCTAACAGCACACTTATGCTGCCACTGTTTTAGAACTCCAAAGCACGTGCTTTACTAGCATTTTTGAGAGCGCTTTTGTGAGCGCTCTCGGTAATGACCCATAAGATACAGGCTATTGATGAACGCTAAGTGCTCAAAAATAGCTCCTGTAATAAAATAAAAAGAGCTGGCCGAAACAACACCTCGCTTTGCCAGCCATTGACTTATATATTCAACATTGGCAATCTTCTTAGCCATTTTCCAGTGTTTAGCACTTGGGAAAGTGCCTACTGTGAAAGAGGTAGGGCTAAAACACAAGGCCGAAATTCCCTGCCTAATTTGGGGCCGAAACATCTGGGGCAAAAAGCTGGGGGCGAAACATCCGGGGGCGAACTGCTAGGGGCGAAATGTTCGGGGGCGAAACATCCTGGGGGCGAAATGTTTGGGGGCGAACTGCCGGGGGTGAAATGTTCGTGGGCGAAACATCCTGGGGGCGAAATGCTGGGGGCGAAATGTTCGGGGGCGAACTGCCGGGGGCGAAATATTCGGGGGTGTACTGCCGGGGGCGAAATGTTTGGGGGCGAAATGTTCGGGGGCGAACTGCCGGGGGCGAAATGTTCGGGGGTGAACTGCCGGGGGCAAAATGTTCGGGGGCAAAACATCCTGGGGGTGAAATGTGCGGGGGCGAAACATCCTGAGAGCAAAATGCTCGGGCGAAATGTTCGGGGGCGACGTGTACCTGGGGGCGAACTGCAGGGGGCGAAATGCTGGGGGCGAACTGCTGGGGGCGAACTGCTGGGGGTGAAACTTCCAACTCCCCCTCAGGGAGCATATCTCCCTATTGCTAACAAATTATTACAACACCATTCTCTTAATGGGGGTCATACCAGAAATATCATACTCAAACTATACAAGGATCCCCTGGAGGCCTGCTCTTATAGACCCATTTCACTTACTGATGTAGACCAGAAGATTATGTAAAAAATAATGGTGGACAGATTGGCAGTAGTATTGTCCCAACTGGTGAACCCTGCACAAGTGGCATTTGTTAAAGGTAGGGTGGCGGTGAAAAACATACAAAAGGTACTAACTGTTTTGAACGGGGTGGGTCGCCGCAGCCAGGTGGGAGAGAGACCGGCTCTGCTGGTTCTGGATGCAGAGAAAGCTTTTGATAATTTTAGCTGGGACTGGCTGGGGGTGGCTCTGGACTCGTTCAACATAAAGGGCAATTTTAAAATTTACCTGGAGGGGGTGTATAGGGACCCGACAGTCAGAATACACATGCCGGGCTTCCTCTCTGAGCCATTTCATTTATATAAAGGGGCCAGGCAGGGTTGCCCGATGTCACCACTGCTGTTCAACTCGGCATTGGAACCCTTTGCTCAATAAATGGAAGAGTCAGATTTATTTGAAGGAATCGGGGTGGGCACTAGAAACACTAAAATAGCATTATTTGCAGATGATGTCATCTTGTTCTTGTCTCGGCCACTGGAACAATTGGGAAATATCTTTCACTTTATTCAGAAATTTGGGGAATACTCGGGCTCGGGCTATAAGGTCAATAGCCAAGAGCGAACTCTTAGAATTGGGGGAAAAAACGTCTGCGTAACAATGGAAGAAACTAGGTTTAGAATTATATATTGCAAAGACACATATCACCTATTTGGGAATTAAGATAGGCAGGCTTCTGGCACAACTACAGTATATTCACTAAATTATACACCTCTGATCGAAAAAATGTTAGGAGAACTTCGTAGATAGCAGAATCTACCAATATCTCTTCTGGGAAGATGCCATCTAATTAAAAGATCAGCTTTGCCAGCTCCTATAACCATTACAGACATTACCCCTGATACTCAAACATCTAGATATAAACAAAATAAATAGAGCTTTCACCCATTTTATATGGGCGGGTAAAAGGCCCAGAATCGCATTGGGAAAAAATGATGCTAACTAGGAGTGAAGGTGGGATCAATTTTCCAAATGTCAGAGCCTACAACATACAGTTATATGAAAAAGTTTGGGCACCCCTATTAATCTTAAGCTTAATGTTTTATAAAAATTGGTGTTTTTGCAACAGCTATTTCAGTTTAATATATCTAATAACTGTTATGTTTCGGTAGCTGAGGAGGACAGGAACAACAGCGGGGCAGCCGAACACCTGAGATGTTGGTAACTAATGGGTTGCAGATTCCTAAACTAACGACACAACTAGAGGTAGCCATGGAGCGTTCCTACGTTGATCCTAGACGCCTCGTCACAGCCTGAGAGATAACTACACCTAAAGGCAGAAAGGTGAAAGCTATCTGCCCCGGAGCAGATCCCCAAAGAAAATAGGAAGCCCCCAAACATATAATGGCGGTTAGACAAGATGAAAATACAAACATAGGCAGAAAATAGACTGAGCAAACGCTGGGGCCACAAGCTGACTAAATAGGATAGGACAGGAGAGATTACTTTCTGCAACCCAGAAAACCCTACAAAAATCCAACAATTCTGATTACAAAAATACTGAGATCACACAATCTCGCCAACCACTAACTCAGATCTCAGTGTGAACAAAAACCAAGCCGCAGCCGCTGAAAAAACAGGAAAAAGCAAATGAGCAAATAACAGTGGCTGCAGATAAACTGTGAGGAGCTCAGGCCCCAGGAGGGGACCTGGCTGACCTCCACAAAAGTGCAGAAAACAATGCAAAAAGCAAGCACAAAAAGAAAAGCAAAAAATATCTTATCTGAAAGCAGGAGATGCAGGCAAGACTCCAGCAAACTTCCAAATGAACCAGGAACCACAATTGAGACAAGAACAATTGATCACCAGCAACCATCATGGGAGGGAACCTCCCTTATATCAGACCAGTCAGTGAACCCAGATTGCCACTCCTCGCTGAAAGGTTCAGCACTGTCTGTAACCACCAGAGGGAGCCTCTGCTCAGAAATCATCTCTAACACATTCATAACAAATAACTATTGGACACAGTAATGTTTCTGCCTTGAAATGAGGTTTATTGTACTGATAGAAAATGTGCAATCTGCATCCAAACAAAAGTTGACAGGTGCATAAGTATGGGCACCTCACCAGAAAAGTGACATTAATATTTAATAGATCCTCCTTTTGCAAAAATAACAGCCTCTAGTCGCTTCCTGTAGCTTTTAATGAGTTCATGGATCCTGGATGAAGGTATTTTTGACCATTCCTCTTTACAAAACAATTCCAGTTCAGTTAAGTTTGATGGTCGCCGATCATGGACAGCCCTCTTCAAATGATCCCACAGATGTTCAATGATATTCAGGTCTGGGGACTGGGATGGCCATTCCAGAACATTGTAATTGTTCCTCTGCATGAATGCCTGAGTAGATTTGGAGCGGTGTTTTGGATCATTGTCTTGCTGAAAGATCCATCCCCTGCGTAACTTCAACTTTGTCACTGATTCTTGAACATTATTGTCAAGAATCTGCTGATACTGAGTGGAATCCATGCGTCCCTCAACTTTAACAAGATTCCCAGTGCCGGCATTGGCCACACAGCCCCAAAGCATGATGGAACCTCCACCAAATTTTACGGTGGGTAGCAAGTGTTTTTCTTGGAATGCTGTGTTTTTTTGACGCCATGCATAACGCCTTTTTGTATGACCAAACAACTCAATCTTGGTTTTATCAGTAAACAGGACCTTCGTCCAAAAAGAAATTGGCTTCTCCAAATGTGCTTTTGCATACCTCAGCCGACTCTGTTTGTGGCGTGCTTGCAGAAACGACTGCTTTGGCATCACTCTCCCATACAGCTTCTCCTTGTGCAAAGTGCGTTGTATAGTTGACCAATGCACAGTGACACCAACTGCAGCAAGTTGATGCTGCAGCGCTCTGGAGGTGGTCTGAGGATTGTCCTTGACTGATCTCACCATTCTTCTCTGCTTTTCTGATGTTTTTCTTGGCCTGCCACTTCTGGCCTTAACAAGAACTGTCCCTGTGTTCTTCCATTTCCTTACTATGTTCCTCACAGTGGAAACTGACAGGTTAAATCTCTGAGACAGCTTTTTGTATCCTTCCCCTGAACAACTATGTTGAATAATCTTTGTTTTCAGATCATTTGACAGTTGTTTTGAGGAGCCCATGATGCCACTCTTCAGAGGAGATTCAAACAGGAGAACAACTTGCAAGTGGCCACTTTAAGTAGCTTTTCTCATGATTGCATACACCTGGCTATGAAGTTCAAATCTCAATGAGGTTACAAAACCAAAAAAAGTGCTTTAGTAAGTCAGTGAAAAGTAGGTAGGAGTATTTAAAACAAGAAAATGATAAGGGTGCCCATACTTATGCACCTGTCCAATTTTGTTTGGATGCAGATTGCACATTTTCTGCTAGTACAATAAACCTCATTTCAAGGCAGAAATATTACTGTGTCCAATAGTTATTAGATATATCAAACTGAAATAGCTGTTGCAAAAACACCAATTTTTATAAAACATTAAGCTTAAGATTAATAGGGGTGCCCAAACTTTTTCATATAACTGTAGCAAGTCTTTTCAGACATGTGATAGATTGGCTGCAGGAGACTAACTGCTACTCTAATATCCAATTGGAAAGACAGTTGGCGGCACCGTGGGAAATAAATGCTCTCTTACATACAAAACAGGCCAAACTCCAGCAAAATGTAAAATCCTCCCTACTCCTTTGGGATACTATTTTATGCTGTAGTAAGGAAGGCATTTGGCCTTCCCTTCCAGATCTCTAAACATATGCCACAATTTGGTCACCCGGAATTTCCCCGGGGATCAGAAATCAAAAGAGAGATAGGACAAGCAGGTGATAACATGAGGAAAGCAGGGGACATTATGCATACAGAGGCTAAAAGATGGCTGAGCCCACAAGAAATCATGGACAAATTCCATATAGAAAGCAGACTCTTCCTATAGGTCATGAAGGCCCGTTCTTTTTGCATATCTAGACTTCGCATGCAGTTTAATAAAGTTGGACTACATATTCTAGATAATAGAGTGGGTCTGAACACTCAGAATGCGAGCATATCCTCAATACATAATGCTGTAAGACATAAATTCCTGAAGCTAAAGCAGAACAAGCTGTTTAATACTTGGGAGAAATGGACCGGGGATAAGGATATCACAGAGACAATTCTACAGGGGTGGGAACAGGTAAAAAAATGCATTCTCTGTGAAAGATGGAGGAAACCTATTTCAAGCTCATACATACAGCATTGTATGGTTTCAATATTCCATCCTCTCCTAGATTCTCTGACAGGATTACAGCGTGCCCTAAGTGCGGAACGCCTTCAACAAATCTCTGGCACGGGGTGTGGGAATGCAGGGCAGTTAAAGAGTACTGGAAACAGGTAGGGGAGCAGGTTCGATCGTGCTGGTGAACCCATCTTCCACAAAGACACAAACTATGCTATTTCACCAGTTAAGACCTCCGGAGACACAACCCACAGGCGTTAAAGCAAAGATCCCTAAAAAACATTCACACATTCTTAGTTGTAGCCTTACGTGGCTTATTTGGCAAATGGCTTAAACGAAGCACCCCATCGATGGTGATGATAATAGCCCAGATGAAACACTTACTGGGAATTGAATTAATAGAGGTGGAAAGGAGTAAAGACAAATCTGCAGGGAAAGTATTCCTGCTGTGGAAAACGTTCATTGGTTCTCATAGCCCTCATGAAATATCGAAAATGATTAGTCCCTTCCGCCACATGGAATGGTATTGTCTGGAGGATCTAAGCGGGACGTTAGGGATCTTGGGAACTATTCCAGAAGTATGATGTCTACTAAAGATACAGCATATATTACCCCAGAATGACACTCTTGACTATGCAAAATACAGTAAAAGAGATTTTCTTTTGCTTCCCCTATTACCCTTCTATGTAGTCAGTTTGACTTTTCTTTCTGTCATTATTTCCTCAAAATTTGTGTTACAAGGCACTGACGGAGATCTATCTATGTATCTATATACTATTTTAAAAGTCATGTGGACCTGTTGTCTGACAAGTAAGATTTGTATATGTACTTTTGGTCATTTATAGTGTCATTACTAATGTTATATCCTATCCTATAGTACAGGGGTGGGCAATTAATTTTGCCAGGGGGCCGCATGAGAAATTGGGATGGTTTTAGAGGGCCGGACTAATATAATTAACTCCGTTCTACCCAATACTGTATATATACATATATATATATATATATATATATTACTGTATACTGTATATATACATACCTGCCCATTATCATCATCTTCTCCCCATCATCATCAATGCCTCCCCATTATCAGCAATGCCTGCCCATCATCATCTTCTCCCCATCATCAATGCCTGCCCATTATCATCAATGCCTGCCCATTATCATCATCTTCTCCCCATCATCATCAATGCCTCCCCATTATCAGCAATGCCTGCCCATCATCATCTTCTCCCCATCATCAATGCCTGCCCATTATCATCAATACCTGCCCATTATCATCATCTTCTCCCCATCATCATCAATGCCTGCCCATCATCATCATCATGTTCTCCCCATCATCAATGCCTGCCCATTATCATCAATACCTGCCCATTATCATCATCTTCTCCCCATCATCATCAATGCCTGCCCATCATCATCATCATCATCTTCTCCCCATCATCAATGCCTGCCCATTATCATCATCTTCTCCCCATCATCATCAATGCCTCCCCATTATCAGCAGTGCCTGCCCATCATCATCTTCTCCCATCATCAATGCCTGCCCATTATCATCAATGCCTGCCCATTATCATCATCTTCTCCCCATCATCATCAATGCCTCCCCATTATCAGCAATGCCTGCCCATCATCATCTTCTTCCCATCATCAATGCCTGCCCATTATCATCAATACCTGCCCATTATCATCATCTTCTCCCATCATCATCAATGCCTGCCCATCATCATCATCATCATCTTCTCCCCATCATCAATGCCTGCCCATTATCATCAATACCTGCCCATTATCATCATCTTCTCCCCATCATCATCAATGCCTGCCCATACATCATCATCATCTTCTCCCCATCATCAATGCCTGCCCATTATCATCAATACCTGCCCATTATCATCATCTTCTCCCCATCATCATCAATGCCTCCCCATTATCAGCAATGCCTGCCCATCATCATCTTCTCCCATCATCAATGCCTCCCCATTATCAGCAATGCCTGCCCATCATCACACACAGACAGCACATAAGCACTCTCTCACATACATACATACACACACACACACACACAAAGCACCGCACTACATAGACACAGACACACACAGAGACACGTCTTACCTGTCCAGCGTCCCCGCTCTCTGACACAGCCGGCCGCTGAATGATGACGTCATTCAGCGGCCGGCTGTGAGAGGAAGCACCGGTGGAGCCCGGAGCTGCAGCAGCGGAGGCACGGGAGAGGTAAGTATTGTGCCAGCTGATGCCGGGGCCCTGAGACTGCCGGAGCGCCTCCGCGGGCCAGTCACTGACAGCCGGCGGGCCGGATGCGGCCCGCGGGCCGCCCCTTGCCCGGGTCTGCTATAGTATGTTACCTATCCAATGTTATGTTCAAAAAATTCAATAAAAATGATGTTTTAAAAAAAAAAGAAGCAAACAACCAAAAAAAGTTTTGTTCTATTCTCTAGTCATTATTATAATCATTGTGTGTCCTGTTCAACATCAAAACTTTGATGAATGGTCCTCTTTAATACAAATGGATTTAAAATGGGATGCCATAAAACCTTTTGCAGGCTAAATGTTTGGTTGTCGTAGTACTTGTCCACATATTGTAGTTGTCTACATAAATGTATGGTGAAGCAACCATTTTGTCTTAAATCATGGTATGATGATTGAAGAAGCCATCACATCCACCTGTTGCTGCTCTGTGGTGTGCATAATTACCTTCAGCTATTTCTAACAGATTCGTTTTTACAGTTCTGTTACAGTAGCATTGTACATTTCTCATTGGACACACTAGAGAGTTGACAGTTAAATTCCTTCCCATGAATGCAGTTGCCAGTTAATCACAATGTCCCATTTCTAAGCGTTTAACAGGAAACACATGTTTTCATGATGGTTGTTAAATAAATGCAAATGTTCCAATTTTTTTTTTAAAAGTAGGGATATGTTGACCAAAATGTTTATGTATCACAAAGAATGATCTGATCATTAAAAGAAATATACTATTTGATCATTTAAACAGCAGCACAGAGCATAAAGTAAATGCTGCATAAATTCAAAGAAAGTTATATTGGTGAGGGTGCTTTTCTAAACTGAACAAGGCCAATTTGCCTAACATTTCCTAATAAGAGTCCTCCTACCCCATTTAATAATTTAATTGCCTGTCTGTAAACCAACTTTAGCTTTTTATATCCTTTTTAGTATGTGAAGCCCTATAAAGGATCCCATATTCATGTGGCGTTATAAGAGCTGAGTATTACTGCTTAATTTACCTTAATCCAGAGTAACTTTTTCTGTTACCTGTAGTTTAAATACATTTAATATATACAGCTATATATTGCTCAGCATAAATAAATATATCCCAACAAATTTATAAGAAAACCTTTAGGCTATGTGCACATGTTGCGGATTGTTAGCATTTTTGCCGCGTTTTTCCGCAGCGAAACACTTACACAACGCAACCCATTACATTTATGGCATTCCGCATAGCTATGCTAATGCTGCGTATTTTTCTGCGGCGGAATCACATCACGGAAAAATACCATGCTCATTCTTTTTGCGGAATTGCGGCGATTCCGCACACATAGGAAAGCACTGAACCGCTTACTTTCTGCATGTGGCTATGCCCACCAAAGTGAGCGGTTCATGTGCGGATGGTACCCAGGGTCTGCAGGAGAGGAGACTCTCCTCCAGGTCCTGGGTACCATATCCCTGTTAAAAAAATAATTAAAATAAAAAATCGTGATATTCTCACCTTCTGGTGTCCCCCGCAGCCTTCCCAGTCCTTACCGATGCTTCCGGCAACTCCCGTTCCCAGTAATGCCTTGCGCGAATTACCTCGTAGCGTGATGCTACGTCATCTGTGGTCATTGTCATAAGGCATCACTGGGAACGGGAGTTGCCGGGAGCATCGGTAAGGAATGGGAAGGCTGCGGGGGACGCCAGAAGGTGAGAATATCACGATTTTTTATTTTTTTTATTATTTCTAACATTCTATCTTTTACTACTGATGCTGCATAGGCAGCATCAATATTAAAATGTTGGTCACACTTGTCAAACACTATGTTTGACTAGTGTGACCAACCTGTCAATCAGATTTCCAAGTGATGCTACAGATTGCTTGGAAAACGCTAGCATTCTGCAAGCTAAATACGCTTGCAAAACTATAGTGTTTTGCGGGAATATGCAATACGGAATGCATGCGTATTTCCCGCGTCAGGGAGTTGTGGGAATGCTGCGGAAATTTCAGCAGCAATTCCGAACGTGTGCACATAGCCTTAATCAGAAGCAACGTTTTCTGTGGGATACCATACTACAAAATACTCCCACAAATGTGGGCCATTGGATGCTAGCAAAATTTATTTTGTAAACCCAAACATGGAATTTTCCTCATAAATTAAGTCAAGACCATGTTGCAAAAATAAGTACACGAATTAACCCCTTAACGAACAGAGGCATTTTGTTTTTGCGTTTTTTGCTCCGCTTCTTTCCAAAGCTATAATTTTTTTTTCAATCAAAATTGCCATGCGAGGGTTTTATTTTTGCGGGACGAGTTGTACTATTGAACAACATTATTGGTTTTAACATATTGTGTACTGGAAAACGGGAAAAAAATTCCAAGTGCGGTGAAATTGCAAAAAAAAGTGCAATTCTACAGTTTGTTGTTTTTTTTTACCATGTTCACTAACTGCTAAAACTGACCTGCCATTATGATTCTCCAGGTCATTACAAGTTCCTAGACACCAAATATGTATAGGTTCTTTTTTATTTAAGTTGTGAAAAAAAATCCAAACTTTGGTAAAAAAAAAAAAATTGCACTATTTTCGGAGACCTGTAGCGTCTCCATTTTTCGTGATTTGGGGCTGGGTGAAGGCTTATTTTTTGCGCACTGAGCTGATGTTTTTATTGATACCATTTTGGTGTAGATACGATCTTTTGCAAATATGTGTATGTTTGTTTTTTATTGTTTTATTTTGAATGGGAAAAAAGGAGGATAATTTAAACTTTTATTTTCTTTTATTTTTTAAAAACTTTTTTTACATTTTGCATGCTTCAATAGTCTCCATGTGTGACTAGAAACTGCAGTTGTCTGATCAGCTCTGCTACATACAGGCGATGATTGCCTGTATGTAGCAGAAATGCTCGCTTGCTACGAGCGCCGACCACTGGGCGGCGCTCACAGCAATCCGATCATACCATCCATAGATATGAAAAAAATGTTCAGCTCACCCCTTGGCATTCTTGGACAGCAGGATCCACACCGTCGCACGGAGCCACCCTGGCCTGGCGGATATAAGTCCAAATACACAGTAATCTCCAGTGATCTCAGGCAGGAAGGTAAGTATAAAAATTATTCCTTTATTTATTTTGTTAAAAGAACATATTACAGACAGACAGTGGATACCCCAGTGGATGATAAAAAAATCACACTCATTTCAACTCAGAACAGTCTTAATCATGATTTTTTACCATCCACTGCCTGTAATATGTTCTTTTATCAAAACAAATAATGGAATAATTTTTATACTTACCTTCCTGCCTGAGATCGCTGGAGATTACTGTGTATTTATACCAACCATAGAGATTTGCTGTAGACCTCTGGTTGTCAAGACAACCCATCGGTGACCTGTAATCACATGACGTGGTCACCGATGGGCAGGATTTCCACTGCGCTTACCAGAAGTGCAAGTTAAATGCCGCTGTCAGAGTTTGACTGCAGCATTTAACAGGTTAACAGTCGTGGGTGGATCGGATAGAGGCACATGTCAGCTGCTCAAAACAGCTGACAGTGGCGGGAAAGATATGGGCTCAGCGCCAGAGCCCACATCAAAGGGAGGGATTATGAAATGGGCATACTATTAGGCCAGCGTCAGACACAACGACAAAAAAATCGGTCCGTTTTAGTCGGTCGATTGTCGTATCAAAATATAAACATCACACATCCGCCTGGCATCCGATTTTCCTTCAAAGATGCGATTTAATCGCATGTGTGTGTACCTTGTAACATCCGATTTTCATCCGACTTGCGAGAATTTCTCGCAGGCTTGCAAAACTGACATATAATGGATCCAAAAGAATAGTATTTCAATCACAAAAGAAAGAATAGTATATACACATAGAACACATATATATATATATACATGTAATTGTGACATGTATATATATATATATTTATAGTTCCTAGACTTCTACATACTGTAATAGCCGCTAATTCAATTGCCGGCTTTTGTGAAATCACAGAAGCGACATGAAATGATACATTGTTTAGACACAGTTAACCATGTCATTTCCTGTATTTTGATATATGGTTTGAACTTACAATTACATAAGTATATGTGTGCAAAATTTCAGACATGTAGGGGTTAATTAAAGGTGTAAATTCGTTGAAAAAAAATGCGTGGGCTCACGCTGTATTTTCTCCACCAGACAGACAAAGCAAGCGAGTGGGGGCAGATAATAATAGCCTAGGGAGGGTACATTTTTTTGTGCCCCCCCTGGCTAATAACATCTGCCCCCAGACACCCCAGAAAGGGCAAATCTCTAATTAGATTTGCCCTTTCTGGCACTTTGCCCGTCTATTCCCATTGCCCTGTAGCGGTGGCGAATGGGTTAATAAGGGGTTAAAATGACCTTGCAATTAAAGGTCACTTTAAGCCAGGTTAATAATTGAGAGCTGTCAATTAGACAATGTCATGTGTGCATCGCCACGAAGATCGTCGCGGTTGCACATTCTGACTTCTCACAGCTGAGTTGCTGTTTCTTTGTGTTTGGCAGTTAGGGAGTTAATTCTGTCTGTGCTCAGTTCTGGGACTGGGTGCAGTTTCTTCCGGCTGCAATTAATTATTTGTTGATTGGTTTCCTTTAAATCTCTGGTTGTCTGTGTTGGGAGTTGCCAGTGAAATTCTTCATGCAGACCACAGATAGGATTGTATCTGTATAGATTTAAGTTAAAGAGCTCCTTAGTTGTTTTAAGCTCACCTTGCTTAGAGTTTAATATCCCAGATCATTTATGTTCCTTCTGTGTTTGAGTGTGTATGCAAGTCTGTGTTTTCTCCAGTCTGTCTTATATGTCTAATCTGTGTATTTAGCAGAGATCAGCCCATATCCCTTTGGTGGTAATCAGAATCCTTCTTAGGACTGATTACAGGGTTCAGGGACTGATAGGAGACAGGGTTAGGCTGGAGACTTGGACCTCTGAACCATTATCAGTACCTCCAAGGTGAGGGATTAGTTAGGACCCCAGTTTAGGGTCAGGTTAGACCCCCGGTCCTCCTCTTTCCTGTGACAGTGTATCAAGTCCTCAAGATTAACCCTGAGTTCAACGGATATCGTGTCAGGTAAATCTATTCTATATTTACATGCTGATGTTGCTAATCTATATGTTGTATAGAGTGTTGTTCTTTTAAGAATAGTTTACTGACATCGTACACATATCATAAGACCGCGTGACAGACAACTATCAATTATTAATCCTATTGTATGAAAGAAAAATCAAACACACACACTTTAATAAAAAATAAGTTTAATGAAATAATCACACAGTTTTTGACCATATTTTATTTTCCTGCTAAAACCATTTCCTGTAATAAAAATAAAATAAAAAAGCAAAATTATTCTTACCAATCCGATGTACAGTCAGGTCCCACGGTGTAATCCATCAGAAAGGGTTAACAGGTTAGAGCTCGCAGAGAGCTAATGCTGTCCGCTGAGCTCTTACCCCCCGAATGAATAAGTTACTCTCCCAGGGAAAGGAGAGGAAGAGATGAATGAATGAAGCTTAATTGATTTATTGCCACTTTCACTTCAGTGACCTGACCTAAGGTGAAAGTGGATACAATCAATTAAGCTTCATTCATTAATCACATCCTCTCCTGTCGGCAGGAGATAAGCTCATTCATTCAGGAGCTATCAGATGAGCACGCAGCATTAGTTACGCTGCCTAGCTGATTGCTAGTTAACCCTTTGTGAAGGATTACATCGTGGGACGTGACAGATCGCCAGATAGGTAAGAATAATGTTGTTTTATTATTTTATATTTATTTTAGGAGATCAAGGGCGTCGCACGGATTAAGAGTAAAATAAAAGATGGTCAAAAAAATGTGTTTTTATTTCATTAAAATTATTTATTCTTAAAGTGTGTGTGTTTTTTTATTTACTTCAATAGGATTAATAATTGATAGTTGTCTAATTGACAGCTCTCAATTATTAACCTGGCTTAAAGTGACCTTTCAATTGCAAGGTCATTTTAACCCTTATTAACCCATTCGCCACCGCTACAGGGCAATGGGAATAGACGGGCAAAGTGCCAGAAAGGGCAAATCTAATTAGAGATTTGCCCTTTCTGGGGTGTCTGGGGGCAGATGTTAGTAGCCAGGGGGGGCACAAAAAAATGTACCCTCCCTAGGCTATTATTATCTGCCCCCACTCGCTTGCTTTGTCTGTCTGGTGGAGAAAATACAGCGTGAGCCCACACATTATTTTTCAACAAATTTACACCTTTAATTAACCCCTACATGTCTGAAATTTTGCACACATATACTTATGTAATTGTAAGTTCAAACCATATATCAAAATACAGGAAATGACATGGTTAACTGTGTCTAAACAATGTATCATTTCATGTCGGCTTCTGTGATTTCACAAAAGCCGGCAATTGAATTAGGTCCTATTACAGTATGTAGAAGTCTAGGAACTATAAATATATATATATATACATGTCACAATTACATGTATATATATATATATGTGTTCTATGTGTATATATCTATTCTTTCTATTCTTTATTAAAGCTGTCAGTGTGATTTTACAGTATAGCCGGGGATGAATTGCTGGCTTTTCTAAAGGACACCGATGCGATTTCATCGCAAGTCACACAGTGCGGTCCGTTTGTAATCCGATTTTTCATCGCTCCCATAGACTTGCATTGGCGATAGTCGACCCACAATCGGTGACAATCGCAGCATGCTGCGATTGCACTCGGACGATTAAAACGGACCACAAAAAAGCGGATACTGGAAGCTGCTCCATAGATTAACATACGGCAGACTGCAATGCGATATTTCATCGTATTGCAGTCGTCCGATTCTGTCGCCAGTGTGACGCCAGCCTTATTCTCAATGTTGGAAAGGGGTTATAAAAGACAGAGAAATCTATTCATCAAACAGTCCAGTGCACAGTTAACTATAAAAATGTATCACTTGGCAAAGAAAATCCCTTCCCATTTCATGCTGTTAGCAGTGGCACTACATGAAAGAGAAATGTACAAGTATAATTTCCTTACATAAGAAAAGTGAAGGCTACAAGAAGATCAGCAAAGTTTTATTTATGAATTAGAATACTGTAGCCAAAGTGATACAAAAAATTAAAGATTGAAATTACAACTATTTAACAGAGACATTCAGGCTGATCATCGAAATTAAGACTTAAACAGGACGAACTTCTAGGGAAATTCTAACTAGCTCCACGTTAAGAAAAAAAAATAGGAATAATTCACCTCTTCATTCGAAGCCTGTTTTCACCTTCCTGATCAGGCCAAATTTTACAAATCTGATCAGTGTAACTTTATGTGGTGTGATGTAGTGACCCATGCTGCAGCTAGGGGGCGCTGTATGTGCTCCTCAAGATATGCATGGAGGCGTGATTTGGTTGGTAAAACAGTCACCGTCATTATTGTGAATGGCAGGTATGTGTCGCAGAGGTCCTCTGCGCTGTAAGTCAGTAATGCTGTTCTGGGACTTGTAGTCCCATAAGAGTTGTGTTTATTTTACTAGGGTGGCTTACAGGGTTAGCCAGAGAGCTGGGTGGGACTGGCTAACCAAATATACACCGCACACTGGTGGTTGTGAGTTTTGAGGACCTGTGATGAGGTCATGAGCATGTGACTGACCATGTGATCCATACCTCACCTGTGGGAGTGGTTACAGGTATCTAAGGAAGGAGTTGGCACATAGAGGGAGAGTGTGTTGGTAGTCTGTCAGCCTGGACCGACCTCCCATGTTTTCCAGGCTAGATTTTGTACAGACTGGGGAGCAGTGCTGGCGAGTCTGAGCCAGAAGGGAGTGGACGGGCTTGAAAATCATGAGTGACACTGACCGGGGTCAGAGCAAAGTGAGAAATGTTGATTGGATGCCTCTGCAGATAAGAAGCATCCGTGAACCTGAGTGGCCAACAGGTGACCGACAGGAGTCTGTGGTATGCTGACCGGGGTCAGAGAAAGACTGTGTTCATGCCGTGATAAGTATTTATGAGAGAAAGACTGTATTTTAACATTTACTGGATACTTCTGAAGCTAAGAGGCCTCGGGGAACCTGTGTGGCCGACACCAACAGATAACGGAGAGGGATACGTGTTGTGCTGATCGGTATCAGTGAGAGACTGTATTTGGTGTAATGGCTGCTGTAATAAACCAAATGGACTGTTGTTTTAACCTTGCGTGTGCCAGTGCTTACCTCCAAGACCAGCAAAGCGAGTAATTCCCGTCCACAGACAATATGGAACATCACAGTGGTTATAATTCAGAAACACTTCAACAGATCCCACTGGGTTGTTTTCTCATGAGATATTGTACTTCATGATAGAGGTAAAACTTGCTCAATATAACTTGCATTTATTTGTGAAAATATCAAAATTTGGTGAAAACATTTTTCATAGGCCATCCTCCACGTCTCTTCAGACACCACTACTAGAATACGAGGGTGCACGTGTTCCATGATGCAACAGCCACCATATTATTTGCAAGGGTGTTTTTGATGGCCGTCAAAAAACTATGTACACAGTAGGTTGATGTGTACCCCCAGGGGAAAATGTTTGTCAGTCCATACACTTAGTGTATGGGCATTCCAAGTATAGGAGATCCGATCCTATAAACTGGGAAGACATTTTTGTAGGCCATCTTCCACCTCACTTCGGACACCACCACTAGAAAATAAGGTTAGACGTGTTCCGTGATGCAGCAGCCACTATATTTTTTGCAAGGGTGTTTATGATGTCCGTAACAAAAAATATTTACACAGTAGGTTGATGTGTACCCCCCCAAGGGGAAAATGTTTGTCAGCCCATAATTAGTGTATGGGCATTCCAAGTATAGGAGTCCTACTCCTTTGTAATGGCAACAGATTTTTAGGAGGCCTTCCTCCACATCTCTTCCAAGTGGTATTGGGGTGCGTCCAAATTTGGGGTAGGCCTTGCCTTCACTGCATAGGCAAACAGTATGGGAGACCCACTTCCTAATAATGTGAACTTTGTTGGTTGTTCGTTTTCAAAAATGCAATTCTCCACTGCCAGTTCTTCAGCCTCAAAACTACAATGCTACAATACAGGATCTTCAGCCTCTCCACTGCAATTCACCAAAGCAGGTTTTTCAGCCTCAACATTGCAATTCTCCACTGCTGGCCCTTCAAGCTCAACACTGAAATGCTCCAATGCTGGGTGTTCTTCCTCAACACTGCAATGCCAAAATGCAGGTTCTTCAGGCTCAACATTGCAATGCTCCACTGCTGTGTGTTTATCCTCAACACTGCAATCCTCCACTGCCGGGTCTTCAGACTCAATACTGCAATTGTCCACTGCAGGTTCTTCTGGCTCAACACTGGAATGCTCCACTGCCCGCTGTTCAGACTAAGCACTATAATGCTCCAAAACAGGTAGGCAAACTGTATGGCAATACCAAATAATGTTTAATGGGAACTTTGGTTTCATTTGCCCATCCAGTACTTTGCTTCAAGGGGTTATTGGGGTGCGGGTAATGCTGGGGCACGGCAGGCCTTGCATTAAATGCACAGGCAAACAGTATGGCAGTACCAAACAAAGCTTAATCGGAACTTTGGTTTAATGTGGCCATTCAGTAAGTGGATTCAAAGGTTTATTGGGGTGAGTGTAACTTTGGGACAGGGCAGGCCTTGCATTCAATACATAGACAAAAAATATGAGAGTACCAAATGAATACTTGGAACTTGGTTGCATGTGGTCATACATGACGTCTGTTCAAAGCGTTGTTGGGGTGTGTCCAAATTTTGGGCAGCCCTGCCACTCGCTGCATACGCAATAACAGTATAAGGGACCCACTGTTTAATAATGGGAACAACCAAGCATAGCTGGCTGATGGCTCTCTAAGAAAAGTGAAGGCCCACTACTGGCACTGCAATATACAGTACAGACCAAAAGTTTGGATACCTTCTCATTCAATGATTTTTCTGTATTTTCATGACTATGAAAATTGTAGAATCATACTGAAGGCATCAAAACTATGAATTAACACATGTGGAATTATACATTACACTTTACAAAAAAGTGTGAAACAACTGAAAATATGTCTTATATTCTAGGTTCTTCAAATTGGCCACCTTTTGCTTTGATTACTGCTTTGCACGCAGAAAAGGTGAATGGATGGACTCTACATGCCTGGCTCCCACCGTGAAGCATGGAGGAGGTGGTGTGATGGTGTGGGGGTGCTTTGCTGGTGACACTGTTGGGGATTTATTCAAAATCACTTTGTGACTTTCAGAGTCTGTCCTTCATAAATGAAACAGGATGTGTCTGATGATGTGTCACACACAACAAGGCCAAATAAGGTTGTAAAATGTTTAAATAACATTTCCTAGTGAATGCATTTATTTGTCTTGGTTGAAAGCAATGGTAAAGTTGAAAAACGCATCAAAAACGCAACGTGTGAACATAGCCAAAGTGGTGGAGGGGCATTTTTGTTTTGGTTATTTTATTTGCCTTATATACAAGTCATTACGCTGGAAAGGATGTTCCTTACCGTACTTCCCAGGAAAATCCATTTTGGTATCGTTTTTGTATGTTTTATTGTGCGCCTGTAAAAGTGGTGAAACACTCTGACAACTCTGTTCACAGCTGTGAACTGGGTGTCAGAAATCCCTCCAGGGGTATTCCCCATGATGTTCCCATGTCACTTGAGCACTGTTTCATCAATTTCAGACGTTTTTAGACCCTAAAAGGAACCCCGGGGGGGTCGCGGCAAAAATACTTGTTTTCCCATAGACTTACATTGGATTCGTTGCTCAGTTCGTTCACCCAAGCATTCCAATTTGTTCGATCCGATCAATGAGCACCAGGGCATTTCAGTGATCGCTCATCACTAGTAGACTGCGATACACAGTAGCACCTCTCTTCCCTGGGTGGGGGAAGGGGACAGATAAAGGGCTGTTCTAGGAGATAAGGCAAGGGTGGAGGCCCCAGCATCTTCCCTATCTGAAATATCCTGGGGAACAGGGCGAGCTAGGGCTCCCCTAGTGTTAGGGCCAGGAATTGTGCCCCTGGTCCCAGGTCACTCATCAGTCATATCTTGACATGTGTTTTCCAGAAACAAGCAGCAGTGGATGTTGCCAAGTGAAAATTGCAAACTGTCATTGTGGTGTTTTGGGAATGTCAGCATCCATGGACTAGGGACCTTCCATAGTCTCAGGAATGGTCAACGAGTCTCCACTAGAGTCAACATCTAGGAAATCCTGCCTTGATGAAGGAACAAGAGGAATAGTTTGGGATTTTGAGACCAGCATGGCTGTAACATATTCCTGTGTGGAGTTCTTAGATCAGATTCCTCATTTTCATCTTGTACTTCGTACAACGGATCATTGGGGTACACTTGCTTGATCACTTTGTATGGTTGCACCTCCCAACGTTCACTCAGCTTGCCTTTAGGATGTTTTTCCCACACCAGCACCCGGTCTCCAGGCTGGAGAGGAACTTGCTAAATTGGAGACTGGCTGAAATACATCTTCTGTTGTAACCGCTGGCCTGCTAGCTAGTGGATAGTCTGAAGTCGTCAATGATGTTCTTTCACCTATGAGGTGGTAGATTGTTCCAATAGATCGTCTGACTGTTCCAGATTTAGTTCAATGATTTCTCAGCTGGCTCTACCAAACAGCAGCATGTAAAACAATTTGGGCATATAGTCATGCCAGTGTGCTTTCTTTCTTCCTCTAATGTTCTCAACATTTGAAGCAGAGTCCTAATAAAGCACTCACAAGCTTCATTCCTTTGGGGATGATACAGGGTTGTCCTGGACCTTTCGATGCTGTACAATTGGTACAGTTCCTTCATCACTTTACCCTGAAAACATGCTTCCAAGTCTGACTGGATCAACTTTGGACACCTGTAAATCCGGATGAAATCTTGACAGACAGCTTGTGCAGTGGACTCAGCTTTCTGATCCCGAATTGGGGTGACTACTGCGAATATGGAGAAGTGACAAGGCAGTACCGGGCAAGTCATGACCAGGCATTACTGTGGACCTCTAGTCGATTGTCCCAGGAGGAGGTAGTCTATCTTTAACACTTCAAGCAGTTCTTTGGTCTGTATGATGTGTACAGGTGTACTCTGTTTTGTGCTTTTGGTGAGGTCACACAGTAGGCACTGTGGACAAACTTTCTCAACTGTGTCCTCCAGCCATGGGCAATATATGTAATGTTGCAGCCACTAGTAAGTCTTCTCCGGTCCAAAGTGTGCTCCAAACTCATGAGCTTCTTTGGCAATTTCTCATGCCACATTTCCTCGGATTACTACTTGCCACCTTGCCTTTAAGCCAGCAGGATGTTGACACTTGCGGTATAGAATGGCTCCTCGAACTTCCAGCCTAACCCACTATCACAACATGGGTTTTATCTCGGCATGTAGGTCAGCACTATTTTTCTTTTTGGGTACTTATCGCTGGGTTACCCAGCCATTACCTTGCTACAAACCTGCATCTTCATCTTGTACTTGACCCCATTCTTTGGTATTTCTCCCTAGTGACTTGGGTAGAGACCAGGCCTCCCCACTTGACTGTGCCACTACTGCCAGGGGGTGTGAATTTGCAGAAGTCCGGAATTTCCTCTTCTTCCAGGTGTTCATCAAGGTCTTTTACCGTACTTTCAAAAGTTATCCTTGACAGGCCATCAGCGTTGGTAGTCTCCTTGGCAGAGTAGTAGTTCATTGAGAAGTCAAACTTTGCAAGGCGAGCTACCCAACGCTATTCTAGGGCACCCAAATTGTCAGTATCCAGATGGGCCAGAGAATTGTTATCAGTCCGCACAAGGATCTTGGCTCCTATCAGGTATTCTACAAACTTCTCCCTCGTGGCCCACACCAGGGCACGGAGTTCCAGCAGGAAGGAGCTGTAGTTGTGGGGTTTCGCTCCATATCCCATAGAGTCCTACTGGCATATGCGATAACCCTTTCATGCCCATCCTGTATCTGTGAAAAGACTGCTCAGAATCCATAGACACTGCCATCAGTGTGTAAGAAGAACGGCTGATGGAAATCTACATAAGCCAAGATGGGGCCGATGTCAGGGCTTCTTCCAGATTATGGAAGGCCTCTTTCTGCTTCTATTCCTAGGGTATGCTTTGATTCTTTGGTATGCCAGCTATTCCTTTTATCAATTCGTTCAGCGAGCCTGTTATTTTTGCATAGTCTTTGATGAACCGCCAATAGTACCCTGCCAAACCATGGAAGGCTTTCAACTCTTGCAGTGTTCTAGGTGCTGGCCATTGCTGTATCTCAGCTACTTTGTATTGGGAAGGCAGGACTGCATCCTGGGACACCTTATGGCACACGTACTCTATCTCCTTCTTGAAATGATAACACTTATTTGGCTTTATCTTCAGGACATGGGCTCGTAATCGCCCAAGTACCTGACTAGGTCTGTTCAGATGTTCCTGAAAGGCAGCTTCAAAGTTCAGGTCACCCAGGCACTTTTTCATCAGCCGCTGGAACATACTTGGTGCTTTGAATAGTTCAAATTTCATTCTGTTAAATTGAAACAGTCTCATGGGGAATATAAACGCCATCTTTGCCTTGTCTTTTACTGCCACTGATACCTGCCTGTACCGGCTGGCTAGATCCAGAGTGGTGAAGTATTTAGCCTTCTCTAGGTCGATCAAGGACTCTTCAATGCGGGGCAGGGGGAATGAGTTTCCCACAGTGCATGCATTCAACTGCCGGTAGTCCACGCAAAAATGAATAGTTCCATACTTATTCTTGCCAAGCACTGCTGGGGCTGCCCATGGACTGACTACTCTGCACCACTCCCGATTTCAACATCTGTTTCAACAAGTTCTTCACCTCCTGGTACAGCTTGGGAGGTATCTGTCGATATCTATATAGGATCGGAGGAGCGTTCCTTGTCGGTATCTCATGAGTGATGGCATTTGTTTAACTGGACTCGTCGGCGTGGCGGGCAAACACGGCCTGATTCTCACACAGCATTGCTTCAACTGCTTGTATACGATCCGGATCGAGAGCCTTCACATTCACCCCCATTTGGACCAAGATGACTAGCTCATTCCATTCCCGGGGTCGAGACCTCTTCTCTTTCGGACATGACAGCCAGTGTCCAGACAGCATCCTCTACTGGGGCCAGGGTCACATCTTTCTGATTCAGCACTTCACTTTAATGCAGGTACACACAAGCCAGCTCCACTCCTGAGGTTAAGCTGACTTCTCTCTGCCCCACATTCACAGCTCTGATGGGTACTCATCCATTATGAGCCACTGCTAATGTATGGGCTACCAGGACATTATGGCCTATCTCTCGTAGGCCTACTATTTCAATGACCAGCTCTATTATTTTATTATTATTATTATTATTATTCATTTATATAGCTCCATTAATTTCATGGTGCTGTACATGAGAGGGGTTACATACAGAGTTATAGATATCGTTTACAGTAAGAAAATTTACACCTTTAAGGTTATGGAAAGTTCCCACAGACAGTGGCAAGATGGTCTCCCGACAAGAAGGAAGGGTGAGGCACTCGCTTCCCGGCACTCGGATATCTCCCACAGATCAGGACGCTCTTCTGTGTCTCACAGACATGGATCAGCCGCTGGAATGCTTTCTGGGTTGGTTTGTGCAGCATGGCCTGTTTCCAGTATCCGGGCCCTCATTTAGTGAACATGATCTGGTCCAATTCTTGCAGAATATTCATGCTCATTATCACTAGTACATCTTATTTAAATGGCTTGGAAAACAACAGAATGTCTTTTCTTCCTACATCTTTTCCACATAACCGCATATTCATCCACAAGACCCCTGTGACTGGGATCAGTTGCTGATTAGCCAGGGGTACCCGGATCAATGTCCCCGGTCTGACTTGGCCATTACTTGAAAGTAACGGTTGAAGTGCGACTCGGGCATAATAGTTACTTGTGACCCGGTATTATTATTATTTATTTATATAGCACCATTGATTCCATGGTGCTGTACATGAGAAGGGGTTATATACAAATTACAAATATCACTTACAGTAAACAAACTAACAATCACAGACTGGTACAGAGGGGAGAGGACCCTGTCATTTCGGGCTTACATTCTACAGGATGGGGGACGGAGACAGCAGGTTGGGGGATTGCAGCAGTTCCGGTGTTGGTTGAGGCGATATCTCCGGTAGTGGTGAGGAGGCAGCGGGGTCATTGCAGGCTGTAGGCTTTCCTAAAGAGATGGGTTTTCAGGTTAAGTCTGAAGGATCCGAGAGTGGTTGATAGTCGGATGTGTTGGGGCAAAGAATTCCAGAGGATGGGGGATATTCGGGAGAAGTCTTGGAGGCAGTTGGGTGAGGAGCGAATAAGTGTGGAGGAGAGAAGGAGGTCTTGGGAGGATCGGAGATTACGTGAGGGAAGGTATCGGGAGATTAGTTCAGAGACATATGCGGGAGACAGGTTATAGATGGCCTTGTAGGTCAGTATTAGTAATTTGAATTGGATTCGCTGAGGGAATGGGAGCCAGTGAAGAGATTTGCAGAGGGGAGATGCAGAGGAGTAGCGAGGAGAGAGATGAAATAGTCGGGCAGCAGAGTTAAGGATGGACTGGAGAGGTGCGAGGGTGTTAGCAGGGAGGCCAGAGAAAAGGATGTTGCAGTAGTCGAGGCGGGAGATGATGAGGGCATGCACAAGCATTTTAGTAGATTGAGGGTTGAGGAAGGGACGGATTCTGGAAATATTTTTGAGCTGGAGGCGACAGGAGGTAGAAAGAGCTTGGATGTGTGGTTTGAAGGACAGGGCAGAGTCAAGGGTTACTCCGAGACAGTGGACCTCCGGTACGAGGGAAAGCGTGGTGTTGTCAATTGTTATAGATAGGTCAGGTAAGGAAGATCTGTGAGATGGGGAAAGATGATGAGTTCAGATTTGTCCACATTGAGTTTGAGGAAGCGGGAGGAGAAGAAGGAGGATATGGCTGATAGACACTCAGGGATTCTGGACAGAGAGGTAGATCTGAGAGTCATCAGCATAAAGGTGGTACTGGAATCCGTGGGACTTTATGAGTTACCCCAGGCCAAGTGTATAGATTGAGAAGAGTAGGGGTCCTAGAAAAGAGCCTTGGGGGACTCCAACAGAGAGAGGGTGGGACGAGGAGGTAGTGTGGGAGTGGGAGACGCTGAATGTGCGGTTGGAAGGTATGAGGAGATCCAGGATAGGGCAAGGTCCTTGATGCCAAAGGAGGAGATAATCTGTAGTAGAAGGCAATGGTCAACTGTGTCGAAAGCAGAGGACAGGTCAAGAAAGAGGGGTATAGAGTATTGTCCGTTAGCTTTGGCTGTGAGTAGGTCGTTAGTAATTTTAGTCAGGGCTGTTTCAGTGGAATGATGGGGGCGGAAACCAGATTGTAGATTGTCAAAGAGCAAGTTAGATGAGAGATGGGAGGAAAGTTCAGCGTGGATGTGCTGTTCCAGGAGTTTGGAAGCGAGTGGGAGCAGCGATATTGGGCGATAGCTGGACATAGCGGTTGGGTCGAGGGTTGGCTTTTTGAGGATAGGCGTGATTGTGGCATGTTTGAAAGCAGAAGGGAAGGTACCAGAAGTTAGTTATAGATTGAAGAGGTGGGTTAGTGATGAGATAAGAGTGGTGGCGAGGTTTGGCGGTATCCGCCAAAGAGTCTACTGGGATGCCTTTAAATTCAGCTCGCAGGTTGGGACAGCCTGCAAAGAGAAGTTCTCAGTGTTGCTGGGTTGTTTGTTCTTCTGCCTCCCCTGCAGTACGCCTCACTACTGCAGGGGGCAGAAGTTTTACTGCAGCATGGGTATCCCTGCAAATCACCCCGACACTCTCTAGCAAAGTGTCTTCCACTTTCACACTGCCAGCACTGACGATACTCTCTTCATCTTATTGTAGGAAGCACATTTGAAATCCGACTTGCTGGCCTCGGTGGAGGATGCTGGAGTCCGGGATAGATGAGCTCAGACCGAGGAACCACCGGTGAATATTAAGGAACTGGGTAAAATGGTCCACACAAAGGTGTAGTAGGCTGGGGACCATAAGGGTTCAGCAGACTTGCGTAGGGAGGCTCAGATTAGGGTGCCAAATGGAAGGCCTGATAGGGATTTGGTAGGGCAAGGTAAGCGGTCTCAGAGGCGGAGCCGGTCCCCATCTTATTTTCCATTTGAGTCAGTTTTTCTTGCATCATATTCAGGATACTCTGCAGATCTTTTACTACTCTATACCAATTTCAAAAAACTGACCGTCACATCCAAGCATAAACTAAGTGTGAACAGGCGCTTGCCTAAAGTCACCAACTCATATACACTCAATCAATTAAGGCAGCACTCTGTAGCACCAAAGCATGCAAATATGAAATATGAAAATTGAACTGCATTACTGCATTAGAAATATGAAAAATTGAGAATGCTTAGCGCATAAATTGGCCAATTCATGTGTACCTGGAAGCCACGTTGTCGATTCTCGTTTTCCAGGACCTAAACCTAATGCCAATCCTCCCTTAGCATAAAGTCTTCATCTGTATGGGAACCTAATGTGAATCCTCTCTTTGACTGAAATCTATATCTCTGTGGAGGGGTAGTGGCCCTGCTGTGATTAAAACACCTGCGGCTAAGAGGCGGAATGGTCAGTCAGAAGGCTAATGAATATAAATTTAAAAAAACTGACCATCACATCCAAACATAAACTAAGTGTGAACACAGGTGCTTACCTAGAGTCACCAACTCATATACACTCAAACACTTAAGGCAGCACTCTGTAGCACCATAGCATGCAAATATGAAATATGAACATTGAATTGCATTACTGCATTAGAAATATGAAAAATTGAGAATGCTCGTCCAATTCATCTTTATCTGGAAGCCACGTTAAGGCCATTCTTATTTTCCAGGACCTAAACCTAATGCCAATCCTTTCTTAGACTAAAGTCTTCATCTGTATGGAAACCTAAGGCCGGAGTCAGACACAACGTATAAAAATACGGTCCTTATTTTGCATCCGTAATACGCAGAAATGTTCCATGAACAGTGATCCATATGTCATCCGATTGTAATGCAAGGCTGCATTTTTTGCTCATGTAAGCATCCATATGACATCCGTGTAGCGTATTTTTCTCCTCACCTTGCAAAATCGACATTTAACGGTTTTGAGGCCTGAAAATAATTGAAATCATCATCAGCAACCCTATTTATTGGCTTAACAACAGGTGGCATGCTCCAATTTGGTCATTTTGGTTCCGTGCTTGTGTTGGTGTACTGTAGTTGTTGTTTGTGTCCACAATGTCAGACAGACTTAGTTTTACCCCAACTGAGCATGTGCTTTATAAGTGGGTTTTGTCACGACGCTTTGGCCAGCCATACCCAGTGATTGTGGATCCGAGGAGGAGGAGACGACTGTGGGTCCATCCGCTTTTCAGGCAACGCCTCACTAAAGGGCTTTTCCACCGGCTCTATTCATCACTGCAGGCCCATCCCGACAAGTTTTACCAATATTGTCACATGAGCCTTGCCACCTTTGATATTTTGTTGGAGACAGTGCACCTGGGATCACCTTTCAGGACACCAGGATGCGCAAATGTATTTCTGCTGAGGAGCGCCTTCTCCTTAAGTTGTGGTATCTATTTCTCCAACTCATACTGTATGTTGATGATGTTTAAAAATTTAGTATATAGTTCTGTTTTAAAATGTTGTCTGTTTCAGTCGTAATATATATCAAAACTCACATTATTAATAATAATATGTATTTGTTTGTAAAATCACATAGCCATTGCAAGTATTTTTATGTTGTTATTGCATGGCTTGTTAGTTACACTTTGTAACTGTCGTTATTGTTAATAGTTTTTAACCTTCAACATGTTAGCTAATTTTACTTTATATTTTCTTTTCTTGTAGCTTCCTCAAAACTGGTCTGTCATATGCGGCACTGCATCATGAATTTTTGATCGGAAAATCAACAATATCAGGCATGTCCGGTCTACCTGTTCAGAAATCTGGTCACGGCTTCATCAAGTGGTCATGCCTGAGCAAAAGATGGAAGACTGGTTGCGGATTTCCAAGGGATTTGAGTAAAAGAGGAGGCAAGAAACAAAACATCAGCTTTATTGAAAAACAGAGGATTATATGCTGAAAATAAGAGTATCAGTTATTGTAATGATAATAGCAATAATAGATACAAGGTGAGAAAGTTGGAGCATGTCACACAAGCTGCACTCCAGCTATGGCAATGCAAAGTTCAATATAAACAAGTTTCACAAACTACTCTCTTTTAACTTCCTACCTGGCTTCCGATAATTGGGCAACGCTGCTACACCGTCACAGCTAACGAGGCCAGCTCTACATCCTAACACAATTAAAAACCATTGTCTCACTCACAGTTCTACAGATTTAGAAGAAAGTCTGGTAAGGCTGTTGCTTGGTCCTGCTGTAGCTGAGCTGAGTTCATTGTCTTGAGCTCTTCCTTCAGGTTAACCGGTCTGTCTTTCTCCAAATCTGGACAAGTCTCGTTCCCACTTTCAATGTAGAGAGATGACTGGTACCACAGTGTTATTTTCTCTCTCAGGTTACAGTTGTTCAGGGAGAACTATGCTGGCTGTGTGATGCAATGCTTTCCTTTTGGAAATAAAAAAAAGTCCTCCCGGGCTCCCTCAGACACAATTCTTCGCTTGCTTCCTGCTTCTTGTCCAAGACTAAGGCCTCTTTCACACATCCGGCGGGCGCCTTGCGGCGCCCCCGGCATTTTCCCGCAGCGCCGCATCTGAAAATCTTATGCGCCGCATGCGGCTTTTTTCGCATTGACATGCATTAGCGCCGGATGGCACCGCATGTCAATGCGTTGCATGCGGTTTTGTCCGGATGCGGCGCAAATGTACATTGCGGCGGCTGGACAAAACGCTGCATGTAACGTTTTTTTTTTTTGCCGGATGGTCTCTTATCTCTCCAAGCATCAGAAACCATCCGGCAAAAAAACGCATTTTGGGCGCCGGAAGTGTGAAAGCTTTTCACATGCGGCGCTGCGGCAAAATGCCGGGGGCGCCGCCAGGCGCCCGCCGGATGTGTGAAAGAGGCCTAACACACAGCAAACTGCAGTTGAGAAAGGACTAGTTCAAGCATACACAAATCAGAGGGGAGCACAGTATCATTCAGTGCCTAGCAATGGCCATCCCCCTACACAGGGAGAGGGGAGAGAGGTTGTGGTCAATCTGTGTCTGCTATGCGCACAAATGAAACAGATTCATCTGGTGCAAGCAGGCTACAGGATGGGTAATTTCGTAGGCCCGAGTTCCGTTGGATAAACGGTGTGCCCAGAACAAGTAGAGGTGGTTTTAGATTGGTTGGCTGAAAGTGCCTTCAGTTCCTTTGCTATGTCTTTCACCTGGAACTCTCCTGAAAGCGCAGAGTTAGCATCTGCAGTCCATGGGCATCTGTCTTCCACCTCACCCCCTTGCAAATCAGGCAAGCAGTCTGAGCCCCAAGTTATGCAGCAGTCAATTCTGATTTTTGCTGACTTTGCTGACTGTGGTTCTGTCGGCCATCCACCAGGCTCTGCCCCAAAATTCGAAGAGATAGAGTACACTAATAGAAGAGTGATAGAGAATAGAAGAGATAGAGTGCAACCACTTGTTCTGTTGGAGCATGAATACCTGGGAGGGGTACTGCAAACGGCCAGCGGACCACGGCATCCCATCTCTGATGATGCTGATGATGAAAAACAGATGCCAACTGCTGCAGCTTTCTGCTGTGTGTACACTGGCAAGGAAAGCAAGTGTAAGGTTCTGTGTACATGTTCCTGAAACTCAGTTTGTTCGTCAGCCATTTTACTTTCTGTCTTGCTGCAGCTATCTTGCCCTCAGTCAAAATGGAGTTTCCAGCTTGCATGTTCCCGCCCTGATTCTCTCCTTTTGCTTCTTAAGCAGCCACAGCTGAGCAATCAGTGCTTCAGAATCTAGCCTGCGGTGAACCTGTGACCTGCCTCCTAAAGCCTTGGACCTTGTACTCCAGCTATTCCTACTGAGGAACTCTGAAGCACTTGTGGACTCTGGAACCTGCTCTTTGAAAGACCCACGTTTGCATGGACTTACGGTAACAGAGAAGAAGATCCTGAACCTGTTGTGGAGAGTGATTGCTGAGCTTAGATTACTCTGGCCTGCTGTGTCTCCTGCTTCTGTGTCTGCAAACTGTGTGACTATTTTTGCCAACTTGTATGAAGTAATACAAGACTTTCTATATCAAACCTGTGTCTCATGTATTTTCATCGCACCCAAGCACAAGACGCTATATGAACTGTACTACATACATTACAAGATTCTGAAGCCAAAACGTTAGTGTCTGCTGGGTCTGGAAAGGCTGTGTCTGCTGTAACTGTGGATATCGGATGTCCGGTTGTACTTTCTGTGATGACAGTGGTTGTGACTTCTCACAACCATTCCAGGTGAGCAATTCCCTTAAGTGTTTTTTTTTCTGCAGTGTTGCCACAGGTAAACACTATTGTTTTTTTTTTTCTTTCTTTTCTCTTTTTTATCTGCTGTAACTGTGGATATCAGATGTCCGGGTGAACTTTCTGTGATGATAGTGGTTGTGACTTCTCACAACCATTCCAGGTGAGCAGTTCCCTTAATTTTTTTTTTCTCTCTGCAGTGTTACCACAGGTAAACACTATTGTTTTTTTTTTTCTCCTCTCCTCTTCTTCCAGTACTCCTGTCTTAAAAGATCTGGAAAATGGAGGCCCGCATAAAGGAACTTTGCGGAGTGACTGATAATATCCTTGCAGATTTGCAGAATATAAAGACCCGTTTTTCAAGCCTACAGGACCTCACTAATCACAATTTGCAAGTGTTTGGACAGACTGCCCAGGATTTGCGAGCCAGGATTGAGGTTCTAGAAGAGCGAGTCCAGGCTCCTGCCGTAGCCCGAGTTCTGGGATTCCCAAGTTGCCCCCTTTTCGTTTTGGCGGTGAACGTGAGAAATTCAGGGGATTTATTAATCAATGCAATCTTTTTTTTTCTGCACATGCTTCACAATTTCCCACTGAACGATCTAAGGTGCTTACTATAATTATGTTGCTTACCAACAAGGCTTTGATGTGGGCAAACCCTCTGATTGAGACTGAGGATGATTGTTTGAATCACCTTGATGCTTTTATTTCAGCCATGGGGCAGGTGTTTGATGACCCCAATCGAGGTGCAACAGCTGAAGCAGCCATGTTAGCTTTGCGCCAAGGTAAGCACTCGGTAGCTGAATATGCCTTGGATTTCAGGAGATGGGCCCTTGATACCACCTGGGACAGTTCCGCCAAAAAAATCTATTTTTCGAAAAGGGTTATCTCCACTGATTAAGGATGAACTTGCTCGTGCCGACCCTCCCACTGCGTTAGGTGACTTTATTAACTACTGCATCCGTATTGATACTCGTCTGACTGAACGCAGGCAAGAGAGATGGTTCGAAAGCAATCGCACTAACCTTTTCCTACCTTCCTCTCCAGCTAAGGAACCTTTGAGTAGGATTACACGGGAACCTGAACCTGAACCCATGCAGGTAGACTCTTTACAACGACGGGTTAGTGATGCACGCAAGGAACATCTTTTTTAAGGAGAATCTATGTTTCTATTGTGGTAAGTCAGGGCACTTCATTATAAACTGCCCCAGCCGTTCTCGTAAGACTACTGCAGCACTCATTCATTGTGAGTGTTGCGAGAGGGGATCTGTCAGGTCCGAGCCTCAGGCTCCAGAGAGATCTGCAGCAACAGATCTTGATTTCTCGGACTTAAACTCCGTTACCTCTGAGGACGTTGACTGTGTAAACGCTGCCATTTTTCAAGTTTCCTCAGCGGTGTCCCAGCTGAGTTGTAAGAAAAACAATTCTCATTGCTTTCTTTCCATCAAACTCTGGGTTGACTCAGCTTGGGTGTCTAGCTCTGCTATGATCGACTCAGGGGCAAGTGGAAATTTTATGGATGTCTCCTTTGCTCTGAAACAGGGGATACGTTCAGTGAAGAAGGCTACTCCAGTACAGATGGAAACTGTGGATGGCTCCCTGCTGACCTCTGGACCAGTGGATCAGGAAACAGAGCCTTTGAGGGTTCTTATGGGTAAAGATCATCAAGAGAAACTGTCCTTTATGCTTATCTCTTCTCCCCACTTTCCCATTATTCTAGGGCTACCATGGCTGCAGGCTCAGAATCCTACCATTAACTGGGAGACCAAGGAATTACACTTTCCAGAGAAACAGATGAGTCCAAAAGTTTCAGCTTGCTCTGTTCCTAAAGGAACCATGTCAGTCCCTGAACTACCAGCTGTATACCAGGACTATGTGGATTTATGTGACAAGATGAACGCTGACCAGCTTCCTCCTCACCGTCCATATGATTGTCCAATTGAATTATTGCCTGGAGCAGAGATACCTTTTGGTAAGATCTACCCCTGGCGGGGCCCGAGCTAAAGGCTTTAAAGGATTACATAGACGAAAATCTAGCCAAGGGCTTCATACGCCCTCTTCATCTCCTGCAGGTGCACCCATCTTCTTTGTAAAGAAGAAAGATGGATCTCTGAGACCATGCGTAGACTATAGGGAACTCAATAAGGTTACTATTAGAAACCGTTATCCATTGCCTTTAATCCCTGAATTATTGGAGAGAGTGCGACATGCCAAAATTTTCTCTAAACTAGATCTTCGTGGGGCCTATAACTTAGTCCGTATTAGACCTGGGGATGAATGGAAGACTGCATTCAGGTCACGCTATGGACACTTTGAATATCTAGTTATGCCTTTTGGTCTGAGTACCGCCCCAGCCACTTTCCAACACTTGGTGAATGACATCTTCAGGGATCTCCTAGATACATTCGTGGTAATTTATTTGGATGATATTCTAATTTTTTCTAACTCCACAGAGGAACATCATGGACATGTGAGAATGGTCTTGGAACGTCTAAGACAAAATCATCTTTACATCAAACTTGAAAAGTGTGAATTCCATAGGACCGAAATTCAATTTCTGGGGTATGTACTGTCTACACAAGGAATTAGTATGGATGGAAGCAAAACCCAAGCCATCAAGGATTGGCCAAGTCCTAGAAATGTGAAGGAGGTACAGCGCTTCATCGGGTTTGCCAACTTCTATAGACGTTTCATTAGAAATTTCTCTGAGGTAGTGTCACCTATCACCCAACTTACCCGGAAAGAGTCTAGGTTCTCCTGGACTCCCAAGCCCAGGAAGCATTTTCCCGTCTAAAAGATAAAATTTACCACTGCACCTATCCTAGTACATCCCAACCCCGAGCCTGCCTTCATAAAAGAGGTGGATGCTTCAGACTGTGCCGTTGGAGCTATACTCTCTCAGAGAAAGGTGAGAAGAATGTCTTGCATCCCTGTGCTTCTTTTCCAGCAGTTGTCTTCGGCTGAGAGGAACTACGATGTGGGCAATAGAAAAGTTGTTGGCCATTATTGCCGCCTTCAAAGAATGGGAGACACCTTCTTCAGGGAGCTGCACAGCAAATAGTCGTCCTGACAGGGACCCATCGTAACCTTGAGTTTATCAGGTCGGCTAAGTGCCGACTCCTCGCCAGGCTCGCTGGAATCTTTTCTTAAACCAATTTAATTTTATCATTTCTTATAGACCAGGATCGCGCAATGGAAGGCTGATGCACTCTTAGGATTTACTCAGCAGAGACACGTCCAATTACTCCTCCTAAGACTATTCTTCCTGACTCTAGATTCTAGGAGTAATTCATAATCAAGACCTACTTAAGGATCAAGGAAGCTTACCATGCGGATTCCTTTTTGGCACAACCCAAGGGACGTAAGTCTTGTCTTTAAGAATGGTGTGTGGATTCAGGGACAACGCCTGTATATTCCTGAAACAGTCAGATTGAGAGTATTGCAACTCATTCCGATTCCAAGATAGCTGGGCATAGAGGAATTCTAAAGACACAGGAATTTCTCTTCGTTTTTTTTGGTGGCCCACTTGCAGGAAGGATGTTTTAAACTATGTCACTTCATGTGAAGTCTGTGCAAGATGCAAAACACTCGCTCCTCACCAACTGGTTGTTACAGCCTCTTCCCCCCCCCGTCCCGCCCGTGGGGATCCATTTCTATGGACTTCATTGTGGAGTTACCAACCTCTCAAGGGAAGAACACCATTCTAGTGGTGGTTGCCCGTCTAACAAAGGCAGCTCATTTTATCCCTTTGTGGTCGGCTTACCCACTGCAAAAACAGACATCAGATTTGATGATTAAGATGTGTTTCGCTTACATGGAGTACCGGATGAGGTTATTTCGGATCGAGGGGTGCAATTCACTTCTAGGTTTTGGCAAAAATTTCTGTGCAGCATTGGACATTAAAGTAAACCTTTCTTCTGTTTTCATCCCCAGACTAATGGACAGACCGAACGAACCAATCAAACCCTGGAGCAGTATCTCCGCTGCTTTATCTGCCACCTAAGGATGATTGGGTGGATCTACTTCCATTAGCTGAGTTCTCGTTATAACAACTCTCGAGTGCCTCCACTAAGCAGTCTCCTTTTTACTCTAATCTAGGTTATCATCCTAAAATTCTACCACGATTTCCATAGAAACGCCTTTACCAGCGTGGCTGAAAGAATCACGTCTTTACAGAAGAATATGGATCTTCTAAAGGAGAATCGGAATCGGCTCAGGAAAGGTACAAGAAAGCAGCAGATAAATTTCGTAAACCTGCACCAGCTTTTCAAGGTAGGAGACTTGGTCTGGCTGTCAACCAGAAATCTTAAGTTAAGGATTCCATCGTCTAAGTTGGGACATAAGTACATTGGACCCTATAAATCAGTAAAATTTATAAGTGCCGTTGTTGTCGTCTTCAAATGCCCAGAACTATGAGAATTCACCCTGTCTTTCATGTATCCCTACTAAAGGCTGCGACACCCAATACGTTTCCTGGACGTTCTTCTCCTTGCCCTGACCAGTGCTAGTCGATGGTCAGGAAGAAATTTGTGGTGGAAAGGATTTTAGATTCCAGGTTGTATAGAAATCAGTTACAATATCTGATTAAAATGGCAGGGCTACCAGTGGGGGACAACTCATGGGAACCAGTCAATAACGTTAATGCTCCTCGCTTGCTCCGTCAGTTTCATCAGAGGTACCCACACAAGCTGGCCTGAGGTCATCCGGAGGTTGTCCCTAAGGGGGGGTATGTAAGGTTTCTGTGTACATGTTCCTGAAACTCAGTTTGTTCGTCAGCCATTTTTACTTTCTGTCTGGCTGCAGTATCTTGCCTCAGTCAAAATGAGTTTCCAGCTTGCATGTTCCCGCCCTGATTCTCTCCTTTTGCTTCTTAAGCAGCCACAGCTGAGCAATCAGTGCTTCAGATCTAGCCTGCAGTGAACCTGTGACCTGACTCCTAAAGCCTTGGACCTTGTACTCCAGCTATTCTATGAGGAACTCTGAAGCACTTGTGGACTCTGGAACCCTGCTCTTTGAAAGACCCACGTTTGCATGGACTTACGGTAAAGAGAAGAAGATCCTGAACCTGTTGTGGAGAGTGATTGCTGAGCTTAGATTACTCTGGCCTGCTGTGTCTCTGCTTCTGTGTCTGCAAACTGTGTGACTATTTTGCCAACTTGTATGAGTAATACAAGACTTTCTATATCAAACCTGTGTCTCATGTATTTTCATCGCACCCAAGCACAAGACGCTATATGAACTGTACTACATACATTACAGCAAGGTGATAACTGGGTGGAGCATCATGCGAGGATTATTATAATTTATTTTAAACCACATTGATTTCATAGTGCTGTAGATGAGGAGGTGTTTAAAAATAAATCACGAACATAAATTACAAATTTAAAAAAACTAATCGTGACAGACAATTAAGAGGGGAAAGGACCCACCCTTGCGACCTTACATTCTACGGATAATGGGAAGAAGGCAGTAGGTTTTGGGGGTTGCAGCAGCTGTTGTTAGTGAGGTGACAGTGGGGTCATTGCAGGCTTTAAGCGGTTTTGAAAACATGGGTTTTCAAGTTCCACTTGATAGTTCTGGATGTAGGGATAATCGGATGTGTTAGAATTCTTCAGGATGGAGGATATTGAGATAATTTTTCAGGCAATTGGATGAGGAACGTCCGATTGTGGCGGAGAGAAGGAGGTCTTGGGAGGACCAGAGATTATGTGGTGGGAGATATATTTGGGAGACAGATTTCCCCTCAACGACCACCGATACGCCTTTTAATGGCAGCTGTTAAGAGTACTTATTCTCAACACCGCTTTTTAACTGTGCTGAGGAATAAGAGAATAGCGCAACCAAGCAGCAGCTATTCCACGGGGGCCAGCTGTTACATGACAGCTAACACCTGCAGTATCTGACCCAACAGTTTTGCAACCGATCGGGGCTGATTAAACCCTTTAATACCACTGTCAATCGTGAAAGCGGTATTTAAGTTGTTACAAAGGAGGTAAACAAGACCCCCTTAGAAACCCCATCGGACCCCGCGATGAGAATTGCGGGTCACAATGGTTACCATGGTACCCTGAGGTCATGTGATGACCCCAGGGTATGGTAGCCTGTGAGATTCAGTAATAAGCTGGGTCTCACAGGCTGATTCAATGAGTGTCAATTGAGACACTGACTGCTCTCATGCACTGCAGTAAAGCAGTGTATGAGAGCAGTGATCAAAGTAAAAATTATACATGTCCCACAGTGAAAAAAAGTAAAAAAGTGAATAAAGTAAAATAAAATACGTAAAAGAGTAAAAAAACACAAAAATACGCACAATAATCACTAAAATCCATGTCGCCACTCAAATGCACCCTTTTTGATAAAACAATAATTAAACAAAAAGTCCACATAATTGGTATCGCAAAGTCCGTAATGACCCGCACTATAAAAATAGGACGTTATTTATTTATTTAGAGAACACCCATAAAAAATAATAAAAAACATGCTGAAAATATGTAGCTTTTTCATCATAGTAACTCACAAAAAGTGAATAAAAAGATATCAAAAAGTCATATGTAAAAATTATGATATACATTAAACGTAAAACCGTCCCCAAAGATTAAGCACTAATATGGCTCATTCGGCAAAAAAAAAAAAAGTTACAGCTGTCAGAACTGGAAGATGCAAAAACAAATTCATTTTGCTAAAATATTGTTTTTAGTGTGTAAAAATAGCAAATCATTAAAAAATATATTAATCTGGTATCAATGTAAAGTACCGACCCAATGAACAAATCAGTCTTATCACTTTTCCCACACGGTGAACGGCGCAAAAAAATAAAGTAAAAACAATAACTGAATTGCAGTTTTTTGTTCATTCTGTGTCTGAAAATTTTGAATAAAAGCGATCGAAATATATTATATACCCCAAACTGATACCAAAAAATCTGCAATTGTCCCGCAAAAAATAACGCCTCATACAGCTGTTTTTTTTAAGCAAGCATTTTTACTGTGTGATAGCAGCAAAACCTTAAAAACTATATAAATCTGGTATCGCTGTAATTGCACTGACCCGAAGAAATAAATCTGCCTTATTACTTATACCGCATGGAGAACGAGCAAAAATAAGAATATGAAATATTCTTGTACTCTGTCTATTTGTTCATTGTACAGATAATTTTTTTGACAAAAAAGTTTTGTAGCATTATGACACAAATATTAAAGACTGATATTCTGCAAAAGGTACAGGCAGTGGACTGCTGAGGACTGGGGTAAAGTTATTTTCTCTGATGAATCCCCTTTTCGATTGTTTGGGACATCAGGAAAACGCCTCATTCAGAGAAGACAAGGTGAGCTCTACCCAGTTTGTCTCATGCCAACTGTTAAGCATCCTGAAACCATTCATGTTGGGGTTGCTTCTCAGCCAAGGGAATCGGCTCTCTCACAGTCTTGCCTAAAAACACAGCCATGAATTAAGAATGGTACCAGAATGTCCTCCAAGAGCAACTTCTCCCAACCCTCCAAGAGCAGTTTGGCGATCAACAATGCCTTTTCCGCATGATGGAGCATCTTGCCATAAAGCAAAGGTGATAACTAAATGGCTCAGGGAACAAAACATAGAGATTTTGGGTCCATGGCCTGGAAACTCCCAGATCTTAATCCCATGAGAACTTGTGGTCAATCATCAAGAGATGGGTGGACAAACAAAAACCTAAAAATTCTGACAAAATGAAAGCATTGATTGTGCAAGAATGGACTGCTATCAGTCAGGATTTGGTCCAGAAGTTGATTGAGAGCATGCCAGGGAGAATTGCAGAGGTCCTGAAGAAGAGGGTCAACACTGCAAATAATTGACTTGCTGCATTAAACTCATTCTAACTGTCAATATAAGCTTTTGTTACTCATATGTTTGCAATTTATTTCTGTGTGAGATAAAAACATCTGTCAAACACACATAAAAACCGAGGTCAGCAGATCATGTGAAAATATAATATTTGTGTCATTCTCAAAACTTTTGGCCATGACTGTACCTCCCAAAAATCAGAATAAGGTTCAGCTCACATTTATCCTGCGCTCTCCGCTGATCGCTTATGTCGGGGTTTCCCTTGTAATTTCCCAAAACCACAATTCAGACAATACCCCTGACAGAACCCATTCACATATGAGACAGATGGAGTCATATTGGACTGGTCTGTGTTCTAGTGGTGTCCCATCATTTTAGGCATCTTTTTAGCACACAAGGATGGGCGACCACAGATCTGTGCACGCTTAAAAAGATGGAGACCTATGGAGCATTTCGCCAAATGGAGTACAAAGTATCTCCATTGCTTAATGCTGGGATTCATCTACATCACATTTTTTGTGTGATTTACATGGAAACCTCCACGTAAGTGCACAGCTTAAAACACAAGAATGTGATCTCAGCTTTTATTCTGAAAGCGATCAATTATATTATGTACCTCAAAATGTTACCAATAAAATCCCTAATTTATCCCTCACAAAATCAGCCCCGCTCAGGTCCGTCATCTGTCACTGGAACTATAGGGGGTTCCCACGTTACTGGTAGAAAAAAAGACTCTGAAAAGCGACATGCCTCAAATCCAAATGCCCCCTCCTGAGCCCCACTGTACTTAAACCACAGTTAGAGGCCACATGTTTGGCATTATTTGTAATGGAAGCAGGCACTTTGTAAGGAGTGGAAGCGGAGGCACAGGTGATAAAGTTCACATTTGTTTTTTATTTTTTGTGTGGAACCTAGAGGACTCGGTCGGCGTAACTAGTGACACAGGTGTACCTCCAGTTAACCCCGGCACGTGGCAGCTGTCCAGAGGCAAAAGGGTGAAAAGATTTACGATATGGGGGGTGTGACCGGGGGACACCAGGTTTTATAGATGAAGTGGTCTGGAGAGGATAGTCAGGTTGAGTAGAGGAGGAAAACGGCTCCCGCAAATTTAGCGTTATCCAAAGGTTTGGGGCAGAAAGTAGCGGAAGGGATGACCTTGGTGTTAGGTAAGATGTCGTTAGGTAGCCGAACAATAGGCACTGATATTCCGGAACAAACCTATAAGCAGGTGCCAAACGGAATGCTATAACAGGCGACAGGGCAGGGCAGAACAGGTTTTTTCAAAAATAGATACTTGTTGTCCGGCACTCCTCTTGGGGGTGGCCCGAAAAAGTAATCGTTGTGCCCTTGGGTTATTGATTTTTCAAAAAAAGCGCGCTGTCCCCTTTTGGACCAGAGGGAAAAAAACGCGCGGGTCCCAAGCATTTTCCCGGAGGCTACTGGCAGGTGCCCGGGGGTAGGGAGGAGAGGGCGCGGTGCCCAAGGGACAGAAGGAGCGAGATCCTGAAGGGGCCTTACGCCGCAGGGGCGGCGAGGGCCAGAACGGGGGCAGGCCGAACCAGGACGGGGTAAAACAATTAATTTACGGGGTGTTCGCCCGAGCCAAGTTGGACAAATTTGGGTATATCTTTGAGGTACAATTATGGGTACTAGTGGCGTGTTTCAAAATGGTCCTGCGTGTAGTGATTTATTGATAGGTGCAGTTTTCTGGGTCACTTTTGGGGCGTCCTGCTGTTTGGCACCTTGTGGCTCCAAAAACACCTGCAAAAAATTCTAGCAAAATTGTGTCAAAGCCCAAATAACCTTTTCCTTTCAGCCAGAGGGGCCTAAAAGAATTTCTGACAATTGGGGAGTCCCTGTTGGGTTTTATCTCCCAAATCCTTGATGAATTTTGAGGGGTCTAGTTTCCCTTTTGGGCACTTGTGGGGGGGTTTTGCTGTTTACGTAAGGGGGTTTAAATGCAAATGCTTCACAAACTTCCCCGGAAAATAGCCTTTTTCCTTTCCCGCCTACCCTGTGTCCAAGCAGAAGTTTCTGCCCTTGGATATGTCGCGTCGAAAATTGCAAAAATTTGGGGTGGTTTTCTTCTATTATCCTATCCTCTTTTCAAAGCGACATGACTCCGGGAGACCCCATCAAAGCTTTGTTCCAAAAAGTCACTCTCCCGCGAGCCCCCGGGGTGTGGTTTTCCTCCACTTTGGTATCAGGCCTCAGGAGAATTTGCCAACATTTTTGATCCATTTATTTTTACCCTTTTGAAAAATAAAAATAATTTGGGTTTTAAAATTTTCATTTTTGTGGGTAAAAATTGGATTTTTTTTCTTTTGGGTTAGGTTTTAAAATTCAGTAAAGCCCCTGGGAGATCAAGGTGCTCAACACCCCA
>JARQOD010000006.1:178424975-178460980 GCA_033576555.1 Oophaga sylvatica
GCTGCACCCTGTAGTGCATTTGTTCTAAGATCTGGGCAGATAATCAGTGCTGCCTATTTTTCTGCTGTGTAATTTGAATTTTTGGAGGCTTTTAAGTCTTTGTGGCGTTGCTATTAGTTTAGTGTAAAATTTTGTTGTAGTGTCTTATATAAGTTATTGACACCAGTTTGCTGGAAAAAAAATATTTACCTACAGGCTAGCTATTTTAAACAGGGTTTTGCTTGTGACAGGGAGCATATCTGAGTGTGCTGAAAATTCTGAGATTTCTGAGCTGCTGTAAAATTTTGTTGTAGTGTCTTTATACAAATTATTGACACCAGTTTGCTGAAAAAAAAGTTACCTACAGGGCAGCAATTTTAAACTCAACCATTTATAGTGACCATGTAAAATATTGTCCTCCATTTAAAATGGGCAAGGCGTGTTGCAAGGGAGGAGGAACTGGACATGATGGTGATGGTGCATGCAGAGGCGGAGGCCGTGGGCAAGAAATTGTGCCACAACAAGCATCCACATGTTCTTACACGACCTTCCTGTCATGTTTACTAGAGGACCGCAGCAGCACACATCTATTGAATTCACCCAGAGCAGTGTCAAAAGCTTGATGGTTGTTGGTTGGATAGAGGATAATGCTTCCAGTCAGTTTGCCACGATGACCACCCTGTCTTCCACACGGTCAAGTCTGATTAGCCACGAGTCTGAGCCGCATATTCCTCACCCTGATCCTCCTTCCTCCCAACATGCCGATTGACCAGAGATAACTGATCTCACACTTGGACACTCCGAAGAGCTGTTCACTTTTCCATTTATAGATTCGGGTCTCTCGCCCGGTCCACTTGAAGTGGGGCAAGAGGAGGTCGCATGTAGTGATGACCAAATATTTGAGCAGCCACGGTCACACGAAGGCGACAGTGGGAACATGTCACAAGAGGTAGACGATGATGAGACACAATCGCCAGAAAGTCAGGAGGAGTACCAGGGTGCGGACGTTGAAGAGGAGGTGATGGACAATATAGTAACTGACCCAACCTGACAGGAGGACATGCAGAGCAAGGACAGCAGCACACAGGTGGAAAGAGGCATAGCACCCCAACAGGCAGGAAGAAGCAGTGTTGTGGCCGCAGACAGAAGGAGGGCAACTGTTCCCGTTACAACAACACCACAGAAGGAACCAGTAGAACTGTTAGGTCTTCTCGAGTATGGTTGTTTTTTAAAGACTCTGCCAATAACCCCACACAGGCCATTTGCACCACCTGCCATGCCAGCATCAGCAGGGGTAGCAAAACTACCAGCCTGACCACCACCAGCATGATCAGGCACATGGCAGCAAAGCATCTGACTTTGTGGACCAAAAACCAGGGTCCAGTAACGGTGTCTGCGGGTGACACCACTGTTCTTCCACTGTTGTGTGTGCAAGTCAATTCCCTGTCCATGGTGCATGCGAGGATGCCTCCTGCCCTGCACCTGTTGTTGCACACACTCAACTAGCACCACAAGCAAGCACGTTCATGTCTTTGTCCCAGCGCAGTGTTCAGTTGTCCATACCCCAGTTCATGGAATGCATTGCAAATACACAGTCAATGCCCCACAGGCCACGCTACTAAATTCACACATTTCACGACTGCTTGCGCTTGAAATGTTGCCTTTTCAGCACGTGGAGACGGAAGATTTCCGCAACCTGATGACGGCGGCCGTCCTTTGGTACTCGGTCCCCAGCCGTCACTATTTCCCATCCCCGCATTACACAAGCACGTGTCCCACAACATAAGCCATGCCCTCCACAATGCAGTTCCTGAGAAAGTCCACCTAACCACGGACACGTGGACAAGTGAATCAGGGCAGGGACTTTACTCACTGACGGCACACTGGGTTAACATAGTGGAAGCCGGGATCTAGTCAGACCTTGGTATGAAGCACGTTCTACGATGCCGAGGATTACGGGCCCTAGGTCAATCAGTGTAGCCCCCACAGTGTACAGCTCCTGCACCGCATCCTCCTCCTCTTCAGCCTCCATCTTCGAAATAACCACATCAGTCACAAGCTGGAAGAACTGCAGTAATGCCTCAGCCAAGCAGTAACAGGCTCTGCTGAAGCTAATATGCTTAGGTAACAAACTGCACAATGCTGAAGAGTTGTGGACAGCTTTGAAAGAGCAGGTAGATCTGTGGCTGACACCGTTGAACCTACAGCCAGGCATGGTCATGTGTGACAATAGCCGGAACCTGGTGGCGGCTCTGATGCGAGGCAAGCTCACACACGTACCATGCCTGACCCGTGTGCTTAACCTGGTGTTTCAGCGGTTTCTCAAAACCTACCCGGAGCTGCCGGATCTGCTTGTCAAAGTACGCTGCCTGTGTGCCCATTTTAGAAAGTCAGCTACAACTGTCGCCGCCCTTGCCGTGCTTCAGCAGCGTTTGCAGCTTCCTGCTCACTGACTGGTGTGTATGTCCCTATGCATTGGAACTCTAGACTGCAGATGTTGGGAAAGATTTGTGAGCAGAAGAGGACAGTTGTTGACTACCAGCATCAACAAGGCTATTGATATTCAGTTCAGATTCCACGCATAAGACCTCAGGAGTGGACATGGATATCAGACATATGCACCATCCTACAAAACTTTGAGGACTCCACCAAGATGGTGAGCGGCGATGACACCATAATTAGCATCACCATCCCGCTTCTCTGTCTTCTGAAACACTCTCTGCTAACAAACAAAGAGGATGCATTGAAGGCAGAGCACGATGAGATGGAGCAAGGAACCATACAGGGTGATTACACACAGTCCAGCCTCATCTTATTCCAACATGGATTGGGTGACAATGAGGAGGAGGAAGAACAGGAGCTAGTTTCATGCGCTATAAACTGTACTACCTGCATAACTGTCATACCATCTGTTCAGCATGGATGGCCTGAGGATAGGAACAAGGAGGAGGAGGAGAGCAAGGTCAGTCAATCTCTTGGTGAGGACACAGAAGTCTTGCCTGTTAGCAGTCTATCATGCATGGCTGAGTTTATGTTATGCTGCCTTGACCGTGACCCTCTCGTTCTCCAATTTTTGGGTGACAGTCATTACTGGTTGGTGACACTTCTGGACCCATGCAACAAAGAGAACTTTGTGTCTCTGATTCCCGAGGCGGACAGGTCTACTAAAATGGGGCAGTATCAGAAGGCCCTTGTTGCAGAATTATTAAAAAATTCCCATCTGAAAACGCTGGCGGCGGAGGTCACAGTTCCTTAGACAACCAAGTAGTACAGGCGAGAGAGACACAACTCCAATCCAGCAGAAGCAGGGGAACACTGTTAAAGTTCTGGGAGAGTTTTCTCAGTCTTTCCCATTGCACAGACCCTGAGGCACAAGGTACTCTCACAATGAGTGAAAAGTTTTGGAAGATGCTGAGGGAGTACCTTGCTGACCGTACCAATGTCCTCCGTGATTCCTCTGTGCCTTTTAATTATTGGGTATCCAAGCTGGACACGTGGCATGAACTGGCTCTCTACACCTTGGAGGTCCTGGCCTGCCCTGCCACTAGCGTTTTGTCAGAGCGGGTTTTTAGTGCTGCTGGTGGAATTATAACTGATAAGTGCATCAGACTGTCAACTGAAAATGCTGACAGGCTAGCTATTATAAAAATGAACAAGGGCTGGATTGGGCCAGACTTCTCAACATCACCGAATGATAGCAGTATAACATAAAATCAAATCCTGTGTCTTTTTTGGGAGGTCTATTCCCATGCACCTCTTTACACCCACACATGGAAATACGCTTCGTGATTTGGCCTATTTGCTGTTGTCCTCCTTCTCCTAATCCTCATCATCCACCACCACTATATCACCAGGGTCACCATGGTCAGTGATGCAACACCCACATAATTTTTTTAAAGGGTGTTTATGATACCCATAACCAAAATTTTTATACAATATGTTGATGTATACCCGTTTGTCAGCCCATACACTTAGTGCATAGGTATTACAAGTATAGGAGACCCGCTCCTTTGTAATGTGAACAGATTTTTATGAGGCCCTCCTCCACGTCTCTTCCAAGGGTTATTGGGGTGCGTCCAAACTTGGGGCAAGCCTTGCATTCACGGCATAGGCAAACATTATAGGAGTACCTACTTGCTAAAAATGGGAACATTGCTTTCAAGAGGCCCTCATGTACATCTGTTCAAAGGGTTATTGGGGTGCGTCTGTAAGCAGGTGCGGGAATGCAGTAATACTGGGATTGCAGTACAAAAGCTGTATAACAATGCTGTTTAATTTTTAACAAGAATGATGGCAATGGTCTCCTCGTAGGAAGCTAATAAACAATAAACAAGGGAAGTAAAATGGTTAATGCAACAGTCTGGTATTGAAACGACACTTATCGTCGTCTTCTCTGGGCCTCATCCACATATAGTCTGATGGCAGCAGGAGCACCTGCAAGGTCGGCGTGATTTCCTCGGATGAATTAATTTACAACAAATCACTGTCCAGCTTCTGGTGACAACGGTGGTCACTGGTTTTGCCCGCTGAGCCCCTAGTCCATAAATCTGTGCATTCAAGTGGGGAGCACAGCAGGAGTCTCTGTCTCACAAGCGTGCTGCTGCGAATCGATCAATGGGGAATGTACCTCTGGGTCCTGCCACTGGCACCCTCTCCTCCACACAAGCACTGCACTGTGCTTTGCCAGGTGCGTGGCACTCAGAACACTCACTGGCTCACGGGAGCTTTTGCCTTTGGTATGCCGGGGCACGTCTCCGTGCTGCGTCTGTCGCTTTGGAGCGCGCCGCACACCCAGGGCTGCCACTAGGAATTTCGGGGCCCCATACTGGCAAAATTTATGGGGCCCCCCTTGAGACTCCGCCCAGGCTCCACCCCCCAGTTCCGCATCCACCCTAGCTCCTCCTCCACCACGCAAACCTTCCAAAATCCCTCCGCCCTTTCATGGAAAAACTTCACTTATGCACCATGCCCTCACCAATGACACATTCAGGCTATGTGCACACTTTCAGGATTATTTGCGTTTTTTTCGCGGGAAAAAACGCGTCAAAAACGCATGAATTAAGCATCCTATCATTTAGAATGAAGTCCGCAATTTTTGTGCACATGGTGCGTTTTTTTCCGCGAAAAAAACGCATCTCGGAAAAAGAGCCAACATGTTCATTAATTTTGCGGAATTCTAGCCTTTTTCCCGCTATATTATTGACCTAGAAAGTTTACCGCGGAAAAAGTCAGTTTTTGCTCAGGAAAATTCTGCAAACATTCCTGAACGTGTGCACTTAGCCTAACACCAATCACTCGATGAATATGCAGCATTTTGCTTGTTTAGTATAATACACCCCATAGTCCTCCATATATTATTATGTGCACCACAGTCCTCCATATTGTAAAGTGCACACCACATAGTCCTCCATATAATATAATGTATCCATAGTCCTCCATATAGTATAATACACTCCTAATAGCCCTCATATATTAAAATACACTCAGTCATCCATATAGTATAATACACTCCTCATAGTGCTCCATATAGTATAATGCACCGCCATAGTCATCCATGTAGTACAATTCACTTCCCATAGTATAATGCACCCCATAGTTCTTCATATGGTATAATGTATTCCCCATAGTCCTCAATACAGTATAATGCAGCCCACGTATAGTATAATGCAGTCACCCTATAGAGCATAATGCAGCCACCCCACAGAGCATAATGCAGCCACCCCACAGAGCATAATGCAACCACCCCAGAGTATAATGCAACCACCCCAGAGTATAATGCAACCACCCCAGAGTATAATGCAACCACCCCACAGAGTATAATGCAACCACCCCACAGAGTATAATGCAACCACCCCACAGAGTATAATCTAAACCCCCATAGAATATAATTGAGCCCCCTTATATAGTATAATGTAGCCCCTCCATAAAATACAATGTAGCCCTACTCATATAGTATAATGCAGCCCCCATAGAATATAATGTAGCCCCCTCATAAAGTATAATGAAGCCCCCATACAATATAATCTAGCCCCTCATAGAATACAATGTAGCCACCTCATAGAGTATGATGCAATCACCCCTCATAGAATATAATAAATATAATACAGCCCCCCATAGAATATAATGTATCCCCGAATAGAATATCATACAGCCTGCCTCCCCAAAGGAATATAACGTAGCCCCCATAGTATATAACACAGCCACAAAGTATATAACACAGCCACATATATTATATAACAGCCACCCTATAAAATATAATATATCCCCCCATAGTATATAACACAGCCCACATAGTGTACAGCGTGGCCCACATAGTATACAGCAGGGCCCACATAGTGTACAGCAGGGCCCACATAGTGTACAGCAGGGCCCACATAGTGTACAGCAGGGCCCACATAGTGTACAGCAGGCCCACATAGTATATAGCAGGGCCCACATAGTATATAGCAGGGCCCACATTGTATATAGCAGGGCCCACATTGTATACAGCAGGGCCCACATAGTATATAGCAGGGCCCACATAGTATACAGCAGGGCCCACATAGTATATAGCAGGGCCCCTATTGTATATAGCAGGGCCCCTATAGTGTATAGCAGGGCCCACATTTTACAGCAGGGCCCACATTGTATATAGCAGGGCCCACATAGTATATAGCAAGGCCCCCATTTTACAGCAGGGCCCCTATAGTAGACAGCAGGGCCCCCATAGTATACAGCAGGGCCCCCATTGTATATTGCAGGGCCCACATTGGATATAGCAGGGCCCCCATAGTATACAGCAGGGCCCCCAATTTTACAGCAGGGCACACATTGTATACAGCAGGGCCCACATAGTATATAGCAGGGCACATATAGTATATAGCAGGGCCCACATTGTATACAGCAGGGCCCACATAGTATATAGCAGGGCCCACAGTATATAGCAGGGCCCAAATTGTATATAGCAGGGCCCCCATAGTATACAGCAGTGCCCACATAGTATATAGCAGGGCCCACATAGTATATAGCAGGGCCCACATAGTATATAGCAGGGCCCACATTGTATATAGCAGGGCCCCCATAGTATACAGCAGGGCCCACATAGTATATAGTAGGGCCCACATTGTATATAGCAGGGCCCACATTGTATACAGCAGGGCCCACATAGTATATAGCAGGGCCCACATAGTATACAGCAGGGCCCACATAGTATATAGCAGGGCCCCCATTGTATATAGCAGGGCCCCCATAGTGTATAGCAGGGCCCACATTTTACAGCAGGCCCCCATAGTATATAGCAGGGCCCACATTGTATATAGCAGGACCCACATAGTATATAGCAGGGCCCCCATTTTACAGCAGGGCCCACATTGTATATAGCAGGCCCCACAAAGTATATAGCAAGGCCCCCCATTTTACAGCAGGGCCCCTATAGTAGACAGCAGGGCCCCATAGCATACAGCAGGGCCCCCATTGTATATTGCAGGGCCCACATTGGATATAGCAGGGCCCCCATAGTATACAGCAGGGCCCACATTTTACAGCCCTCATCTCCCCTCCCCCCCAGGAATTGCCCCATAGCAGGACAGATTTATAAAAAAAAAAACCACTCCTCACCTCATCCTCGTGCCAGCGCTGCTCCCAGCTCCTGTCTCCTGCTCTGCCCGGCACACAGTGAGCGCGCTGTGTCAGGGCAGAGCAGGGAATGATGGGAGAGGGAGCGTCAGCTGACGCTCTCTCCTCCATCATCGCTTTGAACTGTACTGGCAGACGCCGGTATAGTTCAATGCAGCGGCGGGGGGAGTCGGCGCTGGGGGCAGGCGGGCCCCCCTGCCACACAGGGGCCCCCATAGCGGCTGTGTGATGTGCCGCTAGCTGGGGGCCCCTTGAGGTGCAGGGGGAGCCTCAAAATGTTGGGGGCCCCGGGCCCGAGCGCAGACCTGCATGCTCGGGCGGCGGGCCCCCCCTAATGACCGGGCCCCATACAGCAGTAAGGGTTCTCATGCCCTGATGGCGGCCCTGCGCACACCTCTCCCTGCTCTCACTGCTGGCGGTAAACTGAGACCTCTTTTCCACGCTTCCTGCTCAGCTTAGACACGCCACCTCTTCCCCGGTCATGGCACCTGTCCGGTTCCCCATTCTTTCCCCCTGTCAACACTGGACGCAGCCTCAACAGTTCCGGACCCGCAGCCCCATCTTCCTCCAGTCCTTACACGTCCAAATTTGGGGCAGACCTTGCATTCACTGCATAGGCAAACAGTATTGGAGACCCACTTCATAATAATGGCAACATTATTTTCAGGAGGCCCTCCTGTACATCTCTTCAAAGTGGTATTATGGTGCATATAAATTTTTGGCAGCTTTTACATTCACTGCATAGGAAAACAGTATGGGATACCCACTTCCTAATAATGGGCACTGTAGGGGTTAGTCAGCTTCAACAATGCAATTCTCCACTGCCGGTTCTTCAGCCTCAACACTGAAATTCTCAACTGCAGGTTCTTCAGCCTCAACACTGCAATTCTCCACTGCAGGTTCTTCAGCCTCAACACTGCAATTCTCCAATGCAGGTTCTTCAAGTTCAGCACTGCAATTCTCCATTGCTGGGTCTTCAACCTCAGCACTGCAATTCTCCAATGCAGGTGCTTCAGCCTCAACACTGCAATTCTCCACTGCAGGTTCTTCAGGCTCAACACTGCAATGCTCCACTGCAGGTTCTTCAGGCTCAACACTGAAATTCACTGCATAGGCAAACAGTATGGAAGTACCAACTTCCTAATAATGGGAACATTTCTTTCGGGTGACCTTCCTGTATGGCTCTTCAAAAGGATATTGGGGTGTATCTACATTTGGTACAGGGCAGGCCTTGCATTCACTGCATAGGCAAACAGTATGGGAGCACCAACTTCCTATTAATGGGAACATTGCTTTCAGGTGGCCCTCCTGTATGGCTCTTCAAAGGGTTATTGGGATGCATCCAAATTTGGGGCAGGTGTTGCATTCACTGCATAGGCAAACAGTTTGGGAGTACCAACTTCCTAATAATGGGAACATTGCTTTCAGGTGGCCCTCCTGTATGGCTCTTCAAAGGGGTATTGGTGTGCATCTACATTTGGTGCAGGGCAGGCCTTGCATTCACTGCATAAGCAAACAGTATGGGATTACTAACTTTCTAATAATGGGAACATTGCATTCAGGTGTCCCTCCTGTATGGCTCTTCAAAGGGTTATTGGGGTGCGTGCAAATTTGGGGCAGGTGTTGCATTCACTACATAGGCAAACAGTTTGGGAGTACCAACTTCCTAATAATGGGAACATTGCTTTCAGGTGGCCCTCCTGTACGGCTCTTCAAAGAGGTATTGGGGTGCATCTACATTTGGTGCAGGGCAGGCCTTGCATTCACTGCATAGGCAAACAGTATAGGTTTACCAACTTCCTAATAATGGGAACACTGCTTTCAGGTGGCCCTCGTGTACATCTCTTCAAAGGGGTATTGGGGTACGTTCTAATTTTTGGCAGCCCTGCCACTCACTGCATAGGCAATAACAGTATAGGAGACCCACTGTTTAATAATGGTAACAACAAAGCATAGCCGACTGATGGATCTCTAAGAATAGTAAAGGCCAACTGATGGCCCTATAAAAATAGGCTTTGTGACTTTCAGAGTCCCTCCTTCACAAATGAAACAGGATATGTCTGTTGAGGTGTCACACACAACATGGCTAGCTAAGGTTGTAAAATTTTAAAATGACATTTCCTAGAGAATGTGTGGCACCCCAGGAGTGTGGCTGCCACAGTGACCTTGCCTTCCTCCAGGGGAGGGTGATGTCATGCCTGAAAGCAAAGAGGGATCCCTAAGCAGGTAACACAGCATACGACACCTTTCTGACTCCAGACCAGAAGGGGGAGCTCAAACACCTGATTTGAGGGGAGCTTTCCTGGGATATTCTGGCTGGGGGAGGAGGTAGTGAGTGTAGCTGGAGGGACGAGAGAGGGAAGACATGGAAAAGACAAGCTGGGGGGACTGAAGCCATAGTAGGGCTCATCCCTAGGTCTGAGCACCGGAGACCGGGCCCCTGGAGTCCGAGGCTGAGAGGGTGTAGTAAAATCCCAGCAGCAGAATCCGGAGGGCAGAGGACGGCAGGTTCTCTGTCCCTATTAAGACTCTTCCACAAAGCAGCAGCACATGTGTGCTGGAGACTCCATAAGTGATTAGTTCCTGAAGCAGGCTACAGCTGCATGTAATGAGAGTGAAGTTCAACTTAAATGAGAGAGAGAGAATCCAGAGGACTTGGAAGGAGCTTATAGCAGCCGATGCCTCATAGAACAGCGCTAGAAAGGAGACCTCACATCCCACCTGTAATAAGGGGATCCTAAACTGCTTTCAGGCTGACCTACTCCAGTATGACCTGTGTTCAATGCCCTTGATGCTTTGCCTGCAAAACTGTAAGTAAAGCTTTGGAAACTGCACCTCACTGACTGTTTCTCAGTTTCTTCCTGCGTCACACATTGCATTCAGCAACATCCTGCAGCGCCATTACTACCTATCACAACATCTGCCTGCCCTGGGATCCCATAGTCTCGCCTGTGGGAGACTGTACCAACTCTGCTACATCTCACCATCTATCCCAGAGGATAGTCACCATTGACCAGATACCACAGGTGGCGTCACGAATACCTACACTACAAACTCTAAACATCCCCTGTAAATAATTCCCCTTTCATTGGACGCCCAGGGCCACGGACCGGGTCATTGCCGCTGTGACACATCCCCTCAATATACCGGCCCGGTACCGAGTATCCCACTGCCCTGGCGGGCGATCAATTTTGGCGTCACGAACAGGATATCGTAGCCCGGTATCACCGGGTCCTGTGTGCCTATATTGAACTGTTTAATTGTGCCAGAGACTTTGCTGAAAGTTTGCGCAGTGGCCGCCATTACAACGCCGTGAGTCGCGCAGAGAGAAGAGAGGCGTGCCCTCGTGGGCGGAGCCAGAGTGAGGTGCTGCACGCGAAAAACGGCAGTTTGGAGAGCACAGGGAGCTGTGGCTTGGTATCACGGCGTACAACGCTCATCCAGCCGGCGGAGCCTGGTAAGCCATTGTAAACGCAGAGCCTGGCTAAGATTAACTAGGGGGGAGAGAATGTCTCATGCAGGAGAAGATATAGCGGCGGACGCAGCCGCAGCCTCCATAGCGCTGCCAGATGCAGAGTCAGATGCAGCCGCAGCTCCAATAGCGCCGCAGAACACAGCTGCCAACGCAGCCATAGTCCCCAGAGCGCAGCAGTCCCTTTAATGCCGCTCTCAATGCCATATATACCTGGAGCTGCCTGACTACCACAATACTCAGGGGAGCCGTATACCCTGAATGATTTCAGGGAGAGACTGTGCAGTTTATTTGATGTATACCCCCTGTCTGAAAACCAAAAAGTGAACATTCTCATTGGACAGTTAACTGGTGCAGCGCAATGAGAAGTAAAGTCCTGGCAGGGCACTGATAAAGAGACTGTTAAGCAAATTCTGGCTAAGCTGAGGAGCACCTTTGACACCCGCACTGCAGCAGAAATAAAAATGAGGTTCTTTGGGTGCAAACAAAGGGTGCAGGACAGCATACGGGACTATGCTCTTAACCTTCAGGAGGCACTGCGGGCTATAAAGCAGATTGACCCTGACAGCGTGCAGGATGGAGACAGATTGTTGAAGGAGCAGTTTGTTGAGGGACTCCTGTCCAGCACCCACAGGTCACAGCTGCGCGTCATGGCACAACAAAACCCTGACCTGAGCTTTGCAGACTTTAAAGACAGGGCTATCCGGGCGTTACATGAACCAAATATCAGCCGTCCAGCACCCCCTAGGCGCCCAGCCATTACATACCACCAGGATGTGGCATCCTTCCCTCAGGCTCTCGCTGAGGCTGACGCACAGACTCTGGATGATGACCAGTCTGCAGAGCTGCGTCTGCAGGTTCAAGAGCTGATCAAAAGTGTGGCTGCACTAACCAAAACCGTGCAGTCCTTGCACCTCGCAAGATTCTGTTATTTAAATGAGCGAGCCATGGGGCAGAGGGCCAACCCCCAGGAGTAAGACGACCAGGCCCACAGAACTGGCGAGCCAAGTACGTCGGAGGACAACCAGTCCTCCCAGTGGTGATTGATGGCATCCCAATGAACGCTTTGCTGGACACTGGCTCTCAGGTGACAACTATGCCATATATCCTTTACAAACGATACTGGGCTGACTCTGATTTTACTCGTGGCCCAGCTAATGAGCTGACAGTAGTATCCAGCAATGGTCAGCCTTTGCCACAGAAGGGTATAAGGAAGTGACCATTAAGTTGGGGCAAGTAGAATTAAAAGACTAAGGTATGATAATTGTAGACATTGATCGACGAGAATGTAACCAAATGATGACCTTCGGTACCAATGTGATAGAAAATTGTCTTGCCGAGGTTATTGTTTTGTTGCAACAGGTAGCTGAAACTGCTGGTTCCAGTGAACAATGGGTCCTGCAAAAGGAGATCAAGGCCCTGATGCAAAGACAGCAGGTAGAGCTAACTGGCGGAGAAGTCGGCAGTGTCAGAGTGAGTGATGCATTCCCCATTGCAATACCACCAAAACGTGAAATGTTAATTTGGTGTCGGGCAGCCATAGGCCTCAGAGGAAGAGATTACCAAGCTCTGGTAGAACCAGTGTATTCTGATAGTAGGCCCACTATCCTGACAGCCAGAGGGGTAGTTGATGTACGCAAGGGGATGGTACCTGTACGCATCCTAAATTGTGGGGAGGAGGAGGCCAAACTACCTCGGTATGCCACCGTTGCTAAGCTGTTCACTGTCAGTAACAATACAATTCAGACAGCAGAACCCTTGGTCTCATCTAACCAGTCGGAGGACAATGGCTCTGCAAAACAGCTGGAGGATTGGTGTCAGCAGCTGCACGTAGGCACTGGCTCCACCCCTTCACACCAAAAGAATGGGGTTTACCGATTGGTTCAAGAGTTTGAACGGGTATTCAGCAAACACCCTTTAGATTTTGGGAAGGCAAAAGGGGTCCAACATCATATCCCCACTGGAAATCATCCGCCCATTAAAGAAAGATATCGGCCTGTACCCCCAAATCACTACCAATATGCCAAAGGTATGCTACGAGAGATGAAGGAGGCTGGGGTGATCAGAGACAGTTGTAGCCCCTGGGCAGCTCCACTAGTCCTTGTTAGAAAGAAAGATGGTACAATGAGGATGTGTGTTGATTACAGGAAACTTAACAGCATTACCCACAAAGACGCCTATCCGTTACCTAGGATAGAGGAATCACTAGCTGCACTGAGAACTGCTAACTATTTCTCTACCTTAGATCTCACTAGTGGGTATTGGCAGGTTCCCGTGGCAGAGGCAGACAAAGAGAAGACCGCCTTTGCAACATCAATGGACCTCTCAGAGTTCAACTACATGCCGTTACTGGCTTTGCAGCGCGCAAGGAACGTTCCAGAGATTGATAGAGTGCTGCCTTGGACACATGAACTTTGAGACAGTTCTGTTGTACCTTGATGACGTCATTGTCTTCTCCAAGACCTATGAGGAACATTTGGAGCACCTGGCTAAGGTGTTCGAAGCCCTGTCCAAATTTGGCCTAAAGGTGAAGCCGTCCAAATGCCACCTCCTGAAGCCCAAAGTGCAGTACGTAGGAAACGTAGTGAACGCAGAAGGCGTGGCGCCAGACCCTGACAAAGTCACTGTTATCTAGGACTGGCAGAGGCCCTGGAACATCCATGAGGTACACCAGTTCCTCGGGTTGGTAGGCTACTACCGAAGGTTCATCAAGGGCTTCACTGAAATAGCGGCACCTATGCAAAATCTCCTTGTGGGCCAGCCAAGGAAGGCCAGAAAGAAAAGTTCTACGTTTGATTGGAATGACGAACTGGAAAGATCCTTCACTCGGGTTGAAGATGGCCTTATGGGGGATGAAGTTCTGGCCTACCCAGATTATAACCAACCATTCATCCTCTATACTGATGCCAGCAACGTTGGACTGGGAGCAGTACTGTCGCAGGTACAGAATGGCAGAGAAAGAGTGATCTCCTATGCCAGCAGGAAGCTTCGTCCCACTGAAAGGAACCCTGACAATTACAGCTCCTTCAAGTTAGAGTTCCTCGCCATCGTCTGGGCTGTGACCAAGCGGTTGAAACATTACCTAGCTGCGGCAAAGTTTACCATCTTCACGGACAACAATCTGCTGACTCACTTGGAAACCGCAAAGCTAGGTGCGCTGGAGCAGCGATGGACCATGCAACTTGTGAAGGAAAGACCGTAACAGCCAGCGAGCTCCGTTGCAGCCAATAATCACCAAACAGCCAGTTGAACTGGTAGCCTTGGACCATGTGAAGTTAACTCCAAGCCGGTCAGGCTATGTATACGCTCTTACCATTGTTGACCACTACTCAAGGTTCCTGGTAGTCGTGCCTGTCAAGGACCAAACAGCAAAGACAGCAGCCAAGGCATTCCAACAGCACTTTTGTCGACCACATGGTTACCCTGAACGAGTGCTTACTGACCAAGGTCCAGCGTTTGAAGCAGAAGTGTCCAGGAGTTCTGTAACATGTACGGCTGCAAGAAAATCAGAACAACACCGTACCATCTACAGACAAATGGCATGTGCGAGAAGATGAACCAATTGGTAATTGATCTCTTGAAGACTTTGCCTCTGGAAGAGAGAAACTTGTGGACAGAAAAGTTGCCAGATCTGGTGGATCTCTACAACCACATTCCGGTGAATTCTACCAACTGTACACCGGCCTGCCTCATGAGAGCAAGACCTGGCAAATTACCAATTGATTTGGACATGGGAGTTCTGACCCCTGAGGTAACATCGCCAGATGCAGACTGGGATACTGAGCGGCAGCAACAGTACCGCAAGGTGCAAGAATGCGTAGAGAAGAGTTTGTCTCAGGCAAGACAGAAACAAGAAAGAAATTACAACCAACATGCACCTGCAGTTCCCTTGGCACCTGGAGAACAGGTACTCAAAAGGAAAAGGTGACTCCACAAGCTTGACGACCAGTGGGAAGCGGAGCCATATACTATTATGCCCTCAGACTTCGACAATACGAAGGTGTGCCTTATCAGTAAGGATGGAGGAGAAAACTCCACAGCTGTGTCCAGAGATCACTTGAAATTGTGCCCTGACCAGTTAAAGGGAAAGATCGGAGAAAAGGACATTTCTTCGCCAGTAGAAAAGGTGGAAGAAAAAGTCTGCACTGTCCTTGGCGAGTTCCCTGCGAACTGGACAAGAGTAAATCAGGCTATAGTAGGGCCCGTCTTGACCTTCCCACAACCAACAGTACCTGAAAGAGAAGTGACTCAGGATCTGCCTGAAGAACTGCAAGTTCCAGTGATAGAAGACACCCCTGAAGTGGAACGTGAAAATCTACCACCTGCTCGCGGTGAATCTGTCACACCCACAGTGAGTCTAGGTAATCGCAGAAGGGTACTGCCCAGTTTACCAACACACCTAATAGACCAAGCTAGACCACTAGAGACACCTGTACTGCGTAAATCAGTCCGTAGTACTAGAGGCCAGATTCCAGCCAGGTATATAACATAGTAACATAGTAACATAGTTATTAAGGTTGAAGGAAGACTTTAAGTCCATCTAGTTCAACCCATATCCTATCCTACCTGCCCTAACATGTTGATCCAGAGGAAGGCAAAAAAAAACCCAAGTGGCAAACAGTAAGCTTCACATTGGGGAAAAAAATTCCTTCCCGACTCCACATATGGCAATCAGACTAGCTCCCTGGATCAATGCAATATCTAGGAAACTAGTGAATATAGCCTGTAATATTATACTTTTCAAGAAAGGCATCCAGTCCCTTCTTAAATTTTAGTAGGAATCACTCATTACAAAATTAGACGGCAGAGAGTTCCATAGTCTCACTGCTCTTACAGTAAAGAATCTGCGTCTGTGATTATGGCTAAACCTTTGTTATGTCCCATGAATGAGACATTTTCCAGACTGTCCTGTGTATTTTACATGCTGTATTGCAGTCTCTCATATTGTTTACTGTTGCTATGTGTCCCTGTGTTTGCATAGCTGAAATCCTTCCTTTACATCAAGTTTGTCCCTTCTGTCTCTCTGTCTCCCTCTTCTGGTATGATGTCATTTCCTTCTTCTTTCTCCTGTGTTTCATTCTCCATCTTGATTTTATCAGAATCACATGTGTTTTCAGTCTGTCTGAAGAAAGTCTTTTTTTTACCTGCTGCTGTTTGTATGCATTCAACAAGAATTCTTACAGAAATCAAAGTCTCTTCTGGATTCTTCATAACGTGTGCCGGCAGCTGAGTTAAGCTATCTGCGATCGCCGCCAATTGTAAGTAAGGTGAAAGAGATCCGGCATCTCACAGAGCCATATTTACAGCCACAGGCCCCGGGGACAGAATAGTAAAAAAGACTTTTCAGATTCATCTGTAAAACCCACAGCTTCTATAAAGCTACAGAACTTCCTGCAGAGCATCCGCTCTCAACATATAAGAGTCTATACAGCTCCCCTTCTCCCTGTGAATCAGGATGGCTGAAGGAATGACTACACGGTCTCTGCCAGACCCATTGTCAGAGGAAGAGTGCATAGACCCTAATCCACCATTTAGTGAGAAGGCTAGACGTCTCACAAAGCCAACATGGAAAATAAGGGAGAATCTGGAATCCAGTAAACATGATCTTCTCCGTGCAACAGCAGAGCTATGGCAAAAACTCTTAAGCCACATAAATAGCCTGTCTCAGCCTGCTTCTCTCCAATGACCACTGGAGGGAGCTCTCGCACAACTGTGTTCAGATTATCTAATGTTATGCAAAAATAACAGACCAGTATATTGCAGTGTTAAAAAGACTAACCCATCAGTTACCTGCAAAGAGCTGCAAGCTTTCCAAAAACTTAACTCTGAGAGAGAAAGCATGGTGCGCGATATAAAAGCCAAAACAGAGGCAAGAATCGCACTAATAGCCGAGATGTCATCTTGCATTTCTGGCTCTGCCAGACAGTCAAAGCGAACATCTAAGTTACGCTCTTCAAAATCCTCAACCCTCAGCGAACAGCTCATAAAAGCACGTGCGGAAGCTGAGGCCACTAAAATACAAGCTGCCTTTGCTCAAAAGGAAACTGAGATGAAAACTGAGGCCACTAAAATACAAGCTGCCCTAGAGGCCCTAGAGAAGGAACGCCAACACGCCATAGCCATGGCAAAGTTAAAGGTCCTGGAACAAGCCATCAGTGGGAGCCAAAGAGACAGCAACAGTTTAAGTGGTTTTGATACTGAAGACCCTCTTAAGCGTACTAGAGACTATGTACAAAGCCAACACAGTGCTATCCCTGCTCCTGCAATCCCTCCTGACCACACAGATGCTCCCCTGAAACAACAGGGTTTTGATACTGAAGACCCTCTTAAGCGTACTAGAGACTATGTACAAAGCCAACACAGCGCTATCCCTGCTCCTGCAATCCTTCCTGACCACACAGATGCTCCCCTGAAACAACAGGGTTTTGATACTGAAGACCCTCTTAAGCGTACTAGAGACTATGTACAAAGCCAACACAGCGCTATCCCTGCTCCTGCAATCCTTCCTGACCACACTGATGCTCCCCTGAGACAACAGGACACAGAGCGTTTATCCGCATCCTGCACCCAAGGTCAGTACAATTACAATACGCTGCCAATCTTGTATCCTGATCCACCTCTGTGCACCGAAATGTACCAGAAACCTGCAAATCACCAAATCTTATACTCAGAATCCTATGTACAGGCCAATATGCAGGCCAGTCACCACACTCCGGTCAATCACACAATTCCAGTCCCAGGTGTGGCAGAAACTAAGCTCATTAAGCCAGTTAATGGACTGAACACCTACGCTGCCCCATATATACCTGCATTCCCAGGTCAAATCACAGACTGTATGAACAAAGCTATCCAGCCAGCATCGGTCCTTCCAAAATCGGAGAATGCTGATATGACTGGCCTCGCAAGGTACATGATTCGGCGTGATCTAACTAAGACCGGTCTTACAGAGTTTGACGATAAACCTGAGAACTACAGGGGTTGGAAGTGTACCTTTGAAACCACGATCAGTGATCTCGGCATCACCGCCGCTGAAGAGCTAGACCTGCTAATCAGGTGGCTTGGGCCACAATCCACGGATCGGGTCAAGAGACTTAAATCTGTCCACATCAGTAATCCCATTGCTGGTCTCACTGCTGCATGGAAGAGGCTAGAAAGAAGCTATGGCAGTCCTGAGGTCATAGAAAGGGCCCTGTTCAAACGACTAGAGGATTTTCCAAAGGTATCTAATAAGGACAGTACAAGGTTCCAAGAGCTCAGCGACCTCCTGTTAGAGCTTCAGCTGGCCAAAGCAGACCCGTACCTTCCTGGCCTCAGCTACCTGGACACTGCTCATGGGGTAACCCCAATAGTTTCCAAGTTGCCACCCAATATCCAAAATAAGTGGGCCATGCTTGGATCAAAATACAAAAGGGAAAACCAAGTCTCCTTCCCTCCATTTTCCCACTTCTGCGAGTTCATCGAAAATATCGCAGAGTGTAAGACCGATCCAAGTTTTTCCTATGGAGAACACAGCGACCCTGTTTCATCTACTAAACACGACAGTCCACGTCTTAACTACAGGAACCACCAAGCTCCAATGTCCATCAAGAAGATTGATGTTCTTCCGGCACCTTCAGTATCACAAGATAAGAGCGACAAAGGTGAGAAGGTTGAGAATCCTAATCGCCAGTGTCCAATTCACAAACTGCCACATCCCCTGAAGAAGTGCATCGGCTTCAGGAAGAAGCCCCTTCAAGAACAAAAGGAGCTCTTGAAGAAGTTTGGAGTATGCGTCAGGTGCTGCGCCTCTACCGAGCATCTTGCTAAGGACTGTGTCATCCCCATCAAGTGTCTAGAGTGCGACAGCGAAGACCACGTACAGGCGCTCCATCCATCACAGCCTGACTCTGCGTCTTCACCTTCTACCACCACAAGCCATGGCGGGGAGAGTACAGACCAAGTGACAAGCCATGTTGCGGTATCTTCCTCATGCACCGATGTCTGTGGAGAAGGTCTTCGAGACAAGTCCTGTGCGAAGATTTGCCTGTCATGGGTGTATCCCAAGGGCCATCCAGAGAAGGCAGTCAAGGTGTACGTTAGCCTGGATGACCAGAGCAACAAATCATTAGCCAGGTCAGAACTCTTTGACTTGTTTGACTTAAAAGGAGACGTCTATCCCTACACCTTGGGCACCTGCAGCGCGTTTTACAAACCTCTGGAAGAAGGGCCAGTGGCCTCATAATAACTTCTCTTGAGAAAGGCGCCACGGAGATACCACTACCCACGCTTGTAGAGTGTAACCAAATACCATTCAATAGGAAAGAAATCCCAACACCAGAAGTCGCTCTTCAGCATCCTCATCTCAGAATGATAGCCAAAGAGATGCCACCCCTGGACGATAAGGCAGACATCCTAATTCTCCTCGGCAGAGACATTATACGACTGCACAAGATGCGTCAACAAATCCACGGACTACTCAATGAACCATATGCCCAGCGCCTCGAGCTGGGCTGGGTCATCATTGGCAATGTCTGTAGTGACCAGACAAAGAATCAGAACGACATCTCCTCTTACAAAACCGTTATTACGTCAGATGACAACGACTTGTCCTCCCCGTCATACTCACGTCACCAATGGATGAAGGAGAAGTCAAACGACACTACGTGTCAACGGCAACCATCCGATATTTCAAGTCCGCTTTATCCTCGAGACTACAACCTCGAGATAACAGCATTCGATCCTTCAACCAAGGACAACAACTCACTACCTACAGAGGGAGACAAAGTGATCATCAGGGTCATGAGCATCAAACCCACCGAAGACAACTATAACAGCTGGGTAGCTCCCTCACCTTCTCTTCCAGCAAAGACTAAGTTGCCAAGGGATCCACAGCAAGTAACTGCTAAGTTCCCAACCTTTGATACCCATTTCCATCACAATCCTGGTCAAACCGAAGCCGTGCTAGACTTCAGTGCTCAGAGTGAGAGCCCCTCTCTCAACATCCTACCTCTAACCGATGGTGCCAGCGTTTTCCCCACGCAATTCAGCCTCAGCTCACTGGCGGATGTTGAACAAGACACGTTCACTTCCCAAGCATCACCCTGTAAGGAACTTGCTGTCGAACGAGGAGCCTCGCCTGTTGAAAACAGCATCAACGGTCCTCTCGGGTTTAAGACACCCATCGCAGTTCTAGGCAGGGTACCACTGAGACAGCTTGCAACTCAGGATATCAACGGGAACACTATGTTACCATCTCAGAGACAGCAAAGATCGGAGACAGCGAAGAAGTCTCTAAAAGCCTTACAACAAGTCCTGCCCCGTAGTTCTGTAAAGACTCTTTCAACCATCATCAAGAGACAAGTCTGCCTTTCCTACGACGTGTCTACGAGGACTACAGCTGCGGGAGCATCTCACAGCGCTTCAGAAACCGGCAAAAAGGTACAGAAGCTGAGCTCTCTTTACCCTGGACATCCTTTCAACTGGTCAGCCATCGTATCTACTGACATCCATTTCAGGTTAATCATCTGCTGACTCCTTTGAGCAGGAGTCACATGATCCTAGCTTTGTCTCTGAACTCTGCCACGGCGGGGAGCATTTCTCTGCATACTACTGCCGTGCTAGTATGCAGAACTATCAGCATCTGAATGAACTTTGAACTTTCCCTTGTTAACTTGAACTTTCATCTTGGATTGTTTGGGTTGGTGGAGGCGTTTGCATGTTGCAGCTTCCCCAATCTGAAGATGGGTTCTCCCATAACTTGGTCTATCTAACCGTTGAGGACTTCATGTCATCAACCAAGAATTGGACTTACAACTGTTACAGTTTATTTCCGCATGTTGTGTTTCTACTTTATGTCTTTCAGGTCTACAGTGACATCTCCAGTGGACATCATAAAAATTATGAAATCTATAGATTTTAGACGGGGAGTGTTATGTCCCATGAATGAGACATTTTCCAGACTGTCCTGTGTATTTTACATGCTGTATTGCAGTCTCTCATATTGTTTACTGTTGCTATGTGTCCCTGTGTTTGCATAGCTGAAATCCTTCCTTTACATCAAGTTTGTCCCTTCTGTCTCTCTGTCTCCCTCTTCTGGTATGATGTCATTTCCTTCTTCTTTCTCCTGTGTTTCATTCTCCATCTTGATTTTATCAGAATCACATGTGTTTTCAGTCTGTCTGAAGAAAGTCTTTTTTACCTGCTGCTGTTTGTATGCATTCAACAAGAATTCTTACAGAAATCAAAGTCTCTTCTGGATTCTTCATAACGTGTGCCGGCAGCTGAGTTAAGCTATCTGCGATCGCCGCCAATTGTAAGTAAGGTGAAAGAGATCCGGCATCTCACAGAGCCATATTTACAGCCACAGGCCCCGGGGACAGAATAACCTTCTTTCCTCCAGACGTAGAGGATGCCCCCTTGTCCCTGTCACAGGTCTAAGAGTAAAAAGATCATTAGAAAGGTCTTTGTACTGTCCCCTCATATATTTATACATTGTAATAAGATCACCCCTAAGCCTTTATTTTTCCAAACTAAATAACCCCAGGTGTAATAACCTGTCCTGGTATTGCAGACCCCCCAGTTCTCTAATAACCTTTGTCGCTCTTCTCTGCACCCGCTCCAGTTCAGCTATGTCTTTCTTATACACCGGAGACCAGAACTTTACACAGTATTCTAAGTGTGGTCGCACCAGTGACTTGTATAGAGGTAAAATTATGTTCTTCTCATGAGCATCTATGCCTCTTTTAATGCATCCCATTATTTTATTTGCCTTGGCAGCAGCTGCCTGACATTGGCCACTAAATGTGAGTTTGTTGTCCACCCATACACCCAGGTCTTTTTCAGTGACAGTTTTGCCCAGTGTTTTACAATTAAGCACATAATTATTCATCTTGTTTGTTCTACCCAAGTGCATGACCTTACATTTATCCCCATTAAAGCTCATTTGCCATTTGGACTAACATGCTATTGTTCTAGTAATGTAAATAAGTTAATGTTTATAATTGCAACTTTTATCCATTCTTATTTTATTCTTTAAATGGATGATAGGGTCACTGGACTCGGTGTGACCAGAACAATACGTGTAAATAGTTAATATTAATTTCCACAGAACAAAAGCCACCTGGCGTGGCTAAAGACATGGGGGAATCATCCATGCCTTGTAGCCCGCCCAAGGCCTACGTTGAGGGTTTGAGGCGGGTCCCTCACACTGTACTCTGCTAGGGTGAAAAAAGACACCCCATTTCAGACTCCGCCAAATGTATATATTTAATGTAATAATTCCTGTAAATAGTTATAATATGTTACTCTTTATGTTTCTTCAGTCCAGGAGTACTGAATTGCTCTAGGGGGGAATGTGGCACCCCAGGAGTGTGGCTGCCATAGTAACCTTGCCTTCCTCCAGGGGAGGCTGATGTCATGCCTGAAAGCAAAGAGGGATCCCTAAGCAGGTAACACAGCAAACGACACCTTTCTGACTCCAGACCAGAAGGGGGAGCTCAAACACCTGATTTGAGGGGAGCTTTCCTGGGATATTCTGGCTGGGGGAGGAGGTAGTGAGTGTAGCTGGAGGGACGAGAGAGGGAAGATGTGGAAAAGACAAGCTGGGGGGACTGAAGCCATAGTAGGGCTCATCCCCAGGTCTGAGCGCCGGAGACCGGGCCCTGGAGTCCGAGGCTGAGAGGGTGTAGTAAAATCCCAGCAGCAGAATCCGGAGGGCAGAGGACGGCAGGTTCTCTGTCCCTATTAAGACTCTTCCACAAAGCAGCAGCACATGTGAGCCGGAGACTCCATAAGTGATTAGTTCCTGAAGCAGGCTACAGCTGCATGTAATGAGAGTGAAGTTCAACTTAAATGAGAGAGAGAGAATCCAGAGACTTGGAAGGAGCTTATAGCAGCCGATGCCTCACAGAACAGCGCTAGAAAGGAGACCTCACATCCCACCTGTAATAAGGGGATCCTAAACTGCTTTCATGCTGACCTACTCCAGTACGACCTGTATTCAAAGCCCTGGATGCTTTGCCTGCAAAACTGTAAGTAAAGCTTTGGAAACTGCACCTCACTGACTGTTTCTCAGTTTCTTCCTGCGTCACACATTGCACTCAGCCACATCCTGCAGCGCCATTACTACCTATCACAATATCTGCCTGCCCTGGGATCCCATAGTCTTGCCTGTGAGAGACTGTACCAACTCTGCTGCATCTCACCATCTATCCCAGAGGATCTGCACCGCAGCGCTGGTCACCATTGACCAGATACCACAGGTGGCGTCACGAATACCTACACTACAAACTCTAAACATCCCCTTTAAATAATTCCCCTTTCATTGGACGCCCATGGCCACGGACCGGGTCATTGCCGCTGTGACACATCCCCTCAATACACCGGCCCAGTACCGAGTATCCCACTGGCCTGGCGGCGATTCAAATGCATTTGTCTTGGTTGAAAGCAATGCTAAAGTTGAAAAACGCATCAAAAACGCTACGTGTGAACATAGCCCAAGGTGTGGAGGAGCATTGAGGAGGATGTTCCTTAACATATTTCCCAGGAAAATCCATTTTGGTTTCGTTTTTGTATGTTTTATTTGGAATCTGTAAAAGTGGTGTAATACTCTGACAACATTGTTCACAGCAGTGACCTGGGAATCAGAAATGCTTCCAGGAGTTTCCCCATGCTGTTCCCATGTCATTTGAGCACTGTTCCCATCGATTTCAGCAATTTTTAGACCATCTGCAGACCGCCTGAGGGAGCTGTGGTAAAAATGCTCGAGTTTCCCATAGACTTACATTGGGCTCGCTGCTCGGGTCGAGCACCCAAGCATTCCAATTTGCTCGACCCGAGCAACAACTACCCGAGCATTTTAGTGCTCGCCCATCACTAACAGTTACCCATTATTCAACATGGTCTGTGAATTTGTGGACAATTCCCATATAAGTAAAATGTGCCACGTTTGTAATCACTAGCAACTTCATACATTGTCAATAACTACTTAATAGAAAAGCATTTTGATTTAACTGTGGCCTAAAATTCTATTTGTTAATTAAGCTTCCATTTTACATGTGTATTTGTTTATTTCCATCAGAGACAGCAGAATAGAAAGATTTTTTCCAGGCTTCAATTCATGGCAATAATTTTCATCTGGTTTATGCAATCAAAGCATATTGGATGACTTAACTAGTTATGGTTAGAATATGATTTAACCCTTTCACTCCAGAGCCTGTTTTCGCCTTCATGACCAGGCCAATTTTTATAATTCCCACCAGTGTCCCTTTTTGTGGTATTAATTTTGTCTCTTCAGAGAGGAAGAGGACTAGAAGTCTAATGCCTCATGTAGGAAGTAGCAATCATAAAAGTCAATATTGACCCTCCAGCGAGCCTTGCCACATGACTTAAGATAAAAGCCAAAGCACAATCTCAATTTGCAAACAAAGTGTTTCGGGTACTGCCCCTTGTCAGTGCAAAGCATAAGATCTGGTTTCGCTGGTGTGAGAGGCGTCTGACCTGGATCCATGGGTTAACGTGTCTAGAATTCAAGTGTCACCTATTGGAAGTAGCAATCCTAAGAATCAATATCAACCTTCTAATGAGCCTTGCTACATGATGTAGGACAAAAGCCAAGCCACAATCTCAATTTGCAGACACTGTGTTTCAGAGTACAGTCAGTGCAAAGTGTAAGATCTGTTTTGGCTGCTTGAGAGTGTGGTCTTTATATGGTGATAACACTGGATTGCTTCAACGTACCTCAGTCATTCAGAGTGTTTTTTGTGACATATTGAAGTTCATTATAGTGGTAAAATTTGTTTGATATGACTTGCATTTATTTCTGAAAATATTGGAAATTTTGCAAAAATTTCCACATTTTCAAACTTTTTTATGTCCTTAAATCAGAGAGTTATGTCACACAAAATAGTTAACAAATAACATTTCCCACATCTACTTTACATTAGTACAAGTAGTAGCAGGTTTTAGGGTGCTAAACTCTGCTGGTAAGTTGGGTTATCTGAATAGTAAGGTGTAAGTGTCAGGTTCATAACATTCTAGCCATACTTGAACTCTCATTATCTTTAATTACTGGTTGTGCCTGCATTATCTGTGGGTGCTGGTGCTTAGATAGTTTGCTTTAAATCTTACCATTTGACCTCTATTCATGTGGTATATATGGAGATCATCCAAAACGCTCTTTTTACACTGAGTAATGGTATTACTTAGTAAACTGGTTCAGACCCTTTGTGATGTATTTTATAAATTGCACACAGTAATACTGGAAAGCTATAGACACAATGATGTCTGCTTCTATTATTGTTTTTTGTCTACTCATTCACGTAACCATGGTAACTCTCTCTGCTACACACACTGACCATGCGCCAGAAGTGATGTATGTGGTCCAAGATTGTCAATGGTGTCCCAGAGTGCTCGCGCACTGGAAGTGGCGCATGCGGCTCACCGTGCTTTGCGGTCCACGTGATACACTAATGGTGCTTCACTACGCTTCTGCACCAGATATGACACATGGGGGTCACCGTTTCCTGCATTCCAATGACCGGTGATGTGGTGGCTTTGAAAATAATCACAGTGCACCCATAGGATGCTTATAGGACAGGTGACCGGAAGTGAATGTATTGCCCAGGAGTTTTTACTCCTTTTTAAATGGACCTACTTTAGGTTCATATACCCAACAGAAGGCTTTTTATACTGCCCAATATGGCTGAGTCCTCCATCCTGGCTGCCATATCCCCTGATGAGTCCCAAGAGGGGAGTGCCGTATAATTGAATAGGTTGTGGACACCATGTCAAATGTGAAGAGCCCCTGACATGCCAAAGCAGCAGAAACACCAACAATTGACCCAATTTTGGAAACTGCACCTCTCAAGGATTTGTGAGTATTTTTAACCCTCAGGTGATTCACAGACTGTTATAGCATTGGGCTAATTAAATTAAATATTATTTTTTCCACTAAAATGTTGCATTTACCCCAAGTTTAACACACACACATTGGACATTACCTCTCTGAATCCTGCTCATATAGGTACTATACATATGACCAGGTTTTTAAATACATCAGTTAGGGATTAAATACATTAGTCAGGGACTGCTCTGATAGGGTATACCTTGACGTCTAGTAGAGCGGCTTAGTATACATTTTCTGCACAAAACGTATCAACTAAATACCCTGTGTTTTATCATCTTTTTAACAGCTCTTGCTGTCTACTGTTACTTTTTTACAACAGAGTATTTTTATATGTTTGTTTTACTGTGCTTTTTTTGTGTTTCAATTTACCCCAAGTTTGTAGTTTTCAAAAGGGTTAATAGGAGCAAACGAATAGAGCAATTTGTTATATAATTTCTCTTGTGTTAGCCAATACTCCATAAGTGAATAAAAACTACTTTTGAGGCACAGTGCAAAGCTCAGAAAGGAAGAATTTTCCTGCTATGATTTGCGAGTGCCATGATCCATTGCGAGAGCCCCTGATGTGCAAGAACAGCAGAATCCTCCCATAAGTTACCCCATTTTACAAACTACAGTCATGGACAAAAGTTTTGAGAATGACACAAATATTAATTTTTACAAAGTCTACTGCTTCACTTTTTCTAATGGTAATTTGCATATACTCTAGAATGTTATAAAGACTGATCAGCTTAACAGCAATTACTTGCAAAGTCAATATTTGGCTAGAAAATGAACTTTATCCCCCAAAACACATTTCAACATCATTGCAGCCCTGCCTTAAAAGGACCAGCTAACCTCTTTTCAGTGATTGCTCCATTAACATAGGTGTGGGTGTTGATGAGGACATGGCTGGAGATCAATCTGTCATGATTAAGTAAGAATGACACCACTGGACACTTTAAAAGGAGGCTGGTGCTTGGCATCATTTTTCTGTTAACCATGGTTATCTCTAAAGAAACACGTGCAGTCATCATTGCAATGCACAAAAATGGCCTAACAGGGAAGAGTATCGCAGCTAGAAAGATTGCACCTCAGTCAACAATCTATCGCATCATCAAGAACTTCAAGGAGAGAGGTTCCATTGTTGTCAAAAAGGCTCCAGGGCGCCCAAGAAAAGACCAGCAAGCGCCAGGACCGTCTCTTAAAAGTGTTTCAGCTGCGGGATCGGGCTACAGCAGTGCAGAGCTTGCTCAGGAATGGCAGCAGGCAGGTGTGAGTGCATCTGCACGCACTGTGAGGCGGAGGCTCTTGGAACAAGGCCTGGTCTCAAGGAGGGCAGCAAAGAAGCCACTTCTCTCCAGAAAAAACATCATGGACAGACTGATATTCTGCAAAAGGTACAGGCAGTGGACTGCTGAGGACTGGGGTAAAGTTATTTTCTCTGATGAATCCCCTTTTCGATTGTTTGGGACATCAGGAAAACGCCTCATTCGGAGAAGACAAGGTGAGCGCTACCACAGTCTTGTCTCATGCCAACTGTTAAGCATCCTGAAACCATTCATGTGTGGGGTTGCTTCTCAGCCAAGGGAATCCGCTCTCTCACAGTCTTGCCTAAAAACACAGCCATGAATAAAGAATGGTACCAGAATGTCCTCCAAGAGCAACTTCTCCCAACCCTCCAAGAGCAGTTTGGCGATCAACAATGCCTTTTCCAGCATGATAAAGCACCTTGCCATAAAGAAAAGGTGATAACTAAATGGCTCAGGGAACAAAACATAGAGATTTTGGGTCCATGGCTGGAAACTCCCCAGATCTTAATCCCATTGAGAACTTGTGGTCAATCATCAAGAGACGGGTGGACAAACAAAAACCTAAAAATTCTGACAAAATGAAAGCATTGATTATGCAAGAATGGACTGCTATCAGTCAGGATTTGGTCCAGAAGTTGATTGAGAGCATGCCAGGGAGAATTGCAGAGGTCCTGAAGAAGAAGGGTCAACAATGCAAATATTGACTTGCTGCATTAACTCATTCTAACTGTCAATATAAGCTTTTGTTACTCATATGTTTGCAATTATATTTCTGTCTGTGATAAAAACATCTGTCAAACACACATAAAAACCAGACGGCAGCAGATCATGTGAAAATATAATATTTGTGTCATTCTCAAAACTTTTGGCCATGACTGTACACCTCTCATTGAGATCATCTAGGGGTGCAGTGATCATATTGGCACCACAGGTGTGTAACAATTTTTTACTATTGTGCAGTGAAAAAAAATAATTAAATTTTTTCCACAAAAGAATTTTTAGCCACATATTTTGCATTTTTACTATTTCTGCAGAATGTGGCAATATCCCATATGTGTATGTCCAGTGCTGCTTAGAATTAATACAGCAAAAAAGAACTGGGCCGCGCACCCTCAACAGTCAGTGGAACGGTGTGGGGAGAACTATGCCGCAAGCCCTCAGTAGTCAGCGGAATGGTGCGGGAAGAACTCACACTCAGAGGGATGAGCGGGCTCTCTTGTATACGTTGCCCCCAGTCAGTGTGCGCATAGGCCGGGGAGCTGTAGGTCAGACCGGGATTACTACGCAGCTCCACGGAGAGTGAATCAACCTTCTCCTCCTGTGCACTTTGTCTTCCTGCCAACTCCCTCTCTTTCCCTTGCACCGCCTATTTTATCTCTGTCACGCCCCCTACAGCTGAGTACAAAGGTCTGTCCGGGTCAGAAAGCTTTCCGCCCAGCAACACTGGTGACAGTCCCAATGGTTCCGGAACCATCACGAGAGAGGTACTGCCGGCCCGGTTCATCTTCCTATACACCATTCCACGGGCGAGTGTTCCAGTAAAACACGTTGACAGTCTTCTTCTTTCTGAACAGTTTGTTGCTAAATAAATTGGTCCTGTTGGTAACGATTGGGGGGTATTCTGGCTGTTGTTCGTTCGGAGCGCCGTAAGTCAGAAGGAGTAATATAGTCAATTTAGGTGGTCGAGTCAGGTTGCATATGTGAGGGCAATAGCATGTCCATCTCTACTGGGACACATGCCTCAGGAATTTCAGGGGCTTGCCCCCTCTGTAGATCTTTGGGTGGCCGTTCAGGACTTTCTTCCTCTTCACAATCTATTACTACTGGCTGAGGCTCTTCAGGGGCCTCTTGCACCTCTTCCACTTGATCAGGATCCCTCGACAGACAGGGCCGAAGCATATTCCGGTAAACTATATGAGTGGCGGAGCTCTCTTCTTTTTTAGGCTGAATTTCGTAAATGGGCCCTTCAAAACTAATTCACCGCCTCACCCGATACGGGTTCCTCTCCCACCGGTTCTCCAGTTTGTCTTGAGGATGTTTTTCTTGCACCAGTGCATGGTTCCCTGCTTGGAGATCTGTCCCCCACAGCGGGGTTCTTTCTGCATGTTCTAATTCTTGAAATCTGGTCCGCACCAGGCGATGTAAATTCTGTAACCGATGGCGATGTTCTCGAACCCAGGTGGACACCCTCGTCTATGGGTAGTCCTCTGGGCCCAGCTCCAGCTCGGTGATCTCTTTTCCTGATAGACCAAAACACAGAGTATACGGAGTATAACCGGTGGTACGATGAGTGTGGTTGTTGTATACCCATACTAACTCAGCTACGAACTCAGGCCATCAGGCCTTCCGTTCTTCTTCCAGTGTTCTCAGCATTTGAATTAGAGTACGGTTGAACTGTTCACAGGCTCCATTTCCCTGAGGATGAAATGGCGTTCTACGAGACTTCTCGATCTAGTACAGATGGTGTAATTCTTCCATCACCTTCCCTAGAAAGCAGGCCCCCTGGTCAGAATGAATTTGCATTGGACAGCCGTATAACAGAATGAAATTCTTACAGATGGCATGCGCGGCGGATTCAGCAGTGTGATCACGTGTTGGGGTAACAACAGCGAACTTCGTGAAGTGCTCCGTCATTAACAGACAATGCTGGCATCCTTGATGAGCTGGCCCAGTAGTCAGGTAGTCTATCATTAACACCTCCAGAAAGGCAGAGGTCACGATGGTTTGTGTGAGAGCCCTCTGCTCTAGTGGTTTTGCCAACTCACATCACCTGCATAGCTGACAGATCTCTTCCTCAACAGCCTTCAGTCGAGGATGGTATACTAATCGTTGTAACTACTGAAAAGTTTTCTCTTGGCCGAAGTGTGCTCCCCTTTCATGCGCCTCTGTGGCCACCTTAGATAACAGCGTCTCCGGAATTACCACCAGCCAGATGAATCCCAGTTCCTGTTGTAATTGGACCTTAGCAGAGTTTCGCAGAGTTTCTGAAGACAGTGCATTTCTCTCTCCTTGACTGGGCAGTTGATTAAATGTCACCCACTTTCTTAGCTGGGCAAGTTCCCCATCTTCCTGCTGTATCCGAACCCACTCATCGTGAGATCGTCCCAAGACACCCTCCCGGGCCAACACTTGCACCTGTTCCTGCGTTGCTACCACTGTCTTGACAGTATATCGGAACATCTTCTTATTCTTCATCTCTGTTTCAGCCAGGTTTCCATGTTTCACCCTGTATAAGGCATCAGCATGAGTATTCTCAGCCCCTCCTTTATAGGTGATTTTATATAGAATCTTTGCCATTATAGCCACCCATTGTTGCTCCAGAGCTCCTAGTTTCTCATTCTCCAAATGAGCCAAAGGGTTATTGTCGGTTCACACCAGTACTTCAGACCCGGATAGGTGCTCTGAGAACGTCTCCGCGCATAGCCCACAACAATGCCAGCAGCTCTAGCTTGAAGGAACTGTAATTTGGCAAAACTGTAAAAAAAAATCTATAATAATAATAATAATTGATGGGATTTCCTTCGGAATCGTGAAGGGACCAACTCACATAAGCGATCACCTTCTCTCTTCCGTCCTCCATCTCTGACAACACAGTCAGTCCCAAGTCTATGCAAGCTTCCGTCAGTGTGCAGAATGAACGGTTGGGAGAAGTCTGCATAAGCCAACACAGGTGCCTCCGTCAATGCCTTCTTCAAATCTTGAAATGCCACTTCCTGCCGTTCTTCCCATTGAATAGTATGGTTCTTGGCTCCTGAGGGTACTCCCTTTAATAGTTCTAGCAGAGGGTTCACTATGCGGGTAAAATTTTTCACGAAACTCCAATAATACTCGGTCAGTCCCAAGAACACTCGGACATCTTTCACTGTCATTGTGGTAGGCCAATCCTGCACTGCAGAAATTTTTCTCCCAATGGTTTCAGCAGAAACAACATGACCCAGATACTCGATTTGAGTGCGAAACACATGACATTTCTGGGGCTTCACTTTCGGACCGTGTCTTTGAAGGCGACTCAACACCTGTTCCAGTCTTTGTAGATGGTCCTCAAACGAAACGACATAAACGATGATGTCATCTAAATAGAAGAGCGTAGCTTCGAAGTTTAGATCACCGAGACACTTCTCCATCAATCATTGAAATGTTCCAGGGGCGTTGGCCAAACCAAATGGCATCCAATTGAATTCATACAGTGCCATAGGAAGTATAAAAGCTGTCTTTGTCCAGTCCTGCTCTGACATCTGTACATGCCAGCAACCGCTGGCTAGATCCAATGAATTTGGCATTTCCCAGTGCCAACAAGGATTCTTCAATTCTGGTTAATGGATAGGAATCTCCTATGGTGCAGGCATTGAGTTTATGATAGTCTACACAAAAATGTAGTGTACCATCCTTTTTCCGTACTAGCACGATGGGGGCGGCCCACGGGCTTTGACTCTCTCTTATGACACCTTTCTGCAGCATTTGTGTAAGCATACCTTTTACCTCTTGATATAGTTGTGGCAGGATTTGTCGGTACCGCTCTCTTATGGATGCAGCATTCCCAGTCGGTATCTCATGTGGGATTGCTGTAGTGCAGCTGAAATCATCCTCGTGGTGTGCGAACACATCCTGATGTCGCCCCAGTAGAGCTTCTACCTGCTGGATCTGTAGCGGAGTCTGGTCTCTCAACTCAGCCCGCATCTGTTCCAATATGCGCCGTCCCTTTCAGATTTGCTGGGGTGCGGGTGTAAGAGACGTATCCAAAGCCACAGTCCAAGGGTCTCCCCGCTTCACAGTCAACTGCATGGCCTGAGGTTGTATCACTTCTTCTGGCATGCCCATAATTCGAGCCACTTCACTTCTGGGAGATAGCATGATGTCACCTTCTCCTAAATTAACATAGCGTACTGGGACCATCCTGTTGAGTACAATGGCGAGCGTTCGCGCCACAAGGAGCCCTGGTGTTAGTTGTTCCGTAGTAGCTGGTTCAATCTGGATCTCAACACCTTCTAGAAGAGTACAAGCCCACACAGGCAGGGTAAGCATGGTCTGTCCTGGTGGCAAAACAAGTTTAGCAGAGGCGGGACTATCACTTTTCCCAACATTCCTCCATCACTGGAGGACTCCTGAGCTTGAGACACATGGATTAACTGTTGGAACACTCTTCTCTGGGGTGTATGTGAGCTCCACTGTGTCAGGGTTACATCTGCCGGCTATTTGATGAGGGGACTCCCGAACTTCTTCAGCACGTTCATTCCCAGGGTGACGGCATGTCCGTTAACTGCTTCTCCAATGGTCAACACCACTCCCTTTCAACCCAGATCTTTGCCACAGATGGTTATTTGCATCCTGACCAGCCCTGCAACTGGGATGGGCAGGTGATTGGCAGCTGTCAAATGTGAGCCAGTATCCACCAGACAACGTACTGCTCAACCATCCAGTTCAGCCCAGAAGAGAGGGCATGTAGAGACTCGATTTGTGGGACTTCTGTTACTCCTTCATGACTGTTCACGCTCCGGGCGGCGTCCCCCTGGTCTCAGAGCCCTCTAGTTTAATGGACGATGTTGAGGGGGCCTCCCCATCGTGGGCACTCCCTAGCCAAATGTCCGACATGGCAATACCAAATATGTGTACTTTTATTGTATATTTTTTTATTTAAACATTTACTTAGAGAGAGAATATATTTTTATTATTATCTTTATTTTTTTTAAATATTTTTACAATTATTTAAATTTTTTTTTACTTTTTTCTAACTTTTTTACTTTGTCCCACTATGGGACTATCATTTTTGCAGGCTGATCGCTTCTATAGCATGCAGAAAAAGCAGCATTCTTGTTATGAATGTGCTAGAGATGGTTTCTGAGCAGAGGCTCCCTCTGGTGGTTACAGACAGTACTGAACCTTTCAGCGAGGAATGGCAATCTGGGATCACTGACTGGTCTGATATAGGGGAGGTTCCCTCCATGATGGTTGACGGTGATCAATTGTTCTTGTCTCAGTTGTGGTTCCTGGTTCATTTGGAAGTTTTCTGAGTCTTGCCTGCATCTTCTGCTTTCAGATAAGATATTTTCTGCTTTTATTTTTGTGCTTGCTTTTTGCATAGTTCCCTGCACTTCTGTGGAGGTCAGCCGGGTCCCCTCCTGGGGCTTGTGCTCCTCTCAGTTTATCTGAAGCCACTGTTATTTGTTCATTTGCTTTTTCCTGTTTTTTCAGTGGCTGCGGCTTAGTTTTGTTACACCAGAGATCTGATTTAGGTGGTAGAGATCGTGTGATCTCAGGTGTTTTTGCAATCAGAAGAGTGGGCATTTTTAGGGTCTTTTTTGGATTGCAGTGAGAATCCTTTCCTGTACTTTTCTGTCTAGACAGATTGGGCCCCAGCGCTTGCTCATTCTATTTTCTGTCTGTGTCCATGCTTCTTCTTGTCTAACCGCCATTACATGTTTGGGGGCTTCCTATTTTCTTTGGGGATCTGCTCCGGGGCAGATAGCTTTCCTCTTTCTGCCTTTAGGTGTAGTTATCTCTCAGGCTGTGACGAGGCGTCTAGGATCAACGTAGGAACGCTCCACGGCTACCTGTAGTTGTGTGGTTAGTTCAGGTTACTGCAATTCAATAGGTTCCAGCCTCTCTGATGTATTGCTGTATTTGCTTTTTCTCCTCAGCTACCAAAACACAACAGTATCACCGGCCCAAACTGAATATTATATGGTATTCACAGAAGGGAAAAATAGTGTGGAAAGAAAAAAAAAGTTGTCAGAGTTGTCAGAGATTTTTTTTTCCTGTTTGTTGCATTTTTTCCCTCTTTTTCTCTGGGTGCTGAGGAGGATTTTTTTTTCTCTCAATGGAGCTTGCACAGTTGTTTGGCCGTGTGGATCAGCTTGCCACTGAGGTTCGGAGTATTGCTACCTATCTTGCTAGGTTGCCGGTTGTGGAACCTAGGATTCCCATGCCAGATTTGTTTTTGGGGGATTGGGCTAAATTTCTGAATTTCAAAAATAATTATAAGTTGTTTCTTGCCTTAAAGCCTAAGTCCTCAGGGAACGCAGCACAGCAGGTTCAAATTGTCATCTCTCTCCTGCGCGGCGACCCTCAGGATTGGGTTTTTTCCCTGACTCCTGGGGATCCTGTTTTGAATGATATTGATGTATTTTTTCTGGCTCTAGGGTTATTGCACCATCAACCTAATGTCACTGATCAAGCTGAAAAAACCTTGTTGGCATTAAATCAGGGTCTTGAAGACGCTGAGTTGTACTGTCAGAAATTCCGAAAGTGGGCAGTCCTGACCAAATGGAATGATGATGCTTTGGCAGCCCTTTTTCGGAAGGGGCTGTCAGAGAATGTAAAGGATGTTATGGTGGGATTCCCTGCTCCCTCTGGTCTCAATGATTCTATGTCATTGGCTATTTAAATTGACAGACGTTTGCGTGAGCGCAGAGGTATGCGTGAGATGGTGTTCACTTGTGAGCCAGCTTCTGAGCCCATGCAGTGTGATGGAGTGACTTCTGGGGCACAGCGTCATGAGTTTCAAAAGCGCAATGGGTTATGTTTCTACTGTGGTGACGCCTCTCATGCTATTTCAGTCTGCCCTAAGCGGGGAAGACGTTTTGCACGCTCAGTTGTCTTGGGTAGTGTTCAGACTAAATTTCTGTTGACTGTTACCCTGATTTGCTCCCTGTCCACATTTTCTGCTCAGGCTTTTGTTGATTCAGGAGCAGCTATTAACCTGATGGATTTTGACTTTGCCAAACGTTGTGGGTTTCCCATGATACCCCTACGGAAGTCAATTCCCCTACTGGGCATTGATTCTACCCCTTTGGCGGAGAATAAACCCCAGTTTTCTACTCAGGTGATAATGAGGGTTGAACCAGATCATCAGGAGAGTTGCAAATTTTTGGTGCTGCATAATGTGCATGACATTATTGTACTAGGTTTCCCTTGGTTACAGTCTCATAATCCTGTTTTGGATTGGAAATCTGTGTCTGTGACCAGTTGGGGCTGCCAATGTGTTAATGCTGACACTCCTGTTTTTTCTGCCTCTCCCCAGTCTCAGGATGTTCCTGACTTTTTGACTGATTTTTCGGATGTATTTAGTGAAAGTAAATCTGCATCCTTGCCCCTCACAGGAGCTATGATTGCGCTATTGAATTAGTGCCTGGTGGTAAATTTCCTAAAGGTCGCCTTTTTAACTTGTCTGTACCTCAACACGAAGCTATGCGATCTTATATCAAGGAGTCATTGGAGAAGGGTCATATCAGACCATCCTCTTCACCCTTGGGTGCCGGTTTTTTCTTTGTGGCCAAAAAGGATGGTTCATTGAGGCCTTGTATTGATTATAGTCTCTTGAATAAGATCACTGTGAAGTATCAATATCCGTTACCCTTGATTTCTGACTTGTTTTCCAGAGTGAAAAGTGCTTGTTGGTTTACCAAGCTTGACCTCAGGGGGTCGTATAACCTTATTCGCATTAAGCACGGGGATGAATGGAAGACGGCGTTTAATACCCCAGAGGGGCATTTTGAGTACCTAGTGATGCCCTTTGGGCTCACTAATGCTCCTTCCATCTTCCAATCCTTCATGAATGATATTTTCAGGGATTTTGTGGATAAATTTCTGATTGTTTATTTGGATGATATCTTGATTTTTTCCAATGACTGGGACTCTCATGTGAAACATGTTCGGACTGTGTTCCAGATTTTGAGAGAGAATGCACTGTATGTGAAGGGATCAAAGTGTCTTTTTGGCGCACAGAAGGTCTCATTTCTGGGATTCATTTTGTCTCCGTCTGTTATTGAAA
>JARQOD010000006.1:178461080-178502349 GCA_033576555.1 Oophaga sylvatica
ACAGTTAACCATTTCATTTCATGTAGTTTGATATATGGATTTAATTAACAATTACATGAGTGCATGTGTGCAAAATTTCACTTCAGGTCAGCCGGGGACTCCGCACAGCATCAGTTACGTCAGAGGGAGTCCCCGGCTGACCTGAAGTGAACTGATTACTGTGGGAACCAATCAATTAAGCTTCCCAGCTAATCACTTCATCTCCTGTGAGCCGGGGAGATGAGCTCATTCATTCGGGGGTTTACAGCGTGGCTGCAGCATTAGCTCCGGTCCTCGCTGTAAACATGTTAACCCGTACAGATGGATTGCAGCGTGGGACCTAACTGAGCACCAGAGAGGTAAGAATAATGTTGTTTTATTATTTTTTTTTATTACAGGAGAACAAGGGCTTCGCAAGGATTACCAGTACAATAAAATATGGTCAAAAACTGTGTATTTATTTCATTAAAATGATTTTTACTTAGGTGTGTGTTTTTTTTTTCATTTCATACAATAGGATTAATAATTGAGAGTTGTCTAATTGACAACTCTCAATTATTAACCTGGCTTAAAGTCACCTTTCAATTGCAAGGTGGCATTAACCCATTATTAACCCATTAGCCACCGCTACAGGGCAATGGGAATAGACGGGCTAAGTGCCAGAAAAGACGCATCCAATCATAGATGTGCCTTTTCTGAGGTGGCTGGGGGCAAAAAATGCACCCTCCCTAGGCTATTATTATCTGCCCTCACTCACTGGCTTTCCCTGTCTGGTAGAGAAAATACCGCGGGAGCCTACACATTTTTTTCAAGGAATTTACACATTTAATTAACACGTACATGTAATTGCTAATGAAAACCATATATCAAACTACATGAAATGAAATGGTTTACTGTATGTAAAGCATGTGTCATTTCATGTCGGATTCTGTAATGATTTTACAGAACCCGGCAATTGAATTAGCGGCTATTATACCATGTAGAAGTGTATGAACTAAAAAAAAAATATATTATATATATATATATATATGTGTGTCACAATGACATGTATATATATATGTATTCTACGTGTATTCTATCGCATACAAATCACATGACAATCGCATGCCAATTGCATAGAATCGGACCTTTTTTCCATACAGAAAATGGAGGGTTTTTTTCCTAAAAATGGGTATGTACCCTATATATGTGCCACTATGACATGTGTATATATATATATATATATATATATATATATATATATATACACAGTATATGTATTCTATGTGTATATATCTATTCTTTCTTTTGTGATTTTAAAACTGCCATTTGGATCCATTATATGTCGGTTCTGCAAGCCGGCGAGAAAATGTCACCGTACGGATGCCATACGGATGCCATTGGGATGACACACGGATATTTTGATGCGAGGAAATCACATCCTCGCATTGCACACGGATGACATACGGATCACTGTTCAGGGGACTTTTCTGTGTATTACGGCCGTATAATACGGTACGATTTTTATACTGTGTGTGTGATTCCGGCCATAGACAGATAGATAGATAGATAGATAGATAGATAGATAGATAGATAGATAGATAGATAGATATGATAGATGATAGATAGATACATAGATAATAGATAGATATACAGATAGCTAGATAATAGATAAATAGATAATAGATAGATAGATAATAGATAGATAGACAGATAGCTAGATAATAAATAAATAGATAATAGATAGATAGATAATAGAAAAGATAGATAATAATAGATAGATAGATAATAGATAAATAGATAATAGATAGATAGATAAATAGATAGATACATAGATAATAGATAGATAGAAGTTAGACAGATAATAGATAGATAGATTAGATAGATAATAGATAGATAGATAGATAGATAGAATGGTACATAAATAGTTAAAGACCTATGCGCACACACACACACAAAATCTTCACGCAATAGCCTTAATTTTTAAAAAAATGGGGAAAAAAATGGCTTGGGCTCCCGCGCAATTTTCTGCACCAGAGGGGGAAAGCCGACGGCTCAGGCCAATATTTCTAGCCTGGGAAGTGGTTAATACCCATGAAGCTTCCCAGGCTATGAATATCAGCACGCAGCTAGCCTTTGCTGGCTATTAAAATAGGGGGAACCCCAAAAAAATGACGTGGGGTCACCCAGTAATTTCTAGCCATAAAGGCTACGCAGACAGCTGCGGGCTGAAATTCATAGCCTAGGAAGGGGCCATGGATATTGGTGCACCCCCTGGCTAAAAATACCAGCGCCCAGCTGCCCCAGAATTGGCGCATCTGTACGATGCGCCAATTCCGTCACTTATCCCTCTCTTCCCACTCCCCTGTAGCGATGGGATATGGGGTAATAAGGGGTTAATATCACCTTGCTATTGTAAGGTGACATTAACCCCTGTTAATAATGGAGAGGAGTCAATAAGACGCCGATCCATTATTAATCTTATATTACTAAAGCGTTAAAAAAAAACACACACATAAGAATAAAGTATTTTAATGAAATAAAACACAGCACAGTTTTCATCTCTTTATTACACACTCAGATCCAAGCGATGCCCTCGATCTCCTGTAATAAAACATAAAAAAATAAAACAACCGTATACTCCCTGTTCGACGCAGTCCAATTAATAATGAATGTCCCACGACGGTCTCCCCTATAGAACAGTGACATCAGGTGATGCCACTGCTCTGTAGGGCCTCCCAGTGATGCACTGACAGGAGACAATGGCTGCTGCAGTGCATCACTGAGTTCATTCTCTCACTTTATGGTAATGCTGCGTGGGAATTTTCTCACTCTGAACTGTAGTGACGTCATTCTCTCCCGGCGGCAGAGCGGTACACACAGCGGAGGATAACCTCCGCTGTCAGTGTATCGCAGGAGTGATGTAGAGTGCTGACATCACCCGATGTCAGGGTTCTACACCAGAGATCGTCGTGGGACACTCGATAATAACTGGACTACGGTGAACAGGTGATGTATAGGTTGCTTTATTATTTATTTTAATTACAGGAGAACAAGGGATTCGGAAGGATTACCCCGTTAAATAAAATATGGTCAAAAACTATGTGTATTTATTTCATTAAAATCATTTTTATTTAATGTGTGTTGTTTTTTTTTAACCCTTTAATAATATATTGGATTAATAATGCATAGTTGTCTAATTAACAACTCTGCATTATTAACCTGGCTTATTGTCACCTTCCAATAGGGAGGTGGCATTAACCCATTAGCCACCGCTACAGGGCAATGGGAATAGATGGGCTAAAGGCCAGAAAAGCTGCATCTAATAATAGATGTGCCTTTTCTGGGGTGGCTGGGGGCAGATGTTAGTAGCCAGGGGGAGCACAAAAAAATGCACCCTCCCTAGGCTATTATTATCTGCTTTCCTTGTCTGGTGGCGAAAATACCACGGGAGCCCACATATTTTTTTTCAAGGAATTTACACTTTTAATTACCACCTCCATGTATGAAATGTTGCACACATGCACTCATGTAATTGTTAATTAAAACCATATATCAAACTAAATGAAATTAAATGGTTTACTGTATGTAAAGCATGTGTCATTTCATGCCGGATTCTGTAATGAAAGCCGGCAATTGAATTAGCGGCTATTCTGCTATGTAGAAGTGTATGACCTATATATATATATATATATATATATATATATAATTATAAGCTTTTTGTGTACAGTTGTTTTTTTTACAGTGTGATTTTAACATGTTTTTTGACATGGAGACCACGTACATGAGACCACACGTATAACCACCAAGTGCAAAAGAGAAAGCAAGGGGTCCAGAGTTTTTGAATAAGACAATAATTTTAATGATTAATCAATAATTACACACAGTAACATGAAATTATACAGAGTAACCACGGACCAAGCAGGTAAATTGGAGGAAGAAAAAATTATTATAGCTCAAAAAAGAATTTTTTTTCCCTGTAAATAGATAAATATATAAATTGTTTCAAACCAATTGAGCTATAATGAATGCATAGATATGAATAGTATATGTGGTCAGTGCCCAAAAATTTTTTTGAGCTATAATAAATTGTCTGTTTATTTGCTATATCAGTATGGACATCTAGTATGGGCAATTAATTTTGTGCAACTTTAACTTATTTGGTGGTCTTGAATTTTTTCCTTCCTCCCATTTACCTGCTTGGTCCGTGGTTACTCTGTATAATTTCATGTTACTGTGTGTAATTATTGATTAATCATTAAAATTATTGTCTTATTCAAAAACTCTGGTCCCCTTGCTTTCTCTTTTGCACTTGGTGGTTATACGTGTGGTCTATTGTGTATACAGAGTTATTTAATATTTATTCCTGATTGGGATTTTTTTGTAGTTTCTAATTAACACGTACATGTATGAAATGTTGCACACATGCACTCATGCAATTGTTAATTAAAAACATATATCAAACTACATGAAATGAAATGGTTTACTGTATGTAAACCATGTGTCATTTCATGTCGGATTCTGTAATGAAAGCCGGCAATTGAATTAGCGGCTATTCTGCTATGTGGAAGTGTATGACCTACTGTATATATATATATATATATATATATATATATATATATATATATATATATAATTATAAGCGTTTTTGTGTACAGTTGTTTTTTTTACAATGTTAGTTTAACATGATTTTTTACATGGAGAGAACTGCTCTATGTAAAACCTCATGTTAAAAGCGCATTGCATGTGGATAGAAAACGGATGGTGCGATTAAAAATCGCATAAAAATCGCATGACAATCGCATGACAATCGCATAGAATCGGACCGTTTTTTTCCATCCAGAAAACGGAACGTTTTTTTTTCTCGCAAATGGGTATGTACCCTATATATGTGTCACAATGACATGTATATATGTATGTATTCTATTGTATATCTATTCTTTCTTTTGTGATTTTAAAACTGTCATTTGGATCCATTATATGTCGGTTTTGCAAGCCGGCGTTTCTCGCCATACGGATGCCCTACAGATGACACACAGACATTTTGATGCGTGGAAATCGCATCCTCGCATTGCACACGGATGACATACGGATCACTGTTCAGGGGACTTTTCTGCGTATTACGGCCGTATAATACGGTACGATTTTTATACGGTGTGTGTGACTCCGGCCATAGACAGATAGATAGATTGAATGGAGCAGGTCAGATATGACCTTGGTCAGATGTGACATCATTTTAAGTGTGACATCTTTGAAGTGTTACATCAGAAATATATCCAGAAATTGTCCATAAATAGGTCAGAAGGTAAGAATAATCACTGTCTTCTAATTTTACTTGCCTTTCTTTTACCCAGCTCTTTAACCATGCTCACATTTGCCCTCACCGTTTTTGCTCCACTAATCTTCACTCTCCTTCGCTATCCCCAAATCCCTGCAAGCTCAAACCAAATAACTGTCTCCCCCTCTCTCTTACCCCCCCACATCGCCTCATCTGCAGACCTGCTTCTTAACCTCAAACCTCTCCCACTAAAATATAATGTAAGCCGGTCACTCTCCTTCACCCATCTGCTTTCCCTTTCTCTGCTTCTTCTCACTGCTGGCGACATATCCCCCAATCCTGGCCCCCCTGCCCCATACATCCCACTAATCCTCACCCCTATACTTCTCACAGTAAGAGAAACTACCGCAATCCCTCACTCTTAAAACCTGTGCCACTGACCCCTACCCCCAGCTTCCTCTCTCTGGAGCACTCTGGAACGCCCACTCCATCTGCAACAAGCTCCACGTGATCCACAATCTTTTTACTTCCCGCAACCTCTCCTTCCTGGCCCTCACTGAGACCTGGCTGATGCCCCTGACACGGGCTCCCCTGCTGCACTGAGTTATGGTGGCCTCCACTTCACCCACACTCCTCGCTCTGGCAACAGACATGGCGGAGGAGTGGGTTTCCTTCTTTCTAATAACTGCTCCTTCAACCCTATCCAACCCCCACCCTCCCTCATCCTCCCTTCCTTTGAGGTCCACTCGGTCCATATCTACTCTCCCTCTAATCTCCAAATGGCCGTCATATACCGACTAGTGTTGAGCATTCCGATACCGCAAGTATCGGGTATCGGCCGATATTCGCTGTATCGGAATTCCGATACTTAGTTCCGATATTTTTTCAATATCGTATACCGGAATCGGAAGTTCCCATAATTCTTTGAGAGGCAATGTGATTTTAGTCAGCCAATGAGGAATCTTATGAAGTGTGGGCACATCCTGTAATGCTGCGGTCATCTTAACTAATGGCATGGCTGTGATTGGCTGCTGAAATGATGTCAGAATGCACTATAAAAGGCGCCGCGCCATTTTAGCGTCACTGTGCTGTGAACTCAGTTAGGGACAGAACGCTGCTCTGCTGACTCTGAGGGACAGTTAGAGATTGCGATTTTGTGTACTTTGCTTTAGGCAGGCTAGCACCAACCGCTGTGTAAAGCTTCCTTTTGCCTTGCAGTGTTGTTTTAACAGCTCTGTGCAAGGTGTGTGTGTGAGAGTGCAGGTGACGCTGCAGTTTGCTCTGCATCCAACGCTGTCTGTAGGCATCTGCACGTGTCACTCACAGACTCTTTTTTCTTTCTTTAGTGTAATTCTAGCTGCTCCATTCAATAGAAATTATAGTGTGACGCGCTTCCATCCGTATACAATACATTGGTTGCAAACACTATAGAAGTACAGAAAGGAGCCTTTCACAGATAGTGAACAGTTGTGTTTCAGTGTTCACTGCAGTCTGTGAGGTTTTGATTTTTTGAGTGCAAATCACGCTCCAGTTAGTTCTTCAACCACTGCTGGTTGTAGTCTGCTGAGCGTGTGTCACTGCCTCATCCTTCACATTTTTCTCTAATTGGTGCTGCTCCATTATATTTGAAAAAAATCTAATCTATTAGTGTGACGCGCTTCCATCCGTATACAATACATTGGTTGCAAACACTATAGAAGTACAGAGAGGAGCCTTTCACAGATAGTGAACAGTTGTGTTTCAGTGTTCACTGCAGTCTGTGAGGTTTTGATTTTTTGAGTGCAGATCACGCTCCAGTTAGTTCTTCAACCACTGCTGGTTGTAGTCTGCTGAGCGTGTGTCACTGCCTCATCCTTCACATTTTTCTCTAATTGGTGCTGCTCCATTATATTTGAAAAAATCTAATCTATTAGTGTGACGCGCTTCCATCCGTATACAATACATTGGTTGCAAACACTATAGAAGTACAGAAAGGAGCCTTTCACAGATAGTGAACAGTTGTGTTTCAGTGTTCACTGCAGTCTGTGAGGTTTTGATTTTTGAGTGCAGATCACGCTCCAGTTAGTTCTTCAACCACTGCTGGTTGTAGTCTGGTGAGCGTGTGTCACTGCCTCATCTTCACATTTTTCTCTAATTGGTGCTGCTCCATTATATTTGAAAAAAATCTAATCCATTAGTGTGACGCGCTTCCATCCGTATACAATACATTGGTTGCAAACACTATAGAAGTACAAAAGGGGCCTTTCACAGCTACTGAACTAGATTTTGGTGCTGTCCCGTTGTTTCACTGGTTGAGTCGTGTGTCACTGCCTCATTCTTCACATTTTTCTCTAATGGTGCTGCTCCATTATTTGAAAAAATCTAATCCATTAGTGTGACGCGCTTCCATCCTATACAATACATTGGTTCAAACACTAAGAAGTACACAAAGGGGCCTTTCACAGCTACTGAAAATTGTCTGCAGTGTTCACTGTAGTCTGTGAGCTTTTCATTTTTTGAGTGCAGATACGCTCCAGTTAGTTCTTCAACCACTGCTGGTTGTAGTCTGCTGACGTGTGTCACTGCCTCATCCTTCACATTTTTCTCTAATTGGTGCTGCTCCATTATATTTGAAAAAAATCTAATCTATTAGTGTGACGCGCTTCCATCCGTATACAATACATTGGTTGCAAACACTATAGAAGTACACAAAGGGGCCTTTCACAGCTACTGAACAGTTGTCTGCAGTGTTCACTGCAGTCTCTGAGGAATAACCACACTTAGGCCTTATAACTTTTCTGACTTTCTTTATCAATCTACCAAGATGAAGAAGGCAGGGAGTAAGGCACGTGGTCATGGCCGTGGAGTTTCAGCAGGGAGAGGACGTGGGGATTCTGTGGCTGCTGCCGCACCCAGTGACACAGCATCCACCAGTTTTCCCCGTGAGCGTTCCTTTATGCGCACTTTTGTAGGAGCTCAGCGTACCCCCCTGCTGCGGGAAGAACAAATTGAAGCCGTTGTTGGTTGGATGGCAGCCAATGCATCGACTTCAATTGCTTCCACCTCCTCTCAGGACCACAGCACTGTTGAACAACCATCTGTCTCTTCACCGCCTGCCAAATTGCCCAGGCAGTCAGAGAGTTCTGAACTGGAGCCAGCTGAGTCTCTGCTTCTGTTCTCAGAATCTGTTGGCTTGCAAACAGGGGCCCAGCCAAGCAGCATTCTGGAATGTGAAGAAGAGGCAGTATGCAGTGATGCGCAACAGCTGTGTCTCTCTAAATGTGAAGAGGCGGGTGAGTCAGTGCCGATGGTCATCACACCGCAGAACGCATCTGATGATGATGAGACTCAGGTGCCAGTTTCTGTTGAGCATGGTGCTGGCCAGACCACCCAACAGCAGCAGGTGTTGGAAGAGGGTAGTGGAGATGATGAGGTCCAAGACCCAACATGGCGTGAGGAACAGGAAGGTGGTGGTAGCAGCTCTGAGGAAGAGATTGCCCCAACGGTCCAAACAGTAGGGAGAGGTAGGCTGCAGACTCGGTTGCCTGTAGCCTCCAGTTTGGCACCCGTTCGTAGCAGTTCTCTTCCAACAGCCAAAACGGGCGCTCCCAGGACTTGCACTGCGTGGTCCTTTTTTGACACACTTGCAGATGATATTTGCTATGTCAAATGCAAGCTGTGTAATCAAAAAGTAAAAGAGGTAAAAGTGTCAGTAACCTTAATACCACAAATATGTGGAAACATGTGCGGTCAAAGCACGTGGTTGAGTTACAAAGACACACTGGAGATGTAGGCCAACCTACAGCAGCACCTACATCTTCAGCTCGTGTTGGAGCCTCTTCCTCCAGCTCACACACAGCTGGTTCGGCTTCCTCACAGGATCGCCATGGAAGAACCTCTGTCACTGTTGTCCAGAGACCCAGTGTTATTCCACCCACAGCTGCAAGTTCCCTGTCATCCTCACACTCCCAGGCCACAAAACAGCCATCGGTAGCACAGGCATGGGATAAAAGACGGCCATACTCGGCAAACCATCCACGAGCACAGGCTCTGAATGCTGGCATTGAAAAACTCCTGTCCCTTGAAATGCTGTCATTCAGGTTGGTGGAGACTGACAGTTTCCGTAACTTAATGGCATTGGCAGTCCCACAATACAATGTGCCCAGCCGATTTTATTTCAGCAGGCAAGCCGTCCCTGGTCTTCAAAAGCATGTTGAGGGAAAAATTAAACATGCGCTACTAAACGCCGTCAGTAGCAGGGTCCACCTGACCACCGATGCGTGGACCAGTACCCATGGCCAGGGACGATACCTTTCCCTCACTGCCCATTGGGTCAATGTTGTGGAGCCGGGTACAGATCTTGCGAGTGGCGCTGTACGTGTTCTGCCAACTCCAAGGATTGCAGGAATCAAGTCTGTCCACATTGACTCCTCCTCCTACTCCAGTTCCTCAGAATCATCGCTGCAGGAGCCGTCACGGTCTACCTCCACATGGACCCGTGAACGCTTACCTGATGCGACCGATATGAGCACAGCCGTGGCCAAACGTCAACAGGCCGTCCTGAAATTAATTTCCATGGGGAATCGAAGCCACACAGCGCAGGAGCTCTGGAATGCCATCAAGCAGGAGAGCGACGTGTGGTTTTTGCCAGCGAATCTCCAGCCAGGCTTGGTAGTGTGTGACAATGGCCGAAATCTGGTGGCAGCTCTGGGCCTTGGCAACCTCACTCACATACCATGTCTGGCACATGTGCTCAACTTGGTCGTGCAGAGTTTTTTGAGGGACTATCCGGATCTTGATGCACTGCTGCACAAGTCCGCCTAGAGTGCGCTCACTTGCGACGTTCCAGCATGGCCAGATCGCACATTGCAGCTCTGCAACGCAGATTTCGCCTTCCTGAACATCGCATCATATGTGACGTACCCACCAGGTGGAATTCCACGTTACATATGTTGGAGCGGTTGTGTGAGCAGCAGCCAGCAGTAATGGAGTATCAGCTGCATCAGGCGCAATCAACTCGCAATTTACGCCGTTCACACTTCACCACTACTGAGTGGGCCTCTATGAAGGACATCTGCCACGTTTTGCGTGCGTTTGATGAGTCAACGCGGATGGCGAGTGCAGATGATGCACTAGTCAGCCTGACTGTCCCCCTTATCTGCCTGCTTCAAAAAACACTGCAAGCAATAAGGGATGAGGTTTTGGAAGAGTGGAGGATGAGGAGTCACAAATTCCATCACCTTCTGGACAGTCAGCGCAACGTGGTTCCTCACAAAGGGCTGGGCAGGGCTCACTTTGTGAGGAGGATGAGGAGGAGTCAATGGAGGAGGAAGACATCGCTCCAGAGGGAGGTACACAACGCTCTAGTCAGTATGTAGAGCGAGGGTGGGGTGATGCAGAGCAGGCAGAGATGACGCCTCTTGCAGGGGACAGCGTTTCTTGGCCAGTTGGGAGTCTGCAGCACATGGTTGATTTCATGCTGCAGTGCCTGAGAAACGACCGCCGCATCGCCCACATTCTCACCACGTCTGATTATTGGGTGTACACCCTCCTAGACCCTCGCTACCGGGACAACTTACAAAGCCTCATCACACCGTTGAACCGGGAGCGTAAAATGCGGGAGTACCAAGACACACTGGTGCAATCCATAATGTTCTCCATTCCAGCCCAGAGCACTGCTGCTGCTACTGCTTTACAAAGCAGCTCTGTGCGTCGAGGCAGTGGAGACAGCTCTGCAACAAGAGGGAGCACAAGCAGCTCCTCTGCACAGGGCAAGACCAGTATGTTCCAAATGTGGCGAAGTTTTGTGGCAGCGCCACAAATGTCTACACCATCCGAGACGGCTCCAGTCAGCAGGAGGCAACGTTTCCGTAAGATGGTGACAGACTACATGTCTTTCCCTCTCAGTGTACTCCCAGATGGCTCTTCCCCATTCAAGTTTTGGGTCTCTAAGCTGGATACATGGCCAGAGCTTAGCCAGTATGCATTGGAGGTGCTGGCTTGCCCTGCTGCCAGTGTATTATCGGAGCGCGTCTTTAGTGCTGCAGATGGTGTACTAACAGACCGTCGCATGCGACTATCCTCCGATAATGTAGACCGGCTTACTTTTCTGAAAATGAACAAGGCATGGATCTCGCCAGAATTTGTCTGTCCGTTTTCAGATTAAATAACTGGTTCGCAACATTATCCATGTCTCCTGTTATGTTCATCTTTCTACGACCTGAACTCTACTCCCTGGGCTACAACACTGCCAGTTGATGCTCAGAAGTGTCGTGTCCACAGACCAATACACAAGCTATAGTATTAGTGGGGTTCAGTAACGCCAGCTGTTCCCCTGCTGTGTGTCCGGCAAGAAGTCTCCTGTTCCCTACACATGCACCGAAAAACCCATGTCGAACATGCTCCAAATAGGGAAGAGCCGTCACCCTAATTGTTATGCTTAAAACAGGAAATTGTGAAGTTTTCCAGGCCTAGAATGATAAATTTTTATTACAAATATGGACAAATAATAATTTGTCATCACAGCGCATATCTGCACATGTCTATTACAAATGGTAACAAAAACTAAAACATAGTCTTCACTTTTTGAAATTAATGCATAAAAGTACATTTCATACTTATCAATTAATGCTTTTTAAGGAACTTTATCTGTACCTGTAAGATAATGCAGTCAATGGATGTACGAATCATAAAATCCTCATCATCATCATCACGAGTTTTATTTATGACAGACATTATAAAATACACATACTGATGCCAACTGTAACTTCACACACCATATATGAAATGGCCAGCATCTAAACCTGGTAATAATGTGCAATAATAAATTATTACATCTAGAAAGTGCATCATGCATACTGACAATAGGTAGTTATACCTGCAAGTGCTGTTGAAACAACCACAACAGATATAAATTAATAATGGTATATAGGTATCACAGTGCATAGTTACTCATGGACAATGTCGATGTAATACTGTACCTCAATAAAGTCAGCGTCAACCATTATGCTTGTTAGTCTTGTAGATTGTTAAAGAGGGAACGGTCTTTTTTTGTTGGTCATAGGTGGAGTATTAGACAGTAAATGATTACTGCTGTCGTATTTTTGGCGTCCCTAGGGCGCAATAACGCTGCGTAACGTCACATTTTATAGAGTCATCTAATTGACACACGCTACCCTACCCTACGCGTGACAGTAGGAAGGTAGTGTTGACGGATAAAGCCTTGCGCAACCAGACATGCTTTTACCCTCTTCAACACTGTACAAGCAAAAAATGCATGATTGCAGCCGCAGACTTTATTGACGTACAGTATAACATCGCCATTACCCATCAGAGGCTGTCCACTGTCTGATACAGACATAGAATATACCTTTGCTATCCGTAGCCTTTGTTTCACCTACACTTGCAGGCACACACTTAAATTGTGACAATGCATTATGTTTTTTTAAATGGTTATTTTTTATCGTACATTATTGTGTCATCACATTGATGAGTCCATGCTGGACATGTCATACATGGTGTACAAAGTAACTATTTTATTAACTTAAATAATTGAAATGTCTGTGACTGTCACATCTAAAATGCAATGATGATGATGATGAGTGACTATTACAAAATCCATTGTCTTCACTATGTTATGGTTTAACATAGCGTTCCTTAAGCATTATTCATAAATACAAAAATGGACTTTTATTCTTAAATTTACAACAATATATTTTGTAACCAATTTTTTGGGTGGTGTGTTGTTCCATTTCCTGTTGGCATGTGCATATATGCGTTTTTATTTGCAGTGTCTTTATTTTTATTCTTGAAGTTAGGAAACGTGTATCTTTGTACCGTGTTAGCCAGTAGATAGATAAATATTTAGACTTGAGAGTCCGCAGTGGTTGATACCTTTGAATGGATCACTGAAAAGATGGTAACAAATTGCAAGCTTTCGAGGCTACTCACGTCTCTTCATCAGGCAAAGACTAAAACAAAAAATGAAGCATCACATATTTCTATACACAACAGGACACAGGAATAGTGCAATAGGTAAGACAAGTAAGTGACGTGTAGCAGAACTGTCATTATCACAGAGGGATGAACATAAATATTGGAACAGATCCTAGATAAGGATAGAAAGTTTTATTGCCCTCTGATTGGGGTCTGGTTTTGCGTTTTCATGCCCCTGGAAGGGCAGAGACGCAGATTCCTTAATTGATATAGAATGACATAAATCCGTGTGATCTATTCATTCCATCACTAACAGTGTCAAAGGTCATGATGAGCTTATATTCTGAAACCTTTGTATCTTTCTCATATTTGAAGTTATATTTTAATACCAGTAATTCCATATCCATCATGCTATGACCGGGCATACAAAAGTGTTTTGCCACAGGTAAATCCATTATTTTTTCTCTTATTGTGTGGCGCTGATAATTCATCCTTGTTCTCATTTTTTGGCCGGTCTCCCCTCACTTGTCCCTCCCTCACTTGTCTTACCTATTCCTGTGTCCTGTTGTGTGTAGAAATATGTGATTCTTAATTTTTAGTTTTAGTCTTAGCCTGATGAAGAGACCTGAGTAGTCTGGAAAGCTTGGAATTTGTTACCATATTTTCAGTTAGCCATTAAAGGTATCAACCACAGCGGACTCTCAAGTATAAATATTTTTCTATTCTTGGAATTGAAATTCATCATTTTATTGTCCTAGTAAAACTTCATTTATTCTTGTTTGAAGTACATACATTTGCAATGGCCACGTAACAAGGCAATAACTCAATATTTTATGCCTACACCCTCCTTGACCCTGGGCTTCAACACCGCCAGTTGCTGCTCAGAAGTGTTAGATGCACAGATGAAAACAATCGCTGATGTGTTTGTGGGGTTCAGTAACGCCTGCTGTTCCCCTGCTGTGTGTCTGGCAAAAATTACTGCTGCTAACTACAACTTCAACTTCAAACATCTCATACTAGGCCTCTGCCTACACCCTCCTTGACCCTGGGCTTCAACACCGCCAGTTGCTGCTCAGAAGTGTTAGATGCACAGATGAAAACAATCGCTGATGTGTTTGTGGGGTTCAGTAACGCCTGCTGTTCCCCTGCTGTGTGTCCGGCAAAAATTACTGCTAGCTACCTAATCATGGTTAAAAAAACATGACATGTCAAAGTGTCTAGTGCTACACATAGATATGAGGCTACACCCTGATTTCTAAGCTGTAAACATTTGAAACTTCAACTTTAAAACCATAAAATGATTAGTCTTTGTCACAAATCTGTAACAAAATAATTGTGACATATTATTACAGATATGCACATGTCGAAAACAAATGCAAACACAAAAGCCTACTTATGCTATAGGATACTGATGGTCAACCTTGTCACTCCATAGCTTAGACAAATCCAACTCACATCATGACTCAAATGCTGCAATGTTGAAGTGCATAATGTGGGTTGAACTTTGACAACTGCTGCAGTGCGAAGGTTATACTTCAGTGTTCTTGCTTTTAAATAAAAGCATACAAGTAAATATAATAATCCAATGTTGATTAAGGGACGTGATGTACACCTGTAATATTGTGCAAACAATGCATGTAGGAATAGTCCTCTTCAACATTACTTATATTTGTGTATTTTAAAAAATACATATTTAATTAGAAAGTTAACAGCCCATATCATAAAGGTCCTTCATGTAAACATGATAATCGCTAACAAAAATCATGCATTACCTTGGTAAAGTCAATAGTGCATAGTCACAATAGCAAAATATATACCTGTAAGTGGTGCTGAAAGAACGACAACTGATAGAATAGGTGAATGATATCTATTTATCAGACTGAATAGCGACACCTGTACAATGTCGATATAATACTGTACCTTAACAAAACAGCTGTGTCACACCTCACACTTGTTTTTCTTGTAGCTTGTTATGTAATAGGGCACATGCGTGTATGTTTCATCATAGGTGCATGTTTACTGAGTAAAGCAGTCATGACAACGCCTTTGTGTTGTCGGTACGCTTGCGATGATGAACGATGCGCACCGTGAATGTTAGTCTGCGTCATAAGACGTACAGACGCTCCAATACCCAACGCGTCACAGCAGGAAGCCAGTCTGTGCGTCCAAACAAAGGCGCAACCATACATGCACGTAACCTTTTATAAAGCTATATAAAAAAAAGTATGTAGTAGTAACGCACACTTTATTGAGGTACAGTTTTACATCGCCATTCACCATCTGTGGCTATGCAGTCTCATCTTATATACCTTATCTATCCGTTGTCATGCTTGCAAGTCCACAGTCAGGCATAAATATCTGTTTTCACTCTGCACTATGCACTTTTTAAATTTTTTGTTTGTTAATATAAATGATTGGCACATATTATCAGTATTACATGATGGAAATTTTAGTATTTTTTAAAAAATTTTAGTGATATTATTCACCAAATGTAAAGTTTTATGAATGTCAAAGATAACTTGTAATGCTGATTATGTTTTTAAGTCAGCCATTCATTGTCTACACAATAAAAATGGTGTACATACTGTTACTTAGCCATCATTAATGGGTTTTGCATATGTACGCTATGCTTTTATTTTAAACCGTATAGCAGATTATTTAACCTATTTTAATTGTGGTTTGCATTGCTTTTCAACATGTTAATGTATGCGTTTATGTTTGTAAATTATTAATTTACATATATTTTTTTAACCCCTTCACCCCCAAGGGTGTTTGCACGTTAATGACCGGGCCAATTTTACAATTCTGACCACTGTCTCTTTATGAGGTTATAACTCTGGAACGCTTCAACGGATCTTCGCGATTCTGAGATTGTTTTCTCGTGACATATTGTACTTCATGTTAGTGGTAAAATTTCTTCGATATAACTTGCGTTTATTTTTGAAAAAAACGCAAATATGGCGAAAATTTTAAAAATTTTGCAATTTTCAAACTTTGAATTTTTTTCCCTTAAAACAGAGAAATATGTCACACAAAATAGTTAAGAAATAACATTTCCCACATGTCTACTTTACATCAGCACAATTTTGGAACCAAAATTTTTCTTTGTTAGGAAATTAGAAGGGTTAAAAGTTGACCAGTGATTTCTCATTTTTACAACAAAATTTACAAAGCCATTTTTTTAGGGACCACCTCACATTTGAAGTCACTTTGACGGGTCTATATGGCAGAAAATACCCAAAAGTGACACCATTATAAAAACTGCACCCCTCAAGGTACTCAAAACTACATTCAAGAAGTTTATTAACCCTTCAGGTGCTTCACAGGAGCTGAAGCAACGTGGATGGAAAAAATTAATATTTAACTTTTTAGCCACAAAAATGATCTTTTACAAACTTTTTTTTATTTTCACAAGGGTAAAAGGAGAAAATGGACAGATAAAGTTGTTGTGCAATTTCTCCTGAGTACGCCAATACCCCATATGTGGGGGGAAACCACTGTTTGGGCCACGGCAGGCTTGTAAGGGAAGGAGCGCCGTTTGACTTTTCAAACTAAAATTGGCTGGAATTGAGAATGGACGCCATGTCGTGTTTGGAGGCCCCTGATGGCCTAAACAGTGGAAACCCCCCACAAGTGACACCATTTTGGAAACTAGACCCCCTAAGGAACTTATCTAGATCTGTTGTGAGCACTTTGAACCCCAAAGTGTTTCACAAAAGTTTATAATGCCTGGTGTGAAAAAAAAAAAAACAATTTTCCACAAAAATGATTTTTTAGTCCAAAATTTTTGATTTTTCCCAAGGAAATTGGACCCCAAAACTTGTTGTCCAATTTGTCCTGAGTACGCTGATACCCCATATGTGGGGGGGGGAAACTGTTTGGGCGCACGGCAGGGCTTGGAAAAGAAGCAGTAACGTTTTGGAATGCAAACATTGATGGGGTCATGTTCCGTTTGTAGTGCCCCAGATGAGCCTAAACAGTGGAAACCCCCCACAAGTGACCCCATTTTGGAAGCTAGATCCCCTAAGGAAACTTATCTAGATCTTTGGTGAGCACTTTGAACCCCCAAGTGCTTCACACAAGTTTATAATGCCCGGGCATGAAAATAAAAAATCCTATTTTTTTCCCACAAAAATTATCTCTTAGTCACTAATTTTTTATTTTCCCATAGGTAACAGGAGAAATTGGACCACAAAATTGTTGTCCAATTTGTCCTGAGTACGCTGATACCCAATATGTGGGGGGGAACCACTGTTTGGGCGCATGGCAGAGCTCGGAATGGAAGGAGCACTATTTGACTTTTTCCAACCAAAATTGGCTGGAATTGAGATTGGACGCCATGTTGCATTTGGAGAGCCCCTGATGTGCCTAAACAGTGGAAACCCCCACAAGTGACCCATTTGGAAACTAGACCCCCTAAGGAACTTATCTAGATCTTTGGTGAGCAATTTGAACCCCCAAGTGCTTCACACAAGTTTATAACGTAGAGCCGTAAAATTAAAAAATATATTTTTTTCCACAAAATTGATCTTTTCACCCCAATTTTTTATTTTCCCAAGGAAACAAGACTCCAAAAGTTATTGTGCAATTTGTCCTGAGTGCGCTGATACCCATATGTGGGGGTAAACCACTGTTTGGGTGCATGGCAGAGTTTGGAAGGGAAGGAGCGCCGTTTGACTTTTTCAACGCAGAATTGGCTGGATGCCATGTCGTGTTTGGAGAGCTCCTGATCTACCTAAACAGTGGAAACCCCCCACAAATGACACCATTTTGGAAACTAGACCCCTCAAGGAACTTATCTAGATGTGTGGTGAGCACTTTGAACCCCAAAGTGCTTCACAGAAGTTTATAACGTACAGCCGTAAAATAAAAAAATTCTTTTTTTTTTTTACAAAAATGATTTTTTAGCCCCCAATATTTATTTTCACAAGGGTAGCAGGAGAAATTGGACCCCAAAAGTTGTTGTCCATTTTGTCCTGAGTATGCTGATACCCAATATGTGGGAGTAAACTACTGTATGGGCGCACGTCGGGCTCGGAAGGGAAGTAGTGACGTTTTGGATTGCAGACTTTGATGGAATGGTCTGGGGAGTCATGTCGCATTTGGAGAGCCCTGATGCGCCTAAACAGTGGAAACCCCCCACAAGTGACCCCATTTTGGAAAATAGACCCCACAAGGAACTTATCTAGATGTGTGGTGAGCACTTTGAACCCCGAAGTGCTTCACAGAAGTTTATAACGTACAGCCGTAAAAATAAAAAATCCTTTTTTTTTTTACAAAAATGATTTTTTCGCCCCAATATTTTATTTTCACAAGGGTAACAGGAGAAATTGGACCCCAAAAGTTGTTGTCCAATTTGTCCTGAGTACGCTTATACCCAATATGTGGGAGAAAACTACTGTATGGGCACACGTCGGGGCTCGGAAGGGAAGTAGTGACGTTTTGGATTGCAGACTTTGATGGAATGGTCTGGGGGCGTCATGTCGCATTTGGAGAACCCCTGATGCACCTAAACAGTGGAAACCCCCCACAAGTGACCCCATTTTGGAAAATAGACCCCACAAGGAACTTATCTAGATGTGTGGTGAGCACTTTGAACCCCGAAGTGCTTCACAGAAGTTTATAACGTACAGCCGTAAAAATAAAAAATCCTTTTTTTTTTTTACAAAAATGATTTTTTCGCCCCCAATATTTTATTTTCACAAGGGTAACAGGAGAAATTGGACCCCAAAAGTTGTTGTCCAATTTGTCTTGAGTACGCTGATACCCAATATGTGGGAGTAAACTACTGTATGGGCGCACGTCGGGGCTCGGAAGGGAAGTAGTGACGTTTTGGATTGCAGACTTTGATGGAATGGTCTGGGGGAGTCATGTCGCATTTGGAGAGCCCCTGATGCGCCTAAACAGTGGAAACCCCCCACAAGTGACCCCATTTTGGAAAATAGACCCCACAAGGAACTTATCTAGATGTGTGGTGAGCACTTTGAACCCCGAAGTGCTTCACAGAAGTTTATAACATACAGCCGTAAAAATAAAAAATCCTTTTTTTTTTTACAAAAATGATTTTTTCGCCCCAATATTTTATTTTCACAAGGGTAACAGGAGAAATTGGACCCCAAAAGTTGTTGTCCAATTTGTCCTGAGTACGCTGATACCCAATATGTGGGAGAAAACTACTGTATGGGCACACGTCGGGGCTCGGAAGGGAAGTAGTGACGTTTTGGATTGCAGACTTTGATGGAATGGTCTGGGGCGTCATGTCGCATTTGGAGAACCCCTGATGCGCCTAAACAGTGGAAACCCCCCACATGTGACCCCATTTTGGAAAATAGACCCCACAAGGAACTTATCTAGATGTGTGGTGAGCACTTTGAACCCCGAAGTGCTTCACAGAAGTTTATAACGTACAGCCGTAAAAATAAAAAATCCTTTTTTTTTTTACAAAAATGATTTTTTCGCCCCCAATATTTTATTTTCACAAGGGTAACAGGAGAAATTGGACCCCAAAAGTTGTTGTCCAAATTGTCCTGAGTACGCTGATACCCAATATGTGGAGAAAACTACTGTATGGGCACACGTCGGGGCTCGGAAGGGAAGTAGTGACGTTTTGGATTGCAGACTTTGATGGAATGGTCTGGGGGCGTCATGTCGCATTTGGAGAGCCCCTGATGCGCCTAAACAGTGGAAACCCCCCACAAGTGACCCCATTTTGGAAAATAGACCCCACAAGGAACTTATCTAGAAGTGTGGTGAGCGCTATGAAGCCCCAAGTACTTCACAGAAGTTTTATAACATACAGCCGTAAAAACAAAAAAATCATTTTTTTTTTTACAAAAATGATTTTGTCGCCCCCAGTTTTTTATTTTCCCAAGGGTAACAGGAGAAATAGGCCAAATTGCACAATAACTCTTGGGGTCCAGAGTATGCTGATACCCCATATGTGGGGGTAAACTACTGTTTGGGCGCATGGCAGAGCTCAGAAGTGAAGGAGCACCATTTGACTTTTTCAACGCAGAATTGGCTGGAATTGAGATCAGACGCCATGTCACATTTCGAGAGCTCCTGATGTGCCTAAACAGCAGAAACCCCCAATTCTAACTCCAACCCTAACCCCAAACACCAATAACCCTAGTCCCAACCCTAACCACAAACCTAACCCTAACACACCCATAACCCTAATCCCAACCCTAATCCTAACGTTAGCGCCAACCCTAACCCTAATACTAACGTTAGCGCCAACCCTAACCCTAACTTTAGCCGCAACCCTAACCCTAACGGGAAAATGGAAATAAATACATTTTTTTAATTTTATTATTTTTCCCTAACTAAGGGGGTGATAAAGGGGGTTTGATTTACTATTTATAGCGGGTTTTTGTGATTGGCAGCTGTCACGCTAAAAGACGCTTTTTATTGCAAAAAATAGTTTTTTGCATCACCACATTTTGAGAGCTATAATTTTTGCATATTTTGGCCCAGAGTCATGTGAGGTCTTATTTTTTGCGGGACGAGTTGACGTTTTTATTTGTACCATTTTTGAGCACGTGACATTTTTTGATCGCTTTTTATTTCGATTTTTGGGTGGTTAGAATGAACAAAAATCAGCAATTCATGAATTTCTTTTTGGGAGGCGTTTATACCGTTCCGCGTGTGGTAAAATTGATAAAGCAGTTTTATTCTTCGGGTCAGTACGATTATGGCGATACCTCATTTATATCATTTTTTTAGGTTTTGGCGCTTTTATAGAATGAAAACAATTTTATATAAAAAATCATTATTTTTGCATCGCTTTATTCTGCGAGCTATAACTTTTTTATTTTTTCGCTCATGATGCTGTGTGATGGCTCGTTTTTTGCGGGACAAGATGACGTTTTCAATGGTACCATGTTTATTTATATCGGTCTTTTTGATCGCGTGTTATTTCACTTTTTGTTCGGCGGTATGATGATAAAGCATTGATTTTTTGCTTCGTTTTTTTTTTTTAAGGGGTTCACTAAAGGGGTTAACTAGTGGGACAGTTTTATAGGGGGGGTCGTTACGGACGCGGCGATACCAAATATGTGTACTTTTATTGTTTTGTTTTTTTTATTTACAGGAAAAAATGAATTTATTGGGGAATATTTTTTTTTTTTTTTATGATTTTTTTTTACACTTTTTATTTTTACTTTTTTTACTTTTTTACTTTGTCCCAGGGTGGGACATCACAGTATTTTATCAGATCGCTGGTGTGACAGTGTGCACAGCACTCTGTCACACCAGCGATCGCTCTGGCATCGCTGCAGGCTTCCCCAGCGCCTGCTCTCAGCAGGCACTGAGGAAGCCGCCTCCCTGCAGGACCCCGGCGCCATCTTGGATCCGGGGACCTGGAGGGAGGACGGACCCTCGGAACAGCGCGACACATCGCGCTGCTCTGAGGGTCTCAGGGGAGCGCGCAGGGAGCCCCCTGCCTGCGCGATCCTCCCCTGTGCCCCGGGTACACCGCGATCATGTTTGATCGCGGTGTGCCAAGGGTTAATGTGCCGGGAGCGGTCCGTGACCGCTCCTGACACACAGTCACGGGTGTCAGCTGTGATAATCAGCTGACACCCGGCGGCGATCAGCTGCGCTCCCCCCGGGAGCGCAGCTGATCGCCCATGACGTACTATTCCGTCCATGGGAATTAGGTCCAGGGTCACATGGACGGAATAGTACGTCTGATGGCAGAGAGGGGTTAAGTTAAATCATCATCTTATGGTACTAAAGGTTATATTTCTCTTGTTTGGAGTATAGACATTTTTAATTGACACGTAACAAGGAAAATACTTGATATAGTATTTAAACATCCTCCTTGACCCTGGGCTCCAACACCGCCAGTTGTTGCTCGGAAGTGCTGTTAGCACAGTTAACACTTGCTCCTGTGTTACTGGGGTTCAGTAATGTCAGCTGTTCCCCTGCTGTGTGTACGGCAAAAAGTCCTGCTGCCTCCACCATGTTCTCTTCTCATCCCTGGGCTACAACACCGCCAGTTGTTGCTCGGAAGTGCTGTTAGCACAGTCAACACTTGCTCCTGTGTTACTGGGGTTCAGTAATGTCAGCTGTTCCCCTGCTGTGTGAATGGCAAAAAGTCCTGCTGCCTCCACCATGTTCTCTTCTCATCCCTGGGCTACAACACCGCCAGTTGTTGCTCGGAAGTGCTGTTAGCACAGTCTACACTTGCTCCTGTGTTACTGGGGTTCAGTAATGTCAGCTGTTCCCCTGCTGTGTGAACGGCAAAAAGTCCTGCTGCCTCCACCATGTTCTCTTCTCATCCCTGGGCTGTTCCGACCGCACATTTAGCGTCTCCCAATCCCACTCTACCTCCTCATCCCACCCTCTCTCTGTTGGAGTCCATCAAGGCTCCGTCCTGGGGCCCCTACTTTTTTCCATCTATACCCTTGGCCTAGGACAACTCATAAAGTCCCATGGCTTCCAGTACCACCTGTATGCGGACGATACTCATATCTACCTCTCTGGCCCAGATGTCACCTCTCTGCTGTCCAGAATCCCGGAGTGTCCATCAGCCATATTCTCCTTCACCTCTCGCTTCCTAAAACTCAATGTAGACAAAACATTATCTTTCCTCCATCTCACGTATCTTCCCTACCCAATCTATCTATTATGGTAAATGGCATCATGATCTCTCCCGCACCTGAAATCTGCTGCCTCGGAGTAACTCTCGACTCTGCCCTGTCCTTCAAACCACACATCCAAACTCTTGCCACCTCCTGTCGCCTCCAACTTAAAAACATTTCCAGAATCCATCCCTTCCTCAGCTCTCAATCTACTAAAACTCTTGTGCATGCCCTCATCATCTCCCGCCTTGATTACTGCAACACCCTCTTCTGTGGCCTCCCCGTCAACTCTCTTGCACCACTCCAGTCTGTCCTCAACTCTGCTGCCCGACTAATCCACCTCTCCCCTCGCTACACCCCTGCTTCTCCCCACTGCAAATCACTCCTCTGGCTCCCAATTCCCCAACAAATCCAGTTCAAACTACTAACACTGACCTACAAAGCCGTCCACAACCTGTCCCCTCCCTATATCTCTGAACTAATCTCCCAATATCTTCCTTCAAGTTAACTTCGATCCTCCCAAGACTTCCTGCTTTCCTCCTCACATATTCGTTCCTCACACAATCGCCTCCAAGAATTCTCCCGAATATCCCCCATCCTCTGGAATTCCACGCCTCAACATGTACGATTATCCACCACCCTTGGATCCTACAGACGGAACCTGAAAACCCATCTCTTCAGGAAAGCCTACAGCCTGCAATAACCATTCCGCCTCGCCGCCACCACCCTAGCTTCCGCCTCGCCGCCACCACCTGAGCTGCCGCCTCGCCGCCACCACCCTAGCTGCCGCCTCGCCGCCGCCACCAGAGCTGCCACCTCGCCGCCACCACCACCAGAGCTGCCGCACCCCCAACCTTCTGTTTCTTCCCCATTATCCCGTAGAATGTAAGTCCGCAAGGAGAGGGTCCTCTCCCCTCTTTACCAGTCTGCCATTGTAAATTTGTTTACTGTAAACAATATCTATAATTTTTTATGTAACCCCTTCTCATGTACAGCACCATTGAATTAATACAGTAAATAAATAATAATAATAATAGATAGATAATAGATAAATATATAGATAAATAATAGGTAAATAGATAATACATAGATAGATAATAGATAAATAGATAATAGATACGGTAGATTACAGATAAATAGATAGATAGATAGAACATAGACAGATAGATAGATGACAGATAGATAGATAATAGATAGACAGATAGATAGAAAATAGATAGAATGGTACATAAAGACCCACGACCACACACACACACACACACATACACAAAATCTTCACGCAATAGCGTTAATTTAAATAAAAATGGGGAAAAAATGGCATGGGCTCCCGCGCAATTTTCTGCGCCAGAGGGGGAAAGCCGACGGCTCAGGCCAATATTTCTAGCCTGGGAAGGGGTTAATACCCATGGAGCTTCCCAGGCTATAAATATCAGCCCGCAGCTAGCCTTTACTGGCTATTAAAATAGGGGCCCCCCAAAAAATGACGTGGGGTCCCCAAGTAATTAATAGCCAGAAAGGCTACGCAGACAGCTGCGGGCTGATTTTCATAGCCTAGGAAGGGGCCATGGATATTGGCGCATCCCCCTGGCCAAAAATACCAGCACCCAGCCACCCCAGAATTGGCGCTTCTGTACGATGGCCAATTCCGGCACTTAGCCCCTCTTATATTTTTATTTTTTTATATAGCGCTAACATATTCCGCAGCGCTTTACAGTTTGCACACATTATCATCGCTGTCCCCTATGGGGCTCACATTCTAGATTCCCTATCAGTATGTTTTTGAGTGTGGGAGGAAACCGGAGAACCTGGAGGAAACCCACGCAAACACGGGGAGAACATACAAACTCCTTGCAGATGTTGTCCTAGGTGGGATTCGAACCCAGGACTCCAGTGCTGCAAGGCTGTAGTGCTATCCACTGAGCCACCGTGCTGCCCCTCTTCCCATTCCCCTGTAGCGGTGGGATATGGGGTAATAAGGGTTAATATCACCTTGCTATTGTAAGGTGACATTAAGCCTGGTTTATTAATAGAGAGGCGTCAATAAGACACCTATCCATTATTAATCTGATATTAACAAAGGGTTAAAAAAAACAACATACGCATAAGAATAAAGTATTTTAATGAAAAAACACAACACGGTTTTCATATCTTTATTATACGCTCAGATCCAAGCGACGCCCTCGATCTCCTGTATTAAGACGTAAAATAATAAAACAACCATATACTCCCTGTCTGACGCAGTCCAATTAATAACGAATGTCCCACGACGGTCTCCCCATAGAACAGTGACATCAGGTGATGCCACTGCTCTGTAGGGCCTCCCAGTGATGCACTGACAAGAGACAATAGCTCCTGCAGTGCATCACTGAGTTCGTTCTCTCACTTTATGGCAATGTTGCGTGGGAAATTGAAATGGTTGCCATACAACCTCCAGCCCATGTCCGAGTTCTTAAAAGCCTGAGAGTCATTCCCACGGCTAAATGCCCCAATGTCCACTGCGACAAACATACAGTCTGCATCCGCAATGGCCATGAGAACTGTAGAGAAGTACTTTTTGTAGTTGTAGTACTCTGAGCCTGTTCTTTTGGGTTTGATTATACGGATGTGTTTCCCATCAACCGCTTCCAAACAGTTGGGGAAATTGCAGACTGTCCAGAGTTTTTCAGCTATTTCAATCCACTTTTCGGTGGTGGGCAGGGGCATAAAATCTGGACAAAGAACGTCCCACAATGCCCGGCAGGTGTCCACAACAATTCCTGACAAGGTGGAGATTCCAATCCGGTACTGGAAGTAGAGTGAAGATAGGCTCTCTCCAGTAGCCAGAAATCTGCAAAACAGAGAAAGAACAAAAAAATATATTATTGTATATGTTTTTTTAAAACATTAAAAGAACAAAAAAAAAATATTAGTACATGGCATAAAAATAATTCTGCAGGTCTTTGTTTACTAGTTACTACATGGCAGAACAATAATTCTGCCAGCTTTGGAATAGTACATGGCAGAACAAATAAAATTATGCAGGCATTGGTTTAGCAATATTACGTATGTCACCAGGAGCCGTTCCTCCGGAGGAATCGCACGACGGAGCTGTGTGTCCTGTCTCCGGATGAATTCTTGGACATGAGCAAGCAAATTCCTGAAGGTTTCTTGGGACATCCGAGTATAGTCACTAAATTTCTCCGGGTTTGCCTGGAGCTCATTATAGAGGGTGTGGTACGCTCCACGGCTCTCCCGGAGTTCAACAATCGGATGTATCCAAAAACGCCGCCGCTGCCGTCTTCGCTGTCCCTCTCTCTCCCTTTCTTGATGGCAAGCAACTGCATAAGCCTGAGCCATCGCAATGTCCTGATCCAAGTTGAAGTGAAAACTCTTCCAGCGCAGATCCATGTTCACAAAGGAAAATGCAAGCAAATGTGAAGAATTCGGCTGTAAACAGGCTCCATATAAAGATTTCCCATAACACACGCCCACTGGTGTTCCATTGGTGGAGTCTGTTGCAAGAATTTTGCAAGGATTTTCCCTCCTTTGAAATGTGACACCTAGACAACCCATGTGCATAAAAAATGCAAACGCATGCAAAAACGCTTGAAATCACATACAGATGCAGCATTTTTTTTTGTTGTAATGCGCACGCTGATGCGACAAAATATCGCAGTGTTTAAAAGCGTTTGCACACGTTTTTTCAATGCATTTGATGTGCGCTCAAAACGCAGAGCAAAAAGGCACAAGTGTGAAAGTAGCCTAACACTACACAGACAACACAGGGTTAGGGTAAAACAGTGTGGCAATAATTTATTGAACCACAACACTCAATAGAAAACAGAACAATCCCAGCAATTTGTAATGTATGTAGTACAGTTCATATAGCGTCTTGTGCTTGGGTGCGATGAAAACACAGGAGTCACAGGTTTGATATAGAAAAGTCCTGTATTACTTCATACAAGTTGGCAGAAATAGTCACACAGTTTGCAGACACAGAAACAGGAGACACAGCAGGCCAGAGTAATCCAAGCTCAGCAATCACTCTCCAATACAGATTCAGGATCTTCTTCTCTGTTACCGTAAGTCCATGCAAACGTGGGTCTTTCAAAGAGCAGGGTTCAGAGTCCACAAGTGCTTCAGAGTTCCTCAGTAGGAATAGCTGGAGTACAAGGTCCAAGGCTTACAGGAGTCAAGTCACAGGTTCACTGCAGGCTAGATTCTGAAGCACTGATTGCTCAGCTGTGGCTGCTTAAGAAGCAAAGGAGAGAATCAGGGCGGGAACATGCAAGCTGGAAACTCCATTTTGACTGAGGGCAAGATAGCTGCAGCAAGACAGAAAGTAAAATGGCTGACGAACAAACTGAGTTTCAGGAATATATACATAGAACCTTACATTACTCCCCCCTTAAGGACAACCTCCGGATGACCTCAGACCAGGCTTGTGTGGGTACCTCTGATGAAACTGACGGAGCAAGCGAGGAGCATTAACGTTATTGACCGGTTCCCATGAGTTGTCCTCCACTGGGTAGCCCTGCCATTTAATCAGATATTGTAACTGATTTCTATACAACCTGGAATCTAAAATCCTTTCCACCACAAATTCTTCCTGACCATCGACTAGCACTGGGTCAAGGGCAAGGAGAGGAACGTCCAGGAAACGTATTGGGTGTCGCAGCCTTTAGTAGGGATACATGAAAGACAGGGTGGATTCTCATAGTTCTGGGCAGTTGAAGACGACAAGCAACGGCACTTATAATTTTACTGATTTTATAGGGTCCAATGTACTTATGTCCCAACTTAGACGATGGAATCCTTAACTTAAGATTTCTGGTTGACAGCCAGACCAAGTCTCCTACCTTGAAAGCTGGTGCAGGTTTACGAAATTTATCTGCTGCTTTCTTGTACCTTTCTTGAGCCGATTCCAGATTTTCCTTTAGAAGATCCATATTCTTCTGTAAAGACGTGATTCTTTCAGCCACTGCTGGTAAAGGCGTTTCTATGGGAAATCGTGGTAGAATGTTAGGGTGATAACCTAGATTAGAGTAAAAAGGAGACTGTTTAGTGGAGGCACTCTGAGAGTTGTTATACGAGAACTCAGCTAATGGAAGTAGATCCACCCAATCATCCTGTAGGTGGCAGATAAAGCAGCGGAGATACTGCTCCAGGGTTTGATTGGTTCGTTCGGTCTGTCCATTAGTCTGGGGATGAAAAGCAGAAGAAAGGTTTACTTTAATGTCCAATGCTGCACAGAAATTTTGCCAAAACCTAGAAGTGAATTGCACCCCTCGATCCGAAATAACCTCATCCGGTACTCCATGTAAACGAAACACATCTTTAATCATCAAATCTGATGTCTGTTTTGCAGTGGGTAAGCCGACACAAGGGATAAAATGAGCTGCCTTTGTTAGACGGTCAACCACCACTAGAATGGTGTTCTTCCCCTGAGAGGTTGGTAACTCCACAATGAAGTCCATAGAAATGGATCCCCACGGGCGGGACGGGGTGGGAAGAGGCTGTAACAGACCAGTTGGTGAGGAGCGAGGTGTTTTGCATCTTGCACAGACCTCACATGAAGTGACATAATTCAAAACATCCTTCCTGCAAGTGGGCCACCAAAAGAAACGAGAAAGAAATTCCTGTGTCTTTAGAATTCCTCTATGCCCAGCTATCTTGGAATCGTGAATGAGTTGCAATACTCTTAATCTGACTGTTTCAGGAATATACAGATGTTGTCCCTGAATCCACACACCATTCTTAAAGACAAGACTTACGTCCCTTGGGGGTTGTGCCAAAAAGGAATCCGCATGGTATGCTTCCTTGATGTCCTTAAGTAGGTCTTGATTATGAATTACTCCTAGGAATCTAGAGTCAGGAAGAATAGTCTTAGGAGGAGTAATTGGACGTGTCTCTGCTGAGTAAATCCTAGAGAGTGCATCAGCCTTTCCATTGCGCGATCCTGGTCTATAAGAGATGATAAAATTAAATTGGTTTAAGAAAAGATTCCAGCGAGCCTGGCGAGGAGTCAGGCACTTAGCCGACCTGATAAACTCAAGGTTACGATGGTCTGTCAGGACGACTATTTGCTGTGCAGCTCCCTGAAGAAGGTGTCTCCATTCTTTGAAGGCGGCAATAATGGCCAACAACTCTCTATTGCCCACATCGTAGTTCCTCTCAGCCGAAGACAACTGCTGGGAAAAGAAGGCACAGGGATGCAAGACATTCTTCTCACCTGTTCTCTGAGAGAGTATAGCTCCAACGGCACAGTCTGAAGCATCCACCTCTATTATGAAGGCAAGCTCGGGGTTGGGATGTACTAGGATAGGTGCAGTGGTAAATTTATCTTTTAGACGGGAAAATGCTTCCTGGGCTTGGGAGTCCAGGAAAACCCAGACTCCTTCCGGGTAAGTTGAGTGATAGGTGACACTACCTCAGAGAAATTTCTAATGAAACGTCTATAGAAGTTGGCAAACCCGATGAAGCGCTGTACCTCCTTCACATTTCTAGGACTTGGCCAATCCTTGATGGCTTGGGTTTTGCTTCCATCCATACTAATTCCTTGTGTAGACAGTACATACCCCAGAAATTGAATTTCGGTCCTATGGAATTCACACTTTTCAAGTTTGATGTAAAGATGATTTTGTCTTAGACGTTCCAAGACCATTCTCACATGTCCATGATGTTCCTCTGTGGAGTTAGAAAAAATTAGAATATCATCCAAATAAATTACCACGAATGTATCTAGGAGATCCCTGAAGATGTCATTCACCAAGTGTTGGAAAGTGGCTGGGGCGGTACTCAGACCAAAAGGCATAACTAGATATTCAAAGTGTCCATAGCGTGACCTGAATGCAGTCTTCCATTCATCCCCAGGTCTAATACGGACTAAGTTATAGGCCCCACGAAGATCTAGTTTAGAAAAATTTTGGCATGTCGCACTCTCTCCAATAACTCAGGGATTAAAGGCAATGGATAACGGTTTCTAATAGTAACCTTATTGCGTTCCCTATAGTCTACGCATGGTCTCAGAGATCCATCTTTCTTCTTTACAAAGAAGATGGGTGCACCTGCAGGAGATGAAGAGGGGCGTATGAAGCCCTTGGCTAGATTTTCATCTATGTAATCCTTTAAAGCCTTTAGCTCGGGCCCCGCCAGGGGTAGATCTTACCAAAAGGTATCTCTGCTCCAGGCAATAATTCAATTGGACAATCATATGGACGGTGAGGAGGAAGCTGGTCAGCGTTCTTCTTGTCACATAAATCCACATAGTCCTGGTATACAGCTGGTAGTTCAGGGACTGACATGATTCCTTTAGGAACAGAGCAAGCTGAAACTTTTGGACTCATCTGTTTCTCTGGAAAGTGTAATTCCTTGGTCTCCCAGTTAATGGTAGGATTCTGAGCCTGCAGCCATGGTAGCCCTAGAATAATGGAAAGTGGGGAGAAGAGATAAGCATAAAGGACAGTTTCTCTTGATGATCTTTACCCATAAGAACCCTCAAAGGCTCTGTTTCCTGATCCACTGGTCCAGAGGTCAGCAGGGAGCCATCCACAGTTTCCATCTGTACTGGAGTAGCCTTCTTCACTGAACGTATTCCCTGTTTCAGAGCAAAGGAGACATCCATAAAATTTCCACTTGCCCCTGAGTCGATCATAGCAGAGCTAGACACCCAAGCTGAGTCAACCCAGAGTTTGATGGAAAGAAAGCAATGAGAATTGTTTTTCTTACAACTCAGCTGGGACACCGCTGAGGAAACTTGAAAAATGGCAGCGTTTACACAGTCAACGTCCTCAGAGGTAACGGAGTTTAAGTCCGAGAAATCAAGATCTGTTGCTGCAGATCTCTCTGGAGCCTGAGGCTCGGACCTGACAGATCCCCTCTCGCAACACTCACAATGAATGAGTGCTGCAGTAGTCTTACGAGAACGGCTGGGGCAGTTTATAATGAAGTGCCCTGACTTACCACAATAGAAACATAGATTCTCCTTAAAACGATGTTCCTTGCGTGCATCACTAACCCGTCGTTGTAAAGAGTCTACCTGCATGGGTGTTGTGAATGGGTTTGAGATGAGTTCTGAGCAGAGGCTCCCTCTGGTGGTTACAAGCGGTACTAGTGAGGATTGTGAGGACTGGGAATCAGGTGTTACTGATTGGTCTTATATAAGGGAGTAATTTTCCCATCTGGGTTGCCGGTGATCAATTGTTCTGGTCTGAATCCTTCTTTCCAGTTTCCCTTGTAGCCTGCTGTGTCGTGTCTGCATCTCCTGCTATCAGATAAGACAATTTCTTATTTTGGGTTTTTGCTATATTTTTGCATTTGGTCCTGCACTTCTGTGGGGGCCTTCTGGGTCCCCTCCGGGGGCTTTTGCCCTCTCAGTTTAGTCCAGCCACTGTGTTTTGTACTTTTGCTTTTTCCAGTTTTTTCAGTGGCTGCTGTTTTTGTTACACCAGAGAACTAATTTAGGTGGTAGAGGTCGTGTGATCTCAGGTGATTTTGAAATTAGTAGAGTTGGTGTTTTTTCAGGGTTTTCTGGGATTGCAGTAAGTACCCTTCCTGTCCTTTTCTATTTAGTTAGTTTGGGCCCCAGCGTTTGCTCATACTATTTTCTTTCTGTGTCAGTATTTCCTCTTGTCTAACCGCCATTACATGTTTGGGGGCTTTCTATTATCTTTGGGGTTCTGCTCCGGGCAGATAGCTTTCCTATTCCTATCTTTAGGTGTAGTTAGTTTCTCAGGCTGTGACGAGGCGTCTAGGACCAACGTAGGAACGCTCCACGGCTGCCTCTAGTTGCGGTGGTTAGTCAGGGTACTGCAATCTCATAGATTCCAACTGCTCTGGTGTATTTCCTTTTTTGCCTGCACTCCTCAGCTACCGTAACATAACAGTATCACCGGCCTTAAAAATTGTATGGTACTCACAGAAGGGAAAAAATATTTTGAAGGAAGAAAAGTTGTCAGAGATATTTTTCTGTTTGTTGCATTTTTTTTTTTTTTTTTCTTCCCTCTGTATCTCTGGGTGCTGGGGAGGATCTTTTCTCCCAATGGAGTTTGCACAGTTGTCTGGCCGTGTGGATCAGCTTGCCACTGAGGTTCGGAGTATTGCTGCATATCTTGCTAGGTTGCCTGTTGTGGAACCTAGGATCCCCATGCCAGATTTGTTTTTAGGGGATCGAGCTAAGTTTCAGAATTTCAAAAATAATTGTAAATTGTTTCTTGCCTTAAAATCTAAGTCCTCAGGAAACGCAGCGCAGCAGGTTCAAATTATCATCTCTCTCCTGCGCGGCGATCCTCAGGATTGGGCTTTTTCCCTGATACCTGGGGATCCTGTTTTGAGTGATGTTGATGCATTTTTTTCAGGCTTTGGGGTTATTGTACGATGAGCCTAATGTCACTGATCAAGCTGAAAAAGCCTTGTTGGCATTAAATCAGGGGCTTGATGACGCTGAGTTATACTGTCAGAGATTCCGTAGGTGGGCAGTCCTGACCAAATGGAATGACGACGCTTTGGCGGCCCTTTTCCGGAAGGGTCTGTCGGATAATGTAAAGGATGTTATGGTGGGATTCCCTGTCCCCTCTGGTCTCAATGATTCTATGTCATTAGCGATTCAAATTGACAGACGTTTGCGTGAGCGGAGAAGTATGCGTGGAGTGGTGTTGCCTTGTGAGCCAGCTGCTGAGCCCATGCAGTGTGATGGAGTGGTGTCTGGGGCACAGCGTCATGAGTTTCGAAAGCGCAATGGGTTATGTTTCTACTGTGGTGATGCCTCTCATGCTATTTCAGTCTGCCCTAAGCGGGGAAGACGTTTTGCACGCTCAGTTGTCTTGGGTAGTGTTCAGACTAAGTTTTTATTAACTGTCACTCTGATATGCTCTCTGTCCTCATTTTCTGCTCAGGCTTTCGTTGATTCTGGAGCAGCTATTAACCTGATGGATTATGATTTTGCTAAACGTTGTGGTTTTCCCTTGATACCCCTACAGAAGTCTATTCCTTTACTGGGGATCGATTCTACCCCTTTGGCTGAGAATAAACCCCAGTTTTCTACTCAGGTGATAATGAGGGTTGAACCTGATCACCAGGAGTGCTGCAAATTTTTGGTTCTATATAATCTGCATGACATTATCGTGCTGGGTTTCCCTTGGTTACAGTCTCATAATCCTGTTTTGGATTGGAAATCTGTGTCTGTAACCAGTTGGGGCTGCCAATGTGTTAATACCAACACTCCTGTTTTTTCTGCCTCCCCCCAGGCTGAGGATGTTCCTGACTTTTTGTTTGATTTTTCTGATGTGTTTAACGAAAGTAAATCTGCATCCTTACCTCCCCATAGGAGCTATGACTGCGCTATTGAATTAGTGCCGGGTAGTAAATTCCCTAAAGGTCGCCTTTTTAACTTGTCTGTACCTGAACATGACGCTATGCGGTCTTATATCAAGGAATCATTGGAGAAGGGTCATATCAGACCATCCTCTTCACCCTTAGGTGCCGGTTTTTTCTTTGTGGCCAAAAAAGATGGTTCATTAAGGCCGTGTATTGATTATCGTCTCTTGAACAATATTACTGTGAAATATCAATACCCGTTACCCTTGATTTCTGACCTGTTTTCCAGGGTGAAAAACGCTACTTGGTTTACCAAGCTTGACCTCAGGGGGACGTATAACCTTATTCGCATTAAGCACGGGGATGAATGGAAGACGGCATTTAACACCCCTGAAGGGCATTTTGAGTACCTTGTGATGCCCTTTGGGCTCACTAATGCTCCTTCCGTCTTCCAGTCCTTCATGAATGACATTTTCAGGGATTTTGTGGACAAGTTTCTGATTGTTTATTTGGATGATATCTTGATTTTTTCTAATGACTGGGACTCTCATGTGAAGCATGTTCGAACTGTATTCCAGATTTTGAGAGAGAATGCTCTGTATGTGAAGGGATCAAAGTGTCTTTTTGGCGTACAGAAGATCTCATTTCTGGGATTCATTTTGTCCCCATCTGTTATTGAAATGGACCCGGTCAAGGTTCAGGCCATCTGTGACTGGGTCCAACCTACTTCATTAAAGGCTCTTCAGAGATTTTTGGGTTTTGCCAATTTTTATCGTAAATTTATTGGTAATTTCTCTGTTATTGTTAAACCATTAACTGATTTGACCAGAAAGGGTTCTGATGTGGTGAATTGGCCTCCTGAGGCAGTCTCTGCGTTTCAGGAACTTAAGCAGAGATTCACTTCTGCTCCTGTTCTACGGCAGCCTGATGTTTCTCTGCCATTTCAGGTGGAGGTTGATGCCTCTGAAATTGGGGCAGGTGCCGTTTTGTCCCAAAAAGATCCAGAGACCTCTAAAAGTAACCCTTGTGCCTTTTTCTCTCGAAAATTTTCTCCTACTGAACGTAATTATGACGTGGGTAATCGGGAGTTATTGGCCATGAAGTGGGCTTTTGAAGAGTGGAGACATTGGCTGGAGGGAGCCAAACATCAGGTGGTGGTCCTTACGGACCATAAGAATCTGGTCTATCTGGAATCTGCCAAGCGACTCAATCCTAGACAGGCCAGGTGGGCCTTGTTTTTCACACGTTTTAATTTTGTGGTTTCCTTTCTTCCTGGCACTAAGAATGTTAAGGCGGATGCCCTCTCGAGGAGTTTCCTTGCGGACTCTCCTGAGCTATCTGATCCCTCTGTTATTTTGAAGGAGGGTGTAGTTCTTTCCGCCATCTCGCCCAATTTGAGACTTGCTCTGGAGGGGTGTCAGGAGGATAGGCCCGAGCGCTGCCCTGTTGGAAAATTGTTTGTCCCGGACCAATGGAAAAAGAGTGTGATGTCTGAGATTCATTGTTCCGCATTGGCTGGGCATCCCGGAATTTTTGGTACCAGAGACTTGGTTAGTCGGTCCTTTTGGTGGCCTACCTTGTCTCGCGATGTCAGGGAATTTGTGCAGTCCTGCGGGACTTGCTCTCGCTCCAAGCCTTGCTATCGCTCTAGTGGTTTGTTGATGCCATTGCCTGTGCCCAAGAGACCATGGACCCATATCTCTATGGATTTCATTTCCGATCTTCCTGTTTCTCAGAGAATGACCACCATCTGGGTAATTTGTGATAGGTTTTCCAAAATGATACATCTTGTGCCATTACCTAAGTTGCCTTCCTCCTCTGAATTGGTGCCGTTGTTCCTTCAGCACGTGGTTCGTTTACACGGCATTCCTGAGAACATTGTGTCTGACAGAGGAGTCCAGTTTGTTTCCAGATTTTGGAGGACTTTTTGTTCTAAACTGGGTGTTCAATTGTCTTTCTCCTCGGCATTTCATCCTCAGACCAATGGTCAAACTGAGAGAACAAACCAGACATTGGAGACTTATCTAAGATGCTTTGTGTCTGCTGATCAGGATGACTGGGTCTCTTTTTTGCCTTTGGCTGAGTTTGCTCTTAATAATAGGGCTAGCTCTGCCACTTTGATGTCTCCGTTTTTCTGTAATTCTGGGTTTCACCCTCGATTTTCTTCAGGACAGACGGAGGCTTCTGTCTGTCCAGGTGTTGACTCTGTTGTTGAGCGTATGCAGCGATTTGGGACCAGGTAGTGGAGAGGTTGTCCCTCTCTCAGGAGAAGGCCCAGCGGTTTGCTAACCGGCATAGGACTGATAGTCCTCGGTTTAAAGTGGGGGACTTGGTCTGGTTGTCCTCAAAGAATATTCCTATGAGAGTAGCATCTCCTAAATTTAAGCCTAGGTTCATTGGACCTTATAAGATCATGGAGATTATTAATCCTGTTTCTTTTCGTTTGCTTCTTCCAGGGACATTTAAGATCCATAACGTGTTCCACAAGTCCTTGTTGAAGAGGTTTGTTGAGCCAGTGGTTCCTGCTGCTGTGCCTCCTGACCCTGTTTTGGTTGAGGGCAATCTGGAGTATGTGGTTGAGAAAATATTGGATTCTCGTTTTTCTAGACGAAGACTCCAGTATTTGGTTAAATGGAGAGGTTATGGTCAGGAAGACAATTCTTGGGTGTTTGCTTCGGACATCCATGCTAGGAGACTTATCCGTGCGTATCATAGAACTCATCCTGACCGACCTGGTTGCTCAAATGAGGGTTCGGTGACCCCTCCTCAAGGGGGGGGTACTGTTGTGAATGGGTTTGAGATGAGTTCTGAGCAGAGGCTCCCTCTGGTGGTTACAAGCGGTACTAGTGAGGATTGTGAGGACTGGGAATCAGGTGTTACTGATTGGTCTTATATAAGGGAGTAATTTTCCCATCTGGGTTGCTGGTGATCAATTGTTCTGGTCTGAATCCTTCTTTCCAGTTTCCCTTGTAGCCTGCTGTGTCGTGTCTGCATCTCCTGCTATCAGATAAGACAATTTCTTATTTTGGGTTTTTGCTATATTTTTGCATTTGGTCCTGCACTTCTGTGGGGGCCTTCTGGGTCCCCTCCGGGGGCTTTTGCCCTCTCAGTTTAGTCCAGCCACTGTGTTTTGTACTTTTGCTTTTTCCAGTTTTTTCAGTGGCTGCTGTTTTTGTTACACCAGAGAACTAATTTAGGTGGTAGAGGTCGTGTGATCTCAGGTGATTTTGAAATTAGTAGAGTTGGTGTTTTTTCAGGGTTTTCTGGGATTGCAGTAAGTACCCTTCCTGTCCTTTTCTATTTAGTTAGTTTGGGCCCCAGCGTTTGCTCATACTATTTTCTTTCTGTGTCAGTATTTCCTCTTGTCTAACCGCCATTACATGTTTGGGGGCTTTCTATTATCTTTGGGGTTCTGCTCCGGGGCAGATAGCTTTCCTATTCCTATCTTTAGGTGTAGTTAGTTTCTCAGGCTGTGACGAGGCGTCTAGGACCAACGTAGGAACACTCCACGGCTGCCTCTAGTTGCGGTGGTTAGTCAGGGTACTGCAATCTCATAGATTCCAACTGCTCTGGTGTATTTCCTTTTTTGCCTGCACTCCTCAGCTACCGTAACATAACACATGGGTTCAGGTTCAGGTTCCCGTGTAATCCTACTCAAAGGTTCCTTAGCTGGAGAGGAAGGTAGGAAAAGGTTAGTACGATTGCTTTCGAACCATCTCTCTTGCCTGCGTTCAGTCAGACGAGTATCAATACGGATGCAGTAGTTAATAAAGTCACCTAACGCAGTGGGAGGGTCGGCACGAGCAAGTTCATCCTTAATCAGTGGAGATAACCCCTTTCGAAAAATAGATTTTTTGGCGGAACTGTCCCAGGTGGTATCAAGGGCCCATCTCCTGAAATCCAAGGCATATTCAGCTACCGAGTGCTTACCTTGGCGCAAAGCTAACATGGCTGCTTCAGCTGTTGCACCTCGATTGGGGTCATCAAACACCTGCCCCATGGCTGAAATAAAATCATCAAGGTGATTCAAACAATCATCCTCAGTCTCAATCAGAGGGTTTGCCCACATTAAAGCCTTGTTGGTAAGCAACATAATTATAGTAAGCACCTTAGATCGTTCAGTGGGAAATTGTGAAGCATGTGCAGAAAAAAAAAGATTGCATTGATTAATAAATCCCCTGAATTTCTCACGTTCACCGCCAAAACGAAAAGGGGGCAACTTGGGAATCCCAGCACTCGGGGCTACGGCAGGAGCCTGGACTCGCCCCTCTAGAACCTCAATCCTGGCTCGCAAATCCTGGGTAGTCTGTCCAACCACTTGCAAATTGTGATTATTGAGGTCCTGTAGATTTGTAAGACGGTCTTTATATTCTGCAAATCTGCAAGGATATTATCAGTCACTCCGCAAAGTTCCTTTATGCGGGCCTCCATTTTACAGATCTTTTAAGACAGGATTACTGGAAGAAGAGGAGAGAAAAAAAACAATAGTGTTCACCTGTGGCAACACTGCAGAGAGAAAAAAAAATTAAGGGAACTGCTCACCTGGAATGGTTGTGAGAAGTCACAACCACTATCATCACAGAAAGTTTCAACCAGACATCTGATATCCAGAGTTACAGCAGACAAAAAAGAGAAAAGAAAGGAAAAAAAAAAAAAACAATAGTGTTTACCTGTGGTAACACTGCAAAAAGAAAAAACTTAAGGGAATTGCTCACCTGGAATGGTTGTGAGAAGTCACAACCACTGTCATCACAGAAAGTACAACCGGACGTCTGATATCCACAGTACAGCAGACACAGCCTTCCAGACCCAGCAGACACTAACGTTTTGGCTTCAGAATCTTGTAATGTATGTAGTACAGTTCATATAGCGTCTTGTGCTTGGGTGCGATGAAAACACAGGAGTCACAGGTTTGATATAGAAAAGTCCTGTATTACTTCATACAAGTTGGCAGAAATAGTCACACAGTTTGCAGACACAGAAACAGGAGACACAGCAGGCCAGAGTAATCCAAGCTCAGCAATCACTCTCCAATACAGATTCAGGATCTTCTTCTCTGTTACCGTAAGTCCATGCAAACGTGGGTCTTTCAAAGAGCAGGGTTCAGAGTCCACAAGTGCTTCAGAGTTCCTCAGTAGGAATAGCTGGAGTACAAGGTCCAAGGCTTACAGGAGTCAAGTCACAGGTTCACTGCAGGCTAGATTCTGAAGCACTGATTGCTCAGCTGTGGCTGCTTAAGAAGCAAAGGAGAGAATCAGGGCGGGAACATGCAAGCTGGAAACTCCATTTTGACTGAGGGCAAGATAGCTGCAGCAAGACAGAAAGTAAAATGGCTGACGAACAAACTGAGTTTCAGGAATATATACATAGAACCTTACACAATTACCCCCAACATGGTGCACATTACAGGACCTCACCCTTCCGCTGACTCCCCTGGATGACGGTAGATGATACGTCAGAGCTCCCAGGGTCGATATTCCACCTGTGATATGCACACAAAGAAGAGATAACAACAAGCGTAGGGAGATGACAGTCCATACAAGGTCCAAAGCCAGTTGACATGAGAGTCACCACCTGGCTTATCCGATCACCTCCATGGAACCAGGTGACCAGCAGGTCCCAAAACCTGGCTTTCTCCAAACATATCCATGGTTCAGAGATGGTCACTGGATCAGATCTGTGTCCTTCCAACCTGAGCCAAAAACCCCTAGGTTGTTTCCCTTAGAATCATAGATCCATGTTCCTCATGATGGTGCCATGATGAATTGGCTGCAGTCCTCTCATCCGTTGAGTGTTTTGCAGAATGTACGACTGGTAGCTCTGGGTGATGCGATGAGATCTCCTCTCTCTGTCTATTGATTCTATTTATACGCAAGGCATGTAAGCTATTTTTAGAATTACCCAGTGTTGCTCAGACCACCCTCACATTTTTTCCCTCTTTACTTTAGAAGTCAACAAACTAGTGTCATAATACAACACACAATTAGCATATCAGTACACATCAATAGACAAAGATAAACACACTCTATGTACAAGCCACTATTACAGACTTGGGGCCCCGTCTCACATAGCGACACACCAGCGATCCAGACAACGATCAGGATCGCTGGTGTGTCACTACATGATCGCTGCTGAGCTGCCAAACAGGCAGCTCAGGCAGCGATCAGGACAGCGACACTGCGGGTAACATCGCTTAGTTACCCGCAGTGTACGTTGGATACCAGCGGTGCCTGGAAACCCGACGTGTACCTTGATTACCAGCTCCCCTGCAGCAGCATGCTGGTATCCAAGGTACACGTCGGGTTTCCAGGCACAGCCCCGTGCCTGGAAACCCGATGTTTACCTTGGTTACCAGGAGATCGCTGGTCTCCTGCCTGTCACACGCAGCGATGCATGCCTGCCAGCGGGAGACCAGCAATCAAAAAAAAAGTCCTGGCCTTTCTGACACAACCGGCGATTCACAGCAGGGGCCTGATCGCTGGTACGTGTCAGACATAGCGAGATCGCTGTTTAGCAGCGATTTCGGTAGCGATCTCGCTATGTGAGACAGAGCCGTAACATAGTATGTTAAATAGTATATCAGCTTGCAAGACTGTCTTCTTGACCCACCAGACATAAACACTTAAACCCACAAGCCAATATACAGATAAAAACAACTCCCCTTGGCCTGCAAGAACACAGTCGTCTGGGTAATTAAGATATAATCTGATTTCTTCACATTGTTCCCCCATCTTAATTAGCCACACGTAAGATTCCGATCATCCTTCTCCACTTATGGGGAGCAGTCCACAACATGTCTTTATGCACAGTCACGAATGTAAGAGGCCTCACCTTGATGATACAAAACATTCTATCATCCAGTTTCCTCAGAGCATATTCCATGTCCTCCTTACGAAAATAAACTCCACACGTAATTGAAGAGTAGCATTTGGTATCCATTGGGTCCATGCATGGCTTCCTCCACATTCCATGATTCCTGGATTAGGTCCCATTCAATCCGTTGAAGCTGGAACATGTCCTGTAGTTTCCGGTTCTTGTTGAGGTCATATATTCACTCTGGTCTTCTTCCCATGGCCAAGTTGGTGGGGTTGGACATAGTAGCATCCGAAACGAAACCTGCTGTGCATGCCTGTCATGGGTGCATCGCCACGAGGATCGTCGCGATTGCACATTCTGACTTCTCGCAGCTGAGTTGCTGTTACTTTGTGTTTGGTAATGAGAGAGTTAATTTTACCTAGCTCTTTGCTAAGACTAGGTCCAGCCTCGCCCGGCTGCTTTTGATTATGTTCTAATTAGCTTCCTTTATATCCCTGCCAGTCTGGGTGTTAGATGCCGGTGAAAGCATTCATACAGACTGCAGATAGGATCGGTTCTGAGAAGACTTAAGCTAAGAGCTCTTTTGTTGTTCATCCCCTCCTTGCTTATAGTTTATCTCCTAGACCTTTGGTGTTCCCTCTGTGTTTATATGTTGTATGAAAGACAGTATTTACTTTATCCCCTGTCTGTCTCGTTTGTCTATACTGTTTGTTAACCTTTACCTGTCCATTTCCTTTGGTGGTAATCAGGGTCCTTCTAAGGACTAGATTACAGTGGTCAGGGATCACCCGACATAAAACTTTAAAAAAACAAGCCAAAATACAGATAAAAAAAAACTCCCCTTGGCCTGCAAGAAAACAGTCGTCTGGGTAATTTAAAATATAATTTATTTCTTACCTTGTTCCCCCATCTTAATTAGCCCCAGGGGAAAAATTCCGACATCCTTTTTCCACTTATGGGGGGCAGTCCAAACATGTTTTTTAGCAAAAGTCACGAATGTAAGAGGCCTCACCTTGATGAAAACAAAAATTTATCATTTCCCGTTTCCTCAGGTATTCCCTGTCCTCCCCTTTGAAAATAAACCTTCCCCACGTAATTGAAGGTAGGGGATTTGGTATCCATTGGGTCCATGCCTGGCTTCCCCCACATTCCCCTGATTCCGGTTTTTTGTCCCCCCCCAATCCCTTGAAGTGGAAAAATTTTCCCCCAAATTTCCGGTTCTTGTTGAGGGCCCTATATTCATCTGGTCTTCTTCCCATGGGCCCCAAAAAGGTGGGGGTTTTGGGGGTAGTTTCATCCGGAAAAGAAACCCGTGTGCATGCCTGTCTGGGTGCATCGCCACCCAGGATCGTCGCGATTGCACATTCTGATTTTTCGCAGCTGAGTTGCTGTTTCTTTGTGTTTGGGGAAAGAGAGGGGTTAA